>OZ012544.1:23562128-24762128 GCA_963935595.1 Schoenobius gigantellus | reverse complement strand
CAGCTTGTCCTTCTAACTAACAGACTTAAACATAACAATGACCATCATCAACTCTGTGTGCGCGATACCGTCTTCCTGCCGAACAGTGCGAGATATCAATAACGAGTCTAAGAGCTCCCATGACTACTTCGATCATTAACAATTAAGGGAATGAAAGCCTAACGAAATGATCATCAAGCTGCAAAAGTATTCGTCCGACTTGTGAATGTGATTACTGCATGAACTGGCTGCATTGTTTGTGTTTGTCATGCTCTGATGCTGTTACATTATTAATTTTAATATATTTTGTCGTATTTTTTTTCCCAGTTGCTATTCTTGAAAGTATTTTGAATGCCCCGTTGAACTATTAATAGAAAAAAGACTTAAAATAACTCAGTTTAACTTATTGAATTTAACGAAATGTTTTATTGAATGTTTACGTTGCAGTAAAATGGTATTTAATAAATATTTAGGGTCGATCAAGCGGTGCAAATGATGGTAGTGGAGCGAGGACCAGCTCAGTGTTACCAGACCTGCTGAGCCAGGCCGGCCAGCCCACAACACCGCCAAGACACGATAAATCTACGAGCGAGGAGGTGAGATATCATTTAATGTTATATATAAATGATTTGAATATATTTTTGAAACAAACAGTCAAGCTAGGGGTTCATATTACTATATCGTTGGGCGATAATGCTATCAGTTTCATTAATTTAGTATGGACAGATTTAAATCAATTTGTTTCATTGTGTTGTGTCGGCTTCTGTTGCGTCGGATATCGCTCAACACCCGATTCTGCCATGGGAGTAGTGGAGGATGTGACGCGCGCAACATGTGTGAAATTAGCAATAGGACACATTACCGCTATAAATACTATTCTCCTTAACGCTGGCTTTTAGAAAGCCTTCCAAAGTCCGATGAACTCAATGAATGTATGGCAATATAAAGTACTTTATGACTCCTAAGTCCAAGGATTACAAAGGCAAGTCTGTCAGAACTTGTTAATACTGTATTTAATGTCGATAATATTTCTTCCATGTTTTTCTAATTCTAGTGCTTGACAGTAAAATGCACCCCTAGTCTCTGAATTTATGTACAAGAATTAGAATATCTCAAATAAAATCACTCAATCATATGTATTTTTAACACACCAGAATAGAATAATATGAACTCATAGTTACACGCCAAGTCCAATACACATATTTTTGCCCTAGCTGAAGAATCTAATCCACATAATATGGTTTTTGTAACAGAGAACTCAACCATTCACAAATGGACCACTTGGCTAAATAACTATTACACCTATAAGCCTTTTTAGTAGTAAAATCGTTCAGGAAATTGTCTGAGATTAATAATATAGATGGACACGGAACATAAAAAAACAGTAGAAGTGGGATACAATAACACTAAGGGACCGCTGCTGGGAAATTCTCATACATAAAAGGAATGAGTGTTCCCTCTAGGACAAATGTCGTATAATTTTTCGTATGAACATTAATGATAAAGCTGATAAGTTTCTAACGCCCATTCTTCTTATCAGCAAAAAAATGTCTTGAATGGGTGATAGCGAAAAAAAATTGACGATTCAAAAGAACTTATTTGAATAAAGAAAATTTCGATTATGATAAGTGTTTATTTAAGACAAAATAAAGTTTTTAGACTTCCGCGATTTGTACACATTTTAAATACAATTGACTCGGGTCTATTTCGCGGTTAACAATAACTATATTGACTTACTGTTTCCCGACGTTTCGGCCGAATTACATCAGGCCGTGGTCACGGGATGACTGCCGAGGCTCAGCGACGTCTTCGCAAAGCGCGGGTTTCACGACTACCCTCCGCTTGATCTTCAGAATTTTTATCAGTATCGTCGGTACCTCGACATACCACACTCACGACATCTACACACTGACGTTTTTTACAAGTACCGCACTGCCTAAACTTTAAAATTAGCAAGTTTAGGCAGTGCGGTACTTGTAAAAAACGTCAGTGTGTAGATGTCGTGAGTGTGGTATGTCGAGGTACCGACGATACTGATAAAAATTCTGAAGATCAAGCGGAGGGTAGTCGTGAAACCCGCGCTTTGCGAAGACGTCGCTGAGCCTCGGCAGTCATCCCGTGACCACGGCCTGATGTAATTCGGCCGAAACGTCGGGAAACAGTAAGTCAATATAGTTATTGTTAACCGCGAAATAGACCCGAGTCAATTGTATTTAAAATAAGACAAAATAGCTTAAATAAATCACGAGTTTATCACGAGTATATCGAACTAATGACTACTAAGAATATAATGGAAAAAACTCTGTATATTTGTGATACGTCCGGCACCCCAGACGCCACTTACACTGTTGTTTACTGTTCCGTTAATTATAATGAAAATATACGTATGGTATTTATTCTCAGTCAATTCACTGATCGTGGTGGTGCTTTTCTGCAATATCACATAATTCAGTGTTTAAAAACATTTGTGGGAGTTTATTCTGTTGCCAAATTTCAATCTTAGTATATATTTTCCATTTTGTCATTATCATCTAATAAACTGCTTTATATAAAAATGTGATTTGTAACGCCCGAGGATATTTAAAAATATACATTCAACAGATTTTATCCATTACAATAATCGTGTTTAACATATTGTGAGACTTTGAAAACGATATTTGAAAATAAAAATCTATGTATGACAATGAAAGTTAATAATGAAAATTGTTTCGAGGTCACTTTTTATAACAGAATACAGAGAAAATGTTACATTCTTACCAAATAACCTGTTTGTTCCAAATTGATTAATGTTTAAAGACACGTCTGCCACGTATTTAAACGAAACAAAAACAATAAGTACTTTGTAATTTTCTAGCAAGTTACCTATTTTAAAGAATAATACAATCTAAAATATTTCCTCCTATTAATAATATTCTTGGTGATGAAGATTGTCGTTTTGACTGTCTCTGAAGTGGGCAAAATGTGGACTAAGCTTTGGTTTCTCATAATAATTTTATAATCGTTGTCGATCATGCAAACATCCCGGAGCCAACATCCGCAACCGGCTCGCAGACATCTATGCCTATTTGAGTGAGTATTCATGGAATTGGTGCAAGACGAAAAGCTTTGAGGTGTTCTCATTGTATGTTCTTTGTTGAAACTAGGCTTGTTTCACACTTCTTCTTTTGTATGCATTTTCTAGATGCTTTAATGTGTATCCAGTATGTTATCTTGCGAGACGAAGTTTATGCTTAGGTTAGCAGTATAAACAGCTTAGAGAATCTTGTGCAGTGGTCGTTAAGGGTTATCTTGTTCATCTATTAACGGCCCAAATAACGTAAGGTGTAAACGCTTGTTTATTAGGGTCTATTTAATTGCCGTGGTAACAATTACGGCATAACTACTTAACTAACATACAAAAATATGAAAAAATCTTTTATACATTTCTAAACACATTATTATTGTTTATTGAAATAAAATTATGAAAAGTAGCAATTCATGTGAATGTAATAATGTCCCAAACATTACATATTTCAAGGAATGCACCACGTTTTCATACTAAATTATTACCTACTTGATCATTGCCTGCGTCATATACCCATTTCATTTATAGCGTTATTTTTCACTCATCAATGTGTAGATAATAGCAACAAGCAAATAACTTTCCAATTGTATCTGATATGAAAACTAATTACTGGGAGATGGACTTAACTGACTAACATTAATTACCTACTTATTTTATAGAAATGAGCATAATGTTAGATAAATCACTATCAAATATATTTTTTTAATCATTATTTTAATTATTTGAATCTGATGCCTGAATTTTAATTATTTATATTTCATATTTTAGATGTAAATCAAACATGTCACAAAAAATTTACATTACGTCATGAGTGCGGTCATTTGAGACGAAATTAATGTTGTCGGTTTTGAAGAAAGAAAAAAAAACCATGATAGATAAACAGCGACTTGATCGCCAGGAATTCCGCCAGTCAACGTTCGCCTTTCATCTGTTGCAGTATAGGCAAGCGATAGCGGGCGGCGCGCCCCCTCACCACCACCACCACCACCCCCACCCCCACCCGTCCCCCTCCCCCTCCTCGGCGCAGTCCACGCCGTCCAAGTCGTTCGTGGTGGCGGGCGCCGCTTCGCACGCGCTGCAGCAGTCGCCGTCCAACTCGTCGGTGGGCTCGCATCAGTTCCTCCCCCTGCAACAGAAGCAGCGCTCGTTCCTGACGTTCGGGTTCGGCGCGGGCTCGGCGGGAAGCGGCGGCGGAGGAGGAGGGGGTGGAGGTGGCAGCGGCACCGGCTCCGGTAACGCGTCGCGCCGCGAGAGTCACGTCAACGTGAACGTCACGCCCACCGGGCACGACCTCAGCTCCGACACGCCCGAGATACGCAAGTACAAGAAGCGGTTCAACTCGGAGATACTGTGCGCCGCGCTCTGGGGTCAGTATCAGTACGCTGCGCTGCTAGTTACGTGTACATACACCGGGTTATTTTACCAGCGGGAGCCAAATTTTGTGTGCCTGTTGTTCAGACGAGCGAAGTGAAGAGCTTTCACTATGGGACCAATCTCGAAATCGCTGTTCCATAGAAACGTTCAACATCCACTGAACCTGAGTGTATGGAACAGTTGATTTTTTTTCGCGATTTCGAGTTTGGTCCCATAGCAAAAGTTGTTCATTTTGCTTGTCTAAACAAGCACACAAAATTTGGCTCTTGCTGGAAAAATAACCCGATATACACGGTGTTTCAAAATAACCAATAAATAATCAATGCTTTATTGAAAACTCATTATTAAAATGTGTTTACACGTAATGTCATTCAACCCAAAATTTTCATGTAAATCATAGTATCATCATCATGTCTATGATTTACATGAAAATTTTGGGTAGAGCGTAAACGTAGAGCATTTACCCTATGGACTATGTTAATATTATAGCAGCTATGGTAATTATTAAAGCAGCTAACAGAAACTTTATATGTTAATAATAATGGTTTTTTTTTTCAGGAGTTAATTTGCTTATCGGTACCGAAAATGGTCTCATGCTACTGGATCGCTCCGGTCAAGGGAAAGTTTATCAATTGATCTCACGACGCCGCTTTCAACAAATGGAAGTGTTAGAAGGCCAAAACATCCTTGTGACCGTTTCTGGAAAGAAGAATCGTGTTCGTGTATATTACCTCAGCTGGCTAAAATCGAAAATTCTGCGCACTGATGGGCTAAGCGATGTATGTATCACAAATCACCTCTTATCTCTTAGTTGTTGACCTAACTAAACAATACTTACTGACATTTTTGATGCAGCAAGCTGAAAGAAGAAATGGTTGGATAAATGTTGGTGAGCTACAAGGCGCAGTTCACTTCCGTATTGTGAAATATGAGCGGATCAAATTTTTGGTGATCGCTCTTAAGGATTCCATTGAAATTTATGCCTGGGCGCCAAAACCATATCACAAATTCATGGCCTTCAAAAATTTCGGAGAACTACAACATAGGTAGGAATCAGTTGCATTTTGCCTATACAGAAAGTACTCCTTGCGTTTATTTTATTTCTAGCCTGTGTGTTTTATAAATATTAATTTATTTTACAGTCTTTAAATATTTAAACTTTTACATTACTTACAAAATGCACCATTGTTTTTTAGGATACTGTGTTATTTGTTATGAACATTACTTATAGTATCCTGCCATGAATACCTTTCTTTGTGCAATATTATAAAAAGATAAAGGTATCTTCATTATAAATACTAAGAAAATAGAATCTAATGTATAATAAATGATATAACAATATTTTAAACTGAACTTATAATAATACCAATTTCAGGCCTTTATTAGTTGATCTTACTATTGAAGAAGGAACAAGACTGAAAGTCATTTATGGATCTGCTGATGGTTTCCATGCAGTTGATCTGGACACAGCCACTGTCTACGATATATATATTCCAAAGCATGTGAGTGTATATAATGTCAATGTTAAATAAATATCGCATAATGTTTCTGGTTATAATAATACAATCTAAATTTTTTTCAGACACAGGGTGCTATAGTCCCACATTGTATTGTACCTCTTCCAAACTCAAATGGTGTGCAATTGTTGTTATGTTATGACAACGAAGGTGTTTACGTTAATACTAATGGGCGCGTAAGCAAGAATATTGTGCTACAGGTTAGTAATCTACTTTTTATCTCCTTAATTAGAAATGAAGTCTTCAAGCATTGTCAGCTAATTTTGCACATGTTACTACAAATTCAAAATATTTTATTCAACTGGGATTACATTTTCACTATTGCACGTCAATGAAGCTACGCCATTGGTTCACAAGTCTACGGCGGGAGACCTTGTACTGGAAAGAACCAGCAAGCAAGCTGATCTCAAAGCAAAAATTTGAGCTCAACTTCCATTACAAGATTAGATGTGTCAGTTCTTTTCTTACTGAGTCATTACTAAATTCAACAGTATTTGATTACATAAAAAGTTAAACACAAGAAAACGATTCATTATTTTCAAATTAACACCAGGCATTGGCATCATTCAAATAATCGTTGACTTTATAGTATAGACCTTTACTCATGTCTTTTTTACATGCGTTTTAAACTTATGAAATGGCAAATTAGTAACACTTTGTGGAAGCTTAATATAAAGGTTAAACATTTCCCCATAAACGAGCATCTAGTTTTTTAAAGCCTGTACGTCCATGCTCGCATAACTGACCCGACGAGCTGCAATTAGGACACAAGAAAAGCAATTTGTTTTAATTTTCAAAACAAAATCCATATTAACTCGTACGACCGTGACTATTTCAATGCATACGTGCTTCTTTTTTATTACTAACAGTAACTAATACTTTTTTAATAAATCTTTTTGACGATTTTTTTTGAGAGCCGTACCTTTGTTAATTTAATAATACCATTGCTAATTTTTTAGCCCATTAGATAGTCTTTTCTGCAGTTTTGTCAAAATTTGCTATTTTGACTTACATTATAAAATTCACTTACGTTCCTGGACATTACTATCGTAGCGAATATGATAAACGTAATTTTTAAATCAATAAATCATTATGAAACTAACCTCACCGGAGGGAGACTCTGTACCAGGGTCGTGTGCTTTGGTACCTCCGTCTTGCCTATTTCTACCGCAAAGTCCGTCTTACCTATTTCTACCGCAAAGCAACAGTGCTAGCATTGCTGTGTTCCGGTTTGAAGGGTAAGATATGGCATTGAAATTACTGGGTACCGTGACTTTCCATCCTAAGTCACAAGTTGGCATGTACACTGTGGTTCTTGTGGGGGTTGCAGTTTCGCTGCGAATCTCACAGGAGCCACATGTATTATAGGTGACTGTTACCACTTACCATCAGATGGGCAGTTTGCTTGTTTGCCAACTTAGTTGCAATAAAAAAAATCTTTCTTTCCTTAGTCATAGCAAGCTCTTAAAAAAAATTAAGACACCTTGTAGGCCATGATTCCATTTCTTTTTAACTGCAGATTTAAGTAATATTGTTTTAAGAGAATATGGTAGGCCACCTGGTATCTATTGAGAACTAGGCCTTTAGACTATTTTTTCTTTTACAGTGGGGTGAAATGCCCACTTCTGTGGCATACATTGGTACTGGACAAATAATGGGTTGGGGAAACAAAGCCATCGAGATCCGATCTGTAGAGAGTGGTCACCTTGACGGCGTGTTTATGCACAAAAAGGCACAACGACTGAAATTTTTATGTGAACGCAACGACAAGGTCTTCTTCTCATCCGCCAAGGGTGGCTCTTCCTGTCAGATATATTTTATGACACTCAATAAGCCCGGGATGGCCAACTGGTAATCATGATACTGAGAAGACGGCAGCCTGACCGCGATCTGTGATGTACGTACTACGCCCGAACGGCCGCGACATTCGCACATGTCCTATTGTACAAGAACATGCCAGTAGTATAGTCAATATTACAAAATAAACAATGTGCTTTGGTCATTCGGAATTCAAAGACTTGTGATAGTGACAGATGATAATTTATGCTCAAAAGACAAACCACGTTATTATTACAAACAAGTATTTGAGTACCCATTTTATTACTAGTGTCATTTTATACTGAGAATTGATATGATACGACCTACTAAGATATATATTATTACTATAATAAGCAATAACCTCTAGAATAAATGTTTTGATATTGACAATTATTCATAAGTAAATTAATATTGCTTAGGTTTATTATTATGTTGCAATTGTTTATTTCTATAAGAAATTATTATGTCAAATCTACGTTTATGGCCATATTATATTGTTTTTTAAAGTTAGCTAGCTGGTGGAGACGTTAAAAAAGTAATTGGTTACATTTATTATATTTAAATTTTTTAACAAACAACAATGCCATTATAAGTGATTAAAATAATTTTATTATTGACCATTAAAATCGACAATTTAGGTAATGTAATTATAATCATCGTTTAAGTCTATTCCACTATACAATTTGGCATTTAGTCAAGTCACTTTTTATCATAATTATCACACCAAACAATTTCATTACTAAGGCCGTACACTAAAACTCGCGCCGGTGCACATTTGCGCAGTCTGTATTGAAAAAATATGAGCAGCACTAGGTCGAGCGTATTCGACGGGATTACCTACTTGTCACGAACAAGTTCTGGCGAATTTGTTGCCGACGTTTTATCAAATAAATAAATAACAAGTAATCCATGGCAATCTGTTCGACGTAACTGTACACACTCCAAGGCAAAATTATAACTAGCGTTGGTATGTTCCCCGCTGTGGGTCCCAGGCCCGCGTCGGAAATCCGGAACGGGCGCTCATTCCATGCACCCCCGTGAGTTCTAGCGTATGTCTAAATCCTAATATTTGGTACTATTTATTATTTATTGTTCGTTATGTACTATATTATTTACATGTATAAAAGATGTAACTGTGCATATTTAAAATTATATAATTTTGATGATTTTTATTTGAGACTACCTTAGCGTAATAAAAATATAAAGAACATGTCAGTCTTTTATTCTGACTTTCTTTTAGGGAAACCTTTTTAAACGACTTCAAAAAAATGGAGGTTATCAATTCGACCCGTATGTATGTAATATTTACAGAACTGCCCAGTTTTCGTATATGTTAGTCTATATCAGCATCTGAGCGTTTATGTTACAAAGCAAGATCTCAGAACCGACAATAAGCTGATGGAGGAAAAGCGTGGGATGGGTCTGCAGTCTTCTGAAGATGATCGTCGGCGACTCAACAGACAGATCTCAAGGTCTCTGACTCGCGAGATACGCCGATTTAATACGGAACGTATTAAAGAAGCCATCGAGCGGAACAAGGGCTTCAAAGTGTTCGCAAGAGATCTGTCACTCGGGCAGAGTCTGCTGATGAAGCTGAAGACAGAGGACGGCAGAGTCGTTACGTCCCGACCTGAGCTTATGGCTGAGATCAAACGCTTCTATGGGCAGCTTTACACAACATCGCAGGCACCTATCATTCAGGCTACAGATCCTAGAGCCAAATTGATCCGACATTACACCGAAGACATCCCGGACGTCAGCCTGTATGAGATTAGTGTGGCTGTCAAACAACTCAAAAACAACAAGGCGCCGGGTGATGATGGGTTTACAACTGGGCTTTAGAAAGCGGGTGTACTACCAGTCCGGAAAGCGCTGGAGCGCGTTCAGAGCCTCGGAGTGTAGTTGTCCGGTTGTCTTTAAACTCGCCCAGAGGCGTTGAACGGATTGCAGCAACCAAATCTTTTACCTCCATCTTTCACGTGAATTTTTATTTCTCTCTTTCTATAAGATGACATTTAAAATATGGCCCCCAATATCATCCAATCACGTAAGAGTATTTCAGTAATAAACGTCAGAGCGTTTTAAAACCATCAAATTCGACGGTTGTTCGGTTGTAACTCGCGCTGACACTATCTATGGTCTTGAACAACTTGTTCTCTACTTGGTCTGTGTTTTCAACGGGCCGGTTGTTTCATCCGTGCGTTACGTTTTGTGGCGTTAGGTACGCTCGAAGGCATTGAACGGGGTGCGAGCGAAAAGTTATACTTCGCGTGGTGGCACTTCAAAAAAAGGCGACAGGTCCCAGTTGAAGAACTGCAGACCCATCACGCTCCTGGGTTATGTATACAACTGTTCTCGAGAGTCATCACGAATCGTCTCGCACGCAGGTTTGACGATTTCCAGCCTCCCGAACAAGCCGGATTCCGTAAAGGCTATAGTACCATAGACCACATTCATACGCTGCGGCAGGTTATACAGAAGACGGAGGAGTATAATCTGCCACTATGCTTGGCGTTTGTGGACTATGAGAAAGCCTTTTGATTCTGTTCTGTCGAGACCTGGGCTGTGCTTAGGTCACTCCCAGAGGTGCTAAATAGACTACCGGTACATCCAAGTGTTGCAGTCATTGTACGAAAACGCTGCTATGTCAGTCCACCTTAAGGACCAAAACTCGAAACCAATACGACTTCAACGAGGTGTGAGACAGGGTGACGTAATATCGCCGAAACTGGTGGGTTATTGTCTAAGAAAGAATCTATCACGATCGCTTATAATTTGGCAGCCATTGCGCCGTGAACATAACACTGCCATCTTCCTTTTATAAAGGAGTAATGGATGGATTGCTACTGTCAAACTGTAAGCAATCGCAATAGATTTTTTCTTAGACAATAACCCCCCTGTTCACAACTGAATTCATCTCTATGTAGTCTGTGGCTGCTTGGATTTTAATTCATATTCTGTCTACAATTTCTCCCACTTTTTACTGATAGAGAATGCTGGTAGTGAATGCCTCTGGCATTAAGTCCGCCTTTTGTACATATTTTATTTTATGTACGATAACGATTAAATAAATAAATAAAAAATTACATAATATGGAGATTACAAAACGACAAGTCAAACAGTGAAATTGCAAATAAATGTGGAATCTCACACTGCAATATCAATGATTTGGAAGAATATTGCTTATAACAACTATCAGACATTACATTCAAAGTTATATGTATAGTCCCTTCAATCTTGTTATAATAATATCCAGTTTTGATTGTGAGTATAATTTTTTTGGTGTTGTAAACTTGTAACATCCCATAGTTATACTTTTTTGAGTTAAGACATTGGAATGCAACTATGCTTAATTAATCCATAATCAGCAAATCATTAGTCTCATATTGGGGTGACGGCTGCCTGCATTGCAAAGATTCCTGCGACATTGGGGGTACTCCGTGGGGTGTTCTGAATCCCTCATACCTCTGAAGAACAGCGAGTAGTGTACCTGCAGGCAAATGCACCTACGTGCACCTACCCCGTTCCCGCCTAACTGGCGAGCTGCTGAACCCCAGGGTGATTTAGTTGGTAGGTCAGCATCACCTCATCGGAGTCCATTATAACCTTGCACTCTCCAGTGCAGGGTATCCATGAGAATTCCCCCAAATAAAAAAAAGAACCTATGTTGGTAACGAGCTTGCATCTATCCTTGCATGCTTGCATGCATCTATCTATCTGACTTTAAGAACTAATAAGCATTAAGAAAAATATATAGATGAACATTTGTGGTCTTGTTTATACATGGTAAAAAACATGAAATTCAAAATCATTTCAAACTTTATACACAAACAACACTTCTCTTAGGACAATACTCAAATGTCTATCATCAAGTTCAAATCAAGTTGTTCAACAACTTATACAATTCTAAATAAGACCAGATCTGGAGAAGACTTCTTTTTCTTTTTGTGATATGGGAACAAGCATTAAGCCTGCTACTGGAGGTTGCATCTCTAAATCTCTTAAGTTATTTACTTTCTCCTTCAAGTTGCAGCGAAGTTTGTTAATGTCAATATTTATTTGTATTTGGTCAGCTTCCAACAAACGTCTAGTTTCTTCAAGAGTATGTTTAATTAGAACAGATCCGACTGTGACCCAACATTTTTTTTGCTGTGATAACGTCAAATTCCTTAAAGCTTCACGATTATAATTTCTTCTTTTATCCAACATTACAATTTCATGTTTATCTGCTAAGATCTCTTGTGCCAAATTTTCAACAGCTATTAAGTAATGCAAGGTTTTCTTTTTATCATCCATTATTAATTTATTAGCTTTAGATCAGATTGGTTTTTTTTTGATACCCTTCTAATGGCAATTTGTTAATTATGCCCACAAGGCACAAACTCAGTGTTGCCAGATTTTTTCCACCTTCCCTCCCAAATACATTTAAAAAAACCCCTAGTTTCTCCAGTTTGGTTGATAAAAAACCTCTTGACTATTTTGGCCATGTCATATACATAAGCTTTCTAATATTGACAATAAAAAACTTAGAATTTTTCTTCAAATTACCTATTTTAATTTATTTCACATACATAGCCGTGTGTCTGTCGATTCGGATTTTTCGTTATAAATGTCTGTGTGAGGCTGTGGAAAACAGTCTTTTAGCCGGAATTATGATAAACAAGACAGTTCAATGGTAACATAATGTGTTGCCAGCTAATACTCGTAAGTTTTAGTGTCCCATTCATTCTATTTGGTGAATAAATTGTCGGTCTTGTCTGATATAAAAAGGAATTTGCCATTTGGTTAGAATAGTAGAAAACCTTCAGAAAATCCCCTAGATAAATTTCGTGATATCAAAACCTCCAAAAAACCTCAAAGACCTGCAAAAACCCCTAGGATTTAGGGAAATCCTCTGAATTTGGCAACACTGCACAAACTAATAATTTTTAAATAGAGATACTAGTATCAGACGGACATCTGCCTTTGCCAAACACTAAATTCTGTTCCAGTGTTGCCAGATTTTTTCCACCTTCCCCCCCAAATACATTTAAAAAACCCCTAGTTTCTCCAGTTTGATTGATAAAAAACCTCTGACTATTTTGGCCATGTCATATACATAAGCTTTCTAATATTGACAATAAAAAACTTAGAAGTTTTCTTCAAATTACCTATTTTAATTTAATTCACATACATAGCCGTGTGTATGTCGATTCGGATTTTTCGTTATAAATGTCTGTGTGAGGCTGTGGAAAACAGTCTTTTAGCCGGAATTATGATAAACAAGACGGTTCAATGGTAACATAATGTGTTGCCAGCTAATACTCGTAAGTTTTAGTGTCCCATTCATTCTATTTGGTGAATAAATTGCCGGTCTTGTCTGATATAAAAAGGAATTTGCCATTTGGTTAGAATAGTAGAAAACCTTCAGAAAATCCCCTAGATAAATTTCGTGATATCAAAACCTCCAAAAAACCTCAAAGACCTGCAAAAACCCCTAGGATTTAAGGAAATCCTCTAAATTTGGCAACACTGTTCTGTTCGCTGATTGGTTACAGCAAAATGATGTTTGACAGTTATACTTTTTAAATAGATACGCGTTATTTGGCAAAGGGAATTACTGACAACAGCCCATAACCACGGTGGTAGAACCTTAAGTTTCTATTTTATTAAAGGTTAGGTAAGAAAAATGAAATGAACAAGATTTTAAGTTTAATTATCATTTATTTCTTCAAAAATGTTCTTATACATTAGAAAGTCCTTATTTTGCATTTCGGGTAGCTTTCTGCTTTTTAACCGAATGATATCTACACCATTCCAAATGTTATTAAGGATAGTGCACCAGCCCCCGTAGCATAAACACGGAAACACGATTTGATAAAACGATAACTCGATATGAACTGTCAAAATATATTAGATATAATGGCCACATTGAAATTTTATATTGACCTTAATATATAAATAATGCCCAAAATAACAATACCAATTTCAAAACACTCAAAAACATCAAGATAACTAAAAAATATATAATTTTTTTAACAGCTTTATCAATATACCTATCGTTTTATCATATCGTGTTTCGGTGGTCATGCTAGAGGGGCAGTTGTGTATACATAATCATTATCGTCAAAAAGACGTCTTCTGTCCCGTGGCTTTTACATGTAATATGCTCAAAAACATATTTGTTTTTAATTATACTTTTATGTCTTGCCCAATATAATAGCTGTTGGAATCAGGCCCGCCGTAAGCGGGCGTGCAAAGCGTGCAGCGCACGCGGGCGGCACGTTCAGGTGGCGGCAAATCGAGCGAATCATCACGTAATTCAAGTCATTGTCATAATACCCACCCCACCTTCCGTTAAGAAATGTCGTCGCATGGAAAAAAATCCGACCGAATGCGTAGGACCGAATATCGTTAACACCGCCATCTATTGGCATCCGTTAAAACTAAGATGCAATACCAAATATCGTCTGTCGGCGCAGGTTGAACCACCCGCCCCCGCTTGGTGGCGCATCAAGTATTCTATGAAAAGCAGGACTGGCGAAGTTAGGGGAATCCCCTCTAAGCTTCATTCTCGGTTGGTAGGTTAGGTACCTAAAGTCAGATTTTTAATTCGACGGAATTCTGACAGATGTCAACCATAGACAAATCAGATATCAATAACATTTTCTGCTTAGGATTTTTTAAATATTGAATTACAAAAATATGAAACAGAATTAGATCAAGTAAGTAATGACATTGTAAATAATGTTTATTTTGTGCACTCAATGCACACTAGCTAGAATGTAATTTTTTAAGTGCCAGTTGGAAAAACAGAGTAAAACAACATATTTCTCAAATAAAAATATTTATTAATCATCATCACTAATATCATGATTGTCGTCATTATCATCAACTCGGATTATAAAAGAATCACACACACTATCATCATTAAGAGGGCACATTGTATCCTCTTCTTTTCTTCTGATATTAATTGTTTATACCGCGTTATATATAAACCGCGGTGCATGACGCGGCGTAAATAGTTTTTTTAATTTTAGATTTGATATCTTGTTATATTGGCTCTTAGAAGTAGCAAAAATTTTACAAACGAAGAGGTTTTTCTAAAAAAGGTGGCAATCTACGGATTATTGAATAGGGATCCCAGTAATAGAAAAATAATTTCCTTGACAATTATTGTAACTTCAATTATATGATATTAAACAATGTAATTGCCATTTTAAATTTATCTGTAATAATTTAACTCTTAGTTTTCATATTGAAACCTTAAATTCCATAAAGGTTTATTTTTCATTTTGCTAAAATGCTCTCCCTTTTTAGGAAAACTTTTTCAATGTTGGCAACACTTCTGAAATGTCAGAATTCCGTCGAAATCATGTCGAAATCCGTCGAATTAAAAATCCAGAGTACCTACCTATAAGTTGTTGATACACATTCGAACAGTTCTATGCTGATTATAGAGTAACGATGGCACATTTAAGGATAGATTCGACGAGTTATAAACATTTACCGACGTATTTGGCTTTTTAGCAATAACTTATTTAATTACTCCAATGATGAGTTAATGAAATATTGCAAAGATTTAAATCTGAAACTTAAAGATGATTCAAGTAGTGAATCAGACATTGACGGTATTGATTTATTTAATGAAATCATTGCATTACAGTCGCATTTTGTAGAAAACCAGTCTAATGATCCACAAATCCTATTGTCTTTAAATCCTAATATATTTTTACCAATTACTTAATTTCAACATTTCCGAACACAGCAATAGCACTAAGAATACTTATTACTTAGTTACACTGCCGGTTTCAGTTGCATCTGGTGAAAGATCGTTTTCAAAATTAAAACATACATAAAATAAGCAATTTGGATTTATCTTCGTTGTTTTTCTTTTTTCCCACCATAATGAGAAAACATGAATTATCCTTTTTTGACAAAACTCATGAGTAAGTAGTCGTAGGGCGGCATACTCGGTATTGCACGCGGGCGATGAAACAGCTAGCGGCGCCGGCGGGCCTGGTTGGAATTTATCTCTAAATTATTTGTTTCTTCAAGTATATTAATAATATCTTATTATGGGTTCTGTAGAATATGTTTTTTGAGCCATATTTTTACTCTCTCATAGTTATCCAATTATGAATGTCTATAGAACATTGTGATGCAAGAGTGGCGAATAGATTATTGCAAACAAGTTGTCATTAACAAGCCAGAGCTGAAAGCGTGGGTTTCTAATGTCACGAGTTTGCAATCTACACACCCGTGAATCACATGACGTTTTTCAAAAGAGTTGTAGAAAATAAATTTAAATATGTTTTAAATGGATGCTTATTATTATATTTAATTACATACTAGTTAAATTATTTATAAATTAACTATTTTTATGAAAATTCAGTGCTAAGATGTACGAAGTCATTCATTTTTCCTCATACTACAAAAGTAAGGATTGATCTCGTAAATAATTTTCGAATCATAATCATAGTCTCTGAAAGTACACTGTGTTTAACAACTGTATTGAAAAATGATTATTTTGCAGTGAGATCATTTTTACATATTTAGTACTTAACATAAACAATATTACTAAATGTACTAATATGTCTCAAAGCACCGTGTTTGTTGTTGTGCTAAAATATCAGTTAGTGAGCAATATTTCTGAGTGAATTTTACAGTTCTATGTTTTTTATTGATTTTTTTAAAGAATTGTATAAAGAAAAACATAATAAGTGTGGAATTTTGGATGCGGCGTCCCAATTTTTCTTCCGCCATCTTATACCGGGTGTAACTGAACACCCCAATAACATTTAAGGAGCATATAAGTTAGATACTAAATGAACCTTCGGTGCTTGTCTGAGACCTGAAACCCCAATACTTTCAGAGTTATTTGATTTTAAACTAAAAGCAAAAACTTTCAAGTGACAACCATAATCAGCTCTTAACACAAAAAAAATTAAACACAAAATGACGCTTACGTAGGGCTGTCGGCACTTAATACCAAAAAATCATTTATTTAGTTTGTATGACATGAGCGTAGTATTCCTCGTACGTTTACGTAGGGTTGTCGGCACTCAATACCAAAAAATAATTTATTTAGTTTGTATGGGGAAAAAAATAGGTTTGTTAGCCCTAATATTTTTCCTACAGAATCTCTACTTCTGATGGATACATACCCTTAAATGTTATTGGGGTGTTCAGTTACACCTGTATAGCACCAACACAAATCTTGGCACGCTTTTTTCACAGAACCACAGACTAATATAGAATATGTTGAAATTGTTCTATTCTTCTTGCGCTTTCACAAATATATACACAGAAAATTATGTACAAACTTTATTTGCACTATTTACAAATACGTTTTAATTCTGTTGGAGGCAAATTATTAACAAATAATAAAATTCGTAATTAATACGTGCGCCGAAAAACATCAGTAAATATCGAGAGAAAATTTTTCACTTGTCAACTGTCATTTGTTATTCATTTATGTAATGATACGTAGTAGGTATCTCTATAGTTAGTGACTGGTCTCGAATGAGGTTGGTTTCACTATCGGCCCGTTCCAGATAAGCATTTTTAGCCATAAATACCAACATTTTTAGCATCTCTGCGTTTCATTAGCCGGTGATGCTAGTTTTTCTTGCTGGTTGTCATGCGTTTCATTTAAGCATTTTTAACACGAAATGCTAGCATCAAATACCCATGTTAGTAGATGGGTCCTCTGATACCACTTTTTGACAGCTTTCAAATTTGACATTTGGAATCTTTTTTTCATGAATCAAAAAAGATTTTCAGCGGATTTAAAAAAAATTTTTGTCATCTAGCCTATTGCATATTTATGTTTTAATTCTATCTTGTAAATATGTACATAGTGTTTGATCAACCGAGAATGTAAATGAGAAGATCCCTGAGTGTGGATACCTTCTCGGTTCTCGCGCAAGTCTCGCCGAGACTTCTCGCGTGAGAATGACAATTCATCTTGTGACCACCTTGTGATCTGCCAAATAGACAAATATTACTTATCTCTTACACTTACACAATTTTGTGCTGTATGATAGAAAGAGACAAATAACACTTATTTTAATGTTCCTTCTATGCTTTAGTTGTTATTCTGAGATCTATTCTACATATTATCTTAGACGAAGAATAATATATCATCCTTGGGGCCGATTTTTCAATCGTCAGATAACCTTTAACAGTAGAATAAATATGGCGCTTTGACAGATTTTCTATATGAAAGCTGTCAAACCTCAGAATAACAACTAAAGCACTATTCTTCTGAGTGTCAAACTATCATATTTATTCACAGATTACTATATTAGTAGCTATTTATTCCAATTAAACCGCAGATAAAAATTATCTGACATATTAAAAAATCGGCCCTTGATATTATAATACGCTAAAGCTGTGTTCAATATAGATGCGTTCTTGGTATAAAAGAAACAGTTAAGCGGGAAAGTATTAACATTATTTTTATATTCTTTGGACCATAAGTTACCATCATAGTTTAGTAGCCCTTTTTAACATTTCTTATAATAAACATTGTCGTAGTTTAACAGTGATTTTAATTTAACCAACTCTCTCTAAATGTATGGACAGTAACCGTACAACATTAAACAATTTTGAAATAATGTAGTTTACAGTTCCCGGTGCTCAATGCCGTGATCTATGAGAGATAAGTCCACCTTTACCTACATTATATGTTAAAATTTTCTAGTGTAAGTTACTATGCGCAATAAAGAGTATTATATAATATATATTTTACCACAGCAAATTGCTTTATCATATTGTGTTTTGGTGGTCATGCTACGGGGACCTTATGCTCTAAGACGGGGACATGTCTATCTCAATACATAAAATCAAATCTTGATTTTTAAGGGTAAAAATTCGATTCACTGGATCGATTCAATACTATAAACCGATTTTTTGGTTCTAAAAATCGATTTTTCGAATAATCGATCTCAGATTGCCATCCCTAGGCTACGTTCCAAAACATCACCCGGAGTGAGTAGGTGGTGGGGGGAGAGTGGCCGGTTAGGGTGGTCGGAGTGTTGGTTGTTTTAGAACGGCAAGAGTGTTGTCTGCTTTGTTTACATAACCAAATATACAAAAATAAGAAAATATATATTTCATCGGCGCGTCCGTTCGCTTTAATGCATGGATTACATTCCTCTGTTTCATCTACGAAAATGCTAAAACTAACAGAATATGAATTCCGTTAAATCGCGGCCTAACCTAGCTTCAGCGGAAATGAAGGCCAATTTTACAATCGTGTCAATTACGATACATATAGTCTTTAGAATTTAAAATTAACTTAGTGTCGACGTTACGAAGCGCATCCTCGCTCTCCGAGATGCACAAATTGTGTGTGAATATGAAATCTTTGTAATCACAATCACACACAACTTTAAAAACCACACAATTTCCCGCCAAATCCAATCGAGTGAAATTACACCTTGCTATATTATGCGGGTGAGATTCTACTCGATCGAGTGCACTCCGTAGCGTTTTAGGACACGCCACTCCAACACTCTCGAGTGCACCCGAAATGTTTTAGGACATACTTCGGGCGACCGAGTGCACTCGGGTGATGTTTTGGAACGTAGCCCAGCGTCGATTCAGAATTTCCGATTGCTAGCATTTCGTTCGTCCGCCATTTGTGATTCCGCCCGCCATTTTGCAACGCGCCTTTGGTTCGGCGATTCAGTTTCCATTTAATTTGCTTTTAGTCTTTTACGCGTAATAGTTAATAAGTACTGCTTTGTGAAAATATAAAAATAATTAGACAATAAACCGGATTCATATGTTGTGGTGATATTTTGTTGATAAATAAGTACAAAACTCCACAAAAAATGGACGGCCCTCCAAGCCGGGGTTTCCGTGGTGGTGGCCGAGGTGGTCCTCCTCCTAATATGCGTGGACGAGGTGGATTTGATATGCGTGGCCGGTAAACACTATTTTTTTCTATGTACCTATCAAGTGTTAGATTTATTTGCAAATCATTTTAGGTTATCCCATTGTCTGAATTTTTGCTAGAGCACATACAAATCGAAGGTCAAACATTTGCGATTTATTATCGCTTCCTAACAATGTCTTAAATGTTCTGTTAGTGGTGGCGGCCCAGGCATGCGTGGACGAGGTGGACCTCCACGAGGTGGACCTGGTGGCCCTCGTGGCGGACCAAGAGGCTTTCGTGGTGGGCCCATGCGTGGCGGTGGCGGTGGCGATAGAGGCAGCCGCAGTTTTCCACCTGGACCACAAGGGCCAGGGCCACATCCAGTACCTACTATTGAATCTAGAGGTGCCCCTCCACAAAGTAAGTTAAAAGCCAATGCCGCTTTTCGTGTGGCGGTGGGTTGCGGGCGGCAGGCGCGAAACGTTAATTTTTCTTGATCACAAGCCAAAGTTTGCTTGCAAAGGAAAATACCTACCTTCTGACCTACCCTGCGTTCCGTAAAATGATAAAAGTGGTAATATCGCGAATCCGACCAAAGTCAAAACATAACCTACTGATTCAATAGCCCTTATATTTTGTGACGATTTAATCTGGTCGGATTCGCGATATAATCGCTTTTATCGCAATTCGGAATGCACCAATAGTTTTATTTTGCATGATACCTATGTACTTCTTATTTAAGGAACGCTTTTTAGTAGGGAACTTGTTAAAGGTATTGGACATTTGTTTTTACATAATTCCTATTAATATTCAAAACTTCTTAATAAATTCAAAGAAATAATTAACAAAATTTTGTGCCAAAACTTTATACAAAGTAACAGATTATCTTAATAATAAATAAATTCATGGATGTAATCAATCTGCTTGATTCTATGACAGGCTGTTTATTTTTAATATATTTTCCTGTTCGCTAAGGCTTTTGTTATTGGCTCGCTTTTCTCTGTTAGGTCAGCATTCCTAGCAAATGATAGATTTCACTTTTTTTACATTTCTTTCATTGAATTAATTTTCATTTTTTCAAGTGTGTGCTTCATACAGAAACAGATATCCCACTCCCTATCCAGCCAGATAACCAAGACCAGTAGCATGCACAACAGGGTAGACAAAAATTTAAAAATAGAAACATGACCGAAACTGTAAATTCCATGACATTAAAATTATGCTACCTCAAATATCTATGAATATTTTTTTTTACTTATTTTTTGTCTTGTGAAGAGCTATTTATTTTGTGATTACATTGTGTATCTGAAAAAATACCTATACCTTCTCACTTACAGAAAATGAACACTTAACACCAAACATGTACTCAAAATTACATTACACGCTCACCACTATGTACACTCATGTTCACTACAACTCATGTACAATGCATATAATTATAATAGTATGCATTGTATGACTGAATTTCATAAATTGTTTATTTTAAAATTACCTTACTACCAACCACCTACCAATCGAAATATTATTATTATAGTTACTAGCTTATGCCCGCGACTTCGTCTGTGTGGAAATCCTTTTTTATTGAATCCCTCTATAAATCCCCCCCCCTCACCCATTTTACACCCTTAAGGAATGATTTCGGGGATAAAAACTATTCTTTATCCTTCCCCACAACTCAAACTATCTCCATACCAAATTTCATCTAAATCGGTTCAGTGGTTATTGATTCCCCATACAAACTTCCACCTCCCTTTTTTCCTCCTTAAGGGGTGATTTCTACGATAAAAGTCCGTCTCCTGCTTCTAAGCTACCTCCCCACCAATTTTCAGCCAAATCAGTTCAGCCGTTGTTGAGTTATAAGTAGTGTAACTAACACGACTTTCTTTTATACATATAGATTGTTACAAAGTATGTTTCTATAATTGGCTTATGTGTAACTGTAAGGCTAATAGTCTTTCTCATGATATTTTCCTTTACCGTAGGAGCGTCAGACAACTGTACATGTGCCAAGTCCACAGCCCCACCGATGCTCCTGTTGCTATAATATTGTGCAATAAAATAAGAACTTTCAACAAATAGAAAAAATAAATAATATGCGTAAACAAATTTGTTGCATGGACTTGATTCTTTTTCCTTATCATGGTAAAGATAAATATTTTTAAGGGAATTTTTGATTGATGTGACAGATTTTTTTTGTTTAGAGTTTGTCAGTTTGTCCTTATTTTTTGGATGGGAATTTCTCTGCTAGAAATTTGCATTGAACTACAAATATAAGTTTCAGTTTTGTCCAAAACTGAGATTGGAAAGTAAGGTTTGGATTCAGTTTCTGTTGAAAATCCTGTTCAGTCAGACACAAAAATTATAATTGACATTATAGACTATATACAGTATAAGTTTTGGTTTCGGCCAAAACTGAGTTCAGAAATGTAGTTTTGTTTTGGATGAAAATCCTGTTGCATGGTTCGGATACTGGTTATAAAATTAATTCACATTAAAATTATTATGCAGTTTCCTTCGAGAAAAGAAGTTGACAAGATTTGTAATTCAGTTGTTTTCTTCTGGCTCTGGTGTTTGACTGTAATAAATTTATTAAAATTTGTAATAGGAGGAGGCTTCAGTAACAGAGGTGGACCAGGAGCAATGAGAGGCCGTGGTGGTAGAGGTCGTGGCGACTTTGGACAACGTGGAGACAGAGGAGGTGGCCGAGGAGGAATGCCTATGAGAGGTAAATGAAAAATTAATTGTTTAAGTTGTATTTGTAATAATAATAATAATAATTTTATTTGCGAGAATATGGTGAAATATAAAATGGTGTCAATTACAAAGGTGGCTCCTCATATTCTACTATTACATAGTGTGCAAATTTTAAAATTTATGTCAGATTACATATTGAATTACAAAGTATTGCTAAACCATTAATACCTACTCCATGCTACATATTTAATTCGATATCATCACAGTCATAAAAATCACAGGCAAGAATTTAAATGTAAGTATTATACATAATCTCTAGTCATCATAATTTGATATAAATAACATCCTTAATATTATTCAAGTTTAATTTAATTAATTTATATAATCCATTCCAAATCTTAAACATGTCAAGTAAGAGAAAAAAAAATCATAATATTGTCAATTAAAAAATAGTAATAATGTCAAGTAAAAATAATAATAATGTCAAGTAAAAAATAATAATAAATGAATTAAATTACAATAAATTATTTACAATAACTATGCATAATAGAATTACTGGATGTCAGTCTTGTTTAATTATAGGTAAAGAATATTGCAATTTATACATATGAATAAAGAAAAAAAAAACTATTTTTCTGTTAAGAATTCGTCAATGTGATAATAGCATTTTTCTGATAAGAATGTCTTCAATTTGTTTTTAAATTGCATTATACCAAGTTCTTTAATATGTTTGGGTATTTTATTATAAATATGTGGTCCCATTACGAAAATACTTTTATGCATTAAAGCAGTATTAAACTTAGGTGTATAGAGTTTATTTTTATCTCTTTGGGTACGATTACTTACATCAGAAATCTTCGGAAATAGGCTAGGATTCGTCTTAATAAAAACAGCTACTTCAAATATATATAAACAAGGCACAGTTAACAGTTTATGCTTAATAAAATAGGGTCTACAGCTCTCAGGGATATTTATACCAAACATTGCTCTTATGCATCTCTTTTGTCTCTTAAATATTATCTCCTTATCCACTGAGTTTCCCCAAAATATAATACCATACCGCAAGACAGAAACAACCATACCATGGTAGGCAGTAATCAAAGCATCCGTGTTAAGAAGTGGTGCAAGTTTATAGAGTGCATATGACGAAGAACTTATTCTCTTAGATATTTTTTCAATGTGTGATTTCCAGTTCAGTTTGCTATCAATTGTTATACCGAGAAAACAAGCCTCATCAGTGTCAGATATTTTGTTATTATTATAAGCTACGTTTAAGACTCTTCCTTTACCTGGCCTTTGGCTAAAGTGCATAAGTTTCGTTTTAGTAAAATTAATTTTTAAGTTATTATTGTTTAGCCATTCAATAACTAATTGCAAAGCCTCATTCACATCCTGTTCATAATTATCTTGATGTCTACATTCTATTATTACTCTACTGTCGTTGTTAACATGGATATTTCTGCTTCTTAGTTGTAACTGTATGTATAATATTTGTAACTTACAACATCTCAGGTTATAGTGTCCATTGCATTTTTTATAATTACAATAAATAAATAAACAAAAATTGTAAACAGGCCGCGGAGGTCGCGGAGGTGCGGGACCCCCGGCGGGAGGTGCAGGCCCCCGACTTACAGGGCCTCCGGACGGCTCGGCAGCCCCAGTTCAACACCAAGGTCCTCCCTTCAAACGTGGAGGCGGCCCACCGCACGGTGGACCTAGTGGACCTCCGAAACGGGGGAGGTATGACTTGTTGAATTATAATATTTAAGAAATGGTGACTTATTTTTTTGAGAACTATGTTAATTTGAAGGAAATAAATAGAATCAATCAGCGGTCACTGTTTAGTGTAAAATACTATAATTATACACTGTTATTTTTTTATCACCCTGGAAAATTTTAGGGACGCTTCACGACATAGTATTAGAATGATTTAAATATAAATAAGAAAAATAACTCGCTTACTTAATTTTATATTAATTTTCAAAAAAATCCAAAAAATGCTGCATTAGTCGAGAGCAGCAGTTTTAGAGATTTTTTTTTTAATATTTTTTATTTCATTTTTTTTATAATACTGGATTTGTCCCGAAGCGTCCCTAAAATTTTCCAGGGTGATAAAAAAATAACATAACATAACAATAAGTAAATTATTAAAATGTTGAATAGTGGATTTAGTCAAGGACTATATTTCAGCTTTTAGTGCCTAGTTCTAAAATGCTTAAATTCATTTTAGATATGTTTCATAGTAACGTTTACAGCTTGTGACCTACACAATGTAATATAGATTGTATCTGAAATAGATTTAATGTAAGTCTTACCCCTCGTTTACACCAAGAAACAAGTAAAATACTAGTTTTATACAATACTTGTAGAATACTTGTCAAAACATAATTATTTGTTTTATACATGTATTGCAACTGTCTCAAACATTCTTTCGTTCATACTGTGTTGCCAACAAGTCTCTAAACAAGTATAAACCACATCTGCGTTTACACTTAGATCTATGACATATTCAAACTAGTCTGATACATTGACAGCGTTTACACTTACAAAAAGCAATCGTGTTTTTAACAAGTTTTGTTTATTTCACTGAAATTTATGTATCATACTAATTTAAAACATGTTTTAAACTCTATCCATGCTTGTTGGATAAAGTTTTAAACTTTTACCGGACGGACCGTATTATTTTACGGGGGGAAGAGAAGAAAAAAAACAAAAAAATACAAAAAATACTGCACTAGTTGAGAGCAGCACTTTTAGATTTTTTTATTAAAAAAATTTTTTTTAATTAAAACATTTTTTTTTTAATTCAATGTTTTTATTTTATTTATAATAATTGATGTGTCCTGAAGCGTCCCTAAAATTTTCCAGTGATAAAAAAATAACCGTGTAAACAAGTATACTGCACTCATGAAGTAAAGTTCCTCAGCATCTTTACTTTCCATGTAGCAGAAACTATTAATGAAACTACCGGACTGGCGTGTCATTTTCTACAAGTTTATCTACAACAAGTATAAAACGTGACATCATAAACATGTAGACAACTAGTAGTTCAGAAACAATTTCATACAACAAGTTGTATACATGTTTTGTATTCAACAAGTTTTATACATGTATACGAGTGTAAACAATAAACGAAAACATTGCATAAAACTTGTTAAATACATGTAATATACCTTGGTGTAAACGAGGGGTTATTTTTCAATGGTTTGATTCCTGAACTGAGAACAAATTTTTTAAAATCTATGCCACCTGCATAATAAAGCTTAGAAAAATACGTAAAATGTTCATAACTTGGTACATAATTCAAAATAATGAATTCATAAGACACAAAGCATTACTACCATTAGAAGCCTTTTTTTTTTACTTTTATGCTAAGGCTAATTTGACAACTCAATTGATTAAAGTTCAAGTTATCAGATTTTCTGTTTTCTGTATAATTTTCATGTAAGAAATGAGCATAACGTAATTGGTGCTTTGTAGGTTTGATGGTCCACGAGGTGGTGGCGGCCGTCCACCAGCAGGAAGCTATCAGCAAATACCACCAACACAGCACAATCAATCTCAATCTAATGGATATGGAGGACCACCAGCGTAAGTATTTTCACATTGAATAGAATGTGTGCAGTATTTTTGTATGTGAATTTTCAATATGATGAACCAGAAACACGATAGGAATGTGCCGTCTGATACACATGTGACGATTCTATAGATCTGATTGATTTAATAATAATTTTGTGGGTTAAAGAATTTTCGACAAAACACTATAAAGGTGTGTTTTTGTTACAGTCACACAGGCTATCAACCATATGAGGCGCCACCTCAAGATCCTTATGCACAGCCGTCATATAATACTGCCAGGTAAGCGTATAGATCTACTCAACACTTTAGGCACAGAATACATAATAGTACTTCGTACAGAAGTTGCAGTCAGTTGCACTCCTTTGATCTTGGAAAAAAAAAGCCGACATTTTAAATAACTAAACTTTGAGCATCCATGCTGAATAACACCCTTATTACGCCACGGGTTAGTGAATGTTATTAGTAGTTCAAGCCTCACGTCGTCGCTACGAGCTCAAGATTATCTATTCTGTGGCTCGAGCGACTGGGTAGTTGTAGATGGTAAATAATGAAGTGCGCGAAACGTTGCTATACACCTGTGCCAAGACCGCGGCATACAAAACAATTTACTCCGAGCGGAGCGCGGCAGCCCTGCTGCTTTTTTACACTCACCCCCAGTTTCTGAAAGGCTGATCAAAATATTGTTCAACTAACATCAATGTCATCTTAACAGCAGTGTCAAATCAATTGGAGTTTCCGAAACGTTGGTTGGCCAAAATTTACTTATCCTTACATATTACAAAACAAAGTCCCCCGCCGCGTCTGTCTATCTGTCTGTTCGCGATGAACTCAAATTCGCGGTGAAATTGCCACTTGGTGTGAAGAATGAGAGACATTAAGAAACTATGCTACGCTATACATACACCATAAATGATGAATACAATCTCCCAGATAGGAATTGCCGTCTGAAACATACATGCAGACTACAAGAATTCTGATTTGTTTCTTTTTTAAAGGAACTTGAACTTTTTTTTACATGATTTTAATAAATTCTTGTCATTTATTTCAGCTCTTACCAGGGCAGTAATTACTCTGCGCCAGCACCATCTCAGCCCTCTGGTTACAATTCAGGTGGATATGGCTCAGGGGGATATGGTTACTCAACAGGTGGTAGTCAGGGTGGCTTCGAAACTGATAGTTATGGGTAAATACTCAATTGCATTCCAGTTCATGGTTAAGAAAAAAGTTTGCTTAAACATTTTACGTATGTCGCAATGGATTTGCGTGTTTAATTACTGCCCACGGTAAATAGAGATGATGACTTTTTTATGTCCGTCAGGTAGATTATAAAGGTATATTAAACACTATTTTTTTATAATACATATCTGCACAATGCATTGATTTGAAATGTCGCATGTCGTCATACCTTTTTAAAATTTGCTCTGAGTTATTACATAGTGAATCCCCTTATTTTGACAAAGCAAAAAATACATGTCTGATAATTTTTGTACTACACATCTTAACTGACAGACTAAATAAATGTTTTCTTTTTATAACCTGTTATCATCCCTATTTTTTGTAAGAGTTATTAAACGAATTTAATAATCATTTTGGGCTCAATAGAAATATACTGTTCACAATCACATTACTGCCTCTGTTTGCAGTGTTCATACTGGAGCTCTTGGAACCATTTGTATTATTAAACAGTACCATTACCTAGTACTATTATTGGCACTGATTTATTCCACTAGAACCATTGATTCCACTGGTAAAAGTTTATCCTATTTTTACTAAATGAAGATAGAAACTCTTTTGCAATTAATTTTTATTGTCTCATAGCCTCTTTTGTCAGGGGTGTCAAGACATATTTTGTTTTATTGGCTGAAGCGCTTAAACTGAATCGCAGACACAACATTGAAAAAAAAAAATCGTTTCAGGCGGGAATCAAACCCGCGTCTTCCTTGATCACTTGGGCCACTGAGCAGAAGTGTTCAAGACGTCGGTACACTATAGATTAAAGACGCGTGTTCGATCACCGCCCCAGACGAAAGTTTTTTCTTTATTGATTATTATTCATTTTATTTAGCAGTTTTATATAAAATGCAAAGGTAAGAAAATTTAAAAAGGTTCAATATGTGCAAGCAACTTGTTCAAGACATAGTTGCCCCGTTGTTGTTAAAAAATTATGATAAAGGTTTTTAAAATAAGTTTTAAATGCAACATGTTATCCAGTTGTTGTTTATCTCTGTTATTTATAATTTATTCTCCGCACAGTGGAATAAGAATTGACCACATTAAACATTTGATCTTGCAAGTGGGGCCGGGTGTTGTACTTGATGTTTTATAATGGTACTAGTAGGATTAATCAGCGCCAGTCGCATGGTACTGTCTAAAATGTTACACGTGGTCTGGAGGGTACTTTGATGGACAGTGCTCGTTAGCTCTGTTTACTGCATGACAATGTGTGTGTATCGTTAGGGGAGGTGCGAGTGGTGCTGGCGACGCTGGCTACGGAGCCAGCGAGCCGGCGTACGGCGGCTCGCAGCCCGCCTACGACGCGTACTCGCAGCCCTCGTATAACTCGTACCAGCAGTCGCAGCCGCAGTACGGCAACAGCTATGGTAAGCATACCTACTAGGTACTAGGCACCGCAACGTGACAAACAAGCACACTATAATACTAGGCTGGCACCGCAACGTGGCAAAATCACTGTACCTTAATAATGCGTTCTGAGACGAAGATTCGTCATGTCAAAAATACACATATGAAATAACTTGGATATGATTCCCCGTAACCACACGATGTAGCATCAGTGGAGTGGAAAATTTGGAAAATAGTCGTAAGACCTGATTTATATATACGAGATAGGTACACTAAAAAGTAATACTAATTATTAAGAATCATAATGGTGTAGGTCGTAGACACAAAATGATATGTGTATAATTAATATTCAAACTGATTGAAACATGTAGGATCAAAAGGATCAAATTAGCAACATCTTAAAGATGTTGCTAATTAACAATAGATAAAATGTTGTGTCTGCCTGTCTCTTACAAGCGTAATTTATTTGTCATTTGTGAGAAGACAAAAATTTAGTTATCTAGTTTAGTAAAACAATTTTATTTCATTAAGTAGGAGTTAATATATAAAAATAGAAACAAACAGTAGCTTATTTAGTACTCGGGCAAGAATTATCTATTACATGTAATATACATAAATTTATTGCCGGTAAGCTTAATTCAAAACATGCGATTATAAGTTATTCGTATAGTATTATTATACACAGAGGTGCTCACACGAAATCAGATTTTTAAATAATCCTGGTTTATCTATTTCTTATGATAGTAATTTTTATTATTTAAGACAATACAGAGTATGAATCTTACGTATCTATATAAAATTGTTTGCATTACAGGCAGTTGGTGATCTGTTTGACTCTATAACAGACTATGATTTTCGTCTTATGCCACACTCGAAATATAAATAGCTGGATCAAATTTATTGAAGCATATGGGATGTACAACACATGAAATTAATGTTAGGCATTATTGGTGAATGGTACACGTACAGTATTCATATATTGCGTAAATGTGGACTAGAAATTGTGACAAAATGATCTAAATGTGTTAACTTTGACCGCATATTATGTGCATTGTAGGACTATTAAGTACACAGACCATGTTTACATAAATTGTATTCAGTATGAAATTTAAAAAGTTTTATTTATTTCAACTCAATGACCTTTAAGATAAGATAATTTGTATCGTGTCTCTTGTAGAGAATTTTCAGATGATGGTATTAGGCAGGTAGTACCATATGTTGTGTTTAGATAATAAGCTTTCATTTCGTAATCAAATTGTGCACGATAATGTAATTAAATATAAAAAAGTTTTAAAACTTTCGTCTCTAAAAAAGGAAACTAATAAACATGATATCAATTCAGAATGAGTGTATATTTTATTTTAACTACATCATTCATATAGCCACTTGTACTACGTATCTGGGTGTTTTATTTTTCATGGACATGTGATTCAGGTGAAAAAAAGGTAATATTTTTTAATTAATGTGATAGTTTCACTTTGTATTATAATAACAATGAGGTACTCTACAAAGAAAAACATTTACATACTTTATAAAATTGTAACATACTAGTTTTGCTTTACCAGATATATTTTAGGTAAGGGTATGTTTTAATGCAAAATCTATATAAATAACAATCAATGTGTGTACTATGTATGTTTGTCCTCTATGCGTTCCGAAACCATTCTTCAGATCGTAATGAAACTTGGTAGGTTGTTCTGGGGACGCCCATGAAGGTTCCTAGCAAAAAAATGACATTTACGTGCCATTGCAATGCATGCCGGGTACAGCTAGTATCTTATAAATGTTACACAAATGTGATAATTTTCAAATATTAAACTGGAATTCGGAAAAGCCGTATTTGAAGAATAACTAGCGACCTTCCAGTAAACTATATCTTTAAGCTGCTCGTAGATTTTCATACAATAGGGCGGACAATTTTTTTAATGTGTGACATGTAGGTTATTAATAAAGATTCGACAAGTTTTACGCTTTCGAAGAGATATTGATTTGAGACGTTGTATGATGTTACAAAGTTCTTAATCTCGCAGCTCTACTAAAAATTGGTGAAAAGTATGCCGCGAAGATTCCGAGCAATTATCTAAAATAATGGAGATTGAACGGCTTATTAATATTATAGCATCAAAAAGCAATAAAAGTCCTAGTCGACTACAATTTATGGTTTCATATTTCTAAAGATTTCATTAAAATTTTCCGGTCACGCTCTTTTCGTACATACTGTATATAAAGGAAGAAATATGTTTGAACTGTTTTCCATTCTATAACTGACGGACTAAATATAATTTAATGTTTCATACTTGGTCCGTATGCTTTTTCAGAAACAGTTAATTCTTAATATTATAAACAATGTGTAAGAACAGTACAAATACAATTTTTTTATTTTTGGTAGCTAGTATTGGCAGAAAATACAGATCACTTACAATATTTAGATACATATTATTGTTAAAATATACCTAAAAATATTACTTTAATAAGGGCATCATATTCAAAAAGTACATCGTATTCAAGACAATGTGAATAAAAATATTTCCACAAATTAGTATTCTGCTTTGGGTCAGTAAAATGGTGTGACAGAGTAAGCACCTTAATTTATCATCACAATATGATTTTTCAAAAAAAGACATCGGCATTATGCAATCAAGGGATGGTTTAACTAATAATAACAAAAAAACTGATGAAACATGCGGCAAATGGAGATATTAGATACAAGCAAATATTCAGCTAATAAGGTAAGGTAAAAACCCAAAATTGTACCTACTCTCATTTCATACCGTAAGTAGGTACTATAGACAAGGTACTGTAAATACACTTAAGTTATGAAACATATTTGATACCAAATATGACGTATTACGTATTACGGCCTGTGAAATTATCTACTTTGTGATGGGCTTAAAATATGCAAACCCCAAACTATGAGACATAGCTATGAATGGATTAAAATACGGGAATTGTAAGATTGCTCAGGGATCTTGCTGTTTTTTAATTTTATTCATGGCTTTTGATTACCTAGAAACAGAAAGTAGTAGTATTTTTTTACTATCTACGTCCCTTGGGTAGACCTTTGTTTGGAACTTACTTCGTCATTTTATTTTCCACATAGAATTATGAATGATGCCATGAATTTCCTTTGAGGCTATTAGTTACGTTTGAAAATGATCTCATTTAATATTTTTAGAATTACACCTCTGCAGGGCTATCGAAATTTGAAAGAAAGTTGTTATGGAGAATCGCCATTTTTGGTGTAACTGATATGGGAACTTTATAAGGAGTTATACAAACTCCAGAAGATACAATGTGGTGGTAACTTTGGAACTCCATTTTCTAATGCGATAAATCGATTGATAGGTACATATATTTATTAGAAAAACCTCATTTTAGATTTTAGAACTGTGAAAATAAAAATATGACAGATAACACTGTTTGATGGCCATATCTATGTAAGAATGGGGAAGAAATCAAATAGTTAAAATCGAGTGAAAACTCTTTTAGGCACGGCAACATCCATAAAATAAGATTTTTTGGAAATTCGACACATAAAAAGGTGCAAGTTTATATGAGGCTTCTTATTGTTTGAAGTATTTATATTTAGGCAATTTGAAACGAGAAGGAGTTGAAAGTTTGTTTCTTGTCTGAGTTTCATGCTTTAAATACATTACATAAACAAAAATATAATACTGTGTCATAGTCTGCATTTTACGGCGAGAGAAAAAAATGGTCATGATGAAATCGGAAAAATGCGAGCGAAGCCGCGGTCTAAAAGCTAGTATAATATACATATATAATAGGAGAAGGAAGGGCAAGATGGTTCATAGAGAAATAAAAAATATTTCGTTTTAAATTTAATAATTGCTTTGTAATAAAATCAATATTGAAAGACTCAATGTTATTTGTTTATACTAACATTATAATTTAAATCGAACCAAGGTACTAAGAAACGAAGCATTTGATTAGAAAAAGTTACGGAATTGAAATCTACACTAATATCATAAAGCTGAAGAGTTTGTTTGAACGAGCTAATCTTGAAATTCTTTTTGGATAGTCCATTTATCGAGGAAGGCTTTAGGCTATATAACATCACGATATTGTTATTTTCGGACATCCACGCGAACGAAGTCGCGGGCACAGCTAGTTTAAGATAAATCAGGAATTAAATTGCATCACCAGCAAAGCCAATGATTTACAATGACCACAGGATAAAAAATTTGCCCTTGTATCAAACAACTTCTAAAATGTAGTAAGTATAAATGCAAAAAAAAATCAGATAAATGGGACGAAATACGAATCACTTTTACTCATTGCAAACTGCTAATAAAGTAGAGTTTTAGGCAGTAAAGGGACTTTAATTGAATTTGGAAAAGGTGAGAATTATTTTGACGTATAATATGCTTTCTAGAAACTACTATGAGATGTGAGAAAAACGAAAAAGAAGTGCAAGTGGCTAAAATGCGTATGCGCTCATGAGTAATCTAGTCTCACGTCGTCTCGTTATATGTATCCCAGTCAATACTTGTTCAAAATCTAATGGTTGGGAACCTTGCTATATAGCTACAGTAGCTATAAACTAGATGAAACGGACAGCTGTTTGGATACTGGATATCCGCTCAGCCTTGTAACAGGATAGCTTGATATCCGACCCAACATTGCCTTTTGGTGCAATGCAATAAGTAGCTAGTTTGCATAGGTAGCGCCACGAACTATTGGGTATAGTCAAATTTGAGTTTTTCGTTCAATAACTTGTTGGATTGATTGCAAACACGATTGTTGGATTTATTTGAGGTTATTAAATAGGTGCTTTTGTTATTTGGAGTATTTTTACAAGGTGTGGCTATTAATATCGAGACTGACGCTGTTATAAATTTCATTAGTTTCAATTCTACTTATTATTATTAGTTCCAATATACGCCCTTCCTCTAACCCTGCAACGTTCCTTGCGAATCTTATATTGAAGTGTTTGAAGCGTTCTGCCGTCAGCTTCTACGGACTCAAATCTTGTTCATTTTTTCCCTCTTTATACAAATAAGTTGGCAAACAAGCAAAGTTCCTTTTTATACAGGTTTCACCTTAGGAAGCAAAAATCGCACAGTGCAAGATCCGGCGAATAAGGCGGATGGTCTCTTAGGATAGGGGCGGCTCAGCATGAGAGACTTCGCACTTCGATCCTCCGTGGATCTTTTGTGCTTCTCTATATTTAGTCCGTAAAGCCATCATCACCTCTGGTCCAGTCTATCGTGCCCATGAGCCTGATGATTGTCTTTGATAGCCCTCTAGTCTTCCGCCTTTAGGGTGACCTATTCCCGCTAGCTTTAAACTCCTGCAGCCGAGAGCATTGCACACCATGCTTTCCTCTTCTTCCTTGAAGGCCTTATTAAAGTTTTGGGACAAGTATGTCCCATCCGATATGGAGCGTCGGTGGCGCTGTGGACTCGGTACTGGCCTTTTAATCGGGAGGTCCGGGGTTCGAGACTGCCATGTACCAATTTTTTTTCGTTTTCGAATGTCATATGCACATTTGTCCGACGCTCCTATGGTGAAGGAAAACATCGTGAGGCAACCTGCATACACCTGCGAAGGAATTCAAAGGTGTATGTGAAGTCGACCAATCCGCACTGAGCCAGCGTGGTTGACTAAGGCTTAAACACCCTAACTTAGGGTATGCTCGAGGCTCTCGATGGGGACGTATATGAGCTGATGATGATGATGATGATGTCCCATCCGGGCTAGCATTAAGCTCAATCCTAACATTTTCGGGCCGGGCCCGGGACGTGGACGGGACGTGTTCCGCGTCAGTGGCTTGCAAAATATCAAGTCCGGGTCCGGCCCGGTGACGGAGCTTCAGTGCCCGAGCAGACACCGTGACGTGCGCCCGTCCACCGATATTACCAGTGCACGTCTAAGTTTTATTAAATAAAATGAATGACGAGTTATTAATAGAAGCGATATGAATCTCTGCAATTTTAAACAAAATCATAATGCATATTGGTTTCCGTAAATGGGGCTTAAGAGATACAGATTGAAGTTGGTGGCCCTGACGTGGCGCGGATCTCCGGTCTTGCCACGGACACGGCCCGGTCACGTCCCGGGCACGGCCCGGATGTGTGTGGATAGACCTTTATCCTAATGCCGAAATGGCCGGTTAAATCACCTGCCACTAAACGAGTCTGGGATCTTCCCGAACTCAATGTGAAATTGAGCCAATTATCCAAGCCCATAAAGAGCTTGGCATGTATCATTCCTTTATGGTTTACCCGTTTTTCTTGACACTGCCTCCTTTGTGATTCAGCCCTGAGGCCTATCCCAACTGTTTTATGAGTGATCCCGAAAAAATGTCTCCGGTCCCACCAGCTGTGTTTTCGATCACTTTCGCGCCAGGAAGTCGGCCTTTTTGTTTGCAGCGCAACCCTTGTGGTCTTTTATCCAGACTAAACGAAAAGTGTTTGTTTTACCCAATTTGTTTAGCAATTTAATTGCGTTCCTCGCTAGTTTGAATTCTACTTTGTATAACAAGAGCGCTTTAAGCGTCGCTTGACTGTCGCCGAGAATGTAGATGTTCATAACTTTGCGACCTTTGTCTAGATTCTCTTGTGCATAGGTTAAGGTGGCGTATGTTTAGATTTGAAACTGGCCAGACGGATGGTCTAAGACGGGTGCTGTACAGACTAAAAACCATTTGACACAATGAGCCGGTGCATTAATTTGTCCTGTTGAAGAACCCATGACTTCTTCCCTCCTCACAATTCGGATCTTATTCTTTCACGGAGGGCGTGAATTATCTTTATTGGCTATCTTGAAATTGGACATTGCATTACAACAGTTCGTTACTTTAATTGTTACACTTAACATTTTTCCAGCGAAACAAAAAACAACTCTTATGCTAACGAAAGCTGCAGCTGTTATAATTTGTTTACTGTACTGTTGGCTTTACGATAAACAGCTGCACGAGCATCAATTGTCGGTCGCTGTCACTGCGTTTGCGCACTCCTTCTGTAGCAGCGTCAGTCTCGTTTTTTAATACTAGATCATATTGAGGAGGTGGGCACGGCCTTATATACGCCTATGTTGGGGACACGATTTAAAAAAAAATCGTGTAATGCTGGCCTTCGAATTACTGAGAATAATTTGAATAAAGTAGAATCGTGTTGGCGATTTTATTGCTAGGAATAGATTAAGATATACAACCGATAGACAAAATGTGCTTTGGCACGATATCGAAGATTTTGGAGATTGTGTGCCGACCGACCCACGCAACATGGAATAATGTTAGTCGCATAACATAATGAAAAATTTTGTCATCTACGGAAATTAAAAGCCTAACAGCCGGTTGCACCAAAAATTCATTTTACGAACTCGTAAAAAGTTAACGTATATCGTAAAAAGATGTTGCACCACGCTTTTGCGATACGTTTTACGGTTACTTATACGGATATAACGTAAAAGTATAAATTTTGACAGTTCGCTCGTATTTGTAATTCATATTTAGGGTTAGACAACGCGTTTAAAATACAATTTATATTCACTTTTCACTACATAATTCACTATCCGAAAATGATATTGAAAAATTATCCATATATTGGATAGTTAGCGTCGTCGAAGAACAAACATTAAAGTAGGTCAAATGCTCACTGAAGGCAGCGATTTTTACACACAGATAAAAAGCTAACTAAGATGCATTATTAAATTAATCAGGCATAAAAATATAAATCACCACACCAGTCACACAACAAAGCTTTTTCTTCTTATTTTAGTAGCTTTGACATTTTTACGAATTCCGCCAATGTCATGAATTTTGTATTATTTTATATCTGTTTGATTGATAAGTCCATGGCCAATGTAAACAAAAACACTATCAACGTCACATTTTGACAAATGAATAACATGTCTTACTACACGTAAAAAAAACTTTCATGGTAGTAAAAATCTACTAAGCTAAAATGGTAGAATTAACGCTTCATTCGTGTAGCAAGGAATTTTACGGTTACTTTTACTCGAATTTTTTTGGTGCAACATAAATTTACGGATTCGTAATAGTGACAGATTGGCATAAGTATAACGTATATCTGAATTTGTAAAAAGACAGCAATTTTGGTGCAATCGGCCGTAAGGATATTTAGGTGATTGATTCTTTCTTGAAGGCGAAAAATCACATAAACGCATTAATGAATTTTAAGTTTGTGTTTTAGAAAGGTATATTTGCGAGGTTAGGGGTGGCGTCACTGTGACAGCCATATTGTGGATTTAAGGTTCGCGCACACTATGACAGGCCGCAGCGGGGCGGGGCGAAGCGGAGCGAGTCGCAGCGCAGCGCAAAATGCTTACTTAGCACATTAGTGACGGGCCGGGGCGCAGCGCATAGACGGATTTTGAGTACAGTCCGTCAAACCAAAAGTCCATCTGCCGAACGTACGTGCAGCCGTTAGTTCTTCATCCATTCTTGTGAACATCACAGGAGCTCGTAAATATCAAAATACGCAAATATCGTAAAATAAACACGCGCGCGCATGCACTCCAACCCGCTTGCTATATCGGGGCGCAGCGGGGCGAGGCGGGCCGCATCGCACGCAACCAATCCGTGGCGGCCCGCTGCGCCCCGGCACAGTGTGTGATAGCTCATATAAAATACATACGAGCGATTTGAACTGATTTTTGCGCTGCGACCCGACCTGCTGCGCCCCGTCACAGTGTGCGCGAACCTTTAAAGGTAGTTTAACCTTACATTCATACTATTTATTTTAGGCTTTGAGCGTAAATAACAATGAAAGCCCTTTAAAACTTATTTCTCCAGTAAGTACCTACCATTCATAGAACCAATATTATCGACTTATTTTCAGGACTTAAGTACATATACTTGGATTAAGTAAAATTGGATGAATTGTTTGTAACACAATTGAGTGTATAAAATACTATTGAATCGAACGAAACTATAATAGACATGTAAGTCTTAACACAATTGAACATGAGAATTGCAGGTGTTTTAAAATGTCACAAGCTTACGACATTAAAATTGAATTTTATCAGGTAAACAATTATTTTATATATTTTATAATATTAAGGTAGATCCAGCAAACAACAATTTGTTTTATGAGAAAACGAAATGACAAGGCACAATAAGATAATGAGCATATCAATTTTTGATCCAGATCATAATGAAATATAATAGGAAATTGGTGATTACTAATTAAGAATTAATCGTATTACGAATATTCCACGGTCATTATTACACATAAAGCAGTGACTGTTCATTGCTGTTGCTGTTTGTATATTATATGTCTATAGAAGGCTTTCGTGGGGATACGTGACTCCCAACACGTATGACGTGTCAAAATAAATTTTAAAATTTAGTGAATTTATTAGTTTTATGGAGTGCACTAGCTAGTTCTAGCATAGTAGGTTCTAGATTAATTGCACAATAAGCGATACAGATAAAAGACTACCCAGCATAATTTTTGTAGGTAAGCTGGTCGTTTAGGTGTGATAATGATGGCTCTCGGTACAAAGGTTTTGGGCTGTTGATAAAAACAGTGGTTATCTGCTTTTTCAAAACCCCATAGAAAACACAGTGGCAGGCGATAATTCGAGACCCAAATAGGCCGCTCAAAAAGGCTACCGACACGGGTGCCAAAAAGGTCACATAATGCTGTGAGGTGGCTCAAGAAATAGAAAGATGTGGCATTATGTTTATTGTAAGATAACAAAATCCACATAAACAATAATAGCGCATAAATATTAAATCAATGAAATTAGGTTTATTTAGGTTCACTGCTTGTTATAATCGTTATTTTATTATTTTACTATGATATGTATAGTCGAGCAAGAGTGGTTTATGCCATCCTCAGTAAAACAACTGTTGATTTTCCTTTGCAATAACATACTGACAGTTACTAAGGAGCCGTTTGAAAACCCGTGAGGTTTTCACTCGGTAAAAAGAAAAGGATAGATATATTGCGAAAAAGAGAAGTTTAACTGGTTTTCAAACGCTAGCGAATGATTTTCACACTTTACGAGTTTTCAAACGGTCAGTTAAAAACAAAAAGCAGACTTGATTTCCGACGCGAACTTGCTTTATTTTACAACTGTCAATGTCAGGTAAAATTGAACGCTGACTCTGCCCCGAGTAAATATTACTCGTTTTCAAAAGTACCCCTAGGTTACCTTAGAATTGTTTTGTTTGTTCGCAATGTAAGGTTAAATGTGGTAAACCACTTGCCTGGTCGACTATACTAAAACCACAAAAAAATAGTATAGTTAGCTCCAGATTATACTATTTATTTGTTCTAAATTACTATTCTACATGAGTGTTAATTTTTTGTTTATAACTTTTTATTTGATTTACAGAATATGGATAAATGATGCGAAAAACTTATGCTCTCGCTTCTATTGGAACTGGGAGTTTTGTTTGGGAGTAAATTGATCGTGATTCCTGATGAACAATAGAAGCTCTCTTACCTCCTTTTCGGTGTGGCTGCCAGAACACATTTCAAGTAAGTGAAATATGTATTTACACATAACACAATTGTTAGTCATGTAACAAATTTCAAGTTTTTTTTTTCGCTAATGTCAGTATTTATACCAAAATAACAATGTACACGAGCGACATAAGAATGGTCGAAAGGTCAAACAGTATAGTTTGATAAGGAGCTTACTGTACACTTTTCAAATTGAATTTTAAGTAGTTGAAGATAGTATAATTATAGCTGATAACGAATAATCAGAATATATTTTTGTATAATAAATCAAAGTCGCAGCCTGTCGTTTGTCTGTCTGTAAGCTTAGAGAGCTAAGCAACGCAACGGATTTTAATGTGGCTTAAGTCGTTTTCCATTTTTTTACATCGATACAGAAGCTGTTTCCAACCAAATTCCCTTCAGCGTGTCCGTTATTTTTGTTACACGTTGTATAAAAAAGTAGCGATCCGACCCGGCTTCGTACGGATGGCAGTTTTATATATGAAAAATCTACGCCGCCGGCGAAGCTGCGGCTGGGTCCCTAGTTAGTTCCTAATAAAAGTGTGCTAGGCCCCATCGGCTCCACGACGACGGTAAAACACTTGGCACTTAAAAATAGGTCACGTGAAAAAAAAACCCATGCTATTAAAATATAAAACTTTTTTGCATTTCAGGTGCAGATGTGAAGACTGATCTACATAATAAATATTGACTAAAAGGACAGGAGGCTGTCGAAAGCGACAAAGTGGATGACAACCAATGGCGGTTTAGTGGCAACGACGGCATCCCAACTGACCTATATACAAATCTTAAGCGTTTCGCCATAGTCGGCGGCACCACTTACCCGATAGATATCTTCCAGTTTATAGTTTAGGCTACTTTTATGTGGTGCAAGTAACTGGAGTTAGTGAAAATTTATACAAGATTTGTGAAGGCTCCTCACCAAATTTCAATTCGTTTGAAAGCTGCGTTGGAAATTTATAACGATTTATTTGGAGCTCTCAATCCACATACGCGCCGTCTGAGTGATCTTTTAAATCACTGCTTTGAGCTTAATAATAAAGTAAAATTTATTTGTGTAGAGTAATTCTACCTCTGTGAGAGTTTGTGACAAAAATCGTTACTAAAGTCATAATGGTTTAAGAAAAAATGAAAATCAAAAACTATTGAACTTGCCGACTGTCCAGTGTCCATGTCTGTTCTAAGTCTGCTTTCTCTGCTTTACCTCGACAGACTAATGTTGAAAACTGCTGTTGAGGAGTCCAGGTGAAACTCGCTTCCACTTTAGGGCTCATCTTCACTTACCATCAGGTGAGATGAAGGCCAAGAGTTTCCCTGTCGAATGTAAAAAATTGAGGTAACTACTCATTTGCTGTTCAGTTTTTATTTATATAATGGAAGCGCACTTCTAAAAAATTGTAGCTGATCGCTTTTATAAGAATAAAAAAAAAAATAATATGGTTGACCAGCGGATCCTGCTCCCTGACATGATCCATCATTTAAAAAATATTTTTACCGCGAAAGTGCTTTTAAAATTGTCACAACCATGATTGCTATTGATTTATCTTTTGCAAATGAAGTTATTTATTTATTTCATTTATTTTAATATTTTGCCTCAACACCCTCTCGGCAACTTCACAAGTTTTAATAACATCATTTGATGGATAGTGTAATCCACCACGATCTTTGTGCGCTATAAGCCCTGAAAATTTATCTTTGGCTAAAAGAGCAATCAGGCAATCGTCACAATTGATTATTTTTGCCATTTTATATTGTAACTACAAAACCAGCCATATATTTTATAACTTCAAACGAAAACTCACATATATTTCCACCAAATAGTCATGTCCTTCGGGGAATTTCAAAATGAACATCGGAATTATCAAACCCCTCGTCAATATTAATTTAACAGACGACTTCTAGTGTCATTAATTTTGGCAACAGCCGCAGTTATTTTTAAAATATTTACATTGTCAAAAAGACTTGTTTACCGTTCGAGTCCTGGTTGACTTTGTGTGAAATCTCAGATACAATTTTTCTTTTGCTGCTTTTAGGAGCGCATTTTAAACAGGCGAAGTAGGATCAACAGATGTCGATCTTGCTCGAAATGTATTGATGCAGGGGAAATTACCTAAAAGAAGGCATTAAAATTTAAATTGACATACATAGGTTCACTCCAATAGCAGTCTTGCGGTGCCCTTGCAGTTTAAGGAATATGAATCCAGTTATAATAATTTTTAGTTAAAAAATAATTTCAAATTCAGTAAAGTGAATTGTTATAATAATATACAATTTGTTAGATTGTGTAAGTTGTATAAAACATTGTTTTTCAGTATATTTAAATCATAATTTTTTAATCATACTCTATATTTTTTTCTTGGTACTGCGTTACGATCTAGTCGCTTTATTTTGTTTTTGACAACTATAAATTTGTCATCAAAATGCAATGAACACATTGTAGAATATTTTGTTGGTTGCCAGTTGTTTCTTCCTGTAGCTGCAATCCATGTTACACGCAAACATTCCTGTGTTGTATGAGACAGTGGCCTTACCCAATTATTGGCAGTGACAGGGACATGATCATTTTCTATTTCTTCATCAAGCCAATCATCATCCTCATCGGACCTTGATACGAAATTTCATGCTCTTCATTTTCAGAATCACTGGAAAATCTTTGTTGATTTTCTTTTTTAACTTCTTTGCCAAATTTTTATCCATTTCGATCTCCAGTTTTTCCGGGGTATCAGTTACGATTAAAATTCTCCCAAATTTTCTTGTCTTTCGTTTGGATTTTCGATGCCTTTATTGGGTTTCTGAATTGAAAGGGAGATATTATTATGGTTGATTTTTTATTACCAATGGAGGAAGCTGATTCTACTAATGATACATGGTTTATATTGGCATTCAATTCTATCAGTGGTGCAGGAGGTGATGATATTAAATTAACTGAAGTGTTTGGGTTTTCGTGAGGAGCTAAGAAATTTTCAACTTGAGCGGCAAATGTAGGTTCTTGTAACGTTTCAGAAAATTATTCTAGTAGATTTTCTGAAACATCATTATATTCTTGGATGATTAATGCAGAATAATTTCTTTCAAATGCTCTTTCTAAATACTTCTTGTAAAAGTCGAGTCCGTACTAACTCGCTTGTTAATTCGGATATCATATACTATTTATTCCATTCCAAATGTAATGCGGTTTCTAAGTTTGAAACCAAATTCTCATACTCTTGCGGTAAACCTGATAATAAAATTTTAGCTACTCTTTGTCCTCAATTTTCCTGTCTATATCGGCCAGCTGCTGCAGCAAATTCATTGTTTTCTCAATGTACTCAGTCATGGAACTATAGGAAGTAAATTCAATTCTAAGTAATTGCCTTAAAAGTAGCACTCCTGTATAAACCAGAATCTTGAAAAACTTTACTTAAGGCGTACCATGCGTCTCACTGGTACGAGCATCTCGAACACATTGATAACAATGTGGTCGCACGGCGAGATATATTCGGGCTAATGTGTGCTGATCCTTGGCGATGTCAGTATCAGTGCCTAGCACGCTTCCCCACAGACCCTCCAACTTAAGCAACATTTTTATAGCAAACTTCCCTGTATTGTAATTATAGTGTTAGTGACCTATAGTCTAGCCTTTCTATCGGGAAACTGCTCTGTATTGATTGTGCTACTGGGCCGATAACCTGTAGGAAACGGTGATCGCTTGTCACGTGAATTCCTCAGTTTGTGTAATGTGCCCTGTGAGGAGCGCGGACAAAAGAAGAAATAATTCTAACCACGTGCTTTTTAGGTTAACTAAGTGGAGGAAATGAAACGTTTACTGAAGTTGTATGAAAATTTAATTAATCGGTCTCAGTCATTTCATATAATAATAATAATAATAACTTTATTTACTTATCTCCTACAATCTTACAGTAGCATCTACACACAAAATACACACTAGCTCATTGGCAGTGGCCGAGCAAAATGAGTTCTAAAGTTTCGTGCCGTACTTCGACAGTTAACAGTTAGCTTAGTTAAACAGAATTTACCACCACTTATTGAATTTACCACCACTTACCTTATTGTTGATAATATAAACTAGGGCCTATAATACCCTAGCCATAATAAAACTGTTCCACCGACCTCAAGTCCAGCGTAATCTGCGGATCCGTCGCGCTTTGCCTTCTTTTAAGTTTAGCCATGTTATGCCTTTCTAGATGGAAGTTTTCAGAAATTTGCAAGCTCTGAACAAGCCTCTCAGGAACAGGAAGCTTAACAAGATCGAATGTAAGGAAAAAGGCAAAAAAATAGATGAGAGCAGCAGCCTCAGCAACTTACCCAACATTAAGAACGATACTTCATATTTTCGAAATATCTAATGTATAATAATATCAATTCTAAATGCTCTGGCGCATGAGTTCTCAATTCTTATCCGCCATTCTGTCTCCCCTCTTCCAAAAGCCGTGTTGCCTCATCACAAAAAAAAAACTCCTAAATTCGCACATTTTCTACCAAATTCTAAAAAACATCTGGTACACATCATCATAAATCAACAAAACTGAACGTTTCCAAAAAAACTTTAAAGGATTTTTTTTATGAGTTTCTTTGGGATAATTTCCAAACGCCGTGTTTCGTCATCACAAAAAAAACTCCTAAATTCGCACATTTTCTACCAAACTCTAAAAAACATCTGGTACACATTATCATAAATCAACAAAACTTAACGTTTTCAAAAAAAGTTTCTTTGGGATAGTTGTTTAATTTTCGGGAGGCTGTCTCTTACGTTGTACTATACATAAAAAAGACTAACCTTCATCATCACAATACGGAATGACGGTACTTCTTTTCTCGTGGAACAAATGCTGGTGATTGATATGATAACCTTTCAACGCCACCAGATCAAAATTGCCAAAAAAACACTTCTTTTTTCTTTGTAATATCGGCTTCCTAATATTCTGCGACGAAGCCTCCGCAAGCCTTCCTTCCTGCCGAATTTTATTTATCATGTCTTCTAACACGCCAGTTGCTACCGCTGCTTTTTTTGTCAATTGGTCGTATGCATATTTTTTTCTTCTTCGAAATATTTTATTACATTGTAAATAACGTTGCGGGCTACGTATTTTCTTGGCAAGCTCAGCGCGCTCTGGAGCCGTCGATAACTCGGGCTGCTCCGCCATGGTAGCTTCACAATGGGTGTAATACGTAAATTCGACGCACGAAGTCGCGACAAAACATAGTAATTTGGTTTGTCTTTGAAAAAGTACGCAGACCTCTATGGCAGAGTCACTAGACGGGTATTGTTTGAGCAAATGCACGCCTTCGCCTGCCTATCCGTCTGCGGCGGATGGGAGCGGCTTGAGGATCTACCTCCCGCTCCCTCTCCGCAGCTTCCTTCTGCGAGATGACATCCTCGTACAAGGAGGCGATAGCCATTTCGCCTCGCCGCGGAGCCATGGCCACACCATGCTCAACAGCAAGAGGTCTCCGCCTCCCCAGCGCAGCGTTCAGTTCGCTGCGCTAGCGTCGCCAGGTCAGGCACACCTATAGGCCGTACTCTTCGGCATCGTCGGGAGCGTCAGTGATGACACTGTGGCGTTTCCTCCCGACGCGGGACCCGGTGCAGGTAGTGACCGAAACAACAATGTCCGGTTAATATCTGCATGATGCGGGACGAGAGGCTGCCTTGCCGGCGTCCTACCCACTCCTCCAACACCGGACGTATCGTCGTCCGGTGGCCGGCAGCTGGGAAGGCGAGTGCCTCACCTCATCGGCGCAGAGCCTCCCTCTGAGGTGGCAACCTTATCTATATAAATTGCACCAATAATGCATTACATGAAATAGAATCAAATCAATACTGGACAAACGTCAAACGTACAAAAGGTTGTCGTTTTATCATTGACTGTACATGTCCTGTCCAGTTGCTAATCCGTCCACCTGAAAATCTGTCCAGTTGCGAATCTGTACACTTGAGTATGACATCCTTTGTTTTTTTCTTTTTCAGAATTGAAAAAGAAAAAAACAAAGGATGGAGAAATTAGCAAAAGTAGCTCTGAACGAGCTATCAAATCACCCTTTTTAAAAATTTTGTTTTCCTTCGGCTGTTTGACAATTTTCTTCCATTGGCTCTCCACTTACATAACACCACAGTAATTTTTTTAACAAAACTGTTGACTTGTAAACGCCAAGTATCGTAATGTGACTTTGTCTAAGCCTTTATACGATATGTGTACGCCGACGCCATTTCAGGTTAGCTTTTTTTTACGGATGTTGTACAGCGAAACAACCACGTTCCGCTACCAATTTGTAGTAAATAAAGACTTTTGTAACACTACACACTGGTTTTATTTAATTAATCATGAGTTTATATGTAGAATATACTTCTTGAGATATTCATAGAATATGTATTTAGTATTAAAATAATGTATTTTGGATATAATCACGTTTTTATGTACTATACACGGTTATTTTTTTATCATCCTGGAAAATTTTAGGTATGCTTCAGGGCACATCCATTATTTTTTTTAAAAATCTAAAAATGCAGGTCACCTAGTGCAGCATTTTTTGGATATTTTAGAAAAATAATATTAAACTAAGTATGTACATGAGTTATTTTTTATTAATTTTTAAATCATTCTAATACCATGTCATGAAGCGTTCCTTAAAGTTTCCAGGGTGATAAAAAAATAATCGTGTAAGTATATAAAAGTTCCCATCTATAGACGCACGCACAGCCGTAACCGCTAATGGTAGAAACGTGAAAGGAGATTGGCGAAATTGGGCCCAGTAGGTACAGGATTCAGACTGTTCAAAATTAATAACTTAATTTTTAATGTTTAGGCCAAAATCACCAGTCACTGGTTCTTCGGGGAAACAATTACTTACACGGTTACTTTTTTATCACCCTGGAAAATTTTAGGGACGCTTCAGGACACATCCATTATAATAAAAAAATGAAATAAAAAAAAATAAACTAAAAATGCTGCTCTCAACAAGTGCAGCATTTTTTTGTTTTTTTTTTAATTATATAAAATTAAGTGAGTTATTTTTTTTTATTCATATTTAAATCATTCTAATACCATGTGAAGCGTCCCTTAAATTTTCCAGGGTGATAAAAAAAATTACCGTGTATAAAAGAATACTGATTTCCTTCCATAGAAAGTTTATGGGCAAAACAGCCGACACAAGAAATTATTGTCAGTCGTAAAAATATATCATCGATAACATTAATCGATTACTGATTTTTTTTGAAATGATAATGATTTAAAATGATTTTAGGTCGGCTAGATGAAATTTAATATAAGCTAGCTCAGTAGTAAGGCATCTTATAAAAATAATTTAGTCTAGTCAGATTCATATATGAAAGGTACTTCTTTCATATATGAATCTTGTGTGCATTACCACAGCAAAATGTTGTGCTTTAGAGAAGTGAAAGTATATCAAATAATTAGTTCATCATGAGGAGAAATTAGTTCATGAATAGCAAAATTTGTTCGCATTGTAGTTTTAAAGTTATTCGAGAAAAACAGATTTTGCTGGAGTAATGTTCGAAACGTTACCCTGGCAAAATCTTTTTTTATAAAATCGTTTCCATCCAGAACCAAATACATGAATACAAAAAAACTTTTGCGTAAAATTTTCATACAAAATGTACGGGAAAAGTTTTTTGCAATTTGTGACTTTTTGAGTACTCCAACGATGGTTGGTCTCATAGAAGTTTTTGATCAGTATTAGAAACAGGATCGATTGGCATCAAAAAATGTTTTTATGTAAAATGGCTATTTTCTTGCTAACTGTAATTTTTTTTGAAAATCTATGAATGGGGATCAAAATTCCATAAAAAATTATGGATAGTCCTAAGACAATTTTCGTGTAGCTGGAACAGATTAGGTACCTACTTCTCCTTACTGCCCCGCTGAAAGTTTCCACCCTGTATATTTAAAACCAAATTAACATTAAAAATGGAAATGTTGCCCCGTTGCCCCAATCATCGCGATAAACAAGACGATAAGTCACCACGCTAACAGGAATTGCCGTAAATGGCTATGTTCTTGCCGAATGAAATGATTGTTGGATTTCAAGCTATCTAGTAGGGTTTCCTTTTTTAAATTTCATCTAATATTGTGTTACATGGTAATTAATCTAAGATTCTTCGCCAAGTATCAATTTGCGTTGCATGATTTTTTTTATACACGGTGTTTCATAATAACCAATAAATAATCAATGCGTTATCTAAAACTAATTATTAAATTGTGTTTACCCGTAATGTCATTCAATCCAAAATTTTCATGTAAATCATAGACATGATGATGATACTATGATATACATGAAAATATTGGGTTAAATGACATTACGTGTAAACACATTTTTAATAATTATTTTTAGATAACGCATTAATCATTTATTGGTTATTATGAAATACCGTGCATAGTTTGTTTCTCAGATCGCACAAACATGGCTCTGTATGAAGGATATTTTCATTGTCTTATTGTTCCCGGGAGTATTACGCGGCTCAACAGATTAATGTCACTCTACCAATCCGATGATTTTATATTCACGTATAATGTGCATGTGTATTGTTCCCGGGAGTATTACGCGGCTCAACAGATTAATGTCACTCTACCAATCCGATGATTTTATATTCACGTATAATGTGCATGTGTGCCTTATAAAAATTATATGTGATTTTTAATAAGTAAAAAATATCATTTGTATAAGACTGATTTTTAAATAAAAAAATGTCGTTCTCGTTTCATTATTTTATTATACCCTTTTTTTCGCAACTGTACTAACGAAACATCAATATTATACCGTTCATTTAAAATGGTTAGCCTTATGTATGATGCGGTCGCTTTTACGCAACCTTTACAATTCGGTCGGCTTATTGACAAATTACTGATATATCTTATTTTTGATATAACTTTCATAATAGCCGTAATTCAAAGCTGGAATTAACAGGATTGTTTATTGATGGAACATTTTAATTTGTTCATAGTATGCCGTGTTTCCTTGTTTAATGGAAGCTGCGTATTCGATGACTTAAAAAAACCTTTTTAAAATTCTCTATTATGTTCATATTGCGTAAAGTTACATAATCTAAGTTTACTGTCGTTATAAAGGTGTACCAAGGGTACATGTTTTTTGTTTTATTTTGTTGTTAGTGTACTGGTTTACTGAGAAATTCGTTTTTTCTGATTTTTGAAAACATTTAATTACGTTGGTATTCATCAAGCAAATCAAAAACTAATGCTTGAACAAATTTGAACAAATTAAGGTCTATTATTGGTATTTTTTTCAAACTTCTATGTTCAACCGATTTCGAGATCTGGGATATCCTAAAACGTTACCGCAGCAAAATCTTAAATAACTTAAGAAATACAACATGCACAAATTTTGCTATTCACAAACATTTAATACGCAACAAAAGCTATCTATTCATGTATTTGGTTCTGGATGGAAACGATTTTATAAAAAAAGATTTTGCCAGGGTAACGTTTCGAACATTACTCCAGCAAAATCTGTTTTTCTCGAATAACTTTAAAACTATAATGCGAACAAATTTTGCTATTCATGAACTAATTTCTCCTCATGATGAACTAATTATTTGATATACTCTCACTTCTCTAAAGCACAACATTTTGCTGCGGTAATGCACACGAATCTTATCTGTCTAGACTGCGGTTTTGTTGTCATATTATAGTACTGTAGGTTGCTGTTGTCATATTATGTCCATAATATGGTGCCTTGGCTGGGCAAGGTATCAATCAGATTTAGTGCCATCTGCACAGTTCTTAAGGTGCACTTTGAGGCGTGTGGCTGACCCCAGCCGGGCCACAAAAAAAAAGTGTGAAAAATAGATTGTTTGAGTAGGTCGCTATAATGTCTAGAGTTTGTCGGCAAGTTTCAGAGTTAGTCGCCTGCGCGTTTCAGAGATCTGGGGTAACGTATCCCCAGCCGGGCCACACATCTCCAAAACCAAACCACATAGCGAAAATCTGTTTGCTGATATAGATTGGCGGCAGTTTGTCGGACAAGTTTCAGAGTTTGTCGATCCACCATTTCCGAGCTCACCTGCAGCAAAGTTGCTGCAACTGAGCTAGCTGGATATCGAAAACAAAGCGACGTAGAGAAAAACTGTTTGCTGGAATAGTGAAGCGGTAGTTTGTCGGAGTTTGTCGAACAAATTCCACAGTTTGAGACATGCGCATTTCCGAGATATGTGTGGCCCGGCTGGAGAAACGTTACCCCAGCCTGGCCACCTGGATCTCGAAAACGAAGGACCTAGAAAAAATCTGCTTACTGGCAAAGATAGGTGGTAGTATGTCGCTACATTCTTCAAAGATTAAGAGTTTGTCGACGCCTCAATCCAAAGAAAGAAAGAATTCTTTATTTGGGTAAATAGTCTAGGAGCCTGGAGTCCCAAATGAGCGAGGTTTCGTTATTTTTTTATGTTTTATGTACTTACTTACAATAAGAAGTTAATGTAAAATAGTTAATTGAAATCAGTGATGAAACAGTAACCGTTAATATTTAAAGGGGAATGCCCATTTTTCATAGTAACCGCGGCCCGTAGTGCCCACCTTCAAATTAGTATGCAAATAATAGTATATAATCGTATTAATAAGTAGGATAAATACTGATTCATAAAAAAGTCGCACTTTTTAAATAAAACAAGAATTTCATAATTATGTAGGTATTTATTGATATTTCCCATCAATAAGCTCATCATATTCTATTAAAACTTCATCCAGGAACTGTGCCGGTGGATAGATATTACCCTGAATACGTGCCCACCCCAAATACCATATGACCGACATGGCGTGGGTACAACAACCTACCGTCCGACGACCATCAATGCAGTTGCAGCAATTTTGTTTCAGTCCCGCTCGACCAGACTCATTGGCATTTATTAATATATATACGAAGTATATCTTACGACTTACATGCCTACTTGCAATTCTCGCCCTAATTAAAAAGCTACCATGGCCCAAATCAGCTGCTTCCAATATGCTCCTACTGCGATCACGGCATACTTCTACCCTATAAGAGCCATTAAAAAGTTTGTGCTCCCCATAATATGACCGCGCTTATTTTCTTTGGTAGGCCACAAGCTATTAATATTAAATCTCTGTAACTTGGTTTTGGGAATTATCTTACATTTTCATTCACATGCAATAATTCATTTGTGAGAACTATTTTTTTTAATTATGTCTAATAATTTTTAACTAGTCATAATCAATCACGCATATATAAAGAAGGCGCTTAAAATCGTAATAATAGACACGAATACTATCCCTAATTGATCAATTAAGATTAATTAAATAATATGATATATTTTTGTTATGGCAAGCCTGTCACTGTTTGGCGAGTTTAGCGATCATTTCAGTGTTTTTTAAATATTTATACTAAGCTTTCTCTAACTTGAAAGCAATCACTAATAGTACAAATAATTATTATATGTTTTTTAGACAGAACGGATATGTTGGGCACTCTTGGGCCTAAATTGGGCATTCCCCTTTATGTAAATCCTCGATGAGTGATTGATATTTTTTAAATGTATTATTTAAGCAACATTTGGCATCTGGTCTCCTTGTCTATCTATATGAAGTAATGTACAGTCGCGTACAACTTTCCTTAAAAATCGATTTTAATAAGTGCATGCAAAGTGAGTTTTATGAGGTTTTGTTTGTTAGATGTATATGCTGAGAAGAATAATTTCTATATAAAGCATCCATAAAGTTTATTACGAATTCATTGTTTCATGTTAAAAGTTGTTGTCCTTTCCACCCACTCCGTATATCAACGCAAGTAAACATTAAAATAAAACTAGTAGAAAAAATTGGTTTGTTTTAATAACATAGTACTTTAAATATATGGTGCAACGAAAAAAAATCTATATGTTCCTATAGATTTTACATCTCTTGAGATGGACTTTTGTGAATTAAAAAAGTGAGATGAATTAATTGAATTGACTTCAATCAAAATATCTGTGGTAAAAGTATAAAAAACCTCACCATGTTGCGGAAAACAATTTGATTACCTATGGGTAACCATCTTATGGATAGGTAATGGAATTGTTTTTCGCAACATATTAAATGAACTGACGGAAAGTGGCTCAGCTAGGGCAGGAAGGCAACATGAGGAGGCGGTGCAAGAAGCAAACGAAAGAAGATGCCTCCAATCACAAAAACAATCCCCGAGAGACGACCTCGTCAGGGGAATATGTATTGCCCTGGGCCAAGCTCATCCTAGGAGGACGGGTGGCGAGACACTAACGAACGTGGACCCCAAACATAAAACGATTTCCTCAACAAAAACCACACTTGCAGACATGGGAAGGGTGAGACCGCCAACCAGAATAATAACTGATCGGGACGGAGACGACCTAGTCAACGCCTATCTGGAGTACGTGGAGACACTGCGGGCGACGCTACAGGTAAAACACACCACCTGTAGCAAGATACTGGAAGCATTTCAGATAAACGCCCGCATGTTACTGCGGGAGCTCCTGGGAGGGGCGAGGGCTGTGGTCTATAACAACAACACCGGAACTGTGGTGGCGGGAACTCACCCTATAGATAAAAGGCAAATGGCGGCGTACAGTGCCACGGCGGGCATGGTGCTGGTGGATCATGTAGCGACTGAGGAAAGGGGACTCCTCACTTTCTGCACACCAATTGAGGACCCAATAGTGGTAATTGCCAGGTGCACCCGTTTTATGTTAGAGGACCGAATTCTAGAAATGGCAGAAGCCATGAGCGGAACTTGGGTCTCCGAACCATGGGGTAAACTGGCGATCAGATGGGTGGACGGTGTGCCGGGGTGCGGGAAGACTACGTGGCTCCTCAACAACTTCCAAATGAAGGAAGACATGATAATCACTAGCACACTCGAGACGGCAAAACAACTGTCGGACAAAGTGACGACTCGATTTGGGGCGGTCGTGAGGGGGAAAGTAAGAACCATTGCCTCGGTCCTCATCAATGGGGTGGGAACATCAAAGCGCCTTTTGGTGGATGAAGCTCTACTAGTTCATTTTGGAGCTATTGTCATGGCAGCAAGGCTGACCGGGGCAAGAGAATTGGTACTGATGACTGACACGAATCAGATCCCCTTCATAGACAGAGATAACTTGTTCGAGATGTGTTATGGAAGCCCTGCCGCCATTACGTCGATAACAGAAAAGCTTCTCTGCACACACCGAAGTCCGCTGGATGTAGTGTACGCCCTCCAAAACATCTACGAGGGCATTTACACATCACGGCAAGTGCTAAGGTCCATGAAATGCAAAATGGCATCTGAAGCGGTAGTACGAAGGGGCGACCAAAATACTCTCTTCCTTACCTTTACTCAAGACGAGATAGAAGCGTATGGGAGGGATGGGTTTGGTACCGGAGCTCAATCCAGATTGCTGACGATCCATGAAGCACAAGGACTAACATACGATCACGTGCTTGTGCTCAGAGGAGCAGAAAGGAAGAACCCTGTCCATGATAGTGTTCCCCACGCGGTGGTTGCCATAACGAGACACACAGTATCCTGCACCTACTTCTACCGGGAGCTGAAGGAGGACGACGCAATTAGACGTCTCATTGCCCATCCCAGTACAGCAACAGATGAAGAGGTGGTAGAATATAATGAAAAAATGATGCTCAGAGCCATATCAAGCGCAGCGACCTGGGTGTAATAACAAACATCAACCCTGGAACCCGAAGTGAATACATAGGCATAGATAATGAAATGTTAGCATAGGTTACTTAAGAGCACTCGTACAATAAGAATATTGCGATGATACAGATATCATGGATATATAAAGACTTTTTTTTATTTTTATATCTGTATCATCGCAATATTATTATTCTTATTGTACGAGTGCTCTTAAGTAACCTATGCTAACAGTGTATACACGGTTATTTTTTTATCACCCTGGAAAATATTAGGGACGCTTCAGGACACATCCAATATTATATAAAAAAAATAAAAAAATGAAATAAAAAATTAAAAAAATATATTTAAAAAAATTAAAAAATCTCTAAAAATGCTGCTCTCAACTAGTGCAGCATTTTTTGTATTTTTAAAAAAATTAATATAAAATTAAGGAGGGGGGTTATTTTTTTTATTTATATTTAAATCATTCTAATACCATGTCGTGAAGCGTCCCTTAAATTTTCCAGGGTGATAAAAAAATAACCGTGTATGTGTATATATAAAATTTTTAACTAAGCTAATTTGATTGAGTTGCGCAACTCACATTAAAATAAGAGTAGTCGTAAGTTTTAATATAATTTAATATTATATAGAATGGATCAAAAAGAAACCTAAAAAAATTAAAAAGGCACGGACCACGAGTCTGTGGAGAGTTAACTATGTATAAAAAAAAACATTAAATTCTGTTGTAGGTTGTTTTAGTAATTGAAACCACGAAGTGCAGCACATACAAAATATATTTCTGGGAGCGGTACAAAAAGTTTACATGTTTCAATGGCGAGACGAGAGAAGAAGAAGGTTAAAATTACCACAGACCACATATGTCACAGCAGGCACAGATCAATCATAAATGTGACAGTTGCTATACTTAACAAATTCATTCTTATTTTTTTACTTTAATATAATTCTTAGATGGATCTATTCCATTCCATTAATAATGATAGTCACACCAACACATCAAAATATTACTATAAAAGTTACTGTATTTCATTCGCGTACTCGTACAAATACTATACTAATAATTTTTATTTAATCAAAATCGAGCCAGGCTTTCCAAAGCGTTGTAAAGTTTCACCGTGGGGGGCATCCTGTTAATTCCAGCTTTGAATTACGGCTATTATGAAAGTTATATCAAAAATAAGATATATCAGTAATTTGTCAATAAGCCGACCGAATTATAAAGGTTGCGTAAAAGCGACCGCACCATACATAAGTATAACCATTTTAAATGAACGGTATAATATTGATGTTTCGTTAGTACAGTTGCGAAAAAAAGGGTATAATAAAATAATGAAACGAGAACGACATTTTTTTATTTAAAAATCAGTCTTATACATATGATATTTTTTACTTATTAAAAATCACAGATAATTTTTATAAGGCACACATGCACATTATACGTGAATATAAAATCATCGGATTGGTAGAGTGACATTAATCTGTTGAGCCGCGTAATACTCCCGGGAACATTAAGACAATGAAAATATCCTTCATACAGAGCCATGTTTGTGCGATCTGAGAAACAAATATACACGTTGTTTCATAATAACCAATAAATAATTAATGCGTTATCTAAAAATAATTATTAAAAATGTGTTTGCACGTAATGTCATTTAACCCAATATTTTCATGTATATCATAGTATCATCATCATGTCTATGATTTACATGAAAATTTTGGGTTGAATGACATTACGGGTAAACACAATTTAATAATTAGTTTTAGATAACGCATTGATTATTTATTGGTTATTATGAAACACCGTGTATAAAAAAAATCATGCAACGCAAATTGATACTTGGCGAAGAATCTTAGATTAATTAAGGTCAGGTGGGGCAAGTGCGCCAACGGGGTAAGCGCGCCACCCATAAAAATATCGAAAAATACAGATATTAACGACATCTTATATCCATGCAACAAACTAAAACACAGTTCCACTTCACACTCACAGATGGCTCTGTTCACCTTAACTTGAAATATCCGCCATTTACGTTTTAGTGTCATTTAGACCTGTTACCAGAGATGACTTAATATTACTAATCCATATTATTCTTTAATCAAAATTAGGCAAACCAAAGAGGTGAGTACAAAGGTTAGATGTTTTTCTTCAAATCTGTATTAGTATTTTACTCCTAATTAGTGAAATTAATGTTTTTTTATACAGTTTAAAATCTTGACTTCAAAATAGTCGAGTGGGGTAAGTGCGCCCAAATTGTTGGTAGTATGGCGCACTTGCCCCGAGTCAGAAGTCGCCAACTTTTATGATGCAGATGATGTTTTTTGAAAACTTACTAACTAAAGTGCTTAGGGTCACATGATGGAGACGGTGAATGAGTGCCATTGGGTAGTGATAGATACCTCTTATTTAGGTCCGTCCATCCGTCCGTCCGCAGCTTAACTAAGAGATTCAAGTTTTAGATAACTGTTATTTGGCATGGATACACATATTAATTACACCGACAAAGTGGTCAAGTAAAATTATATTTTTTTTTTAAGTTCGTAATGTGATGATGATTTTTTTACTTGCTTAGGTCATTATGTGAGGTGTAGTTAGATAGGTTTTAACTCTGAAAATAGGTTGGCAACTGACCACTCGATAAGAAGCTGGACAACTGCCGTAAGGTCCACACACAGATGAGTACTTACCATAATTAGCCCTAAAATGATTACCTATGTCCTTTTTTCAGATGGCTCGTAATTACTAAAGAAAAACTCATAATAACCCTTCTTGGTCTAGCTAGAGAGACTTCATGTCAGGCAGTTGACGCTGTCCGATCAGGCCTATTTGGACATGAAACATCAAAATTATTACCTACCTATTTTTGTATTTTTTTTATAAATAAAAGTAACAAAAAATGCTAATTTGGTTTATTATTAAAAATACTATTATTCCAGCGAAAATGTCCGCAAACATTTTTATTTATATAGAGCAGTTTGAATTAATATACTAAGAAAAATAACTTTAAAATGTTTAGCACCCCTAATGACAAATCTATGGCGCACTTGCCCCAAATTTATTAAGCAAGCTGTTGTTGCTTATGGGACTAGATTATTAAAAAAGAAACAAGATTAATGCGTTTAGTTGGCAATGATCAATAGAGTACACCAATTGTTTTTCTTGTAACGTAATTCTTTAGCACTTTTTTTCATGTTTTTCAATTTGCCATAAAATATTGTAAAATTATTGATAGATTCGATTGAATCGACATTTGTTGCAATTTCAAAATACGAAATTTTGTCAACATACAAAATTTTCACTCATAAGTCATCATTTAAATATTTTATTGTGGATCAAATTCATCTATGAAAAAATTATGGCGCACTTGCCCCGACTGACCTTACCATGTAACACAATATTAGATGAAATTTAAAAAAGGAAACCCTACTAGCTAGCTTGAAATCCAACAATCATTTCATTCGGCATCAAAAAATGTTTTTATGTAAAATTGCTATTTTCTTGCTAACTGTACATTTTTTTGAAAATCTGTGAATGGGGATCAAAATTCCATAAAAAATTATGGATAGTCTCCGAAAACCATTTTCGTGTAGCTGCAACGGATAAGGTTCTTCTCCTTACTGCCCCGCTGAAAGTTTCCACACTGTATACTTGTCATTAAATTGTATAATTATACTGTTGATTATCATGATTGCAATTTACAAAAAAGAAAACTGGTAGAAATATTTAAAAATCGGTTGTCCGAATTACTATTCTACCCGACTGTACACTACGTCACATACTACGCTGCTAATTTGCGAAGTATACCCGTATGTATGGTGCGGTCGCTTTTACGCAACCTTTATAATTCGGTCGGCTTATTGACAAATTACTGATATATCTTATTTTTGATATAACTTTCATAATAGCCGTAATTCAAAGCTGGAATTAACAGGATTGTTTATTGATGGAACATTTTAATTTGTTCATAGTATGCCATGTTTCCTTGTTTAATGGAAGCTGCGTATTCGATGACTTAACAAAACCTTTTTAAAATTCTCTATATGTTCATATTGCGTAGTTACATAATCTTAGTTTACTGTCGTTATAAAGGTGTAACAAGGGTACATGTTACAGCCTTTTATTTTATTGTAAGTGTACTGGTTTACTGAGAAATTCGTTTTTTCTGATTTTTGAAAACATTTAATTACATTGGTATTCATCAAACAAATTAAAAACTAATGCTTGAACAAATTAAGATCTATTATTGGTATTTTTTTCAAACTTCTATGTTCAACCGATTTCGAGATCTGGGATATCCTAAAACGTTACCGCAGCAAAATCTTAAATAACTTGAGAAATACAACATGCACAAATTTTGCTATTCACAAACATTTAATACGCAACAAAATCTATCTATTCATGTATTTGGTTCTGGATGGAAACGATTTTATAAAAAAAGATTTTGCCAGGGTAACGTTTCGAACATTACTCCAGCAAAATCTGTTTTTCTCGAATAACTTTAAAACTACAATGCGAACAAAGGACATCATTCAGGCTTCATACAAATTTGGGCTAATTTTTTTTTAGCCGGCCAACAAAAAATAATTAAATTTTATCATAGGTATAATTATAATAAACATTTCGTATTATGACAGTAAAGTTAGAAACCTATTGGTTGAGATGATAATCGGTCTCAAAGTATTTATTTTATTACCTACGGCTTGCACCCGGCTTGCGGGGTGAGCTCGTGATTTCCAGGTAATCAGTTATTGTTAAGGGCCCACCATTCGCGCGAGCCCGAGCTAGTTTAGGTAAATTTCTCTAGTCTATGTTTGTGTGCGTCACTCACGCACACAAGCGAACTCGGTCGCTCAATCGGCACCAATCGATACGGCCGCCTAGCAAAATATCGTAGATGTTAATTTTGAATTTAATAGGTGTTTATTATTTACTGTGTTATACTATAGTAAATACAGGGATGTGTTTAATCAACTTTTATTTTCACAAGCTTTTATTTAGCTTGCACTGTATGTATAATGTAGATTTGACCACTTATTGGTTTTCGATTGGGCTGAAATTTTGCACATAATAATATGTACTATATCGTGACAATGCAATATTATGATAACATGGAGCTGATCTGATGAAGGAACTGGACGGTGGCCATAGGAACTCCGTAATAAAACGACGCAACCCCATCGAGTTTAGGCTCGTTTGATTCGGATTGACGAGGACTTTGATCCTATATGCTAACCAGGATCTGATGCTGGAGCTGGAAGGTGGCCATAGGAACTCTGCAATAAAACGACAAAACCCCATCGAGTTTGGACTCGTTTGATTCGTATTGATGAGAACTTTGATCCTATATGGTAGCCAGGCTCTGATGCTGGAGCTGAAAGGTGGCCACAGGCACTCTTCAATAAAACTACACAACCCCATCGAGTTTGGGCTCGTTTGATTCGTATTGACCAGTACTTTGGTCCTATGTGGTAACCAGGGTCTGATGCTGGAGCTGGAAGGTAGCCATAGGAACTCCGCAATAAAACGACACAACCCCATCGAGTTTAGGCTCGTTTGATTCGTATTGACGAGTACTTTGATCCTATATGGTAACCAGGGTCTGATGCTGGAGTTGGAAGGTGGCCATAGGAACTCCGCAATAAAACGACGCAACCCAATCGAGTTTGGGCTCGTTTGATTTATATTGACGAGTACTTTGGTCCTATATGTTAACCAGGGTCTGATGCTGGAGCTGGGAGGTGGCCATAGGACCTCCGCCATAAAACGACATAACCCTATCGAGATTGGGCTCGTTTGATTCGTAATGACGAGTACTTTGGTCCTATATGGTAACCAGGGTCTGATGCTGGAGCTGGAAGGTGGCCATAGGACCTCCGCAATAAAACGACATAACCCTATCGAGTTTGGGCTCGTTTGATTCATATTGACGAGTACTTTGGTCCTATATGTTAACCAGGGTCTGATGCTGGAGCTTGCTGGAGCTGGGAGGTGGCCATAGGACCTCCGCCATAAAACGACATAATCCTATCGAGTTTGGGCTCGTTTGATTCGTAATGACGAGGACTTTGGTTCTATATGGTAACCAGGGTCTGATGCTGGAGCTGGAAGGTGGCCATAGGACCTCCGCAATAAAACGACATAACCCTATCGAGTTTGGGCTCGTTTGATTCGTAATGACGAGTACTTTGGTCCTATATGGTAACTAGGGTCTGATGCTGGAGCTGGAAGGTGGCCAGAGGAACTCCGCAATAAAATGACACAACCCCATCGAGTTTGGGCTCGTTTGATTCGTATTGACGAGTACTTTGGTCGAGTTTCGTAATGGCGGCCATGCGGTTACAAAATGATAAAATATAAAATAAAAGTAAAAAGATAAAAAAAAACGTCGCCCCACACTAGGATTTTATTTTAAAGCCCTAATAAGACGAAAATAAATTTTAATTTATTACATGATACATCTAATATATAAAATTCTCGTGTCACAGTGTTTGTTACCAAACTCCTCCGAAACGGCTTGACCGATCTTTATAATTTTTTTTGTGTATATTCAGTAGGTCTGAGAATAAGTCGTAAACTATTTTTTATTATGGCGAAACGCAAGTTCGCCGTTATTATGGCGAAACGTAGTTCGCCGGCACAGCTAGTTTTTAATAAAATATAAAAGCTTGTCGCAAGATTTACCTATTTTATTAAAAACAAATATTTTTTTCTTAGAATTACCAATATTTATTTATTTAAGGCTTACCAAGTAAATACATACGGGCAAGGTACTTAAACAGTTTTTTTTATGGAGGGCCTGGCAAATGACCTCCTCCCGCCTGATGTTAAGCGGTGAAAGAGGCCCAAATGAGTTGACAGATAGAGGAGGGAGGACATCCACTATCCAACCTGCCCGCCCCTTGCCGGCCTAAAAGATGTTTTTCACACCTCTTTTGAAGGAACCCATGTTGTAGGATGGAGGAAACACGTGCGCAGGTAGAGAATTCCAAGTGTGGGATGTACGACAGAAGACTTACCGGAGGGAGACTTTGTACCCAGGTCGTGTGCTTGGGTACCTCCGTCTTACCTATTTCTGCCGCAAAGCAGCAGTGCTTGCATTGCTGTGTTCCGGTTTGAAGGGTAAGATATCGCACTGAAATTACTGGGTACCGTGACTTTACATCTTAAGTCACAAGTTGGCAACGTACACTGTGGCCTTTGTGGGGGTTGCAGTTTTACTGCGAATGTCACAGGAGCCACATGTATTATAGGTGACTGTTACCACTTACCATCAGGTGGGCAGTTTGCTTTTTTGCCAACTTAGTAGCAATAAAAAAAAGAAGAAGGAATCTTGGAATTTCTTGGTACGGTGTGAAAAGGAGGATACAGTGTAAGGATGACTCCGTAGACCCTTACTCGTTATTCTGTTAAGGAATGGAGAGGGAGGGATAAGGTTAAAGAGCTCCTCAGAGCATTCCCCGTGGAACATTCGATAAAAAGCGCTAAGAGAGGCGATGTCACGACGAAGTTGTAGAGGCTCGAGGGTGTTAGATGCCTCTACATCGCCAATTATTCGAATAGCGCGACGCTGCAATCTGTCCAGAGCATCGAGGAGGTACTGAGCGGAGCCGGAGTGCGAGCAATATTCCACGCAAGACCTAACCTGAGTTTTATACAACAGGCATAGTTGATCCGGCGCAAAATACCTACGCACCTTGTTCAGGACACCGAGTTTCCGTGAGGCAGCAGTTATAACGGATTCGAGTTTTTCAAAAAAGGGATCATATATGCATTTAAATTTCAGGACTGCACAGCATTGTCATGTATGTATGACAAATTGTTGTACAAAACGTTATTTATTACAAAAAAATAAATATAATAATCAAGTTAAATTGTTTTATTGTTTATCCTAATTCTCGGGACAAGCTTTTATATTTTTATAAGAAAATATATCTTGTAATAAATTAAAGTTTATTTTCCTCTTTTAAGGCATTATAATATAAGCTTGTTTTTAAATAAACTTTTTTAAACTAATTGCTCAAATAATACGAAATGTTTTAATGACTACCGAGTTCTTTATTGTTAGTTGTACCTACAATTATTTTATATAATATACATATAATAATTTAGTAATAAACAAATATGAAATGAATATTTTCTTGTGCTCAACACACTTTTTAGTGCATTGAAGCCATTCGCTAGATTGTAATAAAAAAATAAATTAAAGTTTATTTTCTTTTTTTAGGGCATTAAAATAATGGCTTGTTTTAAAAAATCTTTTGTGATAGCGGCCATCTTGTTTTAGTTTTTTTCATGGTGTACTGTATTTAACGAACTTTCATTTGATACCCTATATAATATACAGGCCCATATTGTGGGGATTGTACATAAAAATAATCTGTCAATTTGTGACGACGGCCATCTTGGATTAGATTGTCTTTCAGAATATACTATATTCTACAATTCATTCTATAATTCAAGCTCTTTCATGTGACACCTAAATTGGGGTTTGCGTATGGATATTATCTAGGCTAGGCTCAAAGTACTCATCAAGAAAAAACAATTAGCACCAAAGTACTCGTCAATACGAATCAAGCAAGCCCAAACTCGATGGGGTTGCGTCGTTTTATTTCGGAGTTCCTTTGGCCACCTTCCAACTTCAGCATCAGACCCTGGTTACTATATAGGACCTAAGTACTCGTCAGTACGAATCAAACGAGCCCAAACTCGATGGGGTTGTGTCCTTTTATTGCGGAGTTCCTATGGCTACCTTCCAGCTCCAGTATCAGACCCTGGTTACCACATAGGTCCAAAGTACTCGTCAATACGAATCAAGCAAGCCCAAACTCGATGGGGTTGCGTTGTTTTATTTCGGAGTTCCTTTGGCCACCTTCCAACTTCAGCATCAGACCCTGGTTACCATATAGGACCAAAGTACTCGTTAATACGAATCAAACGAGCCCAAACTCGATTTTTTGCTATTTTTCGCTCCATGGGCCCTTAACAATAAATTATATCGTTACAACACACAATACTATTTGTTTACAATATGGGTGTGTGTAATTAATTAATGACGTTTTTTGCATGTGACACCTAAATTGGGGTTTGCGTATGGATATTATCTAGGCTAGGCTCAAAGTACTCATCAAGAAAAATCATATAGGACCAAAGTACTCGTCAATACGAATCAAGCAAGCCCAAACTCGATGGGGTTGCGTCGTTTTATTTCGGAGTTCCTTTGGCCACCTTCCAACATCAGCATCAGACCCTGGTTACCATATAGGACCAAAGTACTCGTCAGTACGAATCAAACGAGCCCAAACTCGATGGGGTTGTGTCCTTTTATTGCGGAGTTCCTATGGCTACCTTCCAGCTCCAGTATCAGACCCTGGTTACCACATAGGTCCAAAGTACTCGTCAATACGAATCAAGCAAGCCCGAACTCGATGGGGTTGCGTTGTTTTATTTCGGAGTTCCTTTGGCCACCTTCCAACTTCAGCATCAGACCCTGGTTACCATATAGGACCAAAGTACTCGTTAATACGAATCAAACGAGCCCAAACTCGATGGGGTTGCGTTGTTTGATTGCGGAGTTCCTATGGCCACCTTCCAGCTCCAGCATCAGACCCTGGTTACCACATAGGTCCAAAGTACTCGTCAATACGAATCAAACGAGCCCAAACTCGATGGGGTTGTGTCCTTTTATTGCGGAGTTCCTATGGCTACCTTGCAGCTCCAGCATCAGACCCTGGTTACCACATAGGTCCAAAGTACTCGTCAATACGAATCAAACGAGCCCAAACTCGATGGGGTTGCATTGTTTGATTGCGGAGTTCCTATGGCAAACTTCCAGATCCAGCATCAGACCCTAGTTACCATATAGGATCAAAGTTCTCGTCAATAAGAATCAAACGAGCTCAAACTCGATGGGGCTATGTCGTTTTATTGCGGAGTTCCTATGGCCACCTTTCAGCTCCAACATCAGATCAGCTCCATGTCGTCATCATAATATATTTATACACATGCATGCAAAATTTCAGCTTAATCGGAAACCGGGAAGTGAGTCAAATTTAACTCGCAAGATTAGACCCGAACATGCAAAAGATAAATAAAAGCTTGTAAAAAGGTTGCAGGTTTTTCGTACGGCAGCCACAAATAACAAAATTGTTAGTTATCAACTTCTCCGATTACTCCGTAGGACTTCACGTCGTATACATACACAAATAATTACGCGACCGGGAGCTAGCTCAAAGCGACGTGCTCTCACTTCGAGTCTTGATTGCACACTGAATTTCGACGCGCCCGAGCCAAGTATTTGTAAGAACATCGAAAAATGTATGTTAAAAAATTCAAATAAAAATCAATGTACGATAATTAAAAAAAATACTACGGTGTCAGTGTTTTGCTTACCTTTGTTCTATATATTTGTTAAACTAAAATATAATAGGGTTAATTATTGAAGCTAAAAATCACGAACGGTATGTGGGTGTAACCTAAATTTTAAGTAAAATTGCAGCTATTTTTTAACGAAATGGTATGTAAATTTGAAAAATGGTGACGGTGATTGTGTAGACACATAATTTAAGAATTTAAATTTATTTTTTCCCGGTCAGTTAACTGAAACGTTAACGTAAAATATCAAAAACGCCAACGGCCTTTTTGCTATTTTTCGCGCCATGGGCCCTTAAGGGTTTTTCAGACTTCGTCCTCCAGCCCCTAAATATGTTACATTACCTGGAATCCTTCTCTAGTTTTAGATTACCTGTCAAAAGCTTATCTAAATACCACGTTGAGTTTAGAGCAATTGTCAAAGAAGATTGCAACACTTCTTGTACTCGTAACAGCACACAGAGTACAGACGATTGCAAAAATAAAATTAGATAACATAATTATTAGAGATCAAGTAATTATTATTAAAATTAAAGATTTGATTAAAACATCACGTCCATGATCAAATCAACCAAATTTGTGTATTCCATTTTACAAAGACCGCCCACATATTTATTTATTTATTTAATCTTTATTGCACTTAAAAACAGTATAAAGGGTGGACTTAATGCAACAAGACATTCTTTACCAGTCAACCGAGCGGAAAGGTAAAAAAAAAAAAAGAAATTTTGATAAGTTTCAAAAGACCTCATTAGGTAGTATCTTTCAATACAATCAGCAAGTGGATTAAGGACACCTTATTAACTAGCGGAATTTATATTTCAATATTTTCTGCCCACTCCGTCAGACATGCAGCTACCTCAACGGCGCATAGGCAGCAATACGCAGGACTATAGGGGGGAGTGGCAGCCAATGTGTTTGCTAATTATTACTATAGAAATATTCAACCAGATGAATCTAATAGTTTTGCATTGGCTATCCTTAATAGCTAACATTATGCCAATAAATAATTGATATTATTTGTTGTTGCCTTGATTCCTTTATAGATTTGATTTTTTGGTTACAGAATGAATATCATAATATATTTTAATTATTATTTGGTTTTAATATTTCACTTGCTTTCAAAATCTACAATTATTACCTAATCTCAAAGGACGAAGCAACGAATGTATAATTAGTGATTAAACGAACTTACCTGAAGTGAAGTTCTATCATAATTATACGAGTTGCTTCGTCCGAAGAGATTAGGTCCCTCCCTCCCAATATGCCCCCTTTAAAGTGAAATATATAGGTTTTGCGGGACTTTCAACAAAATGAGCGACTATATGGTTGGTGTCTCTAGGAAGGTTTGTGTACCACCATCAAAAAAAAAAAAGTGTGAATACCTACTTTTAACTTAGTGGATGAAAGGCGACATGATACGTGTTACTACAATTATTACCTAATCTCTTCGGACGAAGCAACTCGTATAATTATGATAGAACTTCACTTCAGGTAAGTTCGTTTAATCACTAAGTATATTTTTTTCTGTTTTAATCGTTTTTCCTTTTCCTTGATTTTTAAATTGGTTGCGCGTTATCTTGAGTAGTTAATACTTTTTTAATAATCGTAAAAATGACATCATTTTAAAGGTTCAACTCTTTACTTTTAAACTGATACCGAATTCATTAAAATAAGCCAGTATTTAAGGAGCCATTCCGCATTAAGTGAAGGTGTATCGAAAAAGACGTGTTTCAATTGTTTGATACGTCACGAGTTGCGACCTATTGACCCCCTATAAAAGCACCTGTTATCGGATTTTCTTTATCAGTCGACTTTCACACGTTGACCGGTACACATCTCCGCCACTTTTGACCCTTTACCTTGTACGACAATGGAGACAACACCTGCAGAAGCAGCACAAATCGTAGCCCTATTGCAAGAAGGGCTCAGCCAGCGGGTTGTCGCTCGTCGGCTCCACATAAGCCAATCCTGTGTTTCGAAAGTTTATAAGCGCTTTCGGGAGACTGGTGGCTTTATCCCGAGACCAAGATCTAGACGGCGCCGGTGCACATCGGAGAGGGATGACCGTTTTATCGTGTCAACCTCTCTCCGAAATCGGCATTTGACTGGTGTCGACGTCCAACAGGAGCTCCGAGATGTTCGTGGGGTAGCAGCCAGCGAGTGGACAGTTCGTCGACGATTCAAGCAAGCGAATCTGACTCCAAAAAGGCCTGCCACAGGCCCGAAACTCACGGCAGCTCACCGACAAGCACGCCTTCAGTTTGCTCGCACCCATCTTGATTGGGAGGTTGAGCAATGGAGGAAGTCCTGTTCTCCGACGAAAGCAGGATGTGTTTGCACGGTAGCGACAGAAGAGGACGGGTCTACAAGCGGCCTGGGGAGCGATTTGCACAGTGCTGTGTCGCTGAAACAGTGGCTTATGGGGGCGGCTCTTGTATGATGTGGGTCGGCATTTCCTTCGATGGTAAAACCGAGCTTGTTTTCGTGCCTTGTTGTTTTCGTTGCGGGGGACGAGGAGGCGGTCTAACTTCGGACCGGTACATTTCCGATATTCTCCTGGAACATGTCGTTCCCTATGCGGGATACATCGATGATGACTTCCTCCTTATGCACGATAACGCTCAATGTCACACTGCCCGTGTAACAACGGAATACCTCGAAGAAGTCGGTATTGCCACATTGGACTGGCCAGCGCTCAGCCCTGACTTGAATCCCATTGAGCACGTGTGGGATGAACTGAAGAGGAAGGTTCGTTCCAGAACTCCTGCTCCTTCATGTCTGAATGAGCTGAAATCAGCGTTGATTGAGGAGTGGGAAGGTATTCCACAAGAATCCAATTCAGAAGCTGATCAGGTCTATGAAGAATCGTCTTGGAGCAGTTATTAAGGCGAGGGGAGGGAACACAAAATATTGACACTTATTTTTAAAGATAAATAAAATTTTTATTTAATAATTTTTGTTGTTTTATTCATTCATTATTTTTCCCTGTTTCCTTGTTTTCCTACCTCCTTCACCGGAGTAGTTAATCCGGGATAACTCCACAATTACGGGCTCGATATGAATTAATTTTATATAGATTGGACAGTTGCACCTTTAACATGATGTCATTTTTATGATTATTAAAAATTTATTTAGTAAGCAAGATCACGCGGAACCAATTTCAAGTAACTGATTCCAAACTTTTGCTCGCGAGTGTATGTTAGGCCGAGAACTTTTCAATCCATCCTCGTAATGATTTTTGCTATGTCGTCAGCGTCGTTTCGTTTTCGAGATCCAGGTGGCTCGGCTGGGGTAACGTTTTTCCAGCCGGGCCACACGTATCTCGGAAATGCGCATGTCCAGCAAACAGTTTTTCTCTACGTCGCTTTGTTTTCGAGATCCAGCTAGCTCAGTTGCACAGCGTGGTTGCAGCAACTTTGCTGCAGGTGAGCTCTGAAATGGTGGATCGACAAACTGCCGCCTATCTATATATCAGCAAACGGATATTCGCTGTCGTTTGGTTTTGGAGATCTGTACGTCTAGTACGAGTTTTTAAATCGAGTAAACTACAATAGTTTTCGTTAGCTCGCCAAACTGTCAGTTTACGATGTAAACGGTAGTATGAGTTGCTCGTTTCGAATTCACGTTTAAACGATAGCGAGTTAGTTTTTCTCGATTAGACGAACTTCACATTATATATTTATATCTCTCTTACGCACATGTGAATGGAAAGAGACACGCGATTCTGGCACTGTGACGTTTTCTTAGCCGTTTTTATTATTTTTAAAGCGAGTTGAATGAAAGAAAAACATTAAAATTTTTGTTTGTTGTAAATTATGTTATTTTATAATGTCGCGGACAAGTCAGTCGCAATTTATTTGAATGATAGAGTTTATGGAAAGTTAAAAAAAATTGTGTTAAAACACTTTAGGAAGGAAAATAGAATTAAAAATCTAGGTTAAATTATGTGTATTTTTTAACACTTTTCTAAGGAATGGTGATTTAAGTAAATTGGTTGATGGGGCCCATGGGAAAGTCTCTAGAGACACTCTTTGAGAACTCCGAAGGTCACTATACTCCCTTAATGTACTGAAAACATTATGGAAAACAGCTTTTGTTAGGCGGTAGCGCTGAGTAAAGTGTGTGTCGGAGATACGGCTTAAAGAAAATGATTGTCTGTCGCAGCTTAGAATTCTTCCGTCTCTCTTCATGCGCCATTTCGTCTTGCATGGCCCTCCATGCAAAGTACCGCCCGTGCAGACATAATTTTAATGTTTAAAAACACAAAAAAAACGTATTAATGTACCAAACTCACATAAAAATGTAAGGTGAGAACTTAAACTACAATAGTTTACGAGTAAACTGTCAAACAAATGTCAAACATGTAACATGCATGTAACTCATACTGCCAAAGACTCAAAAACTACTCGAATACGTACTTATTGAACGAGTAGTTTATTACTTTGTAACTTATACTGTCAATTCTAGTTCATTATAGTTTCCGATAGAGGCGCTGGTGTGAAATGTATGGAAACAAAACTATTCGATCGTTCGAATCAGAAACTATCAAAACTCATACTAGACGTACTGTTGTGTGGCCCGGCTGAAGTAACGTTACCCCAGCCGGGCCAAACAGCCCCCTTAAACGCGTGCCCGATGAAAACTGAAACTTGTCCGATAAACAAATATTAACATTGGTCTGAACTCACTGGGAAAAAAGGGACACCGTCATACCCGGTATAAGTCTCGCGTCACGATGTTTCTCCGAGATAAACTACGAAACTTGCCGCCTATCTATATCAGCAAACAGATTTTCACTAGGTCGTTTCGTTTTCGAGATCTGTGTGGCCCGGCTGGGGTAACGTTAAACGCGCAAGCGACAAACTCTAGACATAGCGACATCCCAGATAGCAATGGCTTGTGCAAGTTTATATCAAACTTTCTAGTTCCCATTGACAAACTTGCGTAATTTTTGTTTTTTTCGGCAGTATACAATGTTGCAATGTAGCAATGTACAATATTGCCTCAACAATCTTTAAAAAGCGACTAGTTTTTCGGTAAAATATTGTATGTACATTGCGTTATTGAAAAAAACAAACATGATGCAAGCTTGTTGTTGGAAAACCAGAAAGTTTGATTCAAATTTGCCAAAAGTTTGGCAAGTTTGCATGCTATCTGGGATACTCAAACAAAAAATATCTGTAACAAATCCGTCTCAAATCTAATAAATAAAACAATTATTTTTGTTAATATTTTATTTAAATTTATGCTGTGGCCTCTGGCAATGTAGTAATAATATCGGAATCACCAGGATCAGTGATAGCCAGTGTGCACACTCTGTAGTATTTTCCACATGCCGTACCAAGTTCAATATTGTTGCCACTGTAGTGATGTACGCCAGTCTTCGCTAATAATGCGTAATATTCAATCTCAGATTTCCTGGAATTAAACCCAATTATGAGAAATAAAGCAAATAAGTAGATTTCATTTCAGAAAATCTACTCTTGTTATTATACACACACTGGCACAATTAGTAAAACATTAAAAAAGGCAGAGCATAGAAATAACGTTTATAAATCAGACATGAAGTAACAAACTGATAAACATTGACTTTAAAGTTTTAATAAATTAAAGATAACTTAAGATTTTAACACCCCCGTGCTCTAACGAACGTTTCCATCCTTCGCATGCCGCGTATATGTTATCTGCTTTATCTAGGCCTCTAGGGACAAGCTCTACCAATCTTTAAGTAATGCGTATTGCAGTTCTCTCAGGTTGTTGGGAGGTGGCATTCAACATGCTTTATGAGATTCATATCCGGGGATCTTGTTGGCCACTGGATCACTGTACCCACATGGTAAAGATATGCTTGGACTGGGCAAGCACTGTGAGCCCGAGCATTATCCTGCATCAGAATAAAGCAATCATTATAGGGGGCAAATGTCACGTGTTCCTCTAAAATATACCCGATGTATTATCAGCAGTCATATTCCCTCCATCGACCATTACTAACTTCGTACGTTCCCTGAAAGTTATCCCTTTCCACACCATAACCATAGACGAAGAATAATATAGACTGCCAATGTCATACAACTATAAGAAAGGTCCTATTCCCGCCTTATATCTAGATGGCGCTGACCTATAAGGTTGCTAACTTAAATTTTGTTGATAATTTATACCGAATCATGCATGAAAATTAATAAAAAGTTGTTTTAATAATAGTAAATTACAAATAATTCTACATTATTCCGCCAGAACAATTTTAATCTTTATCGAAAAGTTTAATCCTATTACACGGTTTCTACGGTTTCGCGCTAGATGGCGAATACAATTAAGCACGGTGCGGTCAGTGCGGTGCTTAGATTGTTATAATACTTTTTTACTAGATGGCGCTTAATTTAATGGATAATGTTACATTCAATAATATTTTTTTTTAAATTCTTTCTGTGTATATTATAGGAATTGTAAATGATATCTCATATACACAAATATTAAAAGAAGTAACAAAAAGTGTATTTTAAGCTGTAAAAAAAAGAAAAAATACACGCGGAGAAATTAACTTCATTATACCCGATGCTCCGATACATTTTAATTCTATCTTGATTCTATGCACGGTAGGTACCTAAACTTTTAGGTGCTGAGTTGCAAGGCTTCTAGTCTTTTTTTGGAATACGTTCGGATTTATGTGCCGATCGGTTATTTTTAGAAGCGACCTACTTTTATTATTTTTGTCTAAATGATAAGTTGATGATATCTTTAAAAGACTTCATTTTTGTTGTTAATGATATTATGAGTTAAAACATTATTTCTTATATTTTTTATTAAATGAGGCACATCAAAAATTGAAACAATTTTGCGTTCTTCACTATAGAAAAATATTTTACAAAAAATAAAAACCGACTTCAAAAACACTGAAAAGTCTACAAATAGGTACAGACAACATCACACTTCTATAATGAAGTCGGTATCAAACGATGATCCAGAAAGTCTTAAAATTTGTCACCGACTTCAATATTTTTTATATTGATGTATTATATATTATATAATATATGTTATGTATGTACATACATTTAGGTTCAGTGAATGTTGAACATTTCTATGAAACAGCTGATTTTTTTTTGCGATTTTTAAGTTGGTCCCATAGTGAAAGTGTTTCAGTTTGCTTGTCTGAACAAGCACACAAAATTTTTGTCATAACTAAAAAATCAACTTGTATAACGAAGTTTAAAGGAAAACTATCAGAGTTGAGTATTAAGTACAAACTAAAAAGTTATAGACGAAAATTAGTACTGAATATAAATTTACGAACCAGGTGAAGTTAAGTAAATATAAAATCATTGGAGCTTTAATCATAATAATAATTACTAATTTAATAGCAACGTGTTGTGAGGTGTGATGTGAGTGTGAACTCAATCAAAGTTGGCATTTGCAACTACGGAACCCTACACTGCGCGTGGCCCGATACGGGTTTTTTAGAAGTCGGTTAAAAAATGGTTTATTTTTTGCCACTCCTAAATTTTTTAGTAGCTCAAAAATAAAGAAAAGAGTTTTTGTGTTTTGCAACGCGAACTTGCTTTATTTTACAATTACTGTTCTGCGCAAAGCTTTACTTACTATTTGCAAACTTTGACTTCCACATAAAAACGAAAGCCACTAATCACAGAACAATCATCTGTCAATACCAGGTAAAATTTAACGCTTTCTGGGGTCCACGAGAAATTCACTCCTGTCAGGCGAAAATTACTCCACTTTGCTTCTCGAACGTTATCAATTACCTTGTTCTCGAATGAGAGGGAATGTCTGGCAGAAAGTGTCAAAAATGTATATAGCGCCATCTATCGTGCTCTTGTATAACTACATAAATCTATGTAATCACTGCTGTGCACCCTAGGAGCGTGTGTGCTTTGTTGCTTTTAGAAATATCGACAAATTTTGGATTTGATACAGCTCGCTCCATCTATTGCTCGTGGTTATAACTAATTTTAGAAATGTTAGACATTGACAATCCTTTCTTTATATCATCCTTGCCATAACTGAACCGCCCACATATGCCACAGTATTTTCAAAATTATCTGAATTTATCGTTCTCCTTTGCGTCTCCATATTCCCTGCCTTCCATCGATATGGTTTAAGCATCTTCGCACTCTTAAGCTGGACATTGACGATCAGTTTTGCGCGTCAGTTGAACTGACGTGCATCCAAAATTTGATCGTAAGTGTCGAATCATCGCTCCAGAGTTTTAACTGACGACGCGCCACGAAATTTCCGGGGCTACCATAAATCCAACCCGGCGCGTCGCGCCAAACTGAACGTGAGTGTGTGATCGTCATGCCAATCGCGTCAGTTCGTGCGCAGCGCCCGCGCCGCGCGGTGATTTAGCGTGCTGTGATGTTGTAACTTGTTCACTTATTAGTTTGTGGATGCTGTGTATTTTGTTGATACAATGACGGCGTCGCTGTCCTCTGGACGTGTCATCATAATGACAGAATTTATTGAAAAATATAAAAATTGACGTGAGTTAATTGATTTCTTTTTTAAGCCATTCCTTCATCCATTGCTTTCTTTTTTGCTTTTTGGTGAGTATTTGGCAACAAAGAGTAGCCGCAGTAAGAATTAATGTTTCATCAGAATGAGAATCTATTTTTTTCTCGACACAAATAGGTAGTACACAGCCCGGCCGGTCGAAAACTGACGAGCCGGAGTGACGCCAGTGAGTGGGGAAATCTAGTTGCCATAAAACCAATCATTTTGACGCCACAGTTTTACATCTAGACTGACGGGAAAAACTGACCGTCAATGTCCAGCTTTACACTCATCAGTGAAAAGCTTATGTCCGATAGACGATGTTCGCGTGCAAAGTTTAATCGATGATCGCGATGGTGTCTCTCAAGTTTTAGAGCTTTAGCCGGTACATACGATCCTTTGCCCACTTCTACAAATCTTCTGTGAACTGTACGCTCGCTCAATCGCGCTCCTCGCAAAACTTAAAGCTCATTTCGGGCCTGCACAATAGGCTGTCCCGTCTATGTATAGGGAAGATTTTTTTTGAGCTATGGCTATGCAAGAGGTATCAAAAGTTGCGGTTGAACACAGAGATTACGATTATCATTAAATTTAATTAAATATTTGTCATCATGAGGCCTCTTCCGGTCCTTGAAGTTACTAAAATTTCCTCTTTTTAGGGGTTCCTAACATTAACTATAAATCATACAAAATTTTGAGCTACGGCTAGGTAAGAGGTATCAAAAGTTGCGTTTTGACACAAAGGTTACGATTATTATTAAGTTTAATTAAATATCTGATATCTTTAGGCCTCTACCTGTTCATGAAGTTTTTAAAATTTTAGGGGTTCCTAACATAAAACTATAAATGATACAAAATTTTGAGCTACGGCTACGCAAGAGGTATCAAAACTGCACAGCCGTTACCCGCGTGTTGCTGTGAGCTCGAAGTTGTAGAAAACGGGCATGCGCCTAACCGCTCGAAGTGAATCTTTTTATGCCTTGGTCCCACATCCTCACAAGAGAATCAGTCAACTGGTACCGTGAAATACTGCGATGAATAGTTGACATTGATTTCTGAAGTGTTATGGCAATAGATCTACCTGTAGGTATGACCATTTCTTCGCATTTCATTGACCTAATAATCTCTGGAGGTGTTCAATCGGGCATTTTTAGTTTATTTCAACTAAGACACCTACTAAACTTTTAAATTTCTTCTCAGACTGAACTCCAACCACTAACAAATTAGTATTAGCAAGAAACAAAAAAATCAATGAAAAAAATTACTATCGCCTGTTCGCCTAAATGTTCCATTTGTAAAATGTTCTAAATAAAATCTATCTATCTATCTATTCTATATCTATATATTATAAAGCCGAAGTTTGTTTGGTTGAACGCGCTAATCTCAGGAACTACTCGTACTTATATTATAGGCTATTTAACATCACGCTCTACGACCGATAACATCCACGCGATCGAAATCGCGGGAACAACTAGTGGTAAGATAACTGGTAAGTCTTTTATGAAATACTAGTTGTGCCCACACCTTCGTTCGCATGAATATCGGAAAATAGCAACATGTAAATTTTTTCCCGTTTATGCAACATTTTTCATTGATGCTCAGCTCCTCCTATTAGTAGAATACAATTTTTTTTTAAATTTGAATCAGTAGTTTCTGAGATTAGCGAAAGAGAAACAAACAATCTCTTCAGCTTTATAATATTAGTAAGTAAGTATACATTATAAAAAATAATGTTTTTCAACACACTTCCTCTAAAGTGGATATAATTTCACAGGTTTCAGATACATAAAGCAGCTCATAAAACACGCGTGTTATAACGCAAATACGCGTTCTAGCAGCCGAGGCACGCAGAATTCACAGAGTACAGTACTGCCGGCCGCGGCAGTACTGTACTATATTGTTTTAAAAGCTAGAGGTAATATAAAATACATCAACGAGCTACATTGATTTTTCAAACGATTATTTTCATACCATTATTTAGTTTGTCTACAAATCAATAATGATTTGTGTTATTTAATCAAAATATTTAATTTATTTGGTATTATTCCTCAAAAGTGTGTTGAGAAACGTCGTAAGATATAAGTGCATTATGTTGGTTATAACTCATGAGGTGGAATTTCAACCCGAGAGCCAAAGGCGAGGGTGTAATAGAGTCAAGTACTATTTTTTTGTGTTCAGTTAATTGTGCCAGTGTTTGTAGTATCCATATTTAATATGTTAAAAAAATACCATAAATATATACAAAGTAACAAGATATGAACTTAAAAACATTAATCAGATTTTTTTGCTATATTCACATTACCTATGAAACATAAAAAAAAGTAGCGGGTGAAATGACATAAAACACACTATTTGAAAATAGGTATTCTGTTAGGATAGTTTCTTAGGTTAGGCGATTATCACACTGCTCCGAAATTGCGCGGCATATCCAACTATTGCTATTTATTTCAATATCCTCCAACAATTGTGCTTTACAATTAATGCAACAAGCCAATGAAATTTTGAGATTTTGAGATTTGTCCATAGTGAGATTGGTTCACTAAAGCACCAAAAACAATAAAAATGTTGTCAATTTCAAATAAAGGACAAAAATCTCCTGCTTAATATCATTTAAGTGTAAACCTTTCATCTCCAGGCAGTCGAATGCGACCGGTGTGACGTCACGCTATATTTTTTTTAAATACAAAAAAATAATATTTATTTCACAACCAAAGCATATTTTTCATTCTGTAAAAAGCTGTGTATTCATTTATAAATTTACTTTCGTGAGGGTATTTCTCAATCATTACATAGTGTAAAGCCACACCGGTCTCATGAAACTGGTTGGCGGCTGACAGGTTAAGCATTATTAGTCACTATTATGCACTTTTGAAAAACACATTAATTTTTGCTCTAGCACTAACAAATAATTTAATGTTTGTGGTATAGGGTAGATGCGCCTGTTTCCCGACCACTGCCAATTTTCGACCATTTAACGGTCCTCCCTTGTTAAATGATCAAAAATAGTAATAATGGTATACTTGCATCACCAAAACATTAACAAGTAGCAACCTGAATACATTGATCCCCCCCACACACACAAACTAGAACAATTGAACGAAAGCTGCGAAAACTAACCAATTATTTGTCTGAGGTTAGCAGCCGACAGCGTCACATGCGTTGAATATTAAGAAAAAAAATAGGAAGGTGCCACTACTTGTACGGTAAGTTTTTAATTAATCTTAAGTAATATTGGATTATTTATTGTTTGTGCAGCTAATTTATGACCTTTATTGTGTGGATTAATTAGATTTTAACGTAAATTTCATGACCAAATTAATAAAATGAGGTGGTCAAGAAAGGGTACACGCTTTACTCAAAAAATTCAGTTTTCGACCGGGTGGTCGAAAAATAGGTAAAGCACCTACAAATAAGATTTCTATGTTGTTTTAAAATATATGGAAAGATATTAAATCTAATTTGATAATGTGAGCTTTATTTACATATATTATTATCTAATGGTCAATTTTCGTCCAATATTTTACTATGTTAATTAATATAAACTGAATATGACAAACAATGTTGTTGGTCGAAAATTAGAAATATGGTATAATCATCCCAGTTTCCGACCACCTTTTTTCGTTTAGCTAAAATCAAAAGAATTGCATTAATTATTCAAAACTATTTCAATGAATTCTAATTAACTCCCATTTCTTAATCAAAATAAATTTTTATTGTGTTTACTTTTTAAGTACCTACCTATAGTGTAAAATCATTCCAATTATCGACCGTTTTTTGGGTAGTTAAAGTTTAAAGTTAATTAAAGCTATTTCATAAATATTAATATACATTCTAATTAGAAATTCATTGTAAAAATATTAAAATTTAATTAGTAATATTCAAACAAGCTGGGGATGAAATGGCCCGGCCGGCCGACAACCGGTTGGGACACATTACTTTTCTACCCCTGGCCTGCCCGTCTGGGGCATTATTGCACTTGGCGACCCCTCCGAAGAGTAAGGCCCTGCGCTTGGGTCAGTGATGCTGGCTCACCGTCGTGCCAGTCTGCAGTGGGCGCACTCGCGGAATGGCTAACGCCGATCCTGATTGTGCGTCTATGGAGTTAAAAGTTGCTGGAGGGTGGTTTAGCCAGGTATGGGGTTAATACCCGAGTCCAATGGCATATCCTTGGGGCGGCCTTGTCAGCTTTTCAGTCCCTTGTCGAATCGAAAAGAGATTACCCCCTCCTTTAAAAAAAAGGTTAGATATTGTGACCACATGAATCTGAATTAAAACTGTATGTTTTCATACTCCGGATTTGAATAGCAATAAATAGACGTCCGATTAGGACCCGTTGACGAAGACCAAAGCAAACGGAGAAATCGTCGCTTCGAAATCGGAGATTCTTTCGGAAGTTGCACTAGCACCTTCTTCAGTCAGCTATACGCGTCGCACTCACCCTGTCCCGCACCGAATGAAAAGGATCCAAGAGCCACCTTAACCCGCCATGCAACGAAGGATCTCCCAGACATCAGCGTAGACGAAATCCAGAAGGCTCTTGGGCAACTTAAAAGTGGAAAAGCCCCGGGGGAGGATGGAGTCACAACGGAGCTTCTGAAAGCTGCTGGCAAGCCGATACTGAAGGAGCTCCAGCGTATATTTAACTCTATTCTTCTCTCCGGGAGAACTCCTAAGGCATGGCACATGGAGTTTAGTCGTATTGTTCTTCAAGAACGGCGACAAGACTTTGTTGAAGAACTATCGACCAATTTCACTCCTGAGCCATGTATATAAGTTGTTTTCAAGAGTCGTCTCGAACCGTCTTACACGAAGACTTGACGAAGCTAAACCTCCGGAGCAGGCCGGGTTCCGACGAAGTTATAGCACCATAGACCACATTCATTCATTACACAGTAAGGCAGGTTATACATAAGACCAATGAGTATAACCAACCCCTGTGCATGGCGTTTGTGGACTATGAGAAAGCTTTTGACTCCGTCGAGACCTGGTCTGTTCTAGAGTCTTTGCAGAGGTGCCAAATAAATTGGCCATATATCGAACTCCGAGTTCCATTCCAACCATTCTGGACAACGAGTACGCCGTTGTCCAGAATGGTTAAACTGAGCCTATCCTCCTGTGACGTGGTGTGAGGCCGGGGGATGTAATATCACCGGAACTCTTCTCCGCTGAGCTGCAGGATGTATTCGGAACGCTCAACTGGACAGGACGTGGCATTAATATAAATGGCGAGTGCATCTTACACTTACGATTCGCGGACGATATCGTCATTATCGTCGGCTGAAACCCTGCAAGACTTACAAGAGATGGTGAACAGCCTGGTTGAGTCTTCCGAACGCATCGGTCTCCGGATAAACTTGGATAAAACCAAGGTCATGTTCAACGAGCTCGTTGATCTGGGACAGGTCGTAGTAAATGGAGTATCTCTCGAAGTTGTACAGGAATATGTGTACCTAGGGCAAACTCTTCAACTACGCAGAAACAACTTCGAGAGGGAAGCCAACAGAAGAATTCGGCTGGGCTGGGCAGCATTTCGTAAGCTTCGACATGTCTTCTCGTCACCCATTTCTCAGTGTCTTAAGTCGATAGTCTTCGACCAGTGCATCCTCCCAGTCATGACATACGGTGCCGAGACGCGGACACTCACGGCTCGACTAGCCCACCAATTTAAAGTCGCTAAGCGTGCTATGGAAAGGGCTATGCTCGGAGTATCTCTAAAAGACCGTATCAGAAATGATGTGATCCGTCAGAGAACCAAAGTCACCGACATAGTCCACCGAATTAGTAAACTGAAGTGGCAGTGGGCTGGCCTAATGAGCCGCAGAACTGACGGCCGTTGGAGTCGTAAGGTGCTTGAGTGGAGACCGCGACTCGGAAAACGTAGTGTGGGACGCCCTGCGACAAGATGGGATGACGATATACGTAGGCTGGCTGGAGTGGGCTGGATGAGAGTAGCCGAAGATCGGGAGCGGTGGCGTGCATTAGGGGAGACATATGTCCAGCAGTGGACGAGTGTAGATCGATGATGATGACCCGGGTTCAAATAGACAGTCTTAATAAATATTAAAAGCTGATTAGTATTTTAATTTAAAAAATATATATATTCTATCATACTTTTATTCATAAAAATCTTTCTTAATTAATTGGTCGAAAACTGGTCAACAGATGGACGAAAACTAGAATTTTTGGTCGAAAACTGGTAAAATCGGCAATTTAACACTTTGATTTAATAATAAAAAAAACTGTTAATTTGACTATTATAAAATATATAATTATTAAAAATAGACTATATGAGGAGTTACCACAATTTATTTTGATACAAAATACATGTCAGAACACACATTTTTATTCCCAAAGTTGGCAATTCCACTAATTGGTCGAAAACAGGCTAATCTACCCTACCCAAAATGAAGGTTGAATAATTACCTGTTAATATTCATATAGCAGATTATTCAGTATCTATCAAAGACTACTCCATAGGTTTCCCAAGTAATAATAAGGTAAATTAGCACAACTCCATATTAAAAGAAAAAAAAACATTATTATAAAGATCTTGTGCTCTAATATCTTTTTTCACCAATAACAAAATGTGAAATGTCAAAGTCTTGAATCTATTATAATATTAAATGGATATTTCTGAATTTAACAGAATGTTGCAGATTTGTAGCATCAGTAACATTTTTTATATCTTGTGTTAAATTCAGGCATTTCATTGGTATGTTTGCATTAAGTTACCTTCATAAATATAGCATGATTACTTAAAATAAATGCCAAACAAAGTTGAAATTAAGAAGTTAGTAAGAAAACTGGGTGCTGCTTAAGAAGAACCCACCCAAAATGTTTTTTTGATAAACAATTTAAAGTATTCTCCACCCCCAAGGTGTGTCAAATATATTGTATGTGGGAGGACGAATGCCAGCATTTCAAGAAACATGTTTAATTTTCAAACCAAAAGAAGTAAATACAATGTATGTCAAATATAAACAGAAATATGTTGTAAACCATGCTTAATTTATGCTTGTTTTATATAATTATAATATCACTTTAACATTTAACATCAAAATGCTGGAATACAAAACAGTCTAAAATAAAACCTCTAGAATTTCATAGAGTATGTGCAAATTTAATTACTAGGGAATCCATACTTCTTTGTCTAAGACTCCATATGCTTCCCAATGAAACAATAAAATGGGAAACTCTACTTCTCAGTAGTCTCACCTTAGAGGAGGAGCATTTTTGGCAATGATGACAAGTTTGGCCTTTCCTTGACGCAGCGTTTTCAATGTCTGTTTATAGCCAAGACAGTATTTGCCAGATTTCATGACCAGTGCTAATCTTGAATTGATAGACTCAATGGTCTTTTTCTGCAAAAAAAAATGTATTAATTATCATTTAATTAGGAGTGTATCATTGAATATTCAATCTTAACTAAAAATGGTACACACATGTCTGCATTATTTATCAAGAATTATTGTGGATGAATGTCATGGTCCTATCAATGTAATAAAACACAATCAAAAATAGGTTTCGCAATTGCTAACTATTTGATAAACTTTGTTAATTAATTTGCATGTAGGTAACTGCATATACCAGTTTTCTTCTGTACACTGTGAATAATTTACAGTAATAGACACGTTACAGCACTAGAAATTTTCAGTTTGTTTTAAAAAAACTATAATAGCATAAACAATATAACATACAATTAATAGATTCATCAAACTGGATACAGTGGTTCCTTTTTATCACAAAATGTGAGTTTAACAAGGCAATGTTCAGACTTGTTAGTCGAACACACTGTCAATGTATCATCAAACACCCAGAGGCCTAATTCTACTAATAAGTTACAGCCAAATCGAAACTGAACCGTTGCGATCGACCAAACAGAACGCCACATTATCACGTCATCGAACAGTTGAATGACAATATAAGCGCTCCGATTGGTCGACCGCAATGGTTCAGTTTCGATTCGGCTGTAACTTATTAGTAGAATTGGGCCTATTGCTAAACAAACACATCAGTCAGTCATAAATTATTACATTGACAAACAGTATGATCTTTTACAGGGCGTTTTTAACTAATCAATTTATTTTAGAAATGTTCATGATAGGAAAATATTTCAAAGCCACGATATGATACAGCTAAGGAAAACGTTAACTTTCGTCATTCACACTAATTTCAATTTTAACATTAACTTCAATTTATTACTTTTCACAAATTTGTTTCAATATTATTTATGGTAGGAAAAACAGAAATTAGGTTTGATCACACGAGTTCGAGAAAAGATTTCGCAATAACCTATGCGGAAACAAAATTTGTGCGATACATTCTCAACCCCACACAATTACAGAATTGGCGAGCCTATCGAGTAACATTTAATTTCGGACTCGATATAAGGGAGGTTTTACATAACTTTCAATTTGTAAATCCATGCCACAAGTCCTTAGGTGGAACACGTGGAGTTCATACCCTACCTGCTTTTTTGCCGCTACCATTTTAAATACTTCAGATACCTTGCGAGCACTGAAATAGAATTAAAATAATCAATACTTATTATCAAATATCAACCATCACTCGACAGTAAATTATTATAAAATTTATAGCCAACTGAATACCTGAGATGAAAAACCACGTTTCCGTGAAACTTGTGGATAGAAAAGAAAGCCGAAATCACAGAACAAATATACCCAAGGGCCAAAATTCAATATTACATATGGTGCGTTCCGAATTGCGATAAAAGCGATAATATCGCAAATCCGACCAAATTAAATCGTCACAAAATATAAGGGCTATTGAATCAGTAGGTTATGTTGTGACTTTGGTCGGATTCGCGATATTATCACTTTTATCGTTTTACGGAACGCAGGGATAGATTAAGCGAAATACAGAGGCGCGTTCAGGGCCTTCGCGCGAAGTACAACTTTTCGCTCTAACCCCGTTCACTGCCTTCGAGCGTGACAACCGGGTGAAACAACCGGCCCGTTCAAGACCTTTGAGTGTCGGCGCGAGTTACAACCGAACAACCATCGAATTTGATGGTTGTAAAACGCTCTGACGTTTATGACTGAAATACTCTTACGTGATTGGATGATATTGGCGGCCATATTCTATAATGTCATCTACTAGAAAGAGAGAGAAATAAAAAATCATGTGAAAGAGGGAGATAAAAGATTTGGTTGCTGCAATCCGTTCAACGCCTTTGAGCGAGTTAAAAAACAACCGGACAACTACACCCAGAGGCTCTGAACGCGCCTCTGATTACAATATTTTTTTTCCAAATGTTTTACCCATGGCTACAAAGGCCTTTAGCCGAGATTAAAATTAGGATCACAGAAATTCTAAATATTTTGAAATCCAACTCCTTGATATGTATCGCAATATTTATTGATCGTGTAGCCCTGAAATCAATATTTATCGCGATCCCCGTCACGGTTATAATATATACAGTAGAATGACTTCATAGAAACAGTCGAAACACGCGCTGTGCCTACGCGCCTCAATACTGGATAGCAACTGGATCGCATCTACAAGGGCAGTCACGAACGCAGTTCGCCGCAGGTTACACGCACGAGGTGCGCACGAGTCAAATGGAGCTTTAGATAATATAGATTTATATATTATAATAGTAAGGATATAAGCTTGACGTTTCACAAAAATGGGTTTTCTTGGTTCTTCACGCGATCTTTCGCCAATTTGGTTAGTAAGTGAGTGAAATAAAAAAAATATATTTGCTTATTTATTATTAATTTATTATATCGAAGGCATTTTAGGCAACCTACATGTTAATTTCGTTAACCTATTTTATTGCATAAAAATCTATTCAATTCATTCCTTTAGATCGGCAAAGTAATAGGGTAGTTGAATCATATCAAAATTTATTAAAATATTGTTTATTTTTTAACAGTATTTGGCATAAGGTTCCACAATATATCGATTTTAATAAATAACAATGAATGATTACTGTAAAATTTTAATTTGAAAATGCTAGAAATAACCTTTTTTAATCTCACGCCGTAAACGCTTTGATATTCTGTGGTCAGGGCCGTGAAGTCACTCATATAGTAAACAAAGAAATGTCAAATTTGATTCAACAACCTAAAACTGGCAAAAAATCGTCTAAATCTCCGTTATTATATGTGTAAATATCGTAAATTATTTGTATTAATAGCAAAATCAACCATTGATGTTGCATTTGTGAGAGCAGATAGTACAAATCTTCCGAAAATCGACAGATTGATGGTCAGGAGTGTTAAGGCAGTGGTGTCAGATACTGGCATGGGCAGCGAAATAAAAATGTAGCACTGCTGTATACGTCTCGTTTATTATTCCCAATAAAGCAGCACGTATAAATTGTCCAGAATAATCACAATGAACATTGATTACAATAATTACAATAAATTATATTTCAGCTTCTTCGGTAAGCACATTTCGATAGATAGATTGTCAATGTCAAGACAGAAAAAAAAAAGGAACGTCAGACTGTAAGCGACTTCGCACACGTACTATTGGCCACATAATAAAGGCTGTCACACATGTGAACCATACATCAAGTTTACATTATCTTCTACACTTCCCCTTATGGTTCACAGTGTTAAAATAGTGTACAAACAAATAAGTCTACAAACATGTCAATAAATGTACACAAAGTCAATTATAACATACACAAACATAAATACAGGACAGTAGTTAAAACTATTATTAATTTATATTCATTGCCTCCACAAAACAATTATGTTTTAATTTACCCAGTGGTTTTGTAAGTACATCTGCGAGCATTTTATCTGTAGGTAAGTATCTAACACAAATAACATTTTCCTTAATCAGGTCTTTTACATAGTGATATCGCAAGTCGATATGTTTTGTTCTTTTATGACTGAGTTCTTTACATTGTAATAGTTTCTGAGCACTCTGATTATCATTATAGATAATACAATTCAAACTATAAGGTATGAGCTCAGACAACAAGTTTTTGATAAAAGAAATATCTTTGCAAACATCACCGATCGCCAGATATTCGGCTTCAGTGCTCGAAAGAGCTACACACTTCTGCTTACGAGACTCCCAATTTACAGTATCACTTCCTAACTTAACCACATAACCAGTATAGGACTTCCTATCATTTAAATCATTGGCCCAGTCTGCGTCAGTATAGCCAAACAACGACCAATCCCTACTTTTATGAAAACATAAACTATAGTGAATTGTACCAGCCAAATAACGCAGTATACGTTTCGCTGCTAACCAATGAGTTCTATCGAAGCAGTTGTTAAACTGGCTTAAGACACTGCAAGCATAAGATATATCGGGTCTCGTGCATACAGACAGATACATCAAGCATCCCAATAATTGCCTATAATTATACATCTCGTCTTGTAAATTTTCACCATTACTAGACTTTAGAAGCTTACAATTAACTTCCATAGGTGTTGATACAGCTTTACAATTATTCATGCCAAACCTAGTCAACAGTTTTCTTATGTACTGACTTTGATCAAGTTTTAGTAAACCCTTTGACTTATCTCTTAATACATTTATCCCTAAACAACTCTTAAGGGGACCCAAATTCTTAATATTAAATTTATTCTGTAAAACAGTAATTATATCTTTCTTAATTGAGCTATTGGGGCCATAAAATAAATAGAAGTCATCTACATACAATGCGATGATGACTAAATCAGTCCCAGATTTGCGAATATAAACGCAAGGTTCACATTTACTTTGTACAAAACCATGATCACATAATAAGTCATGTATTTTACAATTCCACATTCTACTCGCTTGCTTAAGACCATAAATACATTTTCGCAATAAGCAAACCTTATTATTATTTTCACAAAAACCAACTGGCTGTTCCATATAGATAGTCTCATTCAAATCACCATGGAGGAATGCTGTCGCTACATCCAAATGGTCAATATCTAAATCTAAATTATTAGCAATTGAGAACAAAATACGCATAGTGGAGTGACGTACTACAGGAGAAAATGTGTCATTATAATCGAGACCCTCACACTGTGAATATCCCCTGGCAACTAATCTAGCCTTAAATCGATCAAATTTGCCAGATGCATCATGCTTAATTTTATATACCCATTTACATTCAACAATATTTACATTACTGGGTCTGTCGACTAACTCCCAAACATTATTCTCTAAAAGAGACTTGTACTCACTTAACATCGCGTCCTCCCATTGCTTATGGTTCGGGCTTTTTATAGCCTCCTCATAGGTTGATGGCTCATCCAAGGAGAAATTGTTGTGTTGTACCAAAAGAGATGACATATCAAAATCTGCAAACCTTGGTGGTGGTACATTACGAGTGGATCGGGTAGGGCGGCCAGGTGGAACAGCAACGGTCACAGGACGAGTCGCAGCTTCCCCTCCAACGGCCTCGCCAGCAGAAGACATGACATCATCTTCACTGCTCGAACCCGTACAATACTCTCCTTATTTCATTAGGTATCCAAAACTTTTGCGTGTGAAGTCGTCTGTAAATGTTACAAGGTATCTCGCACCTCCCCAGCTAGTTTCTTGCATTGGACCACATACATCTGAGTGTATGAGCTCAAGTGGAGAACTTGCACGCTTGGCTTCACCTTTCGGGTAAGGTACGGCCGATAACTTCCCCTCTAGGCAAGCAGTGCAGTTTTTCAGTGCACCATCTTCAGTCATGTTATCACATTCCAAAGTTATGTCACCAACACAGTTTGATTTCAATTGTTCATTATTTGCAGTGTACACCGTGTAGTTGCAGTCTTTTGATTTCGTAATCAAGTCCATCTGATTGCACATGTGACATGAACTTCCCGAATCAATATAAAAATCAGCAGCAACACTCCGTGCCAAAAACGCAGTCGCAGTCCCCATTTTGTCAATCTCCTTCTTTTTGTCTCGCTTCAGCTTAAAGCATCGAGCTTTCATATGTCCAAGTTTTCCACAATAATGGCATTTTGTCTGTGGCTTCTTCTTTAGATCAGCATGATCAGCATGTTTACGGCTAGAATAAAAAGCACAGCCATTCTCACCATTTACTGTGGTGGTATTCATATTTGATTTGCGGTATTCTTCCTGAAGAAGTCGGGCGCGAACCGCTTCACTCGTAAGTGTGCCAGCCAAACTTGCAGTCTCGAGATTCGTCACAACTGTATCATACTCCTGAGGCAGACCCATAAGTAAGACCTCGGCGATTTCACTGTCGTCGACAATGCGTCCAATGTCTGATAGTTGATGTACTATGGACATAATTTCATTTACATAATCCGCCATGGAATAAAACTTATCAAACTGAGTACTATGAAGTCTGCGAAGAAGAACAACTCGCCTGAACAGCCCTTTGTCCTCTAATGTATTTTGGAGGTTATCCCAAGCACATTTTGCTGTCGCCGCACTCCGCACGTATTGAAACATCATTGGAGTTAGCGATAAACATATTCGTGCCAATGCTCTTTGATTTTTAGATATATCGGGGTCAGTGCCCTCAACGCAGCCCCACAAACCTTCAAGTAACAGCAGATTTTTCATGACAAATTTCCATGATGCGTAGTTGCCGACGCCGCCAAGCTTCTCAACAATCATGCCATGGCCTCCATTGATAACAGGCTGCTGGGTAACCCTTTCTTCATAGTTATCGCTAGCACGTGCTGTCGACATCTTGTCGAATCAGCACACCAAAACGCAAAGCAATGTGCTATGTAGCCGGCGCCTTCGCTCCGCCACAAATATTCCGCTGCCTGCCACCAGTTATTCGTTTTACAAATCTTTCTGATAGGTAATCTACTTTTCCTTTTCGGGGATTCTCTTTGTCCCTGGGCCCATAACCTGTTAAGGCAGTGGTGTCAGATACTGGCATGGGCAGCGAAATAAAAATGTAGCACTGCTGTATACGTCTCGTTTATTATTCCCAATAAAGCAGCACGTATAAATTGTCCAGAATAATCACAATGAACATTGATTACAATAATTACAATAAATTATATTTCAGCTTCTTCGGTAAGCACATTTCGATAGATAGATTGTCAATGTCAAGACAGAAAAAAAAAAGGAACGTCAGACTGTAAGCGACTTCGCACACGTACTATTGGCCACATAATAAAGGCTGTCACACATGTGAACCATACATCAAGTTTACATTATCTTCTACAAGGAGATTCTTTGTGTATACAATCCCTGCGGTCCCTAAAACGATAAAAGCGATAATATCGCGAATCCGACCAAATTAAATCGTCACAAAATATAAGGGCTATTGAATCAGTAGGTTATGTTGTGACTTTGGTCGGATTCGCGATATTATCACTTTTATCGTTTTACGGACCGCAGGAAATATAAGTACAGTTTCAATTCTGTTTTAATGAAGAACAGGTTACAAGTGTACTTGTCAAGATTGTCACGCGGCAGAAGAGAGTTGCAAACATGCATTTTTGGTGTGGTTGCACCATCACAGTGAGGAGCTATTTTGTACAGCAGTTGAATGCTATTGAATAGAATTCTATCTCTCAAAAGTCAAATAAACACTAAAGTATTTACTTCAAGAGAAATGTTGAAAAGAAAACATCAGGATCATGTGTCAAATACCAGTGTAGTACTGCAAGAATTTGTAAATGAACATAAAAGAGAAAGATTGGCAGTTGTTCATTTGTCAAGCATGAAGAAAATTACTGGGAGGAAAAATATATATACATTCACAGACACAGATTGTGACATATTTTAAAAAAAATAAAAGACCTCTTCAATGAAGAAAGAATAAAGTGCATAGAAAACTAAACCACGAATCATCAATACAGAAGTGCTCTTTAGTTCAAGCTTCGTTATAAACATAACAGCTTCCATGTGCTATAAAGTCAGCCAGTGCATAACACATGATGGTTCTTTTGTTGGGAAAATTTTTGGTGGGAAATCTTGCAGACACCTACGAGTATAATGAAATGTGGATAAAAGTTGAAAGATGAAGATTTGGGTTGAAATTTGCAAAATGTGACCACATTTCTGATTAATACCCTGTAATAGTCTATTCAACAAACGGTATCCATAAAATTAGATTAATACAAAATTGTCATGCTCTTTTACTGAAGAAAATGTTAATTATCAAAGACGGAAAACTGTGAACAGTATGCTTAACTTAAGTATAGATGCAGATGTTTTGTGCTAAAGCAAAATTTATATACTTTTGTGTTGCTAGCAGTATGTAATTTTGAAAACAGTCAAAAGGTGACAATATTAGCTATAATAGGTATGTGGTGAACACCACCGATAGATAAAACATGTATGGTCGTAGCCCTTTGCTTGTGTCATGTTGACTTTTAAGAAAAGGGAGGATTAATTAAATAAGTTCTGTGTTATCACTTATTATTTATGTGTATAAATATAAAACAGTTTGTTAACCACAAAATTATGTAGCAACTCACATATAAATAAACAAGAGGTTTCAGTTCACAACAACTTCGTTTTACTGCGATGGTATAATAGTAATATTAATCCCCAAAGTGGTGACCTACGACTGCAAACTATCTCCATTTGTTGTGCAACAATCTTCTGACATCTTAGAAAAACCCACTGGCATTTACCCACTGGTGTCCCTTATTAACTGAACTAAACAAACAGCAAACAAACCAACTGTTGACGTGCTACAGCTTGGATGAACATGGTTTTATGCCGAACTGCAAAAATCTCCACTGCTTCACATGCAATTTGTGTTCTGCAAAAGTTATTACCTGGATTTTAAAACGTGAGTTTTATAATTATTCTCTTCACCAACATTATCAAGCAATTAACAGAATCAACAATAGTGGATGTGCTGTGTATCCAGTGTATTTCAAAGACATTAAATTAATATTGTTGAAAATAACACATTATTATGTGAATTAACGTAGGTAACTATTTGGTTATTAGTGTTGTAACTTTTGGAAAGTTAACATAAAACCATTTCTCTGATTGACATTTACATAAACCTTTTGAATGAATATGATTATTGTTGTGGTTTTGTGTGCCTTGGTAATAAGCATGCCGGTAACATTTTAAATGCTGACGTTTGCCCACTAATGTAAATATATTTCTGGTGGTATAGTCTACAATTCACAATATTTTTGTCCAATTGTAACATTTTATTTATAATATTTTGACTGTTTTCCGTTGTTTATGTTTCTGGATGGTACTTACATATGGTTTTTTTTAATTGATTTTTAAGTTATATCATATTAATTTATTTTTAAATTGTGCTCTATCCGGGTGTGTGGTATAATAATAATAATATTCTCTGTATATCTCATTTTAACATTATCTCCTATTTAAACATTTGTTTTTTGGATTGTGTGTTTCCAAATTTTTACCATGGCAGATGACGAACTTAAACCCAACTTGAAAAACTCCAAGCTGACAATGTAGAGTTACAAGAGCGTCTCAACAAGGCTGAAGGAAGAACAAAGGAAGTATGTGGCGCCTCAGCTAAACTACCAACCTTTTGGCCAGATAAACCGGCTCTTTGGTTCGCTCAGGTGGAAGCTCAATTCCACATAGTTGGCATTGTATCAGATTCCACCAAATATAATTATATAGTAGGCCAGCTTGATCAACGAATTGCAGCAGAGGTGGAAGACATAATAATCAGTCCTCCAGATAGAGATGCTTATAAAAAGTTAAAAGAGACCCTTATCCACTGCCTCTCAACATCCCAAGAAAAAAGAGTACGCCAACTCTTAAGTGATGAGGAACTTGGGGATCGAAAACCATCCCAGTTTCTTCGTCACTTAAGATCACTTGCTGGTGCCGCTCTGTCTGATGATGGTGTCATTCGCCAACTGTGGTTGCGCCGATTACCTCAACAAGCTCAGGCCATCCTAGCAGCGCAGGCTGACCTTAGCCTTGACAAATTGTCAGAGCTAGCGGACAAAATTGTTGAATTGTCCCCTACACCTGCTAGGTATATGTTTAACATCTACGCCCAATACTCTAACAGTAGATACTCTAGCTCGACAGATAGAAGATCTTAGCAATCAAGTGGCTGCCCTTTCAAGGCAACAGCGTCGACCATTAAGGAGTCGATCCAAATCATTCGACCGCTCCTCCAATCAAATTTGCTGGTATCACAGGAGATGGGGAGGTAAGGCGTCAAAGTGTACCAAGCCTTGTAATTGGACGGAAAACGGTACCAACAGTCAGTAGCGGCGGCAACTGACTGTTCAAATGATAGCCGCCGCCTTTTTGTCACTGATATGGTGACCAAGCGACGGTTTTTGATTGATACGGGATCGGACCTTTGTTGTTTTCCACACCGTTGGCTAACAGCACCGAGAAAAGCAACAGACTATGATCTGAGCGCCGCCAATGGTAGCTGTATTAAAACATTCGGCACGACTAATGTTAATTTGAACTTAGGTCTGCGACGCGATTTTAACTGGCGATTCGTGGTGGCTGACGTTAATACAGCTATCATTGGTTCGGACTTTTTAGCTTTTTACCACCTACTACCTGACTGCCGCAATAAAAAAATAGTAGATGGCACTACGGGGTTGACGTGTAATGCATCTGTTGTGAGTATCGACCAACCCAGTATTCGAGCAGTAAATTCTGGGAAGTCTATTTTTGCTGACTTATTAGCGGAGTTTCCAGACATTACTCGTCTACCCGGGCTGCCTAGAGAGATTAAGCATGACACGGTACATTATATAAAAACCACAGAAGGTCCCCCTGTTTCTTGCCGCGCTCGACGTCTTGCGCCATTGAAACTCAAAGCAGCTCAAAAAGAATTTGAGGATATGGTAAGATGCGGTACCGCTCGGCCTTCTCAGAGTGCTTGGTCATCACCGTTGCATTTGACCATAAAAAAGGACAACAGCGGGCGTCCCTGCGGTGATTATCGTGCCTTGAATGCAAGGACAGTACCGGATCGCTATCCAGTTAGGAACATTAACGACTTTGCTCATAACCTCTCAGGTTCCAGAGTATTTAGCACTTTAGACCTAATAAAGGCATTCAATCAAATACCAGTCTTTGAAGGGGATATTGCCAAAACTGCCATCGTGACCCCGTTTGGCCTCTTTGAATTCCCATACATGACATTTGGTCTCAGAAATGCCGGACAAAGTTTCCAACGATTTATTGATGAGGTCACACGGGGTCTCGATATTTGTTTTCCATATGTGGATGACATCCTTGTATTTTCCAAGGATGAGACCACTCACATTCAACATCTGCGAATCCTTTTCAAAAGATTTTACGAATATGGGGTAGTAATTAATCCGTCTAAATGTATTTTTGGTGCCAGCGAAGTCGTTTTTCTAGGATACAAGATCAACAGCGAAGATACTTGTCCTCCACAAGAGCGCATTCAAGCATTGCTAGATTTTCCTCCGCCAGAAACAGTACAGGGCATGCGCCGATTTCTCGGCATTCTGAATTATTACCGTCGTTTTGTTCCTCGTGCCGCACAATTTCAAGCTCCACTAATCGACGCATTGGTATCAACAAATAGCAAGGGTGCAAAACCATTTCCTTGGACACCTCAACTATTACAGCAGTTTGACACTTGTAAAAGGAGTTTATCTAATGAAACACTTTTGCAACATCCCGTCAGCAACGCTCAGTTGGGTTTGTTTACTGATGCATCCAGCGTTCATGTAGGCGCATGTCTTCAGCAAAAAGTAGATGGCGAATGGCTTCCTCTTTCATTTTTTAGTAAAAAGCTGACTACACCACAATCGCAATGGCCTGCATATTACCGCGAATTGTTAGCGGTTTACGAGAGCGTGCAACACTTTCGCCACGTACTTGAGGTCCAACATGTAACAATCTTTACCGACCACAAGCCGCTACTGTATGCCTTTCTACAGCGTCGCGAGAAGCTTCCGCCTCCTCAATTGAACCAATTATCGTTCATCAGCCAATTCACTACTGATATTCAGTATATTAAGGGCGAAGAGAACGTGGTCGCTGATGCCATGTCGCGCATGGGTGTAGATGCTATTTCCTTTGAACCTGATTTTGAAGCTCTTGCCAATTCCCAAGCTTCTGACCAGGAACTTGCAAATCTCTTACGTGAAGGTTCAAGCCTTAAACTCAAGAAGATTCCCTTATCGGAGACAACATTAGTGTTTTGCGATTTTTCTACTGGCAAGCCACGTCCTTATTTAACTCCTGCTTTCCGTCGCGTAGTCTTCGATAAATTGCATAACATGAGCCATCCTGGGGTACGAGCTTCAACGCGTTTGGTGGTAGATCGTTTTGTGTGGCCTTCCGTTAAGAAAGACTGTCGAGCTTGGTCTAGATCTTGTGTAGCGTGTCAACGCAGCAAAGTCTCGAGACATAATTCTCCTCCCCTTGGGAAATTCGAATTACCGACAGGTCGCTTTATGCACGTACATATTGATATCATCGGGCCCTTACCTGTGTGTAACGAATTTAAATACTGTTTAACTGCTATCGATAGAGTGTCTAGATGGCCTGAGGCTTGGCCTAACCGATCTATAACAGCTGAGGAAGTAGCAGAGACTTTTACTCGAGAATGGATTGCTCGTTACGGTGTTCCCTCTATAATAACCACGGATCAGCCGGCCTATTCGCTAACTTGGGTTGCTCACTAGAACTGTCATTTTTGAAAGGAACTTAACATCCATTACTGCTATCATGAACGCCTTCGTAACACATAAGACCATTAAACCAGTAGTGGATATAAAGTTCCTTTCAAAAATGACAGTTCTAGTTACCAACCGTAGTTAGCGAATAGGCCTGCTGGGCACCCAATTTGAGTCTCACCTATTTAATAGGCTACTCCAGCAATTCGGCACTAAACGAACAAGAACCACTTCCTACCACCCCTGCGCTAACGGAATGATCGAGCGCGTTCACCGTCAGTTAAAAGCTTCTTTAATGTGCCATAATGAGTCATGGGTGAGATCGCTGCCGATGGTGCTTTTGGGAATGCGATCAGCATATAAAGAAGACCTTGAAGGAACTGCTGCGGAATTCTTATACGGGGAACCTCTTAGGCTTCCTGGAGAATATCTGACCCTCTCGCCGTTAACGGATAGAATTGAAGACTCTGCCGATTTCGTCACGCAGCTGCGACATAAAATGGCAAATATAAGACCAATACATGCTTCTCGCCACTCCGATAATTCTATTTTTATATTTAAGGAAATGGCCACTTCTTCTCATGTCTTTATTAGGGATGACAGCGTTCGTCGAGCGCTACAGCCGCCATATACTGGACCCTATAAAGTGTTAGAGCGTTCACGCGATGGCAAAACTTTCACATTACTAGTAAAGGGAAACCAAGACGTGGTCAGTGTTGATAGGTGAAAACCAGCCTATTCTGATCATACTGATTCGAATCTTGACCCTATAGACCTGTTGTCTCATCCTTCAGTTTCGCCTTCAGGATTGTTATCTCAAGAAAAACTTGCGCCGTCCTCATTGGCTCCTAGACATTTGGTTTCTCAGCAGCCGATGCTAGAAGATACGCTCAAAAAGCTACCTTATACCACACGCTCGGGCAGACATGTTAAATTTAAGAAATTTGATTAATCGTCAATTGATATGTTTGTTGTTATTATTGATGTAATGTTCTTTTTTTATTGTTTTAATTCTTTATTTTTTAATTAATACTAGTTAGGGTTGATGTTCTCCGTAGGGGGGTGGTGTGGTGAACACCACCGATAGATAAAACATGTATGGTCGTAGCCCTTTGCTTGTGTCATGTTGACTTTTAAGAAAAGGGAGGATTACCGTAAAATGGGGTGAATAGACACAATTCTGAACTTTAGATAAGATTTAAACTATGTTTTTATTTACTTACGGCTAGGGAATAATAATAACTATATGAGTCTAGGTCTATTTAGTCTGTCAAAAGCAAACTTAACTAAGTTTCCCTTCTTATTTTAGCAAAAACTTCAAAAATATACGCATTTTCTATTCGCCTCGAACCCGGGGTGATTAAATACGGTATACGAGGTGAATAGAAAAATTGTGTAGGGTTGGCAAATTTTCTTTATAGATTCTTGGCATGTTGATGATGTACCTGGAACAAAACCACATTGTTTGAACAAACAGGTGCATACATGAATGATTTATAACATAAACTTCAAATTAACAAGTTAAATAAAAGCTTGTTAAATATAGTGAAATGTTAGACAACATCACAAACATTGATCTGATTCCGTGATACGTAGCTTAAGCACTTACCAACGAAGTTATTTTTAATATAGATAAACTAGCTGTGCCCGCGATCCTCGTTTTGTCATAATAAAGTTTAACGCAATAATAAATATTAAAATCAATAATCGAGGTAAAAGGTAATCCTATCTTTTAAATTGGATAATTAGCCAAACACGAAAATCGATTAAGTTGTTTTGGAGCTTATCTCGGACAAACCCTGTGACGTGAGATTTTTTATATATAGATAAATATAAACACCCAGACAGAACAAACAGAAATGTTCATCACATAAAGGATTGTCCTGGGCGAAGATCAAATCCACGATCCCTGGTGCACTAAGTAGGCACACTACACTCACTCGTCTGATATTACTCTAGGTAAAGAAAAAAATATTTACGTTGAAACATACTGAGACAATTTGCTCGACGCCTAAGCAATGTAAGTGCTTACTTTGCTTCGAATTAGATTCGGGATGTGAATGTATGGAAGTTAAATTTAAATATACTAGAACTAAACATGCGTGGCAACCCTAAATGGATTTTTTCCAGTGACCCCTTTCTCGTTTCTATTTACCCCTTCCCGTTTCTATTAGCCCCGTATGCCGTATCTATTGACCCCATACTACGTGTCTATTCGCCTTTTCCCCGTGTCTATTAACCTCAAATACAAACCAAAATTGGCACAATTCATTATTTACGTTTATAATAAAAAACTATTATAAAAATGGTACTTACTTTTGCACAAAATTTATCCCAGAGGAACCACAGATCGATTAAAAGTGTTTTCAACACCGTAAGAAACGTAGTTTTCGTTAAAAACCCAAAGTTTGTAGACCTCAAAATCACACAGCTCAACTGGTGCTTTGAAAAACGTTACTTAAATCACTTTTGACATACTTCATTTCAAATCGGCGTTGCTACCATATAAAAAAAATGTTACCATATTAAAAATATAATAATTTAGTAGTTTTCCTATATCAGTCAACGAGAAATTGTTCTTGAAAAAACTTTCCTCGTTTTTTTTCTATTCACCCCGCATTTTCTATTCACCCCATTTTACGGTAATTAATTATGTTCTGAGTTGCGTTCCGAGGGTCAGAGTAATGCAACCGAGAGTGTTTTTCACACTCGCTCCGAGGTTCAGAACGGGTCGGTTGCTATCTTTTTTCTTAGTTTGTATTTCGCCGATCAAGATCAAGCAAAGGGCAAAATATTACTAATCCTTAATATGAAATTAACAGTCAATATCCATTTTTCTGCTTAAAAATAATTACAACACATAGAAATCACTATATTTCCCTAGTATTAGGCTTAAAAGAGTTCAAAGTAGTGTTATTTAATAAAATAATAAATAGTTAGCGTATTTTTGACATCGACATTGACATAAAATCTGTCAGAGTGTTTTTCACCCTACGCTCGAGTTGGTTGTTTGGTTGCATCACTCGAAGCTTCTGAACGGGCACAGAGTTGCGTTCCGAGGGTCAGAGTAATGCAACCGAGAGTGTTTTTCACACTCGCTCCGAGGTTCAGAACGGGTCGGTTGCAATCTTTTTTTTTAGTTTGTATCTTGCTGATCAAGATCAAGCAAAGGGCAAAATATTACTAATCCTTACTATGAAATTAACAGTCAATATCCATTTTTCTGCTTAAAAATAATTACAACACATAGAAATCACTATATTTCCCTTGTATTAGGCTTAAAAGAGTTCAAAGTAGTGTTATTTAATAAAATAATAAATAATTAGCTTATTTTTGACATCGACTTTGACATAAAATCTGTCAGAGTGTTTTTCACCCTACGCTTGAGTCGGTTGTTTGGTTGCATCACTAGAAGCTTCTGAACGGGCACAGAGTGTACTAACCGCCTGTCAGAGCGTTTTTTACCCCGAGGCTCTGAACGGGTCGGTTGCTGTCAGGGTGCACTCGGAGTGCACTCGAGCGTAGGTTCTGAACGCAGCTCAGAGTGTACTAACCGCCTGTCAGAGCGTTTTTTACCCCGAGGCTCTGAACGGGTTGGTTGCTGTCAGAGTGCACTCGGAGTGCACCCGAGCGTAGGTTCTGAACGCAGCTCTGTGTTATCACTTATTATTTATGTGTATAAATATAAAACAGTTTGTTAACCACAAAATTATGTAGCAACGCACATATAAATAAACAAGAGGTTTCAGTTCACAACAACTTCGTTTTACTGCGATGGTATAATAGTAATATTAATCCCCAAAGGTATTTGTGCTAACAATCTGTATGTCAAAAAACTTATTGATCAAATAGTGCCATTTTGGAAACTATACTACATTTTTCCTAAATTATATGAAAGTATTACTTCATAATAAATCACTTTACTATTATTTTGACTTTTATTACCTGCGACCTTAAGGCAATATATACAAATTAATAAATTTGATCTAACTCTATTCAACCTATTTGTACTTTTGGATCATATATATTTGAGTAACAATGATAAATATGAGCAACAAACCTATAAAATATTATAAATCTTTTAAGGTGTAACGGAAAAATAAAACATGTATTTCAAATTAAAATATTTTGATTCAACTTAAACCTTTACAAGTCATTACTTTATTTTATTTGGGGGGCTTACAGTATAATAACTACTTAACACATAAATATATAACAGGAAACCAATAACAAGCCTCCACATATAGTAATGAACTAGTATACATTATTATGATTCAATTACTTAAAGTATTGCTCTAATTCTAACCTATTTGTATTCTAAACAATTTTATAATAAGTTCGCTAAGTCATCGGTCATCAACTTAGTTATGCTCGCCAGCCTACTACAAAAAGATCTATCTTATCCATATGTTTCTTGCTTATTACATTAAAATCTTTAAAAACTCTTACCAGAGGCGCGTTCAGAGCCTCTGGGTGTAGTTGTCCGGTTGTTTTTTAACTCGCTCAAAGGCGTTGAACGGATTGCAGCAACCAAATCTTTTATCTCCCTCTTTCACATGATGTTTTATTTCTCTCTCTTTCAAGTAGATGACATTATAGAATATGGCCGCCAATATCATCCAATCACGTAAGAGTATTTCAGTCATAAACGTCAGAGCGTTTTACAACCATCAAATTCGATGGTTGTTCGGTTGTAACTCGCGCCGACACTCAAAGGTCTTGAACGGGCCGGTTGTTTCACCCGGTTGTCACGCTCGAAGGCATTGAACGGGGTTAGAGCGAAAAGTTGTACTTCGCGCGAAGGCCCTGAACGCGCCTCAGAAAAGAATTACCACGATACACAGTACGCACGTGTGGAACATGAAGCAGATGACCTAGGGCGACAGTGGCGGGGCGGGACATTAATATATAATTTTGACAACAGTGAAGGGCAGTCAATCTTTGATTGGGCTATTTTCAACAGAAAAGGAATATCGCTAATTTTTCTGCGAGTCTCTATTGGAAGAAGATGAAATTGGGCACAGCGATGGGAATAATCAAGATATGGAATTCTGAATTTATAGCAAAGAAATCTTGTGAACTTTCGCTGAATTCTTTCAAGTCTTGATGAGTGTACCATATAATTATTGTCATATAAACATAGAACATTTTTTTTTGTGAAGAACATAATGACTAATGTAGTACAAAAATTTATTATGTCATCTTTAGATGTTAGTTATGTATAAAGTAAAGAAAAAATTTATTTATATTATTTATTTAATAAGAAGGGTCTTGTAAATTAGGAAGAGCACAGGCTGACAACACAGCAATCACATTTAATATATTTGTATACGGCTTTAAAATGGATAACTTGTATATTCTTGCGTAAGCTGTTCTGAAATTTACCAGCCATGGTGGCCAGCAGGTTTAATCAGTGAAGATATAACATCTTTCAGTTTTACCAAACTGGACCTATTTACTTCTATGGTGCTTTGGTATATGAATACTTGAGTTATTTTGTTGACATAATGATGTTCTAGTTGACGGGTCACATTTTGATGTTGTGGCTGAGCATGTACTGCTTTGTATTATGCTGCACAACTTTTACTGCCTTATCAATCTCGTTGTCAAGAGGAGAACAGGTTAGTACACAATAGTTCTCATTAAGTAACTACTGAAAGCAACAAATTTTGATTAGGTACTCAGTAAATTCAAATAAAAGTTGTTTAGATAAATATATTCATTATGAAACTTAGATATTTTTGTTTGTATTACATACTTTTTAATTAATATTCAATTACATCATTATTCAATTGGACATAAGTACATATTCTTTTCTTTGAAACATCATCTAGTGTCAGTGTATAACTTAGATTAAATCAAAAAGGCGTGAATGGTCAAGTTTTCTCTCAGTTTTCTGGTCAAGTTAAAATTTGGTTGGTCGGCTGCAGTCAGTTTTCATTATAACTGAAAGATAAAAATTTAATGATTTTACATACAACCTAAAAACTTCTATTTTGTTTAAGTTGAAACTGAAGTAGGTACCTACATAGATTGAGTTATTCAGTTATAGTACTTACATTGAATGTGATTTTCGCAAAAATACATTTGAGTTTCAGTAGATAGTTACAGGATTTCTTTAAGCGAGTGTTAACCAAATATTTCGCATGTCTATATCACTGGGTACGTCTAATCCACAGCTTTCCTGGAGTCTTTGAAGAGGTAATTCTATATTCCTGTTCTATTGTCCCATTCCATATACGGTTTTACTATATTTTGTGATATTTAATAGAAAGCATTGTTTTTGTGAGGTTATTTCGCCCCCGTCACAGAACAATATACTCTCTGCCCCCGCGCTTTGTTTGCCACAGATAATGAACAGACTATCATGGCTGACCGTGTTTTCGGTCCAAAATTGAAAATCTTAATTTAAAATAGATTTTTTGCACTTTTTAGCCATCGAAAAAAATAATATTCATGTGCTATGGTCTAATACAACAATTATGAACATTTTAAGCCCTACTTTAAAAAAGGGTCAACTAGCCTATTCTATATGCATTATGAAATAGTATCTAGAAATAGTACTCTCTCCGTGCGACATGGTGCAGATAATGGCCGAAGCAGCTGTGCCCGATCATCATGCACCATCCGGTAGGTGAGGCTGCCCTGCCGGCGCTCACCCCACTCCTCCAACACTGGACGAACGGCCTCGATCATCCAGTGGCCGGCAGCTGGGTGGGCTAGCGTCTCGGTGCCTTATGCGCACCACCTCCTGCGGGAGGGGGCGCTCCCCTTGACTCCTCGCTGCCACCCGATGTCGGTGCACGGCCGCAAGGACGCGTGCCTCGACATCCCATGGAGGCGAGCCCGCTAGAACGCAGGCCGCCCCGTGAGATATAATATATACAGTAGAAATTATTTTTATTAAAAAAAAATAAAAATTGCGATAATATTTATGTTAGGTACATACCGTGTGGTCACCCTACTACAATGACAACGCAAAGAATCGTTGTTGCAATATAACATTTTTTGAATACTACCACTAGAATATTTCCTGGACGTAAAATCATAGTGTTATAATTATTAATAGTAGGCTAACATGATAATTTAATGGTATGGTATAGGTAGGTATGTATTTAAATATCACAGAGAGATTTTAGTGTTGAATCATTTTTGACAAGTTGTCATATTTGATTATCTGTTAAGTGGCGGTGGGTTCAACATAATATACCGATTGGAAAGACCCATCTATTGAAAGACAATCATTGACATTAATTATTTTTTAAATAAATTATATTAATAAAACCTATCTTGTATTGAAAAGCAGATATAAAATTCTTTTGCGCAACCCATTTTGAAATAATAGAATAGAATATAATATTTCTTTGTTGTACAACACCAACCAGCTTAAAGTCAACGTATAAATAATACACAACACTAATTGTACCTTGTCGCTAAAAGCGATCTCTTCCTTAACAATCGTGATTATTAAGCATATTATGATTTTCAAAAGCATCTTTCAGGTCGAATGTTATTGTTTTTAAGAAAAAATCCCTATTTTGTAGAATTTGTGGTCACAAATTTACGAAAGAGACAAACGGTACAGTTATTTATCTCTCGCTCGGCACACTTTTTTAAGCAAGAGCTCATTCCTGTTTAAGTAATAATTCCATGGTAAAATCATAGTGTTATAATTTTTAATAGTAGGCTAACACGATAATTTACCTTATTTTATGCTATAAATATACTACATATATACCCTGCGGAACGCAGGGTATATATGTAGCGATTCGCGATATTATCGCTTTTATCACAATTCGGAACGCACCAATAGTGATCTGTGATCTTTACGTAGGTAGTCTGTGATTGATGATTTTTGTGTAATTTCGATTTTGTGCTGATTTTGTGCTGTGAAATATAAACGGTAAATACTTGTTGGTCCTAGAGAAAAAGAAATAGGCCATAAAATATACTAATATTCAATGTACCTACATAAAATATCAGCCCTATTCAATTTATCAGCCCTACAATATGATTTACTATACCTACTACTTTTGGCTTCCGTCACCTAATCTGTGACTATGTACCAAAAACTTAATGTTTTATCCAAAACTTTGGAGTTTACAATAATATATATAACTAGCTGTGTCCGCGCACTACGTTTCGCCATAGTAATCACAAGGGTATAAAAAATATTTTACAACCTATTCTCAGACCTACCGAATATAGGTACACAAAAAATTACAGATCGGTCAAGCTCAAGCTGTTTCGGAGGAGTTTGGTTAGAAACACTGTGCTGTGAGACTCCCGACTAGTGTTTTTTATAAGCGCGTAGGCGCGGAGGGGGACAGTCCCCGCCCGCTGTAACAAAACAGGCAACCGTGCGAGCCGAAGCGGCTGAGAATTGCCAAAGTCATTCATCAAAAGTTGAGACCACCATATCCTGTGTAATCTCACTGTAGAGCAGTAATAACATCTGTTTCTATAATAATCTATTTATTATTACAAAAAAATAGAATTATGTGGAGTCCGATTGCAAATACACTTATACCTACTATATAATTTTTTTGTTTGACTGTCATTTTCTGTTTTTTTGTGCCTGAATAAACAGTTCACCTGTCTATCTCCTAGGAGCTGCAAAAAGTCCTATTATTTAATTTCATATAGTAATGTGCATGGACCTACAAAAAAATACGGACGTAGTGTGGCATTAAATAAATGTGAAGCATGCAAGGTAAGGCAATTTCATGTGTTTGTACACGACCTACACTCACACAGATGTACCAGGTAAGACAAAAAGCTGTCATTTTTCTACGAGCAAGACGCACACATACATCATTTGCAATGTGCTGTCATTTGCATGCTTCACTCTAGATATAACAATGCTCCGTCCGTCTTTTTTTCAGGTCCGTGGTATATTTTTATGGTTATTCTACTTTCCACTCATGATTCTGCTCTCATTAATTAGTTAACTAGGTGTTATAAAAAACTAGAAATTATGGTTTTTGACATGTAAACTACCTGTCAAAATTTATTGGCATACATGCCATAGGTACCACTTTTATGGGTCAAGTACAGTTACACTCAGTTTATTGAAATTCGGCAGTTGGATTATATTGATTGAGTGACCTTTTACTTACATTTATATAAATTTTCATTTCAGTAATAGATTTTTGATTGTCTGTATTAATAAAATAAAGTATGGATGACTATGATACTGATGAGTTTGGATGGCAAAAAAATTCAGGACACAATGAAGACGTGGGTATTAATGCTGCTGGTGGTGATGGTGGTCGCAACTACAGGTGATGTTTGCATACTCAAATTTACTTGTAAATACATCAGTAGTATAGCTGATAAAAATGAGAAATTTTGAAGAATATCTAATGAAATAGGTTATTAATTATCACACATTTTTAACCACTTGCAGTATAGATAGGCTATAGATATTAGTAATGCACTGAAGGTGGTTTCTAGTGAACTTCGTATTTGGCCAAACCTTGGGCTTAAAACATACCGAAACGGAAGTTTGGTTGAATTTTGCGTGTTGTGATTGGACCAACAAGTCTTCATGAATTGGGCTATCCTTTGCCTCTGGCCCTTTTTATTTCCACAATGGACCTAAAAAGGCTGCATCATAATACAAATCATATTATGAACGGAGTGCAATTCATCATAAGCAAATTCTATTTGATAGCTTTTTATGAATATATATTGCCTTAATAGAAGCTCATTCATATAAAAAACAGAAAGAAAAAATTGGTATTCGAATAACTATAGAAACAACCAAGATATAAGGTATTAAAGATTTTTCTCCATCCCTTCCTAGCAAAATGACAATTTACATGGAGTTTATATGGCCGTACTCAACAATGATGTCACGGTTGATGTCGGATCTCTGGTTAATCGCTTCCAAATTAACACCTTAAAATGCTTGTATCTTATGTATTTCTAAGCCGATTTTAATTCTAATTTCACATGATTGCATCTTTTTCTACGGTATTTTAATATTTTATGACGAGACGTGAAAATTAGAATTCAGTCATCATTCCAATTGACACTTTAGCAATGCCTAATTTGTGGACCATATTTTTATTAATATTCATACAAAACTGTCAAATTGAATAATTGCTTATGATGAATTGCATTCCTTTTATAATATGATTTGTATTATGATTCTGCGATGCGGCCTTTTTATACCCATTGTTGCCTTTGCAGCTTTGGCACATTTTTTTTTGTTTATGTTATAATTTGATACAGTTTTGAATTAAAGTTACATTTACAGTTAAAGAGTGATAAAAAAAGCTATATCATAGTCATCATTTCAGCCAAGAGACGCCCACTGTTGGACATAGGCTTCCCCAAGCAAACTTCAGCCAAATTCCAGTGCAACTCTAAAACAATGTGTTAATGAAATAGTGTGCAAAACGTCAAAGCCCAGACCCCAACTTATTTTATTATGAAAACATGATGTACAATTGATGAAATTTTTAATGATTATTCCAGATATTTCCGAAGTTATTACAAATTTGAAACCTATGGTTGCCTCACTAGCCTGCACACAAGTACTATGTTACTGCTTAGCTGTTGCGCCACGTGTGCTGCCGAGATTGTATTCAAATGAAATTCTAATGTTTCCATCTCTTTATCCAGGCTTTGGACCCAACTGGCAAATTATAACAAAAATTGATATTATAAATGGTGTGTTTAAAACCGCCTGCGAGGCAGGTGTGCGCGAGAATCTAGGGTGTTTAATTTTATTTAGTTCTGATAACAGAATTAAGTAAAATTAAAAAGCCACTAGTTGAAATTTGTTTTTTTCTGAATTGTATCTGACCCATAGTTTATAAGTGGAAACAAAGCTCTTTTTGATGCTGAACAAACTAATTTCAGGCTTTGTATATAACCATTAACGCACTGTATAATGGGTCTAGATTTACCACATACACTACATATCAAATTTTTAGAAGTTGTTATGAACCGTACAGGTCCACTATTCGCCTATGAGACTGACACAATGTGCTTTTCCATTTGTTTACAACTTCCTAATTAATGTAGAATATAAAATGAAACTGACAAAAATTTTTTCTTTTCTTTCAGGAATAATCGTTATAAAAAAGCTTATGGTAATTACGGCGGTGGTTATTCCTCTAGTGGCTATCAAGCTCCTCCACTTGGTTTTGGCCCAAACCCTGGTTTCGTCTTTGACTCTGGATTTGGACCAGAGCCCTCTTTTGGGCCTGAGTTTAGTTCTGGGCCAACACCAAAACCATTATTTGCCATGGGAAGAGGATATGGCCCAAATGGACCGCCTGTAAAAAAACCCCAAACCAATGACAGGGCCTTCAAATATCTTTTACGTAAGTATAAATCTGAATATTGTTGACTACATAAATACAAATAAAAGAAGTAAAGATTGCGTACCTACTGTCTCCAAAATAGCCTGCATTAAACATTTAAATAATATTGTTTTTGAATTTTTTTTACAAAAATAAAACCGACTTCAAAAACACCAAAAAATCATAAATATTGAAGTTGGTGCCAAACCTTAACTTCACATTTTGTTCTTTAGTGGGTGGGTATTTTTAAGACTTTCCAGGCGATTATTGCTTAGCACCGACTTCAATTAAAAAATGCGATGTTTGTATGTATTCTTATATCATTCATAAGTTTTTTAAGTCGGAGCTATTTAAAAAAAAAATTCTATGCGTATTAAAATTTGACCCAATACAAACACCAGAATAAATAAAACGTCTTACGCTTTAAACAGTAGTTGAAAGTATTATTCCCAGTCTCAAACCTACAAGAAACCTTCCATAATCAGCTCAGTAAATTATGATGACTATACCAGATACAAATAGGTACTTACCTAAATACCTAACTTCAGAAAAACATGAAATACGTTGGACTATGAAATTAAAGGGTTTCCCTTGATTTTCTTGGGATTCCATCATCAGATCAGGACTTGGTGACAAAGGGACCATTTCAGGAGGTAACGTCTTTCGATTACAAAAAGAATTTTGAAAATCGGCCCGCAAATGGCGGAGTAACAATCATTGAACATTATAATGTATAAAAAAATAGATACAGTGGAACATAGAACCTCCTCTTTATCTGTTAAAAATAAGGCATGTGAAGGTACAATTTGAACTAATGATAAATTTATTATTGATCAGTCGATTTAAATGTTTACACTGTTTATAATGGCATGTTGATGATGTTTAAATATGTTCACCGCTGTATTTATAAGTGAAGATGACACAAATGTTGGATACATAGTATAATTTTAGCTTTGAATAAAATCATATTTTTTAAGTACTTGATTATTTATAATAATAATATAATAATAAGCTTTATTAATTCCTCATTTTACGAAACTTACTCAGTACACGACATTCGAATATGCAAACATGCATTTCACTTATGGCGAGTGTCAAGGCAATGCCAACGCTGCTGCTCGACAGTACGCAGAAAGGTATCAAATGTAAACATTAGTTTTGAAAGAGTGAAAAATCACTTAAACGAAAATTACCCACATAGGTCAAAAGGCAGGCTTGGTCCTATTTTATGGGCGCCGAAATCACCGGATTTAAATGCCTTGGATTTTTTTTATAAGGGGTGTCTAAAAAAATTCTTGTACGCGATGTCAGTATCCTCGATTGCGGAGTTGCGGACTCGCATCCATAATGCTTACATCAAAACGTCGGGTTACGCGCACTGCATTAAACATTCTCTTATAAAAGGTCGAGGACGTGTATAAAGACGCACGGCCAATTTGATTTTTTTTACGGATAAATGTGTTTTTACCGAGTACTTTGAAATTTCCATACTCTTTAAGTAGTCATGAGATGAAAAATACAGAATATCTAGGCTCATTATACCTTTATATTAACACAGAGTAATTATTACAACAAAAACAGCTTTTTGAAATTTTTATACTTTTTGCTATTGAAGTAGTCATGAAATTAAACATTTTCAGGATGCCTAGGCTTATGATACCTTTTTGGAATCTAGAATAGCGCTAAGCAAGTTTTTAAGATGATGGGCATGATGAGCGTCCTACATTTTTTTAAAGCTGTAGCTGATCGAACATGAAAGAAAATTAATTTCATTTTGAATTTTCTTTGTTTTAATTTTTTTTAAATTCTTTACGCTAGTTTGTTAAATTTAAGTCTTTGTTTTTGATAGCTGAACTGTCACTTGTGAAAAGGAAAAAAAACGAAATCGAAAAACCTCTCCATTTGAAGAAATGGCACTATATAAAGTAACCACATTTGGAAATTTTCTAAAAATTAAAAAACAATAAATATCTCTGAAACCATGAACGAGGAAACAGCCGATATTTTCACTAAGGTCAAAATTTGTGGTAAGGGAGGCCAAGATGAAGTCCATCTATAGTTACAGATTTATCCATTGTTTTAGGGACACCCTGTATATATACTCTTCAACATATTCTATCTCTGTATTTTGTGTATACAAGGTTATGGGACCAACTTTGAAATCGCAAAAAAAAACTGCTGTTCCATACATCTAGGTTCAGTGAATGTTGAACATTTGTATGGAACAGCTGATTTTTTTGCGATTTCTCCCATAGTGAAAGTTGTTCAGTTTGCTTGTCTGAACAAGCACACAAATTTTTTGTGATAATTAAAAAAATAAACTTGTATATCTTAGATCTTTTGTTGTTTTCATGATTTTTGTTTTATTGGCGTTCATTTCCAGTCCGACTGTTCTACTCTGCTGGTCGAGTTGTTGTATCATGTCTTGTAACATGATGTAGTTATCCGCAAATATAACAATATTGTCTGCAAACCTTAAGTGGCTCAAGTATTTGTTGTCTATTAGGATACCTTTCTTCTTCCAGTTCAATTTCATAAAAATGTGTTCCAAGATGGCAATAAATAATTTTGGTGAGAATGGGTCTCCTTGTCTCACTCTTCTACCCAATGATATCTTTTCTCCCTTAGACTCCAGACGTACTAAGCGGGTACTAACATTATACATACATGTTTTATAATACTTGTATATCTTGTTTTACATTAAGGCATTCCAATGCATTCCATATTTATTTGTATGAAACACTATCAAATGCCTTTGTGTAGTCAATGAAACCAATAGTCAATAAAGGTGTGTTAAATTCTTTGAACTTTTCTATCACTTGTGCTAGAGTTTGAATGTGGTCAGTTGTAGAATAGCCTGAACGGAAACCTGCTTGTTCCACTGGTTGTTTGCTGTCTATTGTTTTTTTTATACTACTAAGGTGGCAAACAAGCATACGGTCCACCCGATGGTAAGCGGTTACCGTAGCCTATGGACGCTTGCAACACTTGTTGTAGTTAATCGGCGGCCGTACCGCCTAACTCAAAGCGATCACTCGCTATCGTTATCGTGACATTAGAACAATAGTTTTAATGTCACAAGTGACATTTCAACTATTTTTCTATTGTCACGAAAGCGATAGCTAGTGAACGCTATGAGTTTGGCGGTAACCCCCCTGGTTTGTAGTATTCATGCAAACAGTTTATATATACAACACAGTAAGCTTATAGGTCGATAGTTTGAAATGTCTAATGGGTGTCCTTTATTGTATATTAAGATTATCTCTGCATGTGTCCATTGATGTGGTACTTCACCATGTTTTAAAATATTGTTTTATAGCTTTGTGAGTGGGTGAGCTAATTTATATTGACCTTGACTTGATTATTTAGCCTTATAAAACATTCGTGGTAGTCCACTTAACGAAACCACTACAAATTTATACTACAAGGTAGAAGTATTCAATTACTTATTCTAATATTATAGTACATTATGATACGAGCGCGCTAGTATCATACGACGTTTTTCAACACACTTGTGAGGAAAGTAAAAGATCTTGTTGTATTAATATTTTTCTGAAAATGACCGCTTTTTTATCAATCTTCCACTGCATGAAAGTATCTTATGCCGCCAAGTATTTATCCTTTGGCGAAAACAAGAACTTTTTTCGCGTGCTGCCCGGGCATGGCTAAACTCTTCATACAGCCAACATTCAAAACTAAATAAACCGAATATTTTAGTTTTAAAAAAACAAGTTTGTGTGAATTTTTAATGATTTATTTTATTTATAGTTATTAATTATTGTTTTTTTTTTAAATGTCGTTGTTAATTTAATATTTAAGTAACCAGTAGTAGGCTGTTCATTTGTTTCCAATTGGCAGCCGCATAAAAGTCGTGTTAAAAAAAGTGTATTAAGCGACAAATTTAAGAATGCGTACTGGACATACATTTACTTTGCAATCTTGAACAAATTAGAATTTGTCGTGTTAAGATTACCGCACTTGTGCGATTATGTAAAGTGAAAAGCACTCGTGTTTAATATACTGAATAACGGGTCTAAATGCAAGGTAATAAGACCCACTTTACGAGCAAGTGTGTTGAAAAATATATTTATACCAAGACGTAGAAAACCACATTCATCGTGCGTTTGTTTCGATTGTCCGATTCGATAATATGGCGTCCAGCGCTTGTAGTCAATCTTATTCGCGTTCGTATCGTTAGAAAGTATCGAACCGCAATGTATGGGAATGATTCGTTAAGTGGAATCATTCATGAATGCAGTTCGCCGCAGGGCATACGCACGAATCAAGCGGAGCGCACGGTCGGTCGCGGCCATATCGCGGGCCACGCACCAAGCGATGCCGAGCGGCCGTAGCATTGATTTACTACCAAACGTAGATAACGCATGAACGTTCGAAAAGTGGGCCGGTGAAGAACTGCCCAATCGGGCCTCGTGCAGTTCTTTTCCATGCGTTGGAGCGACAACGCGATAAGCAATTTCGAGCATTATGTTTGAGAGCATAAAGTTGATATTTTCTTGTAGCAATTACTAAAACGTCAAATTTAATGTGGCTAGGTATGAAATGATGTAACTGTACACGGTTGTACTTCAAATAGTTGCCGTAATAATAAAGAATAAGGTTGAATTCGATAAATACGGTACTTTCTTTATGGTAATTTTAATTCGGGTGTGCATATTCAACTACCTATTTAACAGCGTACAAATGTATAGTCGATTAGGTGACAGATTTCAAGCGCGTTTTTGTATGAAGTGCTCTATCTATGTTTGGTAGTAAATCAATGGGCCGTAGGTATAAATAAAATTTCAAAGAGGTGCCGAGTCGACATACTATTACCACAGTTTAACAACCGTGGTTTGGCTGGCTTATTAGCAGACATAAACCTAACTTGATGACGTCATTCTCTCTATCTGCATCAAAACAGAAGGTATATTATTTTTTGCCGGAAGTGACCCAAAACTTTACCATAATCTCGACATTCCTTTGTTTTTTAGGGTTTTGTAGTACATTAGGCATTTTTGAAAGTTTCGGTTGACCGTCGGTGCCGATAACGGTGGAAATAAACCCAACATTACCTACAAAAAGTGTAGCAGCATGCACCAGTGCTCTCTCCTTTTGTCACACGAACAGCATACGCATGATTTATGTCTGCGGATTAATTAGTATTTATAAATCTGACGAGCCTTTTCAAATTTTTCTTTTCAATAACGAAAGATTATCCTGCAGCAAAAAAAGTTTGCAAGCAAGAAGCTAGAAATTCATTCAAATGTACCGACTCGCTTTTTCGAGATATTTTTATTTAATGTGTACCTACGTACTTATTAATTGCGCCAAACGTTTAGTCCGCACGATTCGCGTCGCCTTGTCGAACTTTAGGTATAATTTAATTAATGAGGTATAATATTGTGTGTCTGCATAAGTGATGATTGAATGTCACATCACTAAATAAGTTATAGCTCTATAATATTTTATGTCCGTGATGAAGAGGTAAGTACAGTGCCTGTGCGTGAGACAACTTCAGGCGCGTATTATGATTTGCATCTCAAGAATGAGATAGATATGCTGTTTTTGTCAGATGTTCCATACATTTTGATTTAACGTCATAACTGCATATTAAGAAGATTGTGAAGCTGTAAATTTTCATACAAAAAGCGATAACGCTTTTCTCCCTCTTTACATAGGCCAATTTTCATAAATTTTGGATATGTTGTAGATATAATGAAGATCTAGGTTTGTATGTTTTGATTTTGAAGTAATATTGCTCAGAATAAAAATTATTAGCATCTAAATATCCATATTTTAGACTTAAAAACTACCTCAAGCAGTTTTTATATTGTTTGACTAAATTATACTGAATTACAAAAAAATCTAAACGTACAAACATAGATTAAGGTGTACTGAATCTAATGAGACTAATGAGACGAAATTAGACAAAAGCGTCTAATTTCGTAAAGGTTTAGGGGGGTAGAACAGTTATCGCCCGAAACAATATTTCAATAAGAAATGTAGGCACTTGCCGCGGTCTTTCAGCTCTAAGCGGTGTGCAACAAACCGCATTTTTGAAAGTGAATAATCAAGTCATGTATTGGGACTTCACAATCCTCTTAAGATCCATGTCAACTTTGAGATGCATTTATTAATACGAGCCTCGGAGCGGACTAGAAGTTTGGCATAGTCTGTACTTAATTATGTCAACCATGATCCCTCTTTGCTTCAGTGCAATACGTTTCTCTATTTTACTTATTTTTATCACTATTTTTTTGTTGTTGCTATAGACTGCGGTGTGCCAAGGGATAGTATAAAAAACCTGCCCAAGAACTTGCTGCAGGAAATGTCACCACAGCATTGTGGAGTTTGTTCTCAGTCTTTCGACACATACCTCATCTGTAAGTACTTACTAATCTTATATGCTTTACAGTATGATAAATGTGCTGAAACTGTTCGGACGACGACATGACAGTACAAAATTCCAAATACACGTGCCGGCACAATTAGCGGAACATTAAAAAAAGGCGGAGTATAGAAATAATAACGTGTACTTATATTAAAACAAATAATAATCACACATGAAGTAACAAACAGATAAACATCTTTTAACATCGACTTTAGGAGGGCACAGTACCTACTACTAGCGCCGCCATTCGTTTTTTTTATTAATTATGATAAATTAAAGACGTTTCTACAAAAAATAGATCAGTCAACTACACAATACAGAGATTTCAGATTTTTTGAGTTATTCCGGCAAAGATAAAATGTATAGGAATAATCATAATCCGAATTATTGCTAAAAGTGGCCACTTTTGGTAATAATTCGGATTATGATTACTATATTATACGCTCGACGAGCGCTCGATGGGGTGCTTACTCTTTGTCACACCAGTGTGACATAGAAGAATATTTTCCTGACAGTCACACTACCTGGCGTAACCTGGTGTGACAGGCAGTAACTAATAGAACTATTAAGACTAAGTGTCACACTATGCACTCTATAAATAAATAACAATAATAGTTCAAACAACCCATTATATTTACTCAAGCAAAACAGAAAATATTATTTATGGTCTAAACGTAGGTACTTATACTATTTAAGGCGGTCCAGTCGAGTTCGTTAAAATAACGTCTTAATGAAATAGCGCAAAACCTCAGACACCCTAACTTATTTTTATTATAAAAGAATATAATCGATTAATATTACAGTTATTTATGAAGATAATATTACAGTTATTTATGAAGATATTTTAATATTTTTGTTTTGTTGCATTGCATTGAAACTAGTCGTTCGCTTGCAAGTATGATGTTGCCGCTTGCCAAAAAAATCTTAATAAAAAACTGTAGCTTCATAGGTTAAGGATCTAATATTTAAGTACTCATCTTAACGTCGGTTCTTAGTTTCTTGCCCACGGTCCATCTCTTGTGACCACATGAGTGCACCGTGGATTTTTTTTACGACGGCACACTTTTAATTTCTCCTCAAACTGAGTTCGAACCGAACTAACAAATCAGTATTAGCGGGAAACAGAAACAAATCGATGAAAAAATGACTGTCGCCTTATGTTCCATTTTTAAATTAAAATTGTAATAAAAAAGTAACATAACTGGCCAGTCTTATAAAATACTAGCTGTCATAGGCGTAGGTATAACTTTTAGATGGAGAGGTGTCCGGACCCCACGCCCCCCGCCATACCTACACCAATGCTAGCTGTACCCGGCATGCGTTGCAATGCCACGTAAATTTTTGGTATGTAAGTTTCAAAAAAAACCTTTTTTTCACTAAAGCAAAAAGTTTCATTGAAAACGAAAAAAAAATAATTTACTTACCTATATGTTTTTTTTGCTAGGAGTCCTCACGGGCGTTCCCAGAACACCAAACCTACGTTTCATTACAATCTAATGAATGGTTTCGGAACTCATAGAGTACAAACATACATACGAGGGCGATTCAACAAATATTTAGCCTACAAAAGAAAAACGAAAATTTTAAGAAAGTAGAGATTTATTTTTCAACATAGTATCTGTTTTCGGTGCACCTGGGCGTGGCTTATCAAAAACCGACGTGCGACCACGAGCAAACTCGTTGAACCAATTTTTGACGGTCGCCATCGAAGGAGAAGAGTCACCGTACACAGCATACAAGCGCTCTTTGATTTCGCTGCGCGTTTTCCCTACCAAAAACAAGAATCTAATCACTCAACGATATTGTTCTTTTTCCATTTTTGTGAAACCGACCGACACGCTCGCTTCCAAAGGCTGTCAAAACAAAACAAATGAAGGGAAAAGATTGAAAACTTCTTAGTAGACTTCAAAAAGTATTTACTGCACGATAGTAAAACTCTTTTGTAACAACAGCGCCATCGGGCGGCGAGGCTAAGTAATAATTTAATGCCCCTCGTACATTGATTTTGATTTTTATTTATGTAGATTATTAAACATAATGCTTTTTTTTGTATTCCGCTAATTGTGCCGGTGTGTTTATTTTTACTCGATAATACTCGTAGGTTTAAATAGATCAGAACTGTCAAATATTGTACCACAGAAGATATAATAGTACTCCGTTCTTTCTCTTGATAAATAGAGTCTGGCTAGTGAAACACTGTGATATTGTTGACAGTCTGTCAAGGAAGTTGACGTTCCAGTAGCGATCTTATAAAGTGATTTTGTCACACTGTTTTCATATTGTCTCTTTAATGTTATAAAAATACACAGTTCGTCTTCGTCTTTTCAAGTCTCAATTACATTGTCATTTCTCATACAAGACCCGAATGCAGAACAAAGCATAAATAAAGGGGGCCTTTTACTGAGTGTGGTCCACAATTGATAAAATATGTCTTTTAACAATGCTTGCAGTGCGGTTTCAAGGCGATTACATAATTAAACCAAACCTGTGACATTGTGGTTTGTACGAGTATAAAGGACGCTGATGCGGCGCCGCATCGTTACGATACTGAGGGCCAATATTCCTAATAAACCACCTCTGAACCGGAACTAAACCGCTGCTTTTAACCAATCACAGCGCTACATTATTACGTCATTGAACATTTTAAAGTCAATCTATGCTCTCCGATTGGTCGACCGCAACGATTCAGTTTCGATTCGGCTGCCACTTATTTGTAGAATTGCACCTCTGTTCGGCCTCGCCCTATGGCTGTAAATTGGGTGAACAGAACAGCAACTGGCTTCTGGTTGTACTAAGAAGAGAACTGACAAATCTACATTTGTTATGGAAGTTGAGCTCAAATTTTTGCCTTGAGGTCAGCTTCCAATTGACGACTCTGTAACAATACAGGGAGAAAAAAATAGCCCTTGCTGGTTTTCTTGCTGGTTCTTTCCAGTACAAGGTCTCCCGCCGTAGACTTGTGAACCATTGGCGTAGCTTCCTTGACTTTCAAAAGAGATTGTAAAATCCAAGTTGAATAAAATATTTTGATTTTGATTTTTTTGATTTTGACAGGTTCTAGCTAGTCAAAGTCACGCTTCATTGCGTTAAAACTGATAGAACGGTGAAGAAGGCATTGGAGTTAGTTACGGGTGTGTGCATACGGTGCAAGTAGCTTAACACTGGAGGTATCTGCCCCCCATCACTAACCTCGGTTGCTGACTAGAACTACAAACACTGAAGGAAACTATATCCATTATTGCTATAATTAACGTTACTATATTAACACTAAACTAAATTATTGCTATATTAGTATTATTATTAAACACGTAACTAGTGACGGATATAAAGGTTCTTTAAAAAATATCAGGGGCAATTCTTTAAAAAACGGAGATACCGCTCTTGCTGCGTATATAGCGCCATCCCGCTCTCAGTGCGGTTCTGATATTGTTTCGAGGTTAGGGGTCAGTTCTACCTAGCAACCGAAGTTAATAGGGGGCTGATCGGTAGGGTTACTCTTGAACCGAATCCGATCGATCGGCATTCGATAAACACATTCGATACCAATTTTAAATTTCATAACTTAAATACAAGAAATAAAAATAAACTTGCCGTTCCAAAGTACAGGCTCCAAAAAACTAGAGGCTCATTTATGGGGAAATGTATATCTTTTTACAACAAAGTTCCACAGAGTGTTACTGACTTACCTTTTCATAAGTTTAAAGCGCATGTAAAAAAGACTCTAATGAGTAAAGGATATTATAAAGTCAATGATTATCTGAATGATGTCAATGCTTGGTCTTAATTGTAGACTTAATTTATAGATTTAAATGTATAATGTACACTGACACATCTAATCTTGTAAGGGAAGTTGAACACAATCTTTACTTTTGAGTTCTGCTTCCAATTGACGACTCTGTAACAATACAGGGAGAAAAAAATAGCCTTTGCTGGTTTTCTTGCTGGTTCTTTCCAGTACAAGGTATCCCGCCGTAGACTTGTGAACCAATGGCGTAGCTTCTTTGCCATTCAAAAGTGATTGTAAAATCCCAATTGAATAAAGGATATTGAATTTGAAAATTTGAATTGAGATTGTGATTTTTCGTACGCTTATTTTTGCGCATTGGCTCCAAATTGAGCCCGTATTGCGCGGATTTTGGGTGAACAGTATTATAAATTTTTTTCAAGATACGGATCCCATTTGGCGCTAGTGTTGCTACTCAAGCGTACGAAAAATCACAATCCCAATGACGATCCATCGGAATTGGTTCAAGAGTAACCCTAAAGAAGGCGCTATATCGAAAATGAATCAAACAATGGGAGGCGTGGTCTATACGTAAACGCGGGGCGCCCCCCCGTGCTCAAGCAGCTAGTCTTTATATCTATGTCAACAAAGTCGTGAATGCGTTGCGCCCGCATGCAATCAGTTCGTTTAGAAATTATCGACGTAAGCGCCAAAATACAAATTGTTTTATTAAAAAATAACTATAATGATTAGAAAAAAATGCTTCTGTACGATTCTAGATACTGATGATGGCTACTTATTTAAGGAACTTTTTAATTAATACTTAACACCGTTTACTAGGAATCCTGAATATTCATATTTTTAAGAGGTAATTTCAAAAATAAAAAGTATCGAGGCAAAATCTTTAAATCGCGTTTTCGGTTCTGCTCGTGACTAGCTAAAGATATGAAGAAACACATATTTGACTTTCAGATCTGTGAGATCTCTCAGTTACCTATGACATTACATTAAAAATAACCAATATTTTCGATATAGCGCCTTAACAATGCAAGGTGCCGAATAAGCGTAAGCTACTTGTGTCGTGACAAGCACGCGGAAAAAGGTAACTGCGTAACTTGTTATGTCATTGGCGATGTATAAAAAAATTGCCGTTTCATCGTTTTTTTTTTAAATTTCATTTTAGCTGGTTTACCTACGGCTATTACATGGTATCTTAGGTATTAGGCACATAACATTTTTGGTGTGGCAGTTCGTTCATGTAGAGCTACTTAGAGGTAAACACATACAATTCAACACAAAACTACCAATATAAAGTAGCTGCCTACTTAAAATGGCCTTCACATAAAAATAAGGCCAGAAGAGTTAAGAGACAATGACGTTGCCCTCTAATGCCAATCGTGTTGTTAGGTACGTGTTACCGCGAACCAAGCGATCTATCCACTGGCGTCGATCGATTAACGGCTCGTTTCAATACACTGTCTATCTGTGGATTTGGTTACTAGCGATAGGTATTTGACATTGGCTCAATACAAAATACGTGACAATTCTATCTACAGTACGCGACACGTCGACATGGTAATCCAATTAATATTTTGAATACAAAACTATAAGCAACTATGTGAGCGATATGTAAATTGATAAATGCGATCTATACTGACTTGTGCAGCACTCATGCTAAGATGGCACGAGTGTTGTGGCGATGTGCGGGGTGTTTCCAATGTGCCCTCAATTTCATACATAGTTTACCCTTTAAGCGGCGAATAGTCAAAAAGCAAAATGGTATTAGCGATCGTAAAATGGTAAAGGAGCACCATGTCGACCTGTCGCGCACTTTAGGACAATGAAGCTGGGGCCTTATTCTGCTAGCGTTAACGCATTTGTGGCGTATCAGTCAATAACGCTTCAACAGCATCACTTTTTGAGACAGTTATTGTGGGTTAACCGATTACTAATTAAAACATTTTTCACTATTATTGAGTTGTCAAGAAATTGTAGTACGAATAAATTGCGCCAAAAAATGCGTATAAAAGCGACAAAAGCAGTTTTATTGAAACGCTATCGAGACACGATAACGACGTTATGATTAGAGGAATTAGGCCACTGGTCGAAAGTCTACAGAGTGCCTAAAGTCAAATCCGTAATTCGACGGAGCGGTTTGACAACTCAAAATCGCATAATCTTGCCAGGTTCAGCCTAGTGTTGTTTTCGTCGATAATGTACGATCCGGTTCGATCCAAACAAAAAACCTGTTAAATTTTTTCGAGTTTTATATTTCAAAAAACGGGAAAATAATAATTAATTTATTATTAAAGACGTTGATGTGCATGCTCCATATTATATTTTTATGATATTAAATTGCTTTGAGGTACATACTAAGCAAGATGATATCGATTGTAGTTAAACCGTAAAACCGGCACGATTTCTCATTACTTCATACTGGCAGCACTGTTGGCTAACGAAATAATGATTTTTTACATTGTTTTTTCTTTTATTTTTACATTTTTAAATAAAAAATACAATAACTCTTAAAATGAATAAAGTTATGCAGGCTTTTACTCTCCTGTAAAGTTTATTCAAATGACTTGAGCGGTGTTGTTAGATAACCGACGATTTTATACTTAGACCGGATATTCTGTCGATAATTAAATATCGATCAACCTCATCACTATTTTATTTTCCCCACACATATTAACACTCTATCTGTCAAACCGCTTCCTCGAGTTACGGATTTTTGTTTAGTGCGAGTTTTATCGAGCTCTACTTGATCGTACGCATCGAACGCGTTAACGCGAATTTGTATGGAATTAGAGCAGCGCCATCTAGTAGCTGCTATGGAATGAGAGAGCTTCATCTAGTGACTACTAGATGGCACTGCTCTAATTCCATACAAATTCGCGTTTACGCGTTCGATGCGTGTGATCGAGTAAAGCTCGATAAAACTCTCACTCCGCACACTGATATTCCTTTCCTAACGCTGTCGTCTAGTTTGCGGTCAACCAGAGGTCGGCTCAATAAATCGCCACTAAACAGAAAGATCTAAAGTTGTAATACCTGTTTTTGTGATGCTTTTATGTACTTAATCATGCTTTCGTTGCAGCACGTGTGCATTATAATTCCAAAAATCACATGAAGAACCAAAAACGTTGGCTTTTACAGAAGCATGAGAATTTCATTGGCCAGTATCATAAAGAGGTAAATAAGACAGTTTGATAATGTAATGTTTCCATAGGCCAAGATTTTGACGACAATTCGTGTTCACATAATATGTAAGACTTGACAATATCTATTTATTTATAGACACTGTACCTCCACTCTTAAATCTCTATATGCTTTCGTATAAGTTATTTGTGTAATTTACAACTATCCGTATAATGGTTCATATAAATCCAAAATTAGACAACGATGTTCATTCTTATTGTGTGGTAATTAGGTTGTCCTTTTATCATCGCCTTAGATATTAACGCGTTCACAAATTATTTATATGAACGCGTACTTTTTATGAATTTTGTATGAAATTCTATGAATTCTTTCAAATTCAAATTCAATAGTGAGCAAGAATCGAGATTTAAAAAAATCCGGTTGAAATTGTTTCATGGCATCTTTGCAACATAAGCTGACAAAATTAAACATAAAATTATGAATTGTATGTATAAGTATGTTACCTACTCGAACCTCGATAAGTTTTACTTGCTAAAAGTTTTTAAACGTGACAATCCTTAAAATATCATTGTGTTTTAATCAAAAAAACCTTTTTTTTTAAATATTAGCTATTATCTAATTCTGACCAAAAAGCGTTTAGTCTTTAACTCATTTGATGGTAAGTGACAATAATACCGACCGAGGTCGAGGCAATACAACAATATGTACTTTAAACATTATTATTATGGCTGAAAAGCTCACCTGATGGTTAGTAGTAACAGTCACCTATATATAGCACACGTGGTTCCTGTGAGATTCGCAGCAAATCTGCAACCCCCACAAGAACCACAGTGTACGTTGCCAACTAGTGACATAAGATGTAAAGTCCCGGTACCCAGTAATTTCACTGCCATATCTTACCCTTCAAACCGTAACACAGCAATGCAAGCTCTGTTGCTTTGCGGCAGAAATAGGTTAGATGGAGGTACCCAAGCAGGCGACCTGGTAGTCTCCCTCTATCTAATAAAGTAATCTATTAAAGTAATCTGTCAGACGGACATTAAGAAAATTGTCCATTCACCCATTATGCATATTGTATAGGCACCTTTTGTGTGTCACCGATCCTTAAGGCTGGCTACTTATTACGTTTTCACTTGTGATGTTGTCTACATCGAGCGTTTGTTCCTGTCGACAACAAATATCAAGTGGAAATTATGTGAACTCGTCGTCAAAGTTGAAACTTGCATTACTCCAAATTGTCTAGCTCGACGTTATTAGGAACGTGGAGTTTTATGCGATTACACCTTTAATTATGTATATACCTAATTAATTTTAATGCTCGGGTATTTACCAGAGTTATAATTCAATAAGTCCAGGCAGACAGGTAGTTCTCCATTATTTACTTACATTTTCTCACATTCTCATATTTTTTTACAATGAACTTTGTAATGATTTTCATTAGTAACACAGATGCCTAATATTTATATAATGTTTGTTTGTTCATATTATAATACTAAAAGTCGTAACGATGCGTTCTAACATTACGTTCGGGCTTCACCTGCGCGTCGCGTTGTATCACTTTTATAAACGCAATACTTTAGATTTTACATATAATATATAGCCAACATGCCATTGGGCTTTCAAGCCCTCAACCAAACTTCCTCCGCTCTTGTTTCCCGCCCTAATGAGCCTCCTGTAGAGAATGCCGCCCCCTCCGCCCCTACCGTATTCCCAGATTCCGAAATTTCCCGACGCCGCCCATGTCAAAGAGAACATGGATGATGTTATTCCTTCTCACCCTCCGACTCCTCTTTAGCTCATTCAAAGCCCAGGAAATAAAATTACAAAAATTTTTGCAAATCTTGTAAAAACTATTAGAAAATATCTGAAAAACCTAGAAATAAGTACAAATATAATTATTTCAGTACCTACTTACATATGCGGTGCTTCTATATATAACTGTAGAGTGGAAACATTTAATAATTTGTTATACATGGATACACAATTATATAATTATGCATACTGTTTTGATTCCAATGCCGAATTAACTTTTGATATGTTCTCATATAAAACTGGAAAAATCACAAGTAATGGCATTAACAATATCATATATCACATACAGCAATTAATAATCACTCAGGGTATAAAAATAGAAACAAATATGGAGAAACATATGAATAATAATCAGACTGTTTGCGTGGATCAGGAAACACAAACAGAATTTTGTAGACTAATTAATAACGAGGGTGATCAAGAAAATCGTATTGAGTTTTTTCAGGAAGAATGCAATTAAAATTCATACCAAATATACTAAAGCCAAACCAAAAGATAAATCCAGTTCAGGGCAAAATGTGCTGGGAATACTGCACCAAAATATTTCTGGGGCATTAAACAAACAGGATGAACTTTACTGTACGGTAATAAAATTAAGAGAGGAAGAAGCGATTAATATCGATGTAATATGCCTCTGTGAGACGAACATGGAAAGAGGCAGTGAACACTACCTTAAATTAAAAAAATTCACAACAGCGGCATCTTATTCCAGAAGGAATTCTAAGCGCGGTGGTGTAGCAATCTTAGTGAAGAGCAACTTACAGTATAACGTTATAAGACATTTAGATACTCTTGCTCAAAAATTTGTATTTGAATGCTGCGGCATTGAGTTGCTTGACCACGGTATAGTAGTGATATGCATTTACACAAACAAAACCCCAACATCAATAAACTCACAGTTTTTTGTTAAGTTGAGAGAGCTCCTTGATTTAATCGGTAGACATAAAAGGAAGAAGTATATTATCTGTGGGGATTTTAATATCAATATGCTGAAATGTTCAAGAATAGCTTTAGAATTAGACCAGATATTTGAGAACTACAACTTGCGCAGATGCATCTACGAACCGACACGAATTACTGAAAATACGTCTACTTGTATTGATCATATCTATACCAACATTGAAGACGGAAAAGTGCAAATTCATGATTTCGGATTATCTGATCACACTACACAAACATATCAAATCCCAGTAAAAAAAGCAGTTGTCAGACAGCAACAGTGGTGGTATGAATACAGAAGAGACTATTCTGAAGAAAATAGGGCCAAATTCATTGATTGCTTATCGAGTCTTTCTTTTAGTACAGTATACGAACCAACAAACACACCCGAACAAGCATTTAATGAATTCTATGAATTATACACTATGTTCTACTACCTGTGCTTTCCAGTTCCGGGGTAAAGATGTTGGAAAGAAAACTTAAATCAAAGTGGCTCACCAAAGGACTATTAAAATGTACCACAACAAAACGGAGGCTATATTTAGATTGTCGTACAAATAAGTGTAGCAAACAATTATATAAGGCATATACTGGTATACTAAGGCGATGCATAATCTCATCTAGAAAAAAATGTAATTCCAATTACATTAATAAATCCACTAACAAATGTAAAGCAGTATGGAATATTGTAAGGAAACACACAATATCAAGTAGTACTCAATCTAAGACAATTACAAAAATTAATTACAACAATTCTAATATAGACGATCCACAAAAGATATCCGAGTTATTTAATAATTATTTTTTAAATACTGCAACTCAAAATTGTTCTAATGGGTCAGGCATACCAGATATCAACAAAAGTGTTCAATCTCAGAAGTCAAGTGTGTTTCTTTATCCTTTAGATGAACATGAACTATTTAAGGTTGTAAGATCTTTAAGTAATACTCGATGTACTGGCTTTGACGAAATATCTACACATATTATCAAAATGAGTATTGGGTTAATCCTACATCCATTACAACACATTATTAATTTATCTTTACAACATGGAAGTTTTCCCGAAATTCTTAAGCGATCTATAGTCAAACCACTTTTTAAAAAGGGGGATAAATGTGAAATGAACAATTATAGACCAATCACCCTGATACCCACCTTATCTAAGATATTTGAAAAAGTCATGTATAATAGGTTAATAGTCTTTCTAGAAAAAAATAATATCTTGGTTGAAGAACAAAATGGTTTTCGTAAACAAAAAAGTACATCGTTGGCTTCCTTTAAATTAATAAAATATATAACCGACTGTATCGACGATAAGATTCCTGTGACTGCTATATTTATGGATATGAGCAAGGCGTTCGATTTAGTTTGTCACAAACGACTAATGGCAAAATTATATAGATATGGAATCAGGGGTCCAGCATACGACTGGATCAAATCATATTTATATCATACGAAACAAAGTGTTGAAATATTAAGATATTGTGAAAAAAGTAAAAATGTAGAAAAGTACCGATCAACCTTTGCTATAAATAAGTATGGTGTACCACAAGGGAGTATACTAGGACCTTTGCTGTTTCTATTATACATTAATGACTTGCCAAAGGCCCTATCTCAGAAATGTATATTGTTTGCAGATGACAAAACTTTTTTCGTTAGAGGAACAGACATACGCAATTACGAGTCAGAAATTAACAAGACCCTTCTTACTGCTATTGATTGGTTAAAACTTGATAATTTAAAAATTAATATTGAAAAGACAAAATGTATTCAATTTCATACAAGACAAGGCAAGCCGCAAAATATTAAAATTAATTTTGATGGACAGTTAGTTGAACAGGTTTCTAGTCTAAAATTTCTGGGAATAACCATGGATCGCTTTTGTAATTGGAAAGAGCATATTTATAATATCTCTAATAAAGTTAATAGTTTTGTTTATGCCTTAAGACGAATAAGCCAAACAACGAGTAAGGAGGCTGCAGTCACAGCCTACAACGGTTATGTAAACAGTATCCTACGATATGGTATTGTGTTATGGGGCAATAGCACTGAATTGGACAGGGCTTTTATCATGCAAAAAAGATGTATCCGTGCAATTTTTGGATTAAGACAAATTGATTCTTGCAGACCATTTTTTCGAAAATATAAACTCTTAACATTGCCCTGTTTATACATAATGGATATGTGTTTGTTTGTACACAAACATCGAAGCCTCTTTCAACAAAACCAGGAAATTAGTAATCGTCAGTTAAGATCGAAATACAAAAACAAGCTTTATAGACCAAAAACAAATCTTAGCGTTGTTAGTAACAATGGTTTTATAATGTGCATAAAAATATATAACAATTTGCCAGATTCGTTCAAAAATCACAAATATCACAAATTTAGAAAATTACTAAAATATTGGCTTGCTGAAAGATGTTTCTATAGTACTCCGGAATATTTTAATTATAAATAGATTAATTCTCCTTCTTCCGAATCCTCTGTCCCGCCTTTCAAAGCGGTGAAAGCCGCTACCTATAGCGCTCCGCGACCGAACTCTTCGAAGGCGGCCACCACCTGCTCCTGCCGGCTTCAGAGCTGCTGCTCCACCCTCACCACTCGTCTTCGCCCAGGACAAATCGTCCTGCTGGACCCAAGTTTCAGCTGCTCTCATGCTAAAAAGATTAATTTTACGCACGCGAAAGCCTGTGCATAAAGAAACAGAGTGACGACATCAAACGACGATTACCGGCAACTAACCCGCCACCTCAGGGAAGCCAAAATTGGCTTCCATATCTTCTCTTTCCCCGAAGAACGTGTTCTTCAGGTAGTCCTTTGCGGCATTACGAAGGAAATCGACCCCGAGGCCGTGGAAAGCGACCTCCGCTCCTACGAACTTCCCAATGAAAGCCGTACTTCGCATGTTCGGCCGTAACTGCGACCAGCTGGACTTACTCTCACTCCCGAAGACAAGGCCATTTTCAATGTGCGCACGGTGTGCCACATTTCCGGCCTACGGGTTTAGCCCCGCACAAGAAGCTACTCCCGACGGGCAATGTCAACTATAAGGTCACGTCACGGTCGAGTGGAAAGAGGCTGTCGGGAGCCGCAAGCCTGGCAAAGATTTCACCCTCCCCACCAGCTACAGGTCTAACACCCTCCTCAAATGCATCAGTAATCTTTTTGACTTGTCTCAGAGACTGTCACCACCAACAACCTCCTTATGAACAAGCAGTTTGGCTTTCGAGCATAACATTTTTGTACTCACCAAGTACACCGCATTACAGAGCACATCCTATCCAACGTCTGTTGTTTATTTAAATAGTATGTTAAAGTTTTTAATAATGTAGAATTCATCCTAAAAATTTGTGAAACTTAGTTATAAATGTTAACAGAATAGTACTAATAAGTAACAGTGTTAACAATTACTGGTGTACCTTAAGTATATAAAATAAAAAAATATATGTCGTTCAAAAACGCGTATTACGACGCAGGTGATAACAGTAAGATGAACGCAGGTGGAGCCCTAGCATTACAATATAATTTTATTATACAAAAATAATTGAAACGCACTCTAACTGTTTAAAACGTGTAATTCTTCCATGCAAAAGTAACTTCATATGAATTCACATATTTTAGATTCCAGTGAAAGCTCGCGAACTTTATTGTGAGTTGTGTGACGTACAAATCACGTCTACGGCTCATTCCACCTCTCATTATGCTGGCAAACCCCACCGAGCGTAAGTACAAGTTGTTTACATCGAGAATCGCGTTACTTATATTCTGAAGCAATATTTGCGTTATTTTGGTACACTTTCAGAATCGTCGAAGGACGCAGAAAACCAAAAAATACATTGCTCCTGCAAAAAGGCATGGAAGATCGATTGTAAGTTTTAAATTTTATCTTTGCTTAAAGGGCCTCTAAGGCCACCAGTAAAGTTTGTTTTTGTGTGCTGTCCCCGCCTCTAAAAATATAATTTTCACCTCACCAGCTCGGAAAGGCTTTCATTATTTTTAGATATATATTAACAAGGGCATAAAATGAGTCATTGTTGCCCAAGACGATGTTAATACAAACGAAAGTTTAATTAAAACTTGAAGTAAAATTTTAATTAAAAATTCACTTTAGTTGAAATATGTAACACAATGTTGAAAAATTAAAGAACTTAAATAATAGCCAATTCCCGCCAGTAAACTTTTTTTTTATTTTTACATGGCGATGGCTTAGGTACATATTTCATTCTGCCAAGTAATAAAAATAATTCGTTGCGTTTTAATAATAACCGGTTACTATTTTCATCTGGTTTCATGACTTTTGAGGTAGAAAACACAAGACAAATAAATTAAAGTAAATAAATAAGCTATCGCAAGTTATTCTGTGAAGTTTTATTGAGCGTTGTTGGCTGTTGGGCCTAAGAATCTTTGAAAGAAAATTTTACTTTATGCTCTAGAACAGTGGTTTCCAATTACTTTTTCTTGCGTATACATATTTATAGAGTGGACACCATATAGGACTAGCATATTCCAATATGCTGCGGACATAAGCGTCATAAACAGTTTTTATACTAAAAAGAGATTGAAAAGGTTTACAAGACCGCAAAATGAACCCTAAATTTCTATATGCTCTATTGACAATCGCATCAACGTGTTGCGACATAAGTAACTTACTATCCAGAAGAATGCCAAGATCCCTTACCACATCAACCCTTTCAATGACAGAATTATTAAGTTTATATAAAAACCTGATCGGATTCTTTTTTCGGCTATAACTAATAACATTGCATTTGTTTATACTCAAAGTGATTTTATTTTTATTGTAATATTCAACAAGGTTATCTAGGTCCCTTTGTAGTCGCTCTCAGTCGTCAACAGAGCAGATACGCATGATTTTTTTTAATCATCTGCTTAAAGTAAATGTGTGGCATCAATAATGCTGTCTGAGATATCAAAAATGTGTGTTATAAAAGAGAGGCCCAAGGTGAGAGCCTTGTGGAACACCCGATGGAACAATAATGTAGTCCGAGCGAAACCCTCCTACAACCACTGCCTGTGATCGATTAGACATGTACGATATGATCCACCTGAACAACAAGTTCGTTTTATTTCTTCACACCGACTGCGTTCTAATCACGCGATACGTTGGCATCGTAACGGTTAGTTATTGAAAGCATTGCATATATCCCATAAACTGAAACGATCCCCGGATCAGCTCGGATAACTTGAACGCAGCTGTGTGCATGAATCTATTTATAGTGCGGTATAGCTATATGATTAAGTTCTCGCACTAACTGACAAAAAATTGTGTTTTAATTGTCCTACAAATTACTGTTTTCACTTGAACGACGGTAATTTTCTCTCGTATTACTTACGGATTTACTAACGTTGACAGTTCATAACGTATACTGTTTATATAGGGAGCTACTCATTCGTCGTGAGAAGAAAGCACTGAAAAATACAGTGGTCGAGGAGGCTATTGTAGAGACTGTGAAAGAGAAAGTCAAAAAGCCCCCGGTTCCTGAACTCTACTGTGAAATATGCAAGGTTAGTATAATTTTATTTGTTAAATTTAAAAACCTAATTCTACTAATAAGTTACAGCCAAATCGAAACTGAACCGTTGCGATCGACCAATCAAAAGGCCACATTATCACGTCATCGAACAGTTGTATGGCAATATAAGCGCTCCGATTGGTCGATCGCAACGGTTCAGTTTCGATTCGCCTGTAACTTATTAGTAGAATTGGGCCTCTGTTTTGAATCTATTTTATTAGATTACAGATTGTATTAACAAAATAAAAGTACGTTTTTTTAAAAATGTGTTCATTGATTGGTAAATGATCAGAAATGAGCTCGATAAACTCAATTTTACAGCTAAGATCGGCAAGATACTCGACAAAAATCGATAAATTTGACAGGTATTCTTAAGTAACTGCTTAGGATGATCTCCTAGAAAGTCTTAAAATTTGTCTTCGACTTCAATATAGAAGTGTGGTGTTGTCTGTACCAATTCTTATATTATTTTTAACTTTTCAGTGTTTTTGAAGTCGGTAACATACACACAAAACACGTTGGACACACCTAACAATTTAAGGGTTTCCTTCGATTTTTTAGGGATCCCGTCATCAGATCCTATCTTTGGTCACATTGGAGTATACTCTATCGAATACAAAAAGAATTTTGAAAATTGGTCCACAATTGGCGGCGTAATCGTGTAACATACACACAAAAAAAACGCATCGAATTGAGAACGTCCTCCTTTTTTGAAGTCGGTTAAAAAAGACAGAGTCGATCGACAAGTCCATGCTTGCACAGCAGGTCGGGGGAAATATTACAGATAGCAGTTTTTTCTTATACATTCCTTAATTTTAATAAGTGAAACTGCATTCATAGACTTTAGATTAGCCACTTGTTAGAACCGGCACCCCTGTTTGACCTTCCAGTGTAAAGAAATGGTGTATAATTCTACCACACAAAAATTACTGTAGACTGAAAAGGAAATTAAGAATACAAAAATTGAGACGAATATTGAAAAATGTAAAAAATATTAAAATATCATCAAATAAGTAGGAGGTACTTCAATGTTTGCCAACGACAGTGATTACTTTTTTTACAAAATGGGATATACGAGGGTGGGTCAAAAAGTTCGCGGAATGGAGGGTAAACAGTAAGAAATAAAACACAAAATTATTTTTCTTTCTCAATGTATTCCCCCTTAACTCTAATACATTTATTAGACCTATCAATTAATTTATTAATACCTTCGAAAAAAATTATTTCTCTTTGTCGTCAAAATAGGCCGAAATTGCGCTCTTCACTTCTTCATCGCTGGAAAATTTCTTCCCTCGAAGCTCTTTTTTCATTTTTGGGAACAAATAATAATCACTTGGGGCTAAATCTGGGCTATAGGGAGAATGTTCCAAGATTTCGAAGCCCACTCTTTGAACAGCAGCCATCGCAACTTGCGCCTTGTGCACGGGTGCATTGTCGTGCAAAAGGAGCACACCTTTAGTGAATTTTCCCCGTCTTTTTTCTCTCACAGCATCTCGCAGACGTTCTAATAGTGCAGCGTAGTACTCTCCAGTGATAGAGACACCCTTTTCTTTATAATCAATAAGGAGGATTCCCTCTGAATCCCAGAAAACAGTAGCCATGAGTTTTCTAGCCGACGGAGACACTTTGAATTTCTTCGGAGGTGGTGTGCCCTTTTTGTGCCACTGAATGGAGTCTTGTTTGGACTCAGGCTCATAATGATGAACCCAAGTTTCATCTCCAGTCACAATCGGTTCAAAACATCATCCTTTTGTTCACCACAGAGCGCTAAAAACTCGCGACAACACTCAACTCGCCGCTGCTTCTGGTGTGGCGTGAGCATTCTCGGCACCCATCTTGCACACATGACATACACACCCTTTGACATGCCAAGATGGTCGTGTAGGATGTTCAAAATGGTTGTAGCTGATACTCCAATCATTTCTTCTTTAAACGGGCATCTTCCAATATGATTTTTTCAAGTTTTTCATAGTTTTCTGCCGTGGTTGCCTCGACAGGCCGCCCTGGCCTCGGATCATCTTCAATCGAATCCCTGCCTTGCTTAAACAGGTTGTGCCACTTGTAAACCATGGTTTTACCAGGGCAAGAGTCCCCGTAAACAGAAGACATCTCTTTCAAAATACTCTGGGGAGGTTTTCCTTGTTTGGTAAGGAACTTGATGACTGCGCGAAACTCAATTTTCTCCATGTTGCAAATTTTCTTCCGGATTGACTTGTTGATTGATGTGTAGCTCAGGTAATTATGACTTATTTTTTTTTAAACTTAGTATTTATACTCTTAATGAGTGTCACAACTAGTGCAGGTAGTAAAAAGTCACCTTTCCCCCCTCCATGCCCCTCATTCCGCGAACTTTTTGACCCGCCCTCGTATTTGTAAAGGGTGTCCCATAAATACGCCAAATGTAATTTTAATAGAAAACACAGATTTTTTATTGGAAAGTTTAATTTTTTTATTGCATCATAGAGTATACAGATTGGGGTTATATATGGAATAACACGTCGGATAAATGGCCACCACAGCTTTGCTGGCAAATACGTTTATTGAAATTTTTCCAAATCGTGTAATTGGCCGTTTTTGCGATCAGAATCGGCCATCCAGATCTTGCGATGTAACTTCTTTCTTTGAGGTTTTTTGAAATCAAAGGTCTATCTATGCCAACAAGCCCACGACCACCAACGCCTTGGCAGGAGAAAACTCGGCGGTGTATTAATGAAATTCAACCACATTTATGTGAAACGCTCATAGAAAATTTCAATGAAAGAAACGTACTTGCCATTGCCAGCAAAGCCGTGTTGGCCATTTATCCGACGTGCTATTCCATACATAACCACAGACATATATAGGGAAGCAGACTTAGCATATCATTCAAAAAGCGTGGCAACTTTACCACATGTAAACATTACTACTCACACACAAACAATATTACGAGGGTATTCTGGCAGAACCGAATAAGTGCAGAATATGTCATAATGAGAAAAGAGCATTTTAAGCTTTGAGTGATCATAATTTAGTGGCGAAGTTTAGTATAATAGTTTACAAAAATTCGAAATAGGTAAATAGGTAGGTACCTAACCTACTAAATTGTTTTTGAGGTCGAATCGAATAGGTATAAACTTTTGTTTGCGGCAACAGTGTAGCTATACCATGAACTTAATCAAAACAGGACTGAGTTCTCTGACCAGAAAAACGAGCCGAGAGGGATAGCCAGGAGAGAGGCCGTTTGTCCCTTTTTTATAGGTTGTCCACAATTTCCTCTTATTGAAAAGAACAAACAATATTAGGATGACAATATTAGGATGAAAATCCATATGAGTAACAAATAATAAATAAAATATTTATGTATTAGACAAATATTTTTTTTAGTTTAAAAAAATAAATACTTAGATATGCAGAATCATAATTTACTTATCTAATATTCTTTTTGTCCAGAGACTATTGTTGAATAGATTGTTAGATTAAATCGGAATAACCAAAAATAAATTAATAATAAGAACATATCAATTATTTCTGTAACTATATTTAAAGTAGGTTCTTACATAGAGATTTTTGTTATAAAAGGATTTTTTTGTAGAATGAAAAAAAAAATCCCCATGTAGAATTACAAATTAATGACTCTCCGATAAGAATAATAATAATTACTCCTAAAACAATTGGTCCGTCAATATATCCTGGTACCCACTACAGAAAAAATTGCTCTCTGATCAGAGGTAGCATGCCTACTACAAATCAAAATGACTTTGCAGTATTTTACTTAAATCTTATATTGATAGGAAGCAAAATGCCTACCTTGTAATATGATTATGCAAAACTTTATCTTAACCTTCTATTGACTAGGAAGGATAATGCCTACCTTGCAATATGACTTTACAACATTTGATCTAAACCTTATACTGCCTAGGAAGCAAAATGCCTATATTGTATTTAACAGTATTTTAGTTATTCGACCAGGATCTTTATACTACTCGGAAAATGGAAGCATGATGCTAAAAAAAGGTTTTTTGTGTGAGATGGCCTAGTAGGGACCCCAAATCCTGACATAATAATGACATTATCATTTATTTATTTTTTTTCTATATATACTTAAATTTAAGTGAACGGCACTAAACAAGTAGACATAAAAACAAGCAGTTACAACGTAATTGAAAATATAAAATATACTGCCTGGTGCCATAAGAATAACTAATAATACGAGTATAGAAGCGAATCTTCTTTGTGGGTGCGCCAAATGCCGCTATTTGCATACCTACAGCGCCCTTCCCCCTGTAACGCCCCGCAGTAGTCTGCGGACGCCGCTAGGGTCACCACATGGACGTATGGTTACCACTACAATATTTTTTATATAGGTACCTCCATATTTTACATTAAATGAGAAACTGAGCATACACCAAGTCTTATTGATTTTGTACTTCAAGTGTAGCGAGCGAGTGACTATCTTTAGCAATAGTACGCACATTTTAAGTTTTTTTGATTCCGTAGTTTCTTATAACTACGGACCTATTTTTGATTAATTGACCCTACACTTCGAGAATAAAATCATTAAAATGTTTCGAATTTCGATGTACAAAAATGGTTTGTAATTTAGGTATCGTACCTACGTTTATAGTCCAAGAGTTGAAGTTATGAATGTACTAATGGATAAAACCTAAGCTCACTTTTTACTATCAGACCAACATTTACACTTGAAAAAAAATCTGTTGTTTCATAATTTTAATCAAGTATTGATTTTTTTTTTCTTTTTTTAAAAACGTCGCCCCACACTAGGCATTTCTCGTGTCGTGGGTGCAGTTACAAACATAGAATATCTCTGTCCCATGCGGGAATCGAACCAGCGACCCGTTGCACAGTAGGCGATCACTCGACCTCTGCGCTAACCGTGTTGTCGAGTCGTCGTGTCGTCAATTGTATTTAAATTTTATATGGAACAGTGACAAAGGTCGATAAAAATACAGGGTGTCCCAAAAAATAGTGTCAAGCGTAAGTCCAGAGTTAGAGCACCTCTTGGAGTACCCGAATCACCCCCATGTATGTTCCGCGATTATTCGTAGTTTTCGAGTAATAATTTTTTTTCAGACTTTTTTAAAAATTTTGATCCAAAGAACTTAAAAATTTTAAATAAAAAAAAGTAGAACATATTTCAATGTTTTTCTTTTTGCCACTGAATCATCTTTAGTGCTTCTTTTATGTCTAAAATAATCAGCTTCGTAACTTTAGTGGAAATTTAGAAAACAGTAGTGTAAAATCAAAATTTGAATGTTAGTGAATAATTACTTAAAAATTCATCTTTAAATTAAAAATCTAAACAGGCGAATTCATGGTTTCTAAGTATGTGTAAAAACTTCTCTAGACTCTCTGCTTTCATAATCATTTAAAAAAAGAAGTACTTAATAGGGCTACTTTGGCTTAAATCGGCCATCAAAGACAGCGAGGTGAAAATTTCATAAAATTTACCAAATTCCTATCAGATGATAAAAAAAAATATCTGGTCTTTTTATAATTTCTAAGGTTCAGATTAATTACAATTTAGCAAAAATTAACTACATATTTAAATATTTTTCTCGCGGATCACATCGGTTGTAGTGTTGGATGTAACGCAGTACTTACCTGCTAAAAAATTGCCCGAGTGAGAGGATATGAAAGAGACCGCATTATTGCTATCTCTCTCACTCTCATTGGCGAAATGGATAACTGTAACTGCGGAATGCTATTCTTTGTGACAAGGGCATGAGGCGGGGGGTGTAGTCCGAGCGCCTATTGTGTTCTGGCGCCAGTCGTTTGCCTGCTTTTGTTTGCGCCTTACGTACGATACGCTCATTTGTGATTATTTGACGAACTTTGCTTTCTTTACGGACCTTGAGTGCGATTACGATTTGGTTTTGTGTGAATACGGGATTTTGACAAATTTGGCATTCTTAACGGACTTTTCAAGCTCTTCATTTTGTGATGTCTTTTTCATCGCAAGAATATGCTCTTATGCATTACTTTTATGGATATGCAAGAGGAAATGCTTCTGAAGCAGCCAGGTTGTTCCGGCAGCAAGTACAAAATGGAGGTGGACCTCAGCCTGAAACTTGGCCTGATCATCGCATGATTTTAAGAGTACATAACTCTTACATGGAAGGACGCCTACCAGGTAGAAGATCGGCCATCTGAAATGAGTGACCCAGATACTGTCCAATCAGTGGTCGAAGAAGTAGTGAGAGATCCATCAGTTAGTGTAAGAACAATAGAACGTCGAATCGGAATTCCGAAATCACAAGCACATCGAATACTTCATCAAGAGCGTTTTCACCCATATCACATCCAGAAAGTTCAGCAGCTCAAGCCCGCAGACTACCCGAGAAGGAATTTGTCAGGAAATGTTACGGAGACAAGCTGAAAACGAAAATTTCTTTAAAAATATTCTATGGACTGATGAATCACATTTTAAGCGATGTGGGGTGTTTAATGCGCATAACTACCATTCGTGGAGTATTGAAAATCCACACCTCACAAGGGAATCTAATATCCACGAACAATTTAGTATCAATTTGTGGTCAGGCATCCTAAACGGACAGCTGATTGGTCCGTTCGAACTACCGGACCGACTGAACAGCGAGGCCTACTTGCAATTTCTACGACGTGATCTCGGCTTCTTATTAGAAGATGTAGACCTATTAACGCGGAGAAATATGATTTTTCAAAACGATGGCGCTCCATGCCATTTTGCTAGAAATGTTAGACAACATTTGTCTGAAACATTTCCAGGCAGATGGATTGGTCGTGGAGGGCCCATTGTGTGGCCGCCACGGTCCCCCGACTTGAAACCCATAGATTTTTTCGTCTGGGGATACTACAAGGAATTAGTATACGCCAAGGACATTACAAACGTCACAGTGTTAAGAACAAAATTAAGACAAGCGGAAGAAACAATAAAAAACAACAGAATTGCATTTATAAATTTAAAAGAAAACTTTTTTAGACGATGTAGAATATGTATTGAGCACGAAGGTCGTCATTTTGAAAACTTTCTTTAAGCGATCGAATAATAAATACTTTGAAAATAATGTTTTGTTTCATTTATTAAGTTATAATAAACCTTCAAAGGTTATTAAAGATGGCAGCAGGAACAGTTATTTTTGACCTTCAAATAATAAATTTTTAGCTTTTCTACAATCATTTTTGGTTTATTAATAAATAATTGGAATTTAAAAAAAAAATTATTCAGAAGTCGAGTTTTATGAAATTTTCACCTTGCTGTCTTTGATGGCCGATTTAAGCCAAAGTAGCCCTATTAAGTACTTTTTTTTTAAATTATTATGAAAGCAGAGAGTCTAGAGAAGTTTTTACACATACTTAGAAACCATGAATTCGCCTGTTTAGATTTTTAATTTAAAGATGAATTTTTAAGTAATTATTCACTAACATTCAAATTTTGACTTTACACTACTGTTTTCTAAATTTCCACTAAAGTTACGAAGCTGATTATTTTAGACATAAAAGAAGCACTAAAGATAATTCAGTGGCATAAAGAAAAACATTGAAATATGTTCAACTTTTTTTATTAAAAATTTTTAAGTTCTTTAGATCGAAATTTTCAAAAAGTCAGAAAAAAAATTATTACTCTAAAACTACGAATAATCGCGGAACATACATGGGGGTGATTCGGGTACTCCAAGAGGTGCTCTAACTCTGGACTTTCGCTTGACATTATTTTTTGGGACACCCTGTATATGTATATAGCAGTACCAAAGTTTCTCATAATTCAAATTATTCCCGACTTCACAAAAAAAATCCCATACTTACAGAGTTTCAAAATTGCACTACAATGACAGCTTTAGAAACTCGATACATTATATTGTATTAGCTTTGACATGTAATGAATATTACGAATAAAACGGTATCTGTATCTAGGGTAGGTATAATAAAAATAAATTTAAAGTATTCAATCATTTTTATTTAAAAGGTTTCAATTCAACAGAAATATTTACAAATGTCTGATATTTATAAAAGATGGCGTTTTTGTAGATGATTTGAAGTTTCGGTTATTTCGGTTAACTTCAGCGCGTAGTAAATACGCATTCTTATAAAAAGCTTAATCAGGTAATCAATAGGAAAACATTCACAAGGTACCTGAAACACACGGTGCGCGCCTTGACTGGCGATTCCGTTCAACGGAAATCAAACGGTAGGTAAATAACGTGGCCTTGAGCGCTCGACGGCCGGGAGTTTCGCTTCTATACTAGTATTATTAGTTATTCTTATGCTGCCTTTTAAATAAAAATGATTGAATACTTTAAATTTATTTTTATTATACCTACCCTAGATACAGATACCGTTTTATTCGTAATATTCATTACATGTCAAAGCTAATACAATATAATGTATCGAGTTTCTAAAGCTGTCATTGTAGTGCAATTTTGAAACTCTGTAAGTATGGGATTTTTTTTGTCAAGTCGGGAATAATTTGAATTTTGAGAAACTTTGGTACTGCTATATACATATATTTTTATCGACCTTTGTCACTGTTCCATATAAAATTTAAATACAATCGACGACACGACGACTCGACAACACGGTTAGCGCAGAGCTCGAGTGATCGCCTACTGTGCAACGGGTCGCTGGTTCGATTCCCGCATGGGACAGAGATATTCTATGTTTGTAACTGCACCCACGACACGAGAAATGCCTAGTGTGGGGCGACGTTTTTAAAAAAAGAAAAAAAAATCAATACTTGATTAAAATTATGAAACAACAGATTTTTTTTCAAGTGTAAATGTTGGTCTGATAGTAAAAAGTGAGCTTAGGTTTTATCCATTAGTACATTCATAACTTCAACTCTTGGACTATAAACGTAGGTACGATACCTAAATTACAAACCATTTTTGTACATCGAAATTCGAAACATTTTAATGATTTTATTCTCGAAGTGTAGGGTCAATTAATCAAAAATAGGTCCGTAGTTATAAGAAACTACGGCATCAAAAAAACTTAAAATGTGCGTACTATTGCTAAAGATAGTCGCTCGCTCGCTACACTTGAAGTACAAAATCACAGTGTACTTTGCCAACTTGTGACTTAGGATGTAAAGTCACGGGACCCAGTAATTTTAATGCCATATCTCACCCTTCAAACCGGAACACAGCAATGCAAGCACTGCTGCTTTGCAGCAGAAATAGGTAAGATGGAGGTACCCAAGCACACGATCCAGGGTCGTGTGCTACAGAGTCTCCCTCCGGTAGCATTTTGATCTGTATACGATTTACAGTATTGGTAATATGCCTTGCCCCCGTAGCATGAACAGCGAAACTGAGGGCTGAAGACATTCATTTTAAGCGTTTTGCTTCTTAGAGGAATTAAAACACTCTGATCAGAGAGGGAAAAGTTAACGATACCGCATTCACTTATAAAGCTCTTCGAAATCTTATTCTGTAAAGTCCTCTTATTTGAAATATTAACTGCACACAGCAGGCTTTGCATCACATTCGCCGGAATTACCTTTAGCCACATTTGCCTAAAATCATTTCTTGATATACTTACTTACTGGAACAGTAAATGCATAACTTTTACTGAAAGAACTTCATTATGGACATTCTAAAACTGTTCAAAATCAACGCCCTAAATGACGTACTAATGTCAATGCCAAAATCACTCAAACGCCATTTTCACTATTGTTGCCTTACCTTAAAGACTACAATTGTCCCTTTTTAGGATATTTTAATTCATCATCATCATCACAGCTCATACACGTCACCAGCCAGGGGCTCGAGCCTACCTACCCCTACCCTATTTATATGAAATATTTAAATGAAATAACCTTGTCTTAAACATCTTTCCATTAATAATTGATGAATTACCATATTTAAAGGAATTGAATAGTTGAATTTGAAAAAAAAGTTATCAAGTGTTTTTAGAAACGAACCTTTTTTTTCGGAAGGAGTGCATGACCGTACCGGCTAGATGGCGGGTGTGTGTATCCCGTCAGAATGCTGGGGATACCCACTAAAACTCCCCGGTGTTCTCCTCCCTATCCCTTAGGGCGCGTGTGGTAGAAACCACAATGCTTTGTTGAATGATTTGTTTTCCAAATGGCAATGAGAGAAAGGGACAAACGGCCTCTCTTCTGGCTATCCCTCTCGACTCGTTCTTCCTCTATCATGTTGGTGGCCTAAATTGAGTCATAGGCGTATGTGTGATAGGGTTTATTTTTCCATACGTCATTTTTGATAGAGCTCTGTCCTGTTTTGATTATTAAGTCCATGAGCTATACAGTGACGACAATCGACGCTATAATAATCAACGAAATCAAAACGCAATAATAAGAAACCCTCGTAAAAATAGATTTATTTTTGTTTTAGTATTTCCTCTGAATGAATGAATTAATTAATTAATCAATAGGTACTTTATTGTTACAATTTTTTTTAAAATATACAAAAAGATAAATTTCATTGGTAAAATTCTTTCCTTTCCTTTGCTAAAATCTACGAGAATGGTGAATCTTCAACCCCTCTCTTAACTAAAATTCTAACGCCACCGGTCATTCTCCAACTCCTCTCTTAACAAAAAATTCTAACGCATATAGCCTTTAATATTGTTGTTTTCTTTATTAATATGAGATTATTCCATTTCAGACTACTATGACGTGCACCGAGCAAATGACCATTCACTTAAATGGAAAGAGACATCTTGCCAAAGAAAAGAATCACATTCTCACTATGATGAAACAACAACCATCTAAAGCGACTACTGGTTAGTTATCAGTTGAAATACAATCAACTTATTAAGCAGTACATGATCACTTTTTGGACAGGAGTTAGTGTAAAGTACTGCATTTTATAATCATAAAATATTTCGAATAGTTACATGCATTCCAAAATGTTAAAAAAGAACAGTCTATTTTTGTGCGATACAATTTTGCATTCCATACTTTTATTTAAATTTAAAAAGAAAATTACACGCAACACTGGATCTCTGGATCTGGAATATATTAGTTGTACATTAGAATAATAATTTTAGATTAATTAAATAAATAAGTAATACGCGTGAAATATTTTTTAATAATCGTTACCAGCCAGGATAATTTTCAGGGAGGTGCATCTGCATCTACACATATTACTGTTAACATATATAACAATATAAAATGATATATAGCCTATGTCACTTCCATAGTCTTCACGAATTTAACGACATGCTGAAATCCGTCAAGCCCTTTGGGCTGTAGCACGTGCTTAGAGCACGTGTTATCGAAAAGGTCTACATTGCATACATTGCTCCCGCTGGTGGTGTAGTCGGGTAAAAAATATGTATGTTTTCTGTTTTTGTATCCTGACATGGGGGTGCAAGTGCACCCCCTTGCACCCCCCTGCCGGCGCCCATGGCCAGACGTACATTAAAAACATGTTCGCTTTCTTATTATAGTAATGTATAACTCGATATTTTTATTAAGAAGTTTATACACTTTACGATGCAAAATTTACCAATTTTTTATTGATTTATGGTTCACTGTAAAAAATCTAAAATATTATATAACTTACTTTATGTAATTAACAGTTGTGGCTAAGAATAAAAAAGAACAAGGAAATGACAATCAGGATGACAAAAAAAATGAAGAAAATATAAAAGAAGAAGAGAATGAAGAGAATGAAGAGAATGAAGAGAAAGAAGAGAATGAAGAGAAAGAAGAGAATAGGGCGGGCAATACTGATTGGGGCGAAGGATCTGTTGGCTGGGAAGACTTCTGATTCTGACATCTAAACTGGTGACTATGGTAAGTGTTAAATTAAGTCCTTTTTCACACCACCTATACAATAATGACATATTCTGTATCATGTAAACTCAATATAATAGTATATTATGCAACTAGTAAAGCGAGGGCCATAAATCAATCACGAGCAAGTTAAGCATTCTAATGCCTGAATCACGACCATAGGGAGTGATTCAGTGATTCAAGTGTTAGAATCCTGAGCCACACAAGTGATTTATGGCCCACGATATAAATTCGTTTTATTCAAGATTTGCATACTATACTTTATACCATGACTACGAGAAAAAGGAAGATTTAAGCGAAAATATACATTTAATGAATTAAATCGCACATTAAAATTGGAACTATTTACCATAGGGAGTGATTGAGTGATTCAAGTGTTAGAATCCTGAGCCACACAAGTGATTTATGGCCCACGATATAAATCCGTTTTATTCAAGATTTGCATACTATACTTTATACCATGACTGCGAGAAAAAGGAAGATTTAAGCGAAAATATACATTTAATGAATTAAATCGCACATTAAAATTGGAACTATTTCTAACATTAAGAGTAATTTTATTCTAATGCCAAACTTCTTGTAGAAAATGTTGACCAATCAAATCTTGGGGAGTTATTTGCACAAGGAGCTCGTATGTCGAGTATTTATTGCACAAGGAGTTTGTATCGTATATTTTTTTGCCTCCGTCTCAGTGCTATACAACCTCCTTGGTTGTATAGCAATGAGATTTCAGTAAATAATATAAGCTTTTTAGAAGGGGAATGGTATAAAGCAAGTTATTTAAAGCCTCTAAAAATCAGGGATTGAATATTGTATTGAATTTCCTTCTTTTCCTTAATTTGTATTTTGAACAAAAAAGGACTTATATTTTGATAGAAACCCATCATAAACACGGTGTTTCAAAATAACCAATAAATAATCAATTCTTTATTGAAAACTCATTATTAAAATGTGTTTACACGTAATGTCATTCAACCCAAAATTTTCATGTAAATCATAGACATGATGATGATACTATGATTTACATGAAAATTTTGGGTTTTGGTGGGATTGATTTTGCACTATGGCTATTATTTGGCTATTCTTTATTTGAATATTGAAAATATTAAAATCTTTTCATATAATGACATTGCATTAGAATGTGTACCATCATTTACATTGCTAGGCATAGTAATTGACTCAAACCTAAATTGGAAATTTCATATCCAAAAAATTAAAACAAAACTCTCTCAAGTTACATATGCGTTAAGGGAACTCAAAAAATCTACAAATTTAAATATTGCTCTCATTGCTTACTATGCATATGCTCATGCGTGGCTCAACTATGGCGTGATCTTTTGAGGAAATAGCACAGATATGCATGACCTGTTTATTCTCCAAAAAAATGTATCAGGATCCTTACGAACATCCTACAAACTGACAGCTGTAAGCCGCATTTTTCGGAATTGTCCATACTTTCCCTTCCATGTATGTATATTCTGAAAATGTGCAAGTTTGTACGAACATACTCACATTTATATGTCAAGGAGAGCGATATCCCCCACCATAATATTCAGCGCTACAAAAATAATCTAAGGCAAACATTATCTAAACTAGCCCTACAAAGATCAGGCACGTATTCTATGTCTATAAAAATATACAATAAATTACCCGAACATGTAAAAAACGAAAAAAGTAAGCCAAAGTTTTTAAAAATGGTGAAGCAATTACTCCTTGGAAAAATGTATTACACTATAGAAGAATATCTTAGTGATAAATTTAATAAGCCTTAATTTTAATTAATAATTCATGTTAATTAAAATTAACTACAAATTACAAAATAATACTTATTTTAAATTGATTTAATTTAGTGTAATTTATTTGAAATTAACGTAATTTTAATCCGATATTGACACATGGACATTACATATAATTTATTGACATTTCATTTAATTTATTGAAATTTCATTTAATTTATTGACGTTTCATTTTTTTTTCAATGACATTCCATTTTTTCAACTGACATTCTATTAATTTGATTGACATTTAATTATTCATATGGGTACAATATTAATTTTTATTTACTGACGTTCAATCTACTTCATAAAAATTTTACTCAATCTGTTTACTTCCATTTACCTAATTAGGCGCTTAATACTCAGTATCACGTTTTCGAAATAAATCTAATAATTCGATTGACTTATATATTTTATGAACGACTTAATTACATTTAATCTAGTTTAATTAATTTGATACAATTTAATTTAATTTGATTTCAATACATTGACAAATTGACATTTCATTTTATTCTTTGGCATTCCAATTAATCTGTTGACATTTCGTTTAATTCATTAATATTAATATTGTTTATTGATGCTTCTTTAATTTATTAAATTTTATTAAATCTGTTTATTTTCCATGTAATTAGGCACTTTACAATATCACGTCTTCATAATAATGTACATAATTAAATAATTTCTAGCTAGTAAAATTAAATGTCTGCCCTTCTCTATTTATATTTAATTGCAACGCCTTAACAAGGTACAATGTGTAACTTCATCTCACACTTGTAATGCAATATATAAATAAATAAATATTCAAATAAAGAATACCTGTACATGCTCTTATGATGCGTGTCCGATTCGTGTGTTTATTTGAACTTAAACAAATGAACGTAACGTAGTAGGAGACGAAGTTGTATACAAATGTGCGCCGTTTATAGGATACAAGCTTTTGCCCGCAACTTCGTCCGCGTGGAAGTCCCTTTAATATTCCCCCCCCCCCCCATTATTACACCCTTAAGGAAAGATTTCGGGAATAAAAACTATTCTTTATCCTTCCCCACAACTCAAACTATCTCCATACCAAATTTCATCTAAATCGGTTCAGCGGTTATTGACTCCCCATACAAACTTCCACCCCCCTTTTCTCCCCCTTAAAGGGTGATTTCTGTGAAAAAATCCTATGTCCTTTCCTGGGACTCAAACTATGTCTATACCAAATTTCATCTAAATCGGTTCGGTAGTTTTGGCTTGAAAGCGCGACAGACAGACAGAGTTACTTTCGCATTTATAATATTGGTATGGATTTTGTAAACGTAATAGATCAATATTTTTGTATGGGGGTGTAGCTCTTTTTTTGTTTATAACTGTTCTCGCTATTTTTATTTGTACGATATTTAAGTTTCTTGGGTAATTAAAAAATCACGGTGTATAATATTTTTTTCACACCACTTGCTCGACAATGCCAAATTACATATGCAAACCTTACGTAAAGCAAGTCATTAAAGCACTTGGCTTTAGCCGGGGTGTAATGTTGGACTGAATCTCATTATAACCCGCTGGGGGTTGTAATATTTTCACTTTTCATAGTTCCTATTGCAATGGCCTTAAAGTCTAATTTCGTAATAATAGATCAACTAATACTCAAAGGCCGGGGCCGGCGCCGCGTCGAACGTAATATTTTACTACACCTGATCGGAACAGCAGTCATTATTTCCTCAAAAGTGGATGAGAAAGTTAGTGTTTTCTACGACCTAAATAAGCGGGAGGAAAAGTTGGTATGAAAATCCATTTCTATCGTGTTTTAACGGGAGGAAAAGTTATACTAAATTCCATTTCTAAATTGTTGACGCGCGAAAGTAGCGAAAGTGATATTATTGAGGTGATGAGGTGACAGCCATACAAATGCAATAATATTTTCGCACTTGTGAAGCACCCCCCTGGAACTCGGGGTTACCGGGAGTTTGTTTAAAAAAAAAACCAGGTTCCCACTTAAAGTTGCTTTATTAGTCTCGCACTCTTCAAGACTGGTTTAGACAAATTATTGTTCATAATAACTGGGGAGTATTTATAGGAGTACAGTGACAATTTCTTAACCGCGTTGTATATACTGATCAGCGCCATCTATCGGTACTATACCAATTAAGTTGTGGGCGGCCACCGCCGCCGCCGCCGCCGGTGGCGCTGCTTGGTACCTACAACGCGGGTAAGAAATTGGCACTATACGCTTATAAATACTCCCTAGTAATGAACATTTAGCTGAACTGAAATAAACAATTTCGTTCGGTGAAACAAGTTTTTAAATGTTCCTTACAGGTGTAGTATAAAGCACCATGTAGCACTTGGAGAAAGTCACTTTCGTCCCGCGCCCCCGCGGTGTACAATGTACTATACTATTATACTATACTATACTACATCTTACCCGTCAAACCGGAACTCTCACTCACTGCTGCTTTGCGGCAGAAATATTAAATTAATATGATTTAAAATAAATGCTGTATTTGTTTCTATTTTCTCGCGGGTGGTGCGAAAAGTAGAGTATTTTCCTTGTGGATAAAGCAGTCTAAGTCTTGGATGAGCTTAAATCCCTAGCAACTCAGGACTCTAGATGAGCTCGGTGGTTAAGCATAGTCCTTCCTTACGCTCGCGATTCAAGTCTAAACACTGCTTTATCCGTCAAATCATTTTTTTTTCGCTATTACATTCTACTACATCCGCTCACGACAACTTCTTCTTAAGGTTCGCGTTGCTGTAAAATAAAGTCGTTTAAACAATATTTAAGTGTTACAGAGTACAGACCGCTAAAATACCTAATGGTAAGTTACTTAGAATGGGCTACGAATCAATAAACGAATGAATCAACTTTTGATGTTCTGTACTAAAGATTTCGTAATTTTGTTTACATAATCAACAATTATTGCAAACCTTAAGTGGCAGTGGGCAGGACACATCGCTCGTAGGACTGACGGCCGTTGGGGCGGAAAGGTCCTCGAGTGGCGGCCGCGTACCGGGAGACGCAGTGTTGGTAGGCCGAGACAAGGTGGACCGACGATCTGGTGAAGGTCGCGGGAAGCCGCTGGATGCGGGAGGCGCAGGACCGATCGGTATGGAGATCCTTGGGGGAGGCCTATGTCCAACAGTGGGCGTCTATTGGCTGATATGATGATGATGATGAATCAACAAATTTGCCACGAAATGAGGGTGTGAATTTAGATTCATTTCGTGATGCGACTCTTCAATTCACTGACTTGTAATCACTATTTTGGTGTTTGAATTTAGAACACCAATTGATTCGACCTCCATCTCAATGCCGTATAACCTACTTGCACAAAAAATACTCGATATTAAATGTTTATTTTCGCTTAAATCTTTCTTTTTCTCGTAGTCATGGTATAAAGTATAGTATGTAACTCTATAAAACGGATTTATACCGAGGGCCATGAATGACTCGCGTCGCTCAGGATTTTAACACTTGAATCCCCTTCGTCCACTTGGATCCACGTGATTCAATCATCATGAATCACTCCCTACGGTCGTGATTCAGGCGTTAGAATCCTTCACTTGCTCGTGTTCATCTATGGCCCTCGCTTTAAATCCGTCCTTTATTCACTAGTTGCACAATATCGAACTGGTTCATGCAAGTGGTTTTTTAAAATATCTTTGCCCCCGTAGCATGGACACCGAAATACGATATGAGAAATCGATAAATCGATATGAACTGTCAAAATATGTTGGATATAATGGCTACGTATCGACATTAATATATTAACAATGCCCAAAAGAACAATACCAATATTCAAAACATACTCAAAACTTCAAGATAACTAAAAAATCCAACTTTTTAACAGTTTATATCATATATTGTTTCGGTGGTCGTGCTAGAGGGGCAGAATGCATTTTTTAACTTTTTTTATATAGGTAATAAAGGAATATTCTGTTTAGTAAAATTTGTTTTCGTAGTAACCGTTTTTAGGTGATAATTAGTTGATAGTGGACTAAAGTATGATCTCATCATGAGTTTTGGTTCTGTATTCTTATCATAAGACTTTCACCCCTCATAAACCGCCACCACCGTGGTCGGAACTGACGCTCACTTTCAAACACGCTCACTCTTCAAACAAGTGCTTAAATTAAATTAATTTAGTCATCATCATCACAGCTCATATACGTCCCCACCGAGGGGTTCGAGCCTACCCCATGTTAGGGTGGTTAATTTAGTACATATAAATATTTTAAGATAGTGTTGCTCCCTTTACTACTAGATTCATAATCAGTGTTTTTTGTACTGGAAAATAAGTGCAACACAAAGAAAAACGTTATTTTATCATTATGTTTTATTGTTGAATAAGTATTGAGAGTTCATTTTTGATTTCAGAAATTGAATTGTCGCAGTGTGGGCACGGCTTTCGTATTTACCAGTCTGAAAATAAAAATATGTGTTAAGCACTCATCTATTATTGATGATTCTTAGTAGTATGTATTTGAATCACATTATTGAATAAATATAACACGGAATAAAATATGTTGTTTCATTTTTAACTGACTCCTTATAGCTCAAATTAATAAATAAACTTGCGTAGTATTCGAAAAACCAATATATATGAACCTATGGTTTGTCTTCAAATTTTATATGTTGAATACAGACAAAATACATTAATTAAATCAAGTTTAAATAAAGTTATAAGGGCCAGCTAGGGGCTATAAATTAATTTCTACTTATGGTTGGTTTCAATATTCTATCTATCAATGGGTTTGGTTTCTAGCGAAAAGCATTTGAAATTAGTGCTTCCATACAAAATACGTCAAAATTCTATCTCCAGTAGATAAGCAAATTCAGAGATTGACCCGGCAACGCGTTGCTGTTCCTCAGTACTACCAGGGGGGTTCCACTCCGCAGTTTAGGTACGTTTGGCCGGCGGACCGACCGGGCGGTATGTGGCAAAAACTTGCCGCTCGGCTCGCACGCTGGCCACGTCGTACATAAAGCGCGCTCCACATTCCCCCCGAAACTACACGAACATTGGCGAATACGGGAGTGTGGACGGCGTGTTCGTGAATATTCTTGTTGTCCCGTGTATATTCGCCTTCTATCCATTCCGTGTCGGTACCATCAAAGGATTCGCGGCTAGTTTCGTGCTTAGGCGAAACTATCTCTCCGTATTCCCGCTGTTTAAGCGCCATTTAGCCGACAGACACCATAGCGGGCGTACGTAAATCTTTTAAATATGTTGGTAAATTGGACGCACGATCTTGAATTGTCGTTTTTAGAATTGTACCAGAGTCATTCTATAATATGGGATTCAGAAGATCGCAACAAAGTAAATACTCCCACTGCTACCTCACCACATCAGAATACTTCGCAAAAACCCATCCTAATCCACATCCCGGAACAGTCTCCATCTTCTGGCCCATCAGTAGTGAACTCTCAAAACTCGATATTTATATTTTCAGATGTAACGGTTAGGCCTGATGAATCTTTACAAAACTACATAGAAAAAGCGTATAAAAATGCTTAAGCTGCTTTTACATACAATGTGTAGCAGAAAAGAACCGTAATATTTTAAGGAGTTATTTACATAATATTGGCAAGCGTTTTTTAATAACTCTTTCATAAATCACCAAATAGTTATAATATGCTGCAGCGAATGCAACCGCAGCGGCAGATATTTTGGTGACGTCCATCTCGTATGAGCGTCAGTTTTCAATAGAGATGAGAGTAACGACTGTTTCCAAATAACGAATAACAGTGCTGTGTTATTTCCATATAGCTGTTATTGTAAACTGCTGTTCGTTATCCTGTTATACTGCTGTTTTGCACAATGAACAACAGTGTATTCACACTGTTACCAACATCGAAACAGTTCCAAATAGGAGCGATCGGGGCTCTTATTCTCGGCATTTTTAATATTTAAAAATACTTAACACTAACTATAAAACAATTATTATTTACACTTACGCTAACTTTTAATTACCCACTTACACAACAAAAAATAATCACAATTTCTCTAATTGGATCTGTTGTTGAACTAAATAGAACAGAATTGAACGAACAATAAAATTTTAAACAGCAATCTCATTCAAAACAGCAGTATAACGAAAAATTATTATTCACCTGTTATTTCAAATCATCGCGATCATCAAACATTTTAAAGTGAACTTTACGTCAATGTGAGAAAGCACAAAAATTAGTGGTTTGCGATTATCGTGTCGTGACTCGTGCAGTTTATATTGCTATCTCCCGTACACACCTATTGCGCTCTCGCTCTTTACTTCACTCTCGCATTACGTTATCGGCAACAGCGCGGTGGGTGGAACGTCAGTCATTGCGCTACAACGCTACAACATCAACAGCAGTTTATAATGATAGCACTTAGATAAAGGATGGAATAGATAGGACGTGACCGTATACCCGAGAGGGACAGACATAGATGACGTCATACCTGCCTAAAGTAGATGGGTATACCAGTATTGCTTTAAGTTTTACCCTTCTTTATGTTTATAGTGGTAAAAAGGTTGGTTGATCTACGTATTTTTATTGATACATTTTAATGAGCGCCCTTCGCTCAACAATATGTCTCAAAAAATAAAAGTGGGAGGAAGTTGCGAATTTTTTTATTGTATTCTTCATTCAACCTTCGCAGTCTAAAGTTATTTACACTTTTAAATAAAACTGCACTTTTCGGATTTACTCGAGTATATTTAGTTTTAAAACATTTTACTTAATTATTTAAGCTATTATGTAAACATCTTTACAAATATAAGAAAAAAATATTAGAAATCATCATCATCAGCCCACACGCGTCCACTGCTGGACATAGGCCTCTCCAAGTGCTCGCCACTGAGTACGATCCGCGACCACTCACTTCCAGCTTTTGCCAGCTAGGTACCTTGCGAAGATCGACGCTCGATTAAGAATACAGCGGGCAATATCATTGTTTTTTCTTTATCTCTGCAATTTATTTAAAATCCAATATTTATACATTTAATAAATATTTGTGAAGATTTAGAAAATGTATAAATATTAAATTTTAAATAAACATTTTCTAAAATTAGATTTCAGTAACTCCGTTATTGTCATCGAATAAAGCGTATTAGCAATGAATTCGCGTATTTAAATATTTTTTACAAATACATTTCATCAAAAGCGGGTAGTGATTATGCGTAAACTCTTCAGTAAAAAAATTGATTTAACAATTTTTCTAAGCATTGGTGCAAAAGGGAATGCATAGTAATTTTATTTCCAAAAGGTTTATTTCTACGATATGTTTTTTCAGCAACTTCGCACGTGGTAACTACCTCTTTGACTGCAGACTATTATACACGGTTATTTTTTTATCACCCTGGTTATTTTAAGGGTGGCTTCAGGACACGGTAGAAGAATTATTTAACCATTAATAATAAAATTTACTCACCTGTTTAATTAGATATTTATTATCTAAAATATCCAAAAAATACTGCACTGGTATGGACACTGAGTGAAGTTGTAGGCAAAACATTGAATGAACACGAACTGGCAACAACGTCGCCGATTCAAAGTCATCACTGAGTTGATCACAATTTCACCTTCCTACTTTACGGGCTTACTTAGGACCGGCAAAACAAAGTTTTTAAAGAAAACAAACAGTACTAGGTAGGTATTACGGTTATGGTAGGTTGTTTTGGCGTAGTTAAAAAATTGGAATCAACTTTAAATACTTACCTACCTAGGAAACAATTTAAATCAACTTTAGTTCTAATAACAAAAGAGTTCTAAATTTAAAGGAAGTCCTCTAACTCATACATAGTCATGCACGTTTAAAACTATACATGACCACAACAACATATCACTTTGGTTAGTGTTTAACGCATTGATTTACTACCAAATCAATCAATGGTAGTAAATCAATGGTTTAACGTCTCGAAATGCAGTTTTCGCTTCCAAGTCTTACGTTTGTGGGTTCACTTTCTTACACCAAACACTTAATTTCACTTCACAAGTAAAAGTCTACGGTCTACCGGAGTAAGGTCTGTGTATTCGCGAGATGTGTTAACTTGAAACTAAAATTCCGAATGCGCCCGATTGCCGCGCGTCAGGCGCGGGCGCGACATCGCAATACGTTCACACGCGCTGGGGTCAAAGGCGATAGGCGAACTAAAGAAAGCCGGCCGGCTCGTGCCGACAAGCGACAGCAAACAACAAAACGCCGCCGCACAGTGGTCCGGATTTTCAAAAAGGTGGACGTAGGATCGAAAATGCATATTTAACTTAACAAAAAATTGTTTCGTATAGGAAATTTAACGCTGATTAATACTTATTACTACAACTTTTCAAAAAAACTGCTCCTTCACGTCAAAAAAAAATATTGAAAATAAAAATGTATGGGAGAAAATCTATTTTATTTTTTTTCTCCGTTCAGTATCAAAGTATAGCAAGCAAACCTTATATTCTGGTAAGTACCTATTGTTCTTAATACGACGACATATAAATTGCGTGCGTATCCTTGCGGCCTTGACGCCTACGACGATTCAAAGTTTAAAATTTCAATTGGTTTTTTTTAAATTATTATCGAGTTTTTCAATTATGCTGAATTTAAAATATAATTTCTTAATTATATAAGAATTAAAACATACGCATTCCAGCATTTGTTTAATTTTATTTTAATAAAAAATAGTAATAAAAGTCTTCAACAACAGTCACGTGCTGATTCGTTGCCTATTTGTAACTGACTGAAAAGACTCCTGTGATATAAGAATCATTTACCCCCACCACCGGAGACATCGACGACGCTGATTGGCTGTTGAAGATGTGGTACTAATTTTGTCAGTCACTACTTGCGCGCGTGTGTTTGTTATAAATATCTGTGCATGAAACAATTAAAGGCACTTGTTTCTCAACCCTTGAGGAAGCAACATATCTAATTATCCGTGCTGTGTGAAAGTTTAGTGAGTTTCGTTATGGCTGCATTTGTAACAAACTTGGACATCTTTATGTTCCTCCGTGTTGAAGGAGATATGAAAAATTGGGCACGACTCTATGAAGCTATTATTCTACATATCCCAGTTGAAACATGTTCACAAGATTTAGAAATAATCAAGACCTTTTTGAAGAACTACGTCAGTAATATCAATCGCAGATGGACAAGTGCTTCTAGAAATCAGAAAACTTTCATGAATAGACATGCTGCGTGGTTACAATCAAATATTAGTTGGCCAAATTGCACTACTGTTAATTTATCCGAGATTTTTCAAGCCCAAGATGAAGTTATCGAAAACATATCGTCAGACAATACTTCATTTGACATCGATACTACAACAGCTGTGATTCCGTCGACATCTAGTACAACAACTGTGGGCACATCTACCGAAGTTCAGATTAGGAAGCCTTTTGTTGACCTCAGCAACAAACAGGAGAAAAGACGTTCAGAGTCTCTTTTGGACTATTCGCCGGAAGAACTTACTTTTGCATTAGTCGAAAGACTTAGGATAGACAAGAAGAATGACTTAGCTCGTGTTATTGACCATATAACGAAGAACCCTGATAGTGTTGCTATCGTTCAAGCCACATTGTTTAAGAAAAATACAAAAAAAACTTTTGATGGAGATTATGCTCTTGGTCTTTATACATCATTGAACCTGTCAAAATGGAAATACTTGTGTTTAAGGAAAGCGCTGTTAGATTGTGAAGTTCCAGTGTTACCATCGTATCACAAACTCCTTGAAGCTAAAAATAGATGCTATCCTCATGATTTAGAAATTACTGAGAGAGGAGCCAGAGTGAAGCTTCAAGCCCTATTGGATCTGACAGTCCAGAAGATTCTTCAAATTACTGGTACCCAGATTGATTCGTCAACTGAAGGATTGAAGTTAATTAGTAAATGGGGTTTTGATGGTGCTTCTTCACAAAGTACCTACAAGCAAAGGAGTGAAGATGTAGACTTCAGTGATTCATCGGTTTTCATGTCAAGTCTTGTCCCTCTTAAATTAGTTTCTAATAATAGCACCATATGGGAAAACCCAACACCTTCTTCAACACATTATTGCAGGCCCATTAAGTTCGAGTTTTGTAAAGAGACAGCAGAATACATCAAGCAAGAAGAAGCTGCATTGAAGGAAGAAATAAAAAACATCGATTCTACAAAATGGGCAGGGCTAGAGATTAGTCACAAGCTTCATATGACAATGATCGACGGAAAAGTGGCCACTATTATAACGGATACTTCGTCTGCATCTGCCTGCAATATTTGCCTTGCTAAGCCAACTGAGATGAACAAGCTGTCAGAAGTATTTACAAGACCTGTTCGAGAAGATGTTTATAAATATGGACTTTCTACTCTTCATATGTGGATTCGTTGTATGGAGTGTATTCTACACATATCTTACAACATGGACTTTGAGATGTGGACTGCACGAGGTGCTAACAAGCAACTAAAAGCTGCGAAGAAACATTTGACGCAAGAAGAATTCAAACAGCAAATGGGAATACTTGTGGATTTTGTGAAGCAAGGCTTTGGAACCACAAACGACGGAAACACAGCCAGAAGGTTTTTTAGAGATTATGAGAAATCTGCCGAAATAACCAATGTTGACAAAGACCTGCTGAAGCATTTTGCGGTTATTCTTCAAACGATTTCATCAGGATGTGCCATAGATATTGAAAAATTCAGGACTTATTGCAGAGAAACAGCTGAGATCTTTGTTCATCTATACCCATGGTTTTATATGCCCGCAAGTGTGCACAAGCTACTCATACACGGTGCAGACATTTGTCATCACTTTGGCCTCCTACCAATTGGCATTCTTTCCGAAGAAGCTGGAGAAGCAAGAAATAAAGAATTTCGAAGAGTTCGTGAGTCTCACACAAGAAAATTTAACAGGATAAAGACCAACGAGGACTTGTTTCATAATTTTTTAATTAGTTCAGACCCATATTTATCCCATATTCGACCAAAATACAGCAACTCAAAGCAATTCGATTTTTTTCCAGATGTTAAAGAGCTTTTGTTGTTGCCTGAGGTAGTAACAGAAGAAACCGAAAATATGGATCTACAGGAGTTGCAGTCTGAACATGATCCATTAATGTAAACGTGACAGATTTAGTGATGTTGTAATTGTTAGAATTGAGTTTGTTAGTAGTAGTAGTTAAGTTGTGGTCCTTTTCAGGACTACTTAAAATAGTCAAAGGGTCGTGATATTCAGCCGTATCCGGTTAGACTGGAAGACAAGTTATCCCGGTTGCGACCTTACGGGCCCGGGGTCCGCCCGGCCCTCAAGGTCGCAACTGGGATAACGCTCGGATGATGATGATGACTTAAAATAGTCATTTTCAAGACTTCAGAAAAAGCCCTTTTCAGGGCTAAATCTATTTCTAATTGTTTCTTTCAAGATAAGTCACACTAGTAGTATAACCACCAATATCAACCATGATTTATCAATAGGAAATATCAACAGATGAAAGAATAATCAACAGAAGATTATTTAAAACAAAAATAAGCAAAAATGCTTATTTTATCATAACGTCACGCTTTATATTCCCCGAAGGCAAAGGTGTATACTACACTATAGTACACTGTAATTTCGCCAGTTATATTTAAGTCCCAAGTAATAGGGGGCGAGCCTAATAAAAGGATGGGGCACGCGGGGGGCTTGTTTTATTAAAAAATATATTTTGGATTAATTTTAATAGAAAAACTCGTTAATAATAATAAGATAATTCAACATAAAAATTTTAAACTTTATAGCATCGTAGGCGCCAAGGCCGCAGGGATACGCAAGCAATTTATATGTCGTCGTATTAAGGACAATAAGTACTTACCAGAATATAAGGTTTGCTTGCTATACTTTGATACTGAACGGAGAAAAAAAAATAGATTTTCTCCTATACATTTTTATTTTCAATATTTTTTTTTGACGTGAAGGAGCAGTTTTTTTGAAAAGTTGTAGAAATAAGTATTAATCAGCGTTAAATTTCCTACACGAAACAATTTTTTGTTAAGTTAAATAAGCATTTTCGATCCTATGTCCACCTTTTTGAAAATCCGGACCACTGTGCGCCGCCGGCGCTCGGCGCCGGCGCCGACTGTCTCTGTCTTTCACTATTGTAGTGTCTAGTGCAATAATAACTCTTATTTCAAACGAGTTGTAGATTGATCTTGCTTGAATTAATAATGCGACATTGCCGCATTTTCCTAAGCCCGTAGTAGTAAATGCTTTATTCATTCATAATCTTACCTTATCTTGTAGTAAACAAGAACAATGTCTATAATTTAATATTATTGGCGGATAAAATTTAAAAAATATAAGCACATGTTTTTTTTATTGATATGAGTCGTCTAGCGTCTACCGAGCTGCCTCTAAAATTTTCCAGTATGATAAAAAAATAACCGTGTATATGGTTCAGAGGCAATCAGTCATTCCACACATTTGTGACATTTTATTTCTCGCTGCATTTTATGTATGTACTTAATAATATTTTCAGAAAATCTCTATTGGTTTCTCCTACAGTATCTAAAATGTCCAACCGCTCATTTTGCATCATTAACTTACACTTCAAATCACTTAACACATTTTCAAGTTTGGCTACTTTTTTTCCCAATCGTCTAAGCGATTCATGCACTGCCCGTAGTTTTTTACTTGATGACCTCGCTGATTGTTTCAAACGCAGCATTTGAAGCCGCATTATTCTCTTTCGGGGCGTATTCAAATTTGAACCGAAATCCAACACCGATGCGTCCTGAAACAATATGTATACAGGTTAAAAATAAAATCAGGTGCTAATTTTACAACATTAAAAATAATAATTAAGAAATTTGTAAACTGTATCTGTACTAATGGTCAGACTTGTTATATAAATAGGAAATGTCCAAAATCAAACCATTAATAATATTTTTGGCCATTTCAAAATAGTAGAAAAGAATTTGGTACCTACCCATGTTAACATACTCTTATAAAAATTTTGGTGTCATTAATCCAAAACTGTAAAATTAATTTTGAAATCCCTTATACAAATAGTTGGGTCTGTGAAAAATAAATATAGGTTTCGGCTTGATAGGGATTTACTTTGTAGATATAATATGTATAAGTTACTGACCTGTAAAAAAAGTTAGGAATAGCACCACTCCTAAGAAAAGTGCCTTTTTTGTTTTTCTGAATCCACTGTTGTTCAAAATGCTTAGAACACATTGTTTGGTTGGCCAATTCAATCGACCAGTAGCTTTAACCCAACTGTTTCGAGTAGTTATCTCCGAAGGAAATCTGTTAAATGCAGACAAACAAGCAAATAGAAAGTTTAACTTCAAAAGAATTATCTTTCTTATCTAAAATGCTCAAAATTTTATACTTAAATATGTCAATATTAATGTAACACAGAAACTAATATGTGAGTTCCCTTTAACGTAACAAATTACCTACGAATCAAGGAAAAATAGTCGTAGCGTAACTGGTATCATTATAACCCGGCAAAATGTTATACGCGTTGGCTGTATACGTGACCATATTGAATGGCGACATTCTTAACTTATTAGGTTAATAGTAACCTTATAATTAGTTTCAAATTTCATGTTTAATCCCATAATATGATTGAGAACCATAGTAGAAGGATAAAATATTGCAATATAACTTGTATTTATAATTTAAAAAATAGTTTTGGCGCTTAATATTGACACAATTTAGGTCTTACCTGTAAAGGTTATATTTTCCTGTTTTCTAGCACTATCACTATTACAACCTAAAGCGGAGCAGTGCACCATGATTTAAATGTTCAAATAGTTCAATATTACACTAATTAAACTGTTAAATAATTGCACAGTGAGCTATACTTCACACAACAAATTTCATCCACGTATTTGTTTAGCACCAGACGCTGGTGATAAACAATCCCCACTACCAGTTTCACCTATATACGGTGATAAAGACAAAAAAAAATGATGCCGTCTTCTTCTTTCCTTTGGCAATGTGTATAAGTTTATCTCTTTTCCTCATGTTTGACGGCTTTTATAGCCCATCTATTCCATTCTATATCTATGTGATAGCAGGATAATCCGTTGCTCAATAATGTGTTATTCGTTACGTTCATATAATGCATTATATTATCTGCTATCGTAATAACGACCATCTCTAGTTTTCAACTGAGCTAAACGGAAATGTAGAGTGCCGCTCTCGTGTGTTCCCGCCAATGTTTGTTCCCCGGCGAAAGTTTCGCCTCCCGGCGAACTACGGGAATGTAGAGCGTACTTAATAATTGAGGTCATTTTTGTAACGATAACTGCTTACCCTGCCCCCCTAGACAAGACGCATTTCGATAATCGCTAACGCAATCGCTAGAAGGAAAATGTATGCGATTTGACATAAGCCCTCGTTTAGCTTTCGAGCGCAATTGTCAAATCTCATACATTGTCCATTAAGCGATTGCGTTAGCGATTATCGAAAGACATCTTGTCTAGGGGGGCTGCGCTCTTATCGCCAAATCGGTATCGGGTCAGCGACGCGAAACGGTAACGAACACTTGTGTCATGCAATAAATTTCAATTTCCCGTGCAGTCAGATGAAGGTCGTAGGAGTAGGTAAATTCTCATACCTAAACTTGGCTTTTCTTGGAGAGTGATCCTTCTGTTCTTTCGTACTATCTGGGGGCACGGCAGTGCCCCCGCCAAGTCGAGCGCGAAGCAAACACTGCCGTACCATCCTTTACTGGAACCATTTCGCCGCATTTTCAGGCCCCTATTTGAGAACCTCTGGATAGGACCAGACGCAGAAATTTTTGTCATCAAGTAAGCTATAATCACATACTTAAAATCCAAAATTTCAAGTCTGTAGGTCATTTAGTTCCGAAGTAAAGCGAAAGCAAAGTTTCGCATTTATGACAGACAGACACTCACTCACTCATGATCTTCAAAATAGAACTAGTACTTCCCAGAAACTCAGAGAGCTGAAATTTGGTACAGAGTTAGGGTTTAATAGCCACATAAAGAGAAAACTATAAAAACTAGGATAATCAAAGATCTGGAGTACCTGGTGAACCTGATTAGAAAACACAAGACTCAAGAGCCCAACCAAACTATTAGAGATATCGACATACTGCCTTTACAAAAAATATTCAACTTGGTGGGCCGCTTCCAATAAAAAAAAGAAAAAAAGAAAAGAAAGATTTGTAATAATAAAAAAAACTACCCCTAAAAAGAAAAAAACTGTGTCAAATAAAAAAATCTAATAAAATAAATCAATAGCTCACGTTTCTACAAAAAGAAGTGAACTCCCACCAAAAACATTCTGTAAAAAACTAGCCAAGTCTCGATGGAGCTGCTTGTTTATCTCTAAAAAGTAATGAAATCTAGACAAAGTCGTGCCAAGTCTAAGGTTCCTTACTGCAATTTCTTTATTATTATAGTTAATGTTGTGTGACTTGGTCGTTGAACATTCTTTATACGTTAGTGGGTACAAGTCAACGGCCAAGTCACACAACATTAACTATTTAATAATAAAGAAATCGCAGTAAGGAACCTTAGACTTTGCCTAGATTTCATTACTTTTTAGAGATAAACAAGCAGCTCCATCGAAACTTGGCTAGTTTTTACAGAATGTTTTTGGTGGGATTTCACTTCTTTTTGTAGAAACGTGAGCTTATTGATTTAATTTATTAGATTTTCTTATTTGACACAGTTTTTTTCTTTTTAGGGGTAGTTTTTTTATTATTACAAATCTTTCTTTTCTTTATTGGAAGCGGCCCACCAAGTTGAATATTTTTTTGTAAAGGCGGTATGTCGATATCTCTAATAGTTTGGTTGGGCTCTTGTGTTTTCTAATACTCAGGTATTACTCACCAGGTACTCCAGATCTGCGATTATCCTAGTTTTTCTTGTTTTCCCTTTATGTGGCCATTAAACCCTAACTTTGTACTAAATTTCAGCTCTGAGTTTGTGGGAAGTACTAGTTCTATTTTGATGATCATGAGTGAGTGAGTGTCTGTCTGTCATAAATGCGAAACTTTGCTTTCGCTTAACTTCGGAACTAAATGACCTACAGACTTGAAATTTTGGATTTTAAGTATGTGATTATAGCTTACTGGATGATGAAAATTTCTGCGTTCTGGTCTTATCCAGAGGTTCTCAAATAGGGGCCTGAAAATGCGGCGAAATGGTTCCAGTTAAGGATGATACGGCAGTGTTTGCTTCGCGCTCGACTTGGCGGGGGCACTGCCGTGCCCTGGGGGCACTGCCGTGCCCCCAGGGCACGGCCTTTATATAAAGAAATTGAAACACAACACCACCTTCTGGATGGTTAACCAAGTGTTATGTCCATAAATTAACTCACACCGCCATTTGTTAGATAACTTACGAACTATTTTCCAATGACAAACATTAAATTTGAAATAGTGAATATACTAGGCTCAATAATCGATGTTTTTTTTTACCTTAAATTAAAATAATTTTAATAAAAATAAATAAATATTGTTTTCACTTTTCTTTTTTTCTCGCTAGAAACTAAGCTTAAAACAAGAATGCAGATTTAAGGGGACAACGACTCGTGAAATATTTAGTTCCCGTTGTCCCCTTAGACAAATCTACGTTATGGGGACAACGGGAATAGTAGATTATGCACCAGGGATTAAAGCAGTGTCTAACGTCACGGGTGCCATATTGAACCCCGAGCGTAACGAGGGACTCTAGAGTTAAAATTTATCTCCTGAGCGAAGCGAGGGAGTTATGTAGAGTCCTAAGTGAAGCGAGGGGTTCAAGTCGCCTAAGACGAAGACACTGCTTTATTCCAGAGGTGAATACTCTACTTTTCATACCATCTGCGAGACAATAAAAACTTAGGGCTCTATAACCAATTACTTAGCTGGTAATTTTCATCATAAACACTGTCACGTTATCATTATCACTATCAGTATAACTATGGTTAAAATTATGATATTATCATGAAAACCATAAAATACAAAAACAAAGATTTATTTTTCTCAAGCACGAACACGTCACGCAATAATTATATCTTAAGTAAAGCTTGAAACATATTTAATAATAATATAACAAGTATGAACTTAGTCTACATATCGATTTACAATACGAATCGATTAGCTGCTGGACCCTGTCAATGACCTTTAGTAGTACGCAGCCGAGCAGGTTCGAGCCTACCTATGTTAGGGTGATTAGGCCTTAGTCAACCACGCTGGCCAAGTGCGGATTGGTCGACTTCACATACATCATTGAATTTCTTCGCAGATGTATGCAGGTTGCCTCACGATGTTTTCCTTCACGATATTTCACGATATTTACTTTTGAAACAGCAATTAATTACTACACACAACTGACGAAATAAATCTCAAATAGTCGACAACCTATTGACCCCAAATAAAAAAAAAGTTGAAGCACCTGGACATTTACTTACGTTTTATAACTTTATCAATAAAACACTGAATAAACTTCTAAAAAGACTATTATTGATGCCACAAAACACATTCCACTAAGCACTTTATTAACGTAAGCAACAAGATATTATAATTTTGAAATACGTAATAGCGTTGGCGGCAAAGTTTTGTATATGTATTAAAGGCAAAGCTATGAAAACAATACAACGGAATACTGTTGGTGTAAATTATGGAACAAATTGTAGAAACATTCTTTATTTTTAAATATGCCGCGTAATTTTTTCAAATGCTGTTTAGTGTTCTTGCTTTACTCTGCTTTTATTCGTTTTTATCGATAGTTAATGGTGGCCGTCGAAAGATGGCGCTTTTTGCATAAAACGTATTTTATCAATAAAAAATTAATTGAAATGTAATTGTTTATTTTAGCTTGCAGTGTTATGTAGATAAATATTTTATAATTTTGGTAAAGAAATTATGTATTTAGATGTTATAAAAACATTATTTACACAGGTAGAATGTCTTTGTCTCTAGTGGATGCACGCTACTGCTGTATGGGCGTAGAACCTTTGCCTTCCTAAGCTAGCATCTATGCTAAATTTTCATACAAATTTTATGTTCCATTATTTAAAACACTTTAATCCCTTGGGAGTTTCATACAAAATTATATCCCTTGGGATATAATGTCTTGCTTTACGTTGAAGTTAAGAGGGATCTAATTGAACATTGTCGAGCAGGTGGTATGAAAAGAAATTTAAGCACGTCCCGCTGTCCCCGTGATGGGGACACGGCGTACGGGGACAACGGGAATAGACGGAGATAATAACTATCCTATCTATCAAATTTGATTAAAATCGGTTAAGTAGTTTCGGAGTTCATCCCGGACAAACATTGTGACACGAGATTTTTATAGATAGGTAGGTACTTATAGATAAAAAAGATGGAATATTGAAACCGGTTGTTGTTAAATAGAGGAAATCATACGGGTCGTTTTTCCACACAAACGAAGTCCCCTGTTTCCTTCCTGGATACTGGAAATAGTTGCTAAATTTTTTCACTTGCTACTATTAGCATGTTCCTGTTTCCTTTTTTATTAGGTTTGTTATTAAAAGATATTTATGGCCAATTTCACAAACCTTAGCTAAAGAATACTCCTAAAACGTATGCTGTCACTTTTTGTCTTTAATGAAAATAATGTGACGCCGCATGCCGCCTAAGCTTAGATCATTTAACCTGAATGCTCTAAGCGCCTTATTTCAGCCAAGAGACGCCCACTGCTGGACATAGGCCTCCCCCAGGGATCTCCAAACCGATCGGTCCTGCGCCTCCCGCATCCAGCGGCTTCCCGCGACCTTCACCAGATCGTCGGTCCACCTTGTGGGGGGCCTACCAACGCTGCGTCTCCCGGTACGTGGCCGCCACTCAAGGACCTTTCCGCCCCAACGGCCGTCAGTCCTGCGAGCTATGTGTCCTGCCCACTGCCACTTAAGGTTTGCAATTCTTTGGGTTATGTCGGTGACTCTAGTTCTTCTACGGATCTCTTCATTTCTGATGCGATCGCGTAGAGAAACCCCGAGCATAGCCCTCTCCATTGCCCTTTGAGTGACATTGAGCCTTCTGATGAGACCCATTGTAAACGGCCACGTCTCAGTTCCGTACGTCATCACTGGTAACACGCACGAATTGAAGACTTTCGTCTTGAGACACTGCGGTAGATTGGCCGAGAATATGCTGCGTAGCTTCCCGAACGCTGCCCAGCCGAGTTGGATTCGTCGATTTACCTCTTTCTGGAAGTTGGACTTACCGAGCTGGACTATTTGTCCCAGGTAAACATATTCGTCAACAACTTCCAGTGTAGAGCCGCCAACCTTCACAGGAGTGGGTACTACATGGGAATTCACCATGATTTTGGTCTTGTCCATGTTCATTTTAAGACCCACTTGTTGGGAAACTCTACAGAGGTCTTCGAGCATTGTGCCTAGATCTTCCACGGTCTCAGCCATGACTACAATATCATCGGCAAAACGAAGGTGGGTCATGTACTCGCCGTTTATGTTGATGCCGAGTCCTCTCCAGTCCAAAAGCTTAAATGCATCCTCCAACGCGGCTGTGAACAGTTTCGGCGATATAACGTCACCCTGTCTCACACCACGCTGAAGTCGTACTGGTTTCGAGTTTTGGTCCTGAAGGCGGACTGACATGGTGGCGTTTTCGTACAATGACTGCAACACTTGGATGTACCGATAGTCTATTTGGCACCTCTGGAGTGATCTAAGTACGGCCCAGGTCTCGACAGAATCGAAGGCTTTCTCATAGTCCACAAACGCCAAGCATAGTGGCAGATTATACTCCTCGGTCTTCTGTATAACCTGCCGCAGCGTATGGATGTGGTCTATGGTACTATAGCCTTTACGGAATCCGGCTTGTTCGGGAGGCTGGAAGTCGTCAAACCTGCGCGCGAGACGATTCGTGATAACTCTCGAGAACAGCTTGTATACATGACTCAGGAGCGTGATGGGTCTGTAGTTCTTCAACTGGGCCCTGTCGCCCTTTTTGAAGACAAGTGCCACCACACCCCTGTGCCATGCTTTAGGCGTATTGCCCTCGAGTATGATGGAGTTAAATAGCCTCTGCAGCGTTTTCCGGACTGGTAGTCCACCCGCTTTCAAAAGCTCAGCTGTAACTCCATCATCACCCGGTGCCTTGTTGTTTTTTAGCTGTTTGAGAGCCACACTAATCTCGTATAGGCTGACGTCCGGGATGTCTTCGGTGTAATGCCGGATCAATTTGGCTCTAGGATCTGTAGCCTGAATGACAGGTGCCCGCGATGTTGTGTAAAGCTGTCCATAGAAGCGTTCGATCTCAGCCATAAGCTCAGGTCGAGACGTAACGACTCTGCCGTCCTCTGTCTTCAGCTTCGTCAGCAGACTCTGACCGAGTGACAGATCTCTTGCGAACACTTTGGAGCCCTTGTTCCGCTCGATGGCTTCCTTAATACGTTCCGTATTAGATCGGCGTATGTCGCGAGTCAGAGACTTCGAGATCTGTTTGTTGAGTCGCCGACGAGCATCTTCAGAACACTGCAGACCCATCCCACGCCTTTCTTCCATGAGCTTAATTGTCGGCTCTGAGATCTTGCTCCTTTGCTTAGTACGGCTGGGTTTGAAAAACTTCGAACCCACCGTAAGGACAGTTTCCACAAACCTGTCATTATATGTGTCCACATCCGTGCAATCCTCCAGGCAAGCGAAGCGATTCTGCAATTCGAGTTGGAAGCGTTCGGGGTTTTGGATCTGGATGGTTTCAGGACGGAGCGTTGACTTCATCAGTCGATACCTCTCAGCTTTTACGTTAAGATTCAATGCGCCTCTCACCATTCGGTGATCGCTTCCGGTGTTGAACGCATTGATCACTGAGACGTCATTGAAAATGCGAGTCTTAGTCGACATGATGAAGTCAATCTCATTTTTTGTCACGCCATCCGGACTTTTCCAGGTCCACTTTCGATGCAGCCGTTTTTTGAAAAAAGAGTTCATCATATAGAGTCCCTCTCTCTCTCCATGTAATCGGCTAGCATTTGACCACGGTAATTCCGGATTCCAGCTCCAAATTGCCCCACTTTCAACTCACTATCGCCACGCTTGCCTAGCCTTGCGTTGAAGTCTCCCATGACAACGGTGTAGTGAGTTTTGGAAGCATGTATTGCCCGAGAAATGTCCTCATACATGGCTTCCACTTCCTCGTCGGGGTGCGTCGAGGTCGGGGCGTATACCTGTATGACCTTCAACGAATACCGTTTGGTCATTCTGAGTATAAGGTACGCCACCCTATTCGACACACTTCCGATCTGTACAACGCTGTTCACAAGAGACCTGTGGACGATAAATCCGACACCACCTTGGGACAGGTCTTCGCCCTCCCGGAAATAGAGCAGGTTGCCGGATTTGAGAACCATCGTGTCCTCACCCTCTCTTCGGACTTCGGACAGTCCCACTACACTCCAGCGAATCCTGCTTAGTTCCTTTTCAAGTTCCAGCAGCTTCTCCTCGGTCCGCAGTGTGCGCGCGTTATATGTGGCCAGGGCCAAGGTCGTTTGACGGGGGATCTCCGCCGCCCGGGGATTCTTTGTACCCCAGGTCCCAGTACCGCGTCGACGTCCGTCACCGCCGGCACGGCCTCCAGAACCGCCGGGCACTTGGGGCCTTTGTTTTAGGTTTAAGTTCATGGGGGGGTTTTGGGCCGTCTCCCACCACGCTGGCCCAGTGCGGGTTGGTGGGGAGCGCCAGAGCCTCGTCTGTTATATAGCAGGGTGCACCGCGTGCAGGTGAGGTTGGCTTGGGTCCGAATAGGTGATATTTGGAACCCCTTACACCCCCTAAGCGCCTAAGAGTATCCTAAGCTAAGACAAGGTTGGTGAAATTGACCAAATTCCTTCAAAAACCTAAATAATTGGCCAGATTTTCGGCTGTATACCTACAAACATCCAGTAAATAAAGTGCTTAAGTGGAACACGACCCATAAATGCATTATAAGTTTGCAAACAAGCTGACTGCCCACCTTTAGTGGGTAAGTCTCTAAAGTCACAAAGTAGCAAAATCTATATAAATAAAAATGGATCTTAGAAATGTATGTACGCGCATAACTTTCGAACGACTACACCAAATTGGATGATTCTTGGTTTTATGTATTCGTTATTGTTAGGACAGCGTGGCTGACCCCAGCCGGGCCACAAAAAAAACTGTGAAATATAGATTGTTTGAGAATGTCGCTATAATGTCTAGAGTTTGTCAAGTATGTCGTCCAGTTTCAGAGTTTGTCGCCTGCGCGTTTCAGAGATCTGTCAGCCACACGTTAGGAAAAGGTTTGTGTAATATAAAAATTACAATAGTTTAAACAAACAGTAATTTAGTTAAAAAACATGGCGATACAAAGTACGCCGGGTCAGCTAGTATAATATAATATGGTTCTTATAAAAACCGTATTACCTACTCTATAATTGAGATCAAAACTTGAATATGACTTTCAGAGTCCATCTGGCTACCCACTGCGACCATCTTACCAAAGTCGCCATGATAATTATTTTAATTAAGTTGTGTTCTGACAATTAGATAAGATAGCCAGCTCCACTGTTGTTGTAGGTGCGACAAACTTAGGTAAGACGGTGATAGCCAGCCACGCAGGCTTAGAAGCCCTACCAACAACCAAACCAACCAGGGGTTATGTCTATGAAAAAGCATATCACGAGTTCACGATTGTCTTTGATTTGACAGCCATTGCGCCGTGAACACAAGACTCGGCGCCGACTTCCTTCTATAAGGCAGTGATGAATGTGCTGATTATCAAAATTGAAGATGATCGCGATAGATTTTGTCTTAGGTACACAATAAAGGGCAAACCCCTCCAACCACCCATGGCCCTACTCAACCAATCCTGGTTATACGGGCCAACACATAATGAAGGGCAGGTAAAAAAAATCTACTCCCATGGGGAATCGAACCCCGGACTTGCAGATTAACACCGGGTGCTCTCAACCACAAGATCACGGAGGCGGTCAAACTGGACTGAAGGCATAAGTCAATTAGGGTTGCTGTAATTTCTGGGTCGTTAATTTGATACCTACTACTTATTATACTGTGTTCTTACCTCAGTGGTCGCAGCAAGAGGAGCGGCGTCGCCTCCTCCGCTGCGACATACATCCTTTTGTAAATCCAAACCAGAGAGCAAGTGCCAAAACAGTTAGAAGACCTATAAGCACCACAGTTTGCACTTTTGGGTCAGATATATTTATAATGTCCTTAGTTTGTAATTTCATTTTCTTCGTGCCTCCAGGCGATGGACTTTTAACGATTGAAGAACTTTTCTTCGCCATTTTCGACGATTTCTCTTGCAATACCTGACCCATATTTACGTAGCGCTCGGTAAAAAATGGTTTAATTTTATATCATTTTTTATTGTTAATTTGATTGGTAAGATTACAGACAATTAGGTAAACAAGTTTGTAAGATCATATTGTTGGTATTGGATGGGATCAATCACAAACTAGATCAATTTTAAATTGTTTGTAGTTTGTGACTGACAAATAATGACAGATTAGGTACTCTATAGATTAGGTAAGTTCCATGGATTATGTATTGAAATTAAATTTGAAAGGAGTTTTAATATAAAGCCGTCATTAAAGGTGCATTTCTGCCAAAATCTTGTGTTGAGAACACAGAAGTTGACAACTTTTATTAGCTGGGAGTATCATTAGATAAAATACTTAAATTATAAAAATGTGGAGTACTTTTATGACTTAAATTGCAAAGAATACAACGTAGTGATTATCATCTCTCTGACGAACTGCACGCGAGGGCGCATGTTGATGGCATGTTTCTATACATACAGTGTATAATCAAAAATCCTGTGAATCCCCACATTCACGTTTTGTCCCAACGCTACCACGATAGCGCCACCGTCCACCCTAACTCTAGCCAGGCGGCCGACTACACCCCCTTTAACAGTGTAGAAGCCAAAAGTCGTCGACCGAGAAACATCCCCGAGCGAACGACCTTCTCCCTCCGCCTTCCAACCAAACATCAAATAGCACTGCACAGTGTACACCCATGCACTAGTCCCACACACCGCACTCGTAGAACAAGAGTGCGAAAGCCCGGTCTACTAAGTCTGCGATATACCAGGTATAGATATGTACCTAGTCGCTTCTCTCCACTCTCCACAACGCGGCGAACTTGAGCGTCCAAGCCTTAGAGGCGCGCTCGAGTTGCAGCCGCTCCCCGCACGCTATAACCGCCTGGTGATGGTGAATCTACTAAGAGAGCAGGACACCCTCGTGGTGACCCCCTCCAAGATAGAAATCCATCCGGTTTGGATTGCCAAACGAGGCTTGGGGACCTCCCAAAGTTCTCGCCTTATAAAAATAGTTAAGGTGAAGCTGTAACAGCCATCTGTGGAACAAGAAAAAAACCTGTGAACCCTATTAGGAGAATAAACGAAAAGAACGCCATAATTTTTATATATTAGAATCGATATATAAAAATTATGGCGTCGTTAAACATTAAAAATTGTAAAATAAATTTTGAAATCCCTCATACAAATACTGAGGTCTATGAAAAAAATGTATATTGAGGAATAAAAAAAATAATTTTTCAATTTAAAATTTTCAATGACGGCATATCTTTTATAAAACTGGGACTATAAAACCACAAATAGGGCCGGAACCTTTCTGTGAGATTTCAAAAAACCAGGTACCTACACAATTTTCTAAATGAACAACTGCTTAGGAACTCATTCGAACTCTGGAAATCTACTCCAGGGCAAGAACACGCGAAGGCATTAATACAAGGTTACTCGCGTAAACTAACTGACGAGCTCTTGCAGCTTAACAGGAAAAACCATTGGCGTATCTAAAGTATTTTTCTATAGGAGCGCCTGGCCTATGATTTTGTATTCAGTATTTTGGCGTGTGGCTGACAACAGCTGGGTCACAAAAAAACTGTGAAAATTAGATTGTTTGAGTATGCCTCTATAATGTCTAGAGTTTGTCAGAGTTTGTCACTTGCGCGTTTCAGAGATGTGTGGCCCAGCTGGGGTAACGTTACCCCAGTCGGGCCACACAGATCTCCACAACCAAACGACATAGCGAAAATCTGTTTGCTGTTATCAATAGGCAACCAGTTTGTCGGACAAGTTTCAGAGTTTGTCCATCCACCATTTCAGAGCTCACCTGCAGCAAAGTTGCTGTAACTGAGCTAGCTGGATCTCGAAAACAAAGCGACGCGACGTAGAGAAAAACTGTTTGCTGGAATAGTGAAGCGGTGGTTTGTCGGAGTTTGTTGAACAAGTTCCAGAGTTTGAGACATGCGCATTTCTGGGATGTGTGTGGCCCAGCTGGAGAAACTTTACCCCAGCTGGGCCACTTGGATCTCAAAAACGAAACGACCTAGCAAAAATCTGCTTACTGACAAAGATAGGTGGTAGTTTGTCGATACATTCCTTAAAGATTTAGTTAGAGTTTGTCGACGCCCAATCCAAAGGTAAATAGTCTAGGAGCCTGGAGTCCCAAATGTGCGAGAAATGTGTATTTTTTATTTACAATAGTTAATTGAATTCAGTGATAAAACAGTAGGTAACCGTTAATGGTCTAGTGCCCACCCCAGTTACCGTTTCAAAATCCTATGATGGACGCCAAACAGTGATAACTTCAAACTAAAATCAAGGGCCCACCCTAGAAAGAAACTCTAGATACGCCAATGTGGACAGGATTATTTTTTTTAAATATTATCTGGAGAAGCCCCCCCCCCCCCCTCTCCCCTCTATACCGGGTGTAACTGAACACCCCAATAACATTTAAGGCGAGGATTTCCCAAATTTGCCGATCTTAGAACGTCTAGATCTGGATAATATTAGAACCCACAATTCTGAAATTCACACACCTTAAACTTGAAGATATAATCTAGTGAACTGTGAAAGCAGAAACACGATTTACTCCATTTCACTCGATAGAAAAAAATCCAAACATAGGTCTAAATCAAAAACTAAAACCACGATTTGAAATCGAAATATACATAAAACAGTATAAAAGTTATACCAAAACATGTAGTTCGTTATTATCTAGTGAACTGTGAAGACAGATTTTTTGATGTCATATAAAATATTTAGGAAAATGACGAAAATTCTATAATTTCGCTTGGTTGCAATCGCGCTCCATATAAGACAGTACTCGCCAAGTCGTCTCAGGGTATGGTCATGTCGCTTCGTGTCGCGGACGCAAAAAAATATATTACGTGTTTCTTTACGATCGAATTTTAATTTTGCAGTTTGCGTTTATTTTGTTAACTTTCATTATTATTATAGATTAGTGTAGTAATATGGTGAATAGTGTAAATAATGGATTAGGTATTATAAAGGAGAAAACTATTTTAATCCTTCTTCCTAAATTATTTTATGTGTGAAAAAATATGTTTTTCGTTCTTTTTTTCTATAAGTTATTTTATGTGTAAAAATCGCTAATAAAAGAAGTCAAAGACGAAATGTTAAATCAAATGCATACAAAAAATGCTGAAAGACAAGTGGTAAATATTTATTTCCCAAATGTTTATATTTTATTGCCGCGGCCATATAGCACAGTGCAGTGTTAAGAAACCAGTATGATAATTTCTTCAAGTAAATATGCAACGATTTATAGGTTCAAAATAATGTTTCCTATAAAACTTTATTGCTGAATTCCTTTAAATACTTAATGTTACCCCCTTTATTCACAACGCCTTGCATCAAAGCTTTAGAAGGTAGAATCAACAGCACATTATACATGTAGCTAAATAATAGAGTTTTATTCGAGCCTATGTATTATATATGATTATGAACAGTAAAATAGTATTTTAGGAATCTTTTAAATTTCATAACATGGTCAAGCGTGAGTTGATTATAAAAAAGTAAAAAATAATTAACATAAATTTCCGTTCGATTTATGTAAAGATCACTTCATTGTATTAAAAGAAAATATCTGATCAGCGGAATTTTGTGAAACTTTATAAAATATTTGCTTTTGCCCGCTGCTTCGCCCGCATAAATGTCATAGAGGTTCCATACAAACTATTATTTTTTAGTTTTACCCCCTTAGATGGCGAATTTCCAACATACATGTCAAATTTCCGCTTTTTGTGCCTTTTATTTACGGCTGTGCGTAATCTGTCAGTCACTCAGTAATGAAAGTGTTTTTATATAAATACGTCGGCCCACACTAGGATTTTCAACTGTGTCGTAGGTGCAGTTTTTTTCTTTTTGAAAACGTCGCCCCACAGTAAGATTTTCTCCTGTGTTGAGGGTGCAGTTACGAACATAGAATATCACATGTACATACGCCCAGACCGGAAAAAATTCTGTAGGCCATACAAAATATTTGTCCCGTACGGGAATCGAACCCGCAACCCGTTGCGCAGTAGGCGATCATTCGACCTCTGCGCTAACCGTGTCATCAAAGTTACAAACATAGAATATATTACATATCACATGCACATACGCCCAGTCCGGAGCATATTTCTGTATTCCATACATAATATTTGTCCCGTAACTACAAAAAAATATTTTACAAAAAATAAAAACCGACTTCAAAAACACTGAAAACTTAAAAATAATATAAGAATAGGTACAGACAACATCACACTTCTGTATTGAAGTCGGCGCCAAAAGATAATCTCCTAGAAAGTGTTAAAATTTGTCACCGACTTCAATATAGAAGTGTGATGTTGTCTGTACCTATTCTTATATTATTTTTAAGCTTTCAGTGTTTTTGAAGTCGTTTTTTATTTTTTGTAAAATATTTTTTATTTTTAACTTTTCAGTGAATGAAATCTTTTTAGTGAAAGAAGTGTGTTTTTAGTGCTTTCCTCGATTTTCTATGGGATCCCATCATCAGATCCTGACTTTAGTGACCATGAGACCACCCTTGCTCTATACTCTATCGAATACAAAAATAATTTTGGACATCGGTTTAAAAATGACGGAGTTATGAGGTAACAAACATAAAAAATACAACCGAATTGATAACCTCCTCCTTTTTTGAAGTCGGTTAAAAATATTTGGGAATCGAACCCGCGACCAGTTGCGTAGTAAGCGATCACTCGAACTCTGTGCGCTAACCGTGTCGTCAAATGTAAAGTCATCATGGTAAAGAACGCTAGCTGTGTAGTACTTCCCGAGTTTTCTTACAGGCCTTAGGTGGTAGAATATTAATTAATATTTTAAAACCAGTTTGCTTAGAGACTAATACGGTTGCCTGATATTCATAGCAATTTGTGGCTTTCTTCTTGATAATCTTGTTTAGTACATGCACGCCCCTGTCACTCACGCAATGCAGCGTTATAAATACCTACCACTAAGTAGCGCGCCGGCGCGCCGACCGCTGCACACATGTGTAAAGAAATTCTTAGGTTGTGTGTGAAGTCGACTAACCCGCACTTGGCCAGCGTTGATGATGGTAGCACATCAAAAACAGGTTTGAACTTGTTTCGAATTCATCTAATAATAATATGATGGATGACATACCTGCCAGAGATACCTGTCACAAAAATTGGGATATAATTAAAAACAAAAATACTATCGTTTTTGATGCTTGCTAAGGCAAGGATAAAAATACCTCCGTCTTACCTATTTCTGCCGCAAATCAGCAGTGCTTGCATTGCTGTGTTCCGGTGTGAAGGGTAAGATATGGCACTGAAATTACTGGGTACCGTGACTATACATCTGATGTCACAAGTTGGCAACGTACACTGTGGTTCTTGTGGGGCTTGCAGTTTTACTGCGAATCGCACAGGAACCACATGTATTATAGGTGACTGTTACCACTTACTATCAGGTGGGCAGTTTGCTTGTTTGCCAACTTAGTAGCAATAAAATAAAACACACAACGTTACATTTTTATTTTGAAGTAGTTTTTGTTTTGAAGTGGTGTCGGTATTTTTGTAAAAAAAATATTTTAATTTTTTTCGTGAAATTAATAATAGCTCTCTAAGTCAACTTGAAAGAATATACCTAACTGAGAGTCAATACGTACCTTTTATATCTAATAGCCGTAACAGACGATCCGATTTGGTTGGAGCCAACCGCCCGACCCCAACCAAATTGGAACGTGTGTACGGCCCGACATAATTATTATTATCTTGTTGGATGCTCGACGCGACGGCCCGATCGCTCATCCGACAAGTAGGGACACGACAAAAGACAAAAGTATCGATACTTTGTGGTTTAATTTAATTATGTGTGCTTAAAGTAATAAATTAATAATTTAGTAAACTAAAATGACTCGACTGCTGTCCTGCCAAACCACAAAGTAGAGTTTTCAAAAATGTTGTTTTACTTTTTGTTTGTGTTTTAATAGGGCAACCGTGTTTCATTATTTATTTATATTTTCGCACGTTTAGTTACGAATTGTACAGTAAGCTCTTTGTCAAGCTATTTGACCTTGGGATCGTTCTTATGTCCCTTGTAATAGTGGCGGTATTCGTAATGTCAATGTAAAGCTTGAATAGGAGCTTACTGTACATCCTGCTAGTTGATTATTTATATAATCAATAACAGACATTACCCTATTTATGAGTACCTACCTAATATAATAAACTTTAATTTGTGAATTTACAGATGCTTTTTTATTATTGTTTATCCACTGGAACGCTCGCCACGCGAAGCGTGGTGGGTTTCAAAAGCAAAAAGTAGTATATCTCAAATATCAAAGGTGCCGCCATTGCGGAATGACTCACCCGGCGCGTACGGAGTGTTCAAAAAATTGCGGAGAGTGACATATACTGTCTACAAGAGAACAAAAAATACGTATGGAAAGGTAATTTAATATAGAAGGAACTTATAACAGTTAATTAGATAAGGATTAATAATTAAATGAATGAAGCGCGAAAATGTTCGGAAGGTCGCGGAAGACCCGATTTTTTTAAAAAAATTTTTGCACAAAAACTATTTTATAAAACTTTAAATAACCATATATATTATTATAGCCCTATTCTTGAAGATTATTTTGATATATAATAGTTTTGGGTAATATTTTTAATGAAAAAAGAAAAAAATAATAAAATCGACTAATTACGTAATTATATACGCGAGATGCGCACGCGCGACCTCAAATTTAAAAAAATTGCAAAAAATAAATTATTGTGTCTAAAATTAAATAAAAAATACGTATGGAAAGCTAATTTAATCAGGAATGAACTTATAATAGTTAATTAGATAAGGATTCATAATTGAATGAATAATGACGAGAATAGTAACTAAAGTGCTTAAAATTTCAAAAATACTCACTTTTTGAAAAAAACGTTTAGTGTGGCAATATAACACTATAAACTATCATAAACCATACATAATAATGTAGCCCAATTCTTCTAGTTTATTTTGATATAGAACACTCTACGAAAATACTAATACAGACTAAGTAAGTACGCAATAAATCTCATCGGTCATGGAGTAAGAAACGTATGGATACGGCCAAGTAAGTTAAACCGCAGACTATGACAAATTTATTTCAATCTAAGACTAAAAATAAATTGGACATGACCTGTCAACTTATGAAAGAGACTAATGACAAAGGAATAAAGCCATAGAGAAAATATTTTATTTTTCGCGATTTTTTTATCACACCGCGCGGTTTTACGCAAAGGGAACTGGGTACCATAGTACCCAGGTCGATCGAGAAGATCGAGATTTTGGGGACTATAGTCCCCACGGACGTTCCAGTGGACACACCTACTTAATTTGTTGCTGTTTTCAAGTCACTGACTGACGTTGAAGTACTCTACACTTTGAATTTGAAGTATTGATACTTTTCTTTCGATATTTTTACGAGTACGATAATTTTTTAATCTATAGGTATAGGTCTTATTTTAGGTATCTGTGTGTCTGTGTATCTGGTCTGGAACTTTGCGGAAAGAATTCATAATTTTAAATTCAAAAACAAATCCAACCGCATTCAAAGACTGCTAAATAATCACCTGTCTGGATCGGGATTTTTATGATACCGATCGATAGAGTCGGATCACAGGAAATAAATATTTCTAACAAACATTACCTCAAAAAATTAAGGACAACCATGAAATCTATCAGTACCTATTTATTTATTCTTTATAAACTTTATAAAATATTAACAAAAGTTGTTAATTTATTTGAGTTTCGCAAAGACAAATTATGTTTTTGTATTGGCGAAAATAGTATTTTGTATCGATATCGATATAGGTACATAATACTTTTTAAGGCATCCCTAATGTTGGATTGCCAACCGCGTCGGACCGTCTGTAGGCGCGTCGGCTCCTCATTTGGTTGGATCACGTTGGATCCAACCAAATCGGATCGTCTGTTAGCACTATAAAGACTAACTCCCTAACTCCTTAAAGTTAAGGATCCATCGTAAGCTCAGCATAGTGGAAGAATCCTTGAGATGATGTCTTTCAGACGCAAATACCTGAATAGCTTCAGAAAAAAAAACAGGAAAGACGTTGGACGTGCCTATTCTCTCGATTTTCTTGGGATTCTAATACTAGATCCTGACTTGATGGCATGGAACCACTTCGGGGGTATACTTTTCTGAATACAAAAAGAATTTTGAAAATCAGTTAATAAATGACGAAGCTATGAGGTGAAGTGCACATTCATGTTGACGGCAAGAAATAAGGGTTTTGTGGTGTACATGACAGTGAGTTTTTTTTTGTGGATTTTCCACTTCCGTCACCACCGTCAAGATAAGGTTTGGTTTCTTAAGGCGCATAGTAAGGTCAAACATAAAAAATCACTGCAGAAAAAACCGGTTCTCTTCATAAATATTGAATAAAAAAATCTTTAAAAAAGATATGTTATTATTCAACGCATTCTTTAGAGGATGGTCTTTTTAATTTTTTGATAAATTAATTAAAACTTGGTTAAAATGTGACCCAAACATACCTCGATTTTAAAACTTTAAACCTAATCGCGTCGTAAATATTAGGTTAAATCGTATACTTTCGATTTCAATAAATAAAGTGAACAATATTCTAGGGGATGGTCTTTTTAGATTTTTCTTATTCGCCTTAATTAATGTTTTATTGAAATAATTCATCTTACGCGTAAAGGTTTGCTTAAATATTCCCCTCAGCCTCACTCACTCACTCCTATGTAATCAGTGCGGGACGATCGACGCAAGGTCATTGGGACCACTATGCGCCTTAATAAGAACAATTTGCATTTTTTTTGTCATAAATAAATAAGTTTTTCTACAGTCAACTTCAGTTTTTTATTATTTTTTAATAAGTTGAAGGAAAAGCAGATTACACACCTCGTAAGTGAGCTATTAATGCCCTCGGGTTATTAGTGCCCTCGAGCAAGTGCTCGTGCACCAAACATCCGCGGGCATTAATAAGTCACTTAGCGCTCGGTGTAACAATCTACTATTTCTAAATCAAACCGAATAGCCGTCGAAGTCAAACAAAAAAATTTAACAGTGCTTTATAACAGGGTGTCCCAGAAGCCGACGTCAAGCCGAAAGCAGGCGGTAGACTAACTCATATATGTTATCAGAAAAATATTTAAAAAAATCTAAGTCACCTATTCAAAAAAAAACTAGCATTAAAAAAAATTGATAAAATTTACACCCTGTGACGGTGTTATCACTGTTGTTGCTACAATTCTTGACTTTTCTAAACATTTTCTTTTGTTTTGTAATCCTGAATAATGTTTCTGTATACTCTAATCTAAAATTTAAAGCCAGCTCCAGCTCCAAATTAGAAGAATATGCCATTTTTGTCTAAATTAAATATTCAAAATTAATTTTTCGCATAGCTTTAACAAGCTGTACTGAAAAAAAAATGTACTATGCGAGTTTGGCAAGTAACTGCAAAAGTTGGCGCATTCAATAAGGATTCTAAAATGGTATGATACTTGGTAGATAATTTCTACGATTGCAGACAATATTTTTTTTCCAAAAACAGGCAGTTTTGAACAAATTTTTCTTACGTACTTAAAATTTATTCTAATGTACCCATGGTTTGCTTTAAGGCCGTAACTTTAACATTCTAGTTTGAGTGAGACCTGGAGAGTCATTTTACGAAGTGTGAGAGAGACAGATAGTGAAATATATTAAATACACAAAAATTGTTTAACATAATTTATTTAAATGTCATAAACTGATAACATATATAAGGTAGTCTATCACCTGCTTTCGGCTTGACGTCGGCTTCTGGGACACCCTGTATATGCCACCGCGTCAGTCATATTCTTAGCTTTTGTTTTAAATACTACTTCTAGCTAATCGAGCATTTCTTGTATTCTAGTGATGCATTCTATACTGCACAAAAGAAATATGCATAAAATTTGAATTTACATTTTATTAATAACACATCATAGAAACATTTAAAACCTTTGAAATTGTGAAAAAACGGTCTAATTATGATGAATCTTGAAAAAGTCTAATTATTGATAATTGCTTTACGTCTCTTTCTTATAAAATATATGTTTGTATCGGTATTATAATGGTGGACGAGTACAATGACGTCACTAGCAAATAAAAGCTTTTTAAACTTTGTTATTTTTTAAGTTATTAAAAAAATCACGTGGTTGTTTGTCAAATAAAAATACTATGTAATGTAACAATTAAAAAGTGTCCATATTTACATACAAGTAAAGATACAATAGAAAATAGCAATGAAGTCATAAAGCTGTATCTTTATTGGTTGTATTACTGTAGGTACTTACCTCAGTTTATAAATCAATACTTATTTGTAACCTAGCAAAAAGTATATTGCATACAATCAGGGTGTCCACTGCTAATGTTAAAAAAAATTCCCTGACTTTTCACTGACTTTCCCTGACCATTTTTCAAAATTCCCTGACCAAATATATTCATTTTACAGAAAAATAAAATAGAATACTTTTTTTCGAAAATATTTAGTATTTTTTGGTGCAATTTTCAGACCAAATTGTATCTAAAACTAGCTTTACGCTCGCGACTTCGCCTGCGTTATTTTTGGATTCCCGTGGGAATTTTTTTCCTATAGGAAAATTACCCTATGTTCCCCTGGTCTACTATCACTAAACCAACATTCATCAAAATCGGTTCAGTAGTTTCGAAGCCTATTCAATACAAACAAACAAACAATCAAATATTTCCTCTTTATAATATTAGTATAGATTTCATTTTTATAAGTACCTAATTACATAATTTATATTTTTAGGCACAGTATTTTTACACTGTAGAAAGTACACTGGCGAAAAAATAAACCGAGGCACCCTTCACCCTTGAGTTCAAATGCAATTTCCTTCAAGTGTTAAATAAAAATGCAATCCACCTTTGTTAAATAAAAAATGCAAAAAGGCTCTTATTGAATACTAAGATACTCGTAATAAACACAATCGCTTTTCATTAATCTTTTGAGGCTTGACTTCTTCTTCAACCTATGTCCACCCACTGGTGGGTATAGGTCTCCTCCATTCTGCGCTATTCACTACGGGGTTGGGCTTTTCTTGTCCAGTTCTTGCCTGCTGTCTTTGTTATGTCGTCTGACCAACGAGCCGGCTGTCGACTATCGTTCCTTCGTCCTGTTCCGGGGAGCCACTCCTATTCGATGATCTTATTGCTCCACTGGTTGTCGGTCCTGCGGGCCACGTGCCCTGCCCATCGCCACTTTCTACACGCAAGGACACGAGCCACGTCAATCAGTTTGGTGTGCTTGCGTATCTCCGTATTCCAGATCCTTTCCCCCAGAGAAACCCTAAGCCATTTTTCTTTGTGCCTGTAGGGCGTGTATATGTTGTCTAGTCAAGGTCCAGGTCTCAGCCCCTAACACGAGCATTGCTCGAAAGCTCGGCGCTTAAGAGATACAGGCATTTCACTCCAGAAAATGTGAGACATTTTGCTAAACGCGCCCCAACCTAGTTTTATTCGGCGTTCTATTTCTTGTGTTTGCCCACTTTTCTTAGCAGAAATGATAATGTCATCTGCGAATCGCAGATGAGTTAATTGCTCTCCATTTATGTTGATACTCCTACTAGACCAGTCGACGAGCTTAAATGTATCTTCTCAGCACGCCGTGTACAACTTAGGGGAGATTGTGTCGCCTTGTCGCACATCTCTTTTAATAGGAACACGTTTGGAAAGGTGGAGTTTCACTTGACTTTAATGACTTTTCTGCGTAGTTGCTTACTTTCTCTTTAAGTCTTCAGATTACGGTTATTTTTGTTCCTAAAAATAGATAATCCGCTCCAGGAAGCTATACTCAAGCTGTCGCATTACATCAATGGAGCCTTAGTTATCGTCGGGTTGCTCAAATGTTAAGGCGTTGGAACAACATTTTTCAAGATATCATTGATCTCTTGAAAAATGTTGTTCCATTCCTCATCTATCGCCATTCTGAGCCCATAAGGTTTTGAAGTCCCTATCTTATCTTAGAAAATGGGGTTCAAATCAGGGCTTCGTGCTGGCCAATCCATGACACGAATGCCAACGTCCCTGAGTATAATATTGCGTATAGGGTCTTGCATTATCATGCACATTAGAAACATCTCGTCTTAAATACATCCTGATTAAGGTACCACGAGATCTTCAAGAACATCAGGATATAAGGTTCTGTAGCAAATCCGCGTGAAAGAGCATTGGATTCGATATAAACCATCTCTGTTTATGCTGTTAGGGAAATGCCGCCCCACACCATTATGGAGGCTCCATAATGGAGCCATCATAAGTAACAGTTTTTTCGATACAGCACTGAGCGTAACGTTTTCTAGGGCAACGGTACAGTCTCTGTCTTCGATTATTTCTGTAAAGACACTCTTGCCTCGCCAGAAAAAATAACATGCGCCCATTGATCCAGTGTCCATCATTCTATATGCTCACAAGTAAATTGAAAGCGTGATCTGCGGTAAGCTACAGTTAATTTTGCTCGGCTAGTTAGTAGGCTAGCTCGGCAGTTAAATTGCGATTGGCTAACCTTCTCCTGACTGTACGCGCGCTTATGGCCAGGTCACTCCACGTTCGTCACGAAGCTGTTGTTGGACCTGCACTGCGTTCTGACGCTGATTCCTCGGGACATTTAAATGCATGTATCGATCATCTGCGAAGGATGTGGCCCATGGCCTATCAGTTTCTGCGCGTCGATCGAAGGCTCCAGTCTTTAGGTATCTTCTATAGACGCGCTGCATCGAAAAACGCCTTAACATTTGAGCAACCCGACGATAACTAAGGCTCCATTGATGTAATGCGACAGCTTGAGTATAGCTTCCTGGAGCGGATTATCTATTTTTAGGAACAAAAATAACCGTAATCTGAAGACTTAAAGAGAAAGTAAGCAACTACGCAGAAAAGTCATTAAAGTCAAGTGAAACTCCACCTTTCCAAACGTGTTCCTATTAAAAGAGATGTGCGACAAGGCGACACAATCTCCCCTAAGTTGTACACGGCGTGCTGAGAAGATACATTTAAGCTCGTCGACTGGTCTAGTAGGAGTATCAACATAAATGGAGAGCAATTAACTCATCTGCGATTCGCAGATGACATTATCATTTCTGCTAAGAAAAGTGGGCAAACACAAGAAATAGAACGCCGAATAAAACTAGGTTGGGGCGCGTTTAGCAAAATGTCTCACATTTTCTGGAGTGAAATGCCTGTATCTCTTAAGCGCCGAGCTTTCGAGCAATGCTCGTGTTAGGGGCTGAGACCTGGACCTTGACTAGACAACATATACACGCCCTACAGGCACAAAGAAAAATGGCTTAGGGTTTCTCTGGGGGAAAGGATCTGGAATACGGAGATACGCAAGCACACCAAACTGATTGACGTGGCTCGTGTCCTTGCGTGTAGAAAGTGGCGATGGGCAGGGCACGTGGCCCGCAGGACCGACAACCAGTGGAGCAATAAGATCATCGAATAGGAGTGGCTCCCCGGAACAGGACGAAGGAACGATAGTCGACAGCCGGCTCGTTGGTCAGACGACATAACAAAGACAGCAGGCAAGAACTGGACAAGAAAAGCCCAACCCCGTAGTGAATAGCGCAGAATGGAGGAGACCTATACCCACCAGTGGGTGGACATAGGTTGAAGAAGAAGTCAAGCCTCAAAAGATTAATGAAAAGCGATTGTGTTTATTACGAGTATCTTAGTATTCAATAAGAGCCTTTTTGCATTTTTTATTTAACAAAGGTGGATTGCATTTTTATTTAACACTTGAAGGAAATTGCATTTGAACTCAAGGGTGAAGGGTGCCTCGGTTTATTTTTTCGCCAGTGTACTTTCTACAGTGTAAAAATACTGTGCCTAAAAATATAAATTATGTAATTAGGTACTTATAAAAATGAAATCTATACTAATATTATAAAGAGGAAATATTTGATTGTTTGTTTGTTTGTATTGAATAGGCTTCGAAACTACTGAACCGATTTTGATGAATGTTGGTTTAGTGATAGTAGACCAGGGGAACATAGGGTAATTTTCCTATAGGAAAAAAATTCCCACGGGAATCCAAAAATAACGCAGGCGAAGTCGCGAGCGTAAAGCTAGTTTTAGATACAATTTGGTCTGAAAATTGCACCAAAAAATACTAAATATTTTCGAAAAAAAGTATTCTATTTTATTTTTCTGTAAAATGAATATATTTGGTCAGGGAATTTTGAAAAATGGTCAGGGAAAGTCAGGGAAAAGTCAGGGAATTTTTTTTAACATTAGCAGTGGACACCCTGATTGTATGCAATATACTTTTTGCTAGGTTACAAATAAGTATTGATTTATAAACTGAGGTAAGTACCTACAGTAATACAACCAATAAAGATACAGCTTTATGACTTCATTGCTATTTTCTATTGTATCTTTACTTGTATGTAAATATGGACACTTTTTAATTGTTACATTACATAGTATTTTTATTTGACAAACAACCACGTGATTTTTTTAATAACTTAAAAAATAACAAAGTTTAAAAAGCTTTTATTTGCTAGTGACGTCATTGTACTCGTCCACCATTATAATACCGATACAAACATATATTTTATAAGAAAGAGACGTAAAGCAATTATCAATAATTAGACTTTTTCAAGATTCATCATAATTAGACCGTTTTTTCACAATTTCAAAGGTTTTAAATGTTTCTATGATGTGTTATTAATAAAATGTAAATTCAAATTTTATGCATATTTCTTTTGTGCAGTATAGAATGCATCACTAGAATACAAGAAATGCTCGATTAGCTAGAAGTAGTATTTAAAACAAAAGCTAAGAATATGACTGACGCGGTGGCATATACAGGGTGTCCCAGAAGCCGACGTCAAGCCGAAAGCAGGTGATAGACTACCTTATATATGTTATCAGTTTATGACATTTAAATAAATTATGTTAAACAATTTTTGTGTATTTAATATATTTCACTATCTGTCTCTCTCACACTTCGTAAAATGACTCTCCAGGTCTCACTCAAACTAGAATGTTAAAGTTACGGCCTTAAAGCAAACCATGGGTACATTAGAATAAATTTTAAGTACGTAAGAAAAATTTGTTCAAAACTGCCTGTTTTTGGAAAAAAAATATTGTCTGCAATCGTAGAAATTATCTACCAAGTATCATACCATTTTAGAATCCTTATTGAATGCGCCAACTTTTGCAGTTACTTGCCAAACTCGCATAGTACATTTTTTTTTCAGTACAGCTTGTTAAAGCTATGCGAAAAATTAATTTTGAATATTTAATTTAGACAAAAATGGCATATTCTTCTAATTTGGAGCTGGAGCTGGCTTTAAATTTTAGATTAGAGTATACAGAAACATTATTCAGGATTACAAAACAAAAGAAAATGTTTAGAAAAGTCAAGAATTGTAGCAACAACAGTGATAACACCGTCACAGGGTGTAAATTTTATCAATTTTTTTTAATGCTAGTTTTTTTTTGAATAGGTGACTTAGATTTTTTTAAATATTTTTCTGATAACATATATGAGTTAGTCTACCGCCTGCTTTCGGCTTGACGTCGGCTTCTGGGACACCCTGTTATAAAGCACTGTTAAATTTTTTTGTTTGACTTCGACGGCTATTCGGTTTGATTTAGAAATAGTAGATTGTTACACCGAGCGCTAAGTGACTTATTAATGCCCGCGGATGTTTGGTGCACGAGCACTTGCTCGAGGGCACTAATAACCCGAGGGCATTAATAGCTCACTTACGAGGTGTGTAATCTGCTTTTCCTTCAACTTATTAAAAAATAATAAAAAACTGAAGTTGACTGTAGAAAAACTTATTTATTTATGACAAAAAAAATGCAAATTGTTCTTATTAAGGCGCATAGTGGTCCCAATGACCTTGCGTCGATCGTCCCGCACTGATTACATAGGAGTGAGTGAGTGAGGCTGAGGGGAATATTTAAGCAAACCTTTACGCGTAAGATGAATTATTTCAATAAAACATTAATTAAGGCGAATAAGAAAAATCTAAAAAGACCATCCCCTAGAATATTGTTCACTTTATTTATTGAAATCGAAAGTATACGATTTAACCTAATATTTACGACGCGATTAGGTTTAAAGTTTTAAAATCGAGGTATGTTTGGGTCACATTTTAACCAAGTTTTAATTAATTTATCAAAAAATTAAAAAGACCATCCTCTAAAGAATGCGTTGAATAATAACATATCTTTTTTAAAGATTTTTTTATTCAATATTTATGAAGAGAACCGGTTTTTTCTGCAGTGATTTTTTATGTTTGACCTTACTATGCGCCTTAAGAAACCAAACCTTATCTTGACGGTGGTGACGGAAGTGGAAAATCCACAAAAAAAAACTCACTGTCATGTACACCACAAAACCCTTATTTCTTGCCGTCAACATGAATGTGCACTTCACCTCATAGCTTCGTCATTTATTAACTGATTTTCAAAATTCTTTTTGTATTCAGAAAAGTATACCCCCGAAGTGGTTCCATGCCATCAAGTCAGGATCTAGTATTAGAATCCCAAGAAAATCGAGAGAATAGGCACGTCCAACGTCTTTCCTGTTTTTTTTTCTGAAGCTATTCAGGTATTTGCGTCTGAAAGACATCATCTCAAGGATTCTTCCACTATGCTGAGCTTACGATGGATCCTTAACTTTAAGGAGTTAGGGAGTTAGTCTTTATAGTGCTAACAGACGATCCGATTTGGTTGGATCCAACGTGATCCAACCAAATGAGGAGCCGACGCGCCTACAGACGGTCCGACGCGGTTGGCAATCCAACATTAGGGATGCCTTAAAAAGTATTATGTACCTATATCGATATCGATACAAAATACTATTTTCGCCAATACAAAAACATAATTTGTCTTTGCGAAACTCAAATAAATTAACAACTTTTGTTAATATTTTATAAAGTTTATAAAGAATAAATAAATAGGTACTGATAGATTTCATGGTTGTCCTTAATTTTTTGAGGTAATGTTTGTTAGAAATATTTATTTCCTGTGATCCGACTCTATCGATCGGTATCATAAAAATCCCGATCCAGACAGGTGATTATTTAGCAGTCTTTGAATGCGGTTGGATTTGTTTTTGAATTTAAAATTATGAATTCTTTCCGCAAAGTTCCAGACCAGATACACAGACACACAGATACCTAAAATAAGACCTATACCTATAGATTAAAAAATTATCGTACTCGTAAAAATATCGAAAGAAAAGTATCAATACTTCAAATTCAAAGTGTAGAGTACTTCAACGTCAGTCAGTGACTTGAAAACAGCAACAAATTAAGTAGGTGTGTCCACTGGAACGTCCGTGGGGACTATAGTCCCCAAAATCTCGATCTTCTCGATCGACCTGGGTACTATGGTACCCAGTTCCCTTTGCGTAAAACCGCGCGGTGTGATAAAAAAATCGCGAAAAATAAAATATTTTCTCTATGGCTTTATTCCTTTGTCATTAGTCTCTTTCATAAGTTGACAGGTCATGTCCAATTTATTTTTAGTCTTAGATTGAAATAAATTTGTCATAGTCTGCGGTTTAACTTACTTGGCCGTATCCATACGTTTCTTACTCCATGACCGATGAGATTTATTGCGTACTTACTTAGTCTGTATTAGTATTTTCGTAGAGTGTTCTATATCAAAATAAACTAGAAGAATTGGGCTACATTATTATGTATGGTTTATGATAGTTTATAGTGTTATATTGCCACACTAAACGTTTTTTTCAAAAAGTGAGTATTTTTGAAATTTTAAGCACTTTAGTTACTATTCTCGTCATTATTGTTTTTATGAAAAAAACAAGTTACAAGATTTGATGATAATAATAAAAGTCTCGCGTTCGGCGCGGCGGGTGGCGGCGGCCCTCTGTCGGTCGGCGCGCCGGCGCGCTACTTAGCGGTACGTATTTATAACGCTGCATTGCGCGAGTGACGGGGGCCTGGCCTTAGTTTGTTTTGCGTTTTAGACATCTTGCACAACACTAACTTACGTTTAAAACATAGTTGTCTCTGTCCATTTCATAAAAATAACTATATAAACTTAAGTAAGTATATGACAAAATGATTGTATTAAACTCGTTTAACGTTAAGAACTTTATGCAAGTCATCCTTAGTTTCTAGTAGGGACAAAAGGGGATGAATATTAAGGCCCTTTTTTTTACATTGCGATTTTTTCCAGCGATACAGTCGCAATCGCCTACCTTTACACACACGCGCTACCCAAAGAAGCGATACAATCGCGCTGCAATCGCGATTCAGTAGCTAGCCGACTGTAGTGACACTAGTGAGGTGACACAATCGCGCGCGATACAGCATCGATGTAAACGCGACACAGGATCAATACAAACGCAACGGTGCAAACAGTTTTATAGGTATTTCGTCTACAGCCACAGCGCGATGAGCTGCCTTGAAACGGTATTTGTATTAGGTATTATTACTTTTAAAGAAGAAACGTAAAAAACGCAGACTACGGAATTATTGGGTGCATCCGTTTAAAAGTGAAAGAACAGTGTGTGCTATGGCCTATGAGTCACTATTAAAAAAATTAACAAACCACAGTAAGTTTTTTAATTATTATCGGATGTCATATTCCACAAATCAAGAACTCCCCCTCTACCCCCGCATCTGAATCGATACAAACATGTGTGTGCATAGCTACTCATACGCGGCTGCTTCGATGCAAACGCGATGTAGCCGCGCTACAAATGCGTGTTTCCATCGATACAAACGCGCGTATGAATCGATAAAAATACTTGTTGATCGCGGGTATCGCGATGCAATCGCGCAACTGTCAAACGCGCGTTTGAGTCTTGGGAGATATAAAAGGAGTCGAGAGTAGGCAGTTTTTAAAATTTGTGGTTAAGAATTGCGCGCGGGAGTGTATACCGCAGTGCGTACCTACGCTTCGGGTCGAATAACCAGGATTGGCTGAATATGACCATGGGGTGGGATGCTTAGAGGGTTTGTACTTAGCTGCCGCTTTTCTCTCAAATCCCACGAAACTATTCATGGCGAATCATCGCACAAAAGAACAATAAAACATATCCATATTATTTCAATCTTTCTTTTTAATAGCTTCAGTATACCACGCAGGTAAAATTACATCATTTTTGTCACATTTAGAAAAGCTGATATTTGTGCCATTAAGATCGAAAATGAGGGACACACATTCGGCATCTCCGGCAAACGGTTTCTTGAATTGCTTAAATGCATTTTTCACATAAGATAGAAAGTAGTCTAGAAACTGTATTGTCTCGTGCGGATGCCATTCTCCCTGGTAAAAAAAAACATACTATTAGATATTATGTGAATCCAGTAGTGAAAAAAACAACTTGAGAACATTTTCAGATTTTACCTTTACTACTATCTAATGGTACCACGTACGGTAAAGAAATGGTAAATAATTACCTGACAATAATTAACAATCTCATTAGTGTTATAATACTGTAGTCTAGATACAATGCCGTCATCATTTCTAAAACCCACTAAAAGCCCTTTCAATGCAGCTAAATAGCACTGGCACCAACATCTCAGCATTTTGTATCTCCTGAAAAAATAACTGCATACATATAAAAATTTAAGGTTACCTTAGGTGCTATTGCAAGGGAACATTCACTTGCTTGTTATGAGGAGCCTGGTGGCGCATTAGCGCGTGCGCTCAGCGAACGATTGCTAAGGTTAAGCAACATTCGCTGTGGTCAGTCCTAGGATGGGTGACCAAAATAAGAAACATCTCAAGCTCCTCCGTGCTTCGGAAGGCACGTTAAACAGTGGGGCCTGCGCCTGATCTCGCTCCGGTCGTGTCGGTTAACCGTCCCATTGGACTAGGCGAATGAAGGAACAGAGAGTTCACTTGCGTTTGCGCAGTCACCTGTGCACAATGGTAGTTTTCCAATTACAGCATTAGAGCGCATTATGCGGCATAATGCTTAACGTTGAATGTTTCAACTACAGCAACACTTCGCACAATCGAGCACTCTCAAAAGTAATGTTTTCGTGTGATGCGTGCAATCGATACCAACTCAGTGACAGAAAATTAACAAGTGTTTTTTCTTTAAGTTGGCATTGATCGAAATGTTTTATTTATACATAATCGTTAGTAATATTATTTATTGTTGAAAAATTTTTAAAGCTTTCGTTTCATTGTAATTTTTTTGAAATAATCAAAGTTAATTCAAACTGTGTTAAAAAAATTAATATAAGTATGGATGAAGGTACAAAAATTACTCAAAACAAAAAAATGTGAATGAAATAATCAAAATCCAAATTACTTAAAATAACCGTAAATAGTTTTCAACCAATTATTATGTATACCACATTATTTACACATTAATGAGGTTATGTATGTATTGCTAACTCTATGAATATTTCTTTTTTTCAACACTGAACTTAGCGCACTCTGCTGGTGCATTTGAAAACTAATTCACGTTCCAATTAAGCATCAGCATAATTCGGCATTGTGCGCCACTGAGTCGCATTATGCTCTGTAATTGGAAAACTACCTATATCTCCTGCGCAGATGGCTAGTCTCTGTTGAGATTGGCCGCCGTGACCGAATATCGGTTAGGAGGACATTATTATTATTATGTCCTCCTAACCATAACGTACTACTTAGCAAACTTTATACCCTAGGCATCGGCGAATCCATGCTTGACTGGTGGCGTTCCTATATGAATGACAGAACTTCTAAGGTGGTGGGTAGTGAACGGCTACACATCGAATCCCTTCGCAACTACTTCTGGTGTCCCACAGGGATTGCAATTGACGCCTTTATTCTTTAAGGTTTTTATGAACGATATTGGCAAATGTTTTGTTGGCAAATTCTAAATACGAGTATTTACTATTTGCAGACGATTTGACCTGCGGACGCTGTTTTGTTGCAAGCCGATCTTTCGAGATTATGGAATGAACATAAACGCTTCTAAGTGTTTTAACATGTACTATTCTAGGAAAAAAATGGCTTATAATTTTAGATACAAAATAAAAAAAACCGGCCAAGTGCGAGTCGGATTCGCCCATGAAGGGTTCCGTACGATTTATGACGTAAAAAAACTAGTTACTAGATCTCGTTCAAACCAATTTTCGGTGGAAGTTTACATGGTAATGTACATCATATATTTTTTTTAGTTTTATCATTAGCTTATTTTAGAAGTTACGGGGGGGGGGTCTCTCGCGCAAACTATTCGGTTTAGAAAAAAAATATATTAGAAATCTCAATATAATTTTTGAAGACCTATCCATAGATACCCCACACGTATGAGTTTGATGAAAAACATTTTTTGGGTTTCAGTTCCGGTATGGAGAACCCCCAAAATTTATTGCTTTTTTTTATTTTTGTGTGAAAATCTTAATGCGGTTCACAGAATACATCTACTTACCAAGTTTCAACAGTGTAGTTCTTATAGTTTCGGAGAAAAGTGGCTGTCATACGGACGGACGGACAGACAGACAGACAGACACGACGAATCTATAAGGGTTCCGTTTTTTGCCATTTGGCTACGGAACCCTACAAACGAAATACTAAAAGATATAAACACAATGAAGGATCTTGTAGTGTGGCTTGACAGCAAAATTACAACTGAACATACAAGTTGATAAAATTTGCACTACCGGGTTTAAGAACCTTGGCTTTGTACTGCGTAACTGCAAATATTTTAAATTCCCTAATACTAAAATCTTTTGTATAACTCATTTGTGCGCAGCGGTTTAGAGTACTGTAGTGTTGTCTGGAATCCTTTTTACGGTATATATAAAAAAAGACTAGTGTCCAAGAGCGGTTCTTATGGCACCTCACTTATTTTTGCAAACTTGGAAAAGTAAGTAAATTAAAAAATATGATGAAAGATTGTCCTATTTCAAAATGAGTTTTCTATCGGATCGAAGACGCATGCACGACATGATGTTTTTGTTTAAACTGGCGAATGGCATCTTAGAAACCTCAGATTTCTTACACAACCTCTCATTTTCTGCACCTTTAAAACTCCCTCGTGCATCGAGATTCAACATCCTAGTCAACTACAGCAGAAGCTCCAATCTCGGCCATAACGCGCCATTAAACTGCCTCATTAGAGAATTTAATGGGTTGGTCACATTGATTTACTACCAAACGTAGATAACGCATGAACGTTCGAAAAGTGGGCCGGTGAAGAACTGCCCAATAGCGATTCGTGCAGTTCTTTTCCATAGCTGTCGGCACGTCAACATGCCGAAGTGCTCATTCAAAAGTTGCGGTAATGATAATTGTTGTGTAGGGTCTGTGGTCCAATCTGACAGGCCGCCAAAAGCAGGGACTTGGTTAGGTATGTTTGTTCGGTGATGAAGTTTGATTGAGCAAGAGTTCGGTTTTGTCTAAGTTACTGTAAGTTGATTATTAATAAATAAATAAGTAAACCAGTTAATTGCATTATTAATGTGTAGGTTACAACTACACAATAATAATAATGTAGAATAAGGTTGAATTCGGTAAATACGGAACTTTCTTTATGGTAATTTAAATTCAGGCGGGCATATTCAACTATATATCAGCGAGTACAAATGTATAGTCGATTAGATAGATTTCAAGCGCGTTTTTGTATGAACTGCTCTATCTACGTTTGGTAGTAAATCAATGGTTGGTCAAGACTAAGGATTTGGGTTTGTTCGCAGATGGCATTCGCCAATTTGGAAAGTCTCTGGTGTAGATTTGTATGATTGTTCTTTTTTATTATATTTTATTTTCTTATAATTTTAGCTTGGTTGTACGTTGGTTTATATGCTCACATTGTTATTGTTAGATTATTCATTATTTTTCCTATTTTAATATTGTTGCTTCTAAATGAATGATGTTGGCACCTTAAATTATAATAACATTTAGCTTTAACATATTTAAATAAAATATTTATATGATTGTGTTGATGTATATTATGTTGATGATCAATAAATAAATAAAGAAGTTTAAGTTATTCCGGTGTTTGCCTTAACTTAAAATCTAAGAAGCATGCATTAACAAAAAAATATAGAATAATAAAAAAATACAAAGAAATTAATTAAATAGAAACTGATATATAAATGTTTCAACTCAAACTTCAAACACGTAAGTCTCAACCCACTACTTACTTACAATTTTAACAGTAGTTTACCTGAAACTTAGCTCCTGCCTTCGATGTTGTATCTCCCTATTAGTTTTTAGTTCAATATATTCATTGTTCCTTAAATAATCCAAATTTGTTCTATAATCATTCGTCTCTGGCGGTAATTGAACTCTACCACTTGTGGCAAGTAAGCCATCTATTTGGGCCCCATAAAGTAGTTTGTGTTGTCCCAATTCTGACTGATAATACAAAGTAAACTCTTCATTTTCTACTACTGGTTTTTCAATATCTGGCTTTTTGTCTGGCAGATCTATAGTTATAGTAAAAAGTTGTTAGATTAATGAGGTAAGATAATAAAATTGTATGGTAGAATGATGAGTCTGACTATGAAATATAAAAATCAAGACATCGAAAAAACGAATGGGTAAACCAGAAATGGTAACATTTAAACAAAAAAGGAATACAGGTAACCATACACCACTCAAACTTTTTGGTACCACTCTAACACTAACATAAGTATCTAGGCATAATACTTGATAGTAAACTAAACTGAAACAGCCATATCGAAGGTAGGATTAAAGCTGCAAGCATTACCCTATGGCGATGCTGTTTAGGGGACTGGAGTCGCTCACCTCCGTAGGTTTTACCCTCGAGACCCTACACGCTGGCATAAGAATAACTAATAATACGAGTACTCGTATTATTAGTTATTCTTATGACGCTGGCTTGAAAAACCCGACTGGCTAGCGACTACCGTGCGCATGACGTAAAGCCCGTCAAGTAGCCATTTCTTGTCCGCGTTTCGGGATCAGTCAGCGCACAGCTAGAGCTTAAGGGGTCCTTGCTGCGATTTGTGTGGTTTGTGTGAGCTTCCGTCAACCCAGTGCCAGGTTGACTGAGTTGACCTTCCGCCCAGGAAGACCCGAAGAAACGGCTGTTCCGCTGGTCGCCTGAGGTATAATACAGGGGCCCAAGCGGACCTAACCAGTCCGTGAGGCTGCCCCACCATGCCACGCATAATCTCGGGGTGGTCCGTCGTGCCGGTTGGTGACCGGACGATGGGTCCCGGCGGCCACTTTCGGGGAGGTTCGGGGGTCCTTCCGTGCGGAGGGTCAACGCATTAAACTGTCGGCTGTTCCCTGATGAAACAGGCCTACACACATTAACTTTGCGAAACGTTGCAACGACACCTAAATTTCACGCCTCTCTCACTCCAAAAAACACGACAGCGCACAAAATGAGGACTGATCGTATAGCGGTGCACTATACCCAACCAAAACACCACTATTCGAGGTGCAGTTCGCTAACATCCGTGGGCTCCATTTTAATCTCTTGGCTGTCCACCACCATCTCGAGACAGCCCGTCCAGCAATGCTGTTTTTGACGGAGACGCAAATTATCTGCCTGGCCGATACAAGCTACCTTAATTACCCTGGTTACGCTCTTGAGGAGTCCTTCAAGGCGAAGGCCGGTGTTCGCTTGTTCGTCCGGGCGGACGTTTGCTGTCGTCACCTGCGCTGTTTGGAGGAACCTTCCTTTTCCCTCCTTGCAGTACACGTCGATTTTGGCACTTATTGCCGTGTCTACGTCTGCGTTTACCGTTCCCATCGTGGTGACTCGACTTTTTGAACATCGAAGTCGGGTGGCAGATGACGCGCAGGAGCGATTTCCATCTGCCGAGATGGTGTGTATAGGGGACTTCAATGCTCACCACGAGTTGTGGTTAAGTTTTTCTAAAACTGACCATGCGGGTAGAACTACCACGCATTCGCTCTCACGCATGACCTGACACAATTGGTTACCCAGCACACCAGGGTACCAGATAATTACCGGTCAAGCGCCCTCCTTATTGGATCTTCTGCTGACAAATCGCCCTGACGTATTCGTGATGGTGATTCGAGCTCCACTAGGATCTTCGGATCACTGTCTGGTATTCGTCTCAGTGCCTCAGGCGTCGCGACTGTCGCCTGTGGTTGCAGCACGCCACGCCATCTGTGGCACTATGCGTAAGCAGATTGAGACGGTATGCGGGATTATTACGCATCTGTCCCTTGGTGGCAGCGCTGTTTCCGTGGGATGGACCCGAAATCCTGCGCCACCTTTGTTGCTGACGAGATCATACTAGGAATGGAATATTATATTGGGCATTCCAATCTCGTCAGTAGAGGCAGACGTAACCTCTGGTTCAATCGCGAGTGTACTTCTGCTGTTGAAAGCAAACAGTTGGCTTACCGCGCTTGGATCAGAGGTCCAGGTTCAAGGGATCCCAATACTAGTGTTTTTATAGTTAATAAAAAGACATACTTAATAGGATACTTTTTATATTCGGATTAATCACAAATTCAAACAATGATTTTTACAAAGTGCAGAGAGCAGTCTGAACAACAACCACAGACGAGTGACATCCGCCTAACGCTACGTTTACAAACTCTTATAAATAAATTAGAGCTGCGATCGGGAACATCCCCTTTTCTTTAAAGATTCTAAAACATAATCATTTAATTTATGTGGTAAAGTTCGAACACGAGTACTACGCCGAGGTTGGTCCGCCATTGCTGGCTGCATACTCTCTGTATTCGGTTGGCCTTCTGTTGCTTGATCGGAAGGAGAAGGAACATACTGATACATAAGCTGAAATCCTGAAGAATTTTCCGTATTTATGGTACTGGGAGTTACTGTTTCTGGAATGGTTTGTACAGGCTGATTCTTCAGAACAGGTCGGTTGTTCGAACCCCTGAACGGCCTGATATGAATTCTACTTCTTTTATATTGCTTGCCATTAACTCTGACAATATATGATCTCTTGCCAACTTTTCGAAGGATCTGGCCAAAACTCCATTTATTGCTTTCAGGCTGCAACTTAACAACAACATTTTGTCCATTATTCAACTCTGGCAAATCTCTGCTCCTTTTATCAAACTTCTCTTTGTATTTCTCCTTTCTTTCTTTAATTTGACGATAAGGCAACCGTCCGTGCCCGAGGTGGTCGCATTGAGTGAACTCGACAGCAAAATAATTTCTTTACAGTGGTTGTAGTGATTTTCATACTAAAAGGTTATTGCAGTGAACTTTGTGCATCTTTATGGAACTTAATAAGCCATCATTCAATGCATACATTTTGAATTTTTATGTGTAAAGTGTAAATCAATCTAAAGAAGTGCCGGTGCTTTGATGACTTTTATTTTGCGTGGACGGTACTTATCGCAAATTTATACATAAGAGTGCGTCGGAATATTTTTATGAGTTGCTGTTCGATGAACATTCGTTGTTATTTCGTTAATCTAACATAGCAAGGCGTAGCGCCTTGGCTCTGCGTCACCAACTTAACGCACTTGTGTTCAGCGGGTCGGCGTTCAATCCTCGATGTCAACAGTTTCTTTTTTGTATTTTATTGTGTTTTTTTTTTCCTAGTCTCATCCATATTCCATAATTTGATTTGATTGAAACTCAAGAGATATCCAATATAAAAATAATAAATAAGTTTTCCAAGTGAGTTTTAACTTCGACTTGAGCCATGTCCCCTTCTTGTGCAGCATGTCGCTCTGTGGTGAAAGACAAATGCGACTTAAGGTGCTCACGCTGCAAGGAACATTACCACTTTCTATGTGTGGGCTACACAGCTGATACCTATCAGCGCCTCGACATTGAGCTAAAGAAAAAATGGATTTGCACTTCTTGCAACTGTAAACAGCGTAAACCGGGAAATAACTCGGAAACTCCCGTTCGTCAGAACGTCCATTCTAACCCACCTGGTCCACCTGATTGTGATAATGTCACCCTACGCTCAAAACCAAATCAGAATTCAAGCGTCTCAACCGATTCACACATTTCGGAAGAAACCATGCGCATTATTATTAGAGAGGAAATCGCTCACATTTTCGAAATTAGTTTGAAGAAGCATATTATGAGCCTTTGAGGGGAATGAGAGACGAATTAAGGATAATTCAGGACTCTATGTCATTTATAAACGAAAAGTTTGAAGAGCTTAAGTCAGACTGTTCAGAAAAGTTTACTGTAGTGGAGGAGCTGAGGCAAGAAAACACAATGCTGCAAAGTACGGTACAGAATTTGTCGGAGCGACTAGGCCGGCTGGATCAATTGTCTAGGGCAAGCAACTTAGAAATTCAGTGTGTGCCAGAAACTAAATCTGAAAATGTTATCAAACTAGTTGAACAGCTGGCACGCACCGTGAAATGCCCGGTCAATGAACAGGATATACTTTACTGCTCGCGTATTGCTAAAATGACACCAAATAGCACTCGACCTAGATCTATTTTAGTTAGGCTAAGTAGTCCACGATTGCGTGATTCCCTGCTTGCATCGGCGATAAAATATAACCAAACCCATAACCAAAACAAGCTTCAATCTAGTGACCTAGGAATTGGAGGTCAAACTTCTACTCCTGTCTATATTGTGGAAAACCTATCACAGGAAAATAAAGAGCTCCACGCTGCTGCTAGGAAGCGAGGGAAGGAACTCGGTTATAAGTATGTGTGGATTCGTGGCGGGAAGATATTTATGCGCAAAGATGACTCGGCTAATTACACTTTTGTGAAAAATATGGACACTCTATCGAGCTTAAGCTAATTCTTATTTAATGTACATAGTTTTCTAACTTAATATGTTTGTTCTAGATATAGAAAATTACTTTATTAAATTCCTATGTTTATATTATCAAAATGTTCGTGGTCTTCGAACAAAAACAATTGAGTTTTATAAAAATGTATTGTGTTGTGATTACGATGTAATAGTTTTGACCGAAACCTGGTTGAATAGTACGATTTATGATGGTGAAATTTTCTGTGAACGCTATGTTGTGTACAGGCGCGACCGAGAGACGACGGGATTCCACCCTAGTAAATCTGGCGGAGGTGTTCTTATTGCCGTTTCAAAGCGTTTATTTTCACAAAGAAAGTTTAACTTCGAGAGCTTGTGTGAGGATATCTGGATTGAGATTAGTGAGAGCATTCATAGCTCAAATAAGTTATATCTGTGTGCAATCTATCTACCGCCTCCCCTTCAGATCCATGTTATAGAACACTTTATAGACAATGTAAATAACATTTTAGAATCCCAAAAAAATGTATTGATTGTTGGAGATTTTAATCTAAGCAATACATCATGGCACGGTTCAGACAGCGGTCTCACTGGATGTGTCCAGTCAGGCAATACACTAGCTCACACTATGCTGGACTTTATTTTACTGAATGATTTAACGCAGTATAACAACATTTTTAACTGTAATAATAAAATTTTGGATCTTGTTTTGTCGAATGTAACAATCGAGGGGTTGGGTCCTAGCTCCAATATATTAAGTGTGATTGACCCATATCATCCTCCCTTAGAATTTTCCATCTCCAGTTATGCGAAAAAGCTACTTTCACCGACCTCGAGCAATAAGTTATGCTTCCATAAAGCAGACTATGACAAAATCGTAGCACATCTCGAAAATATCCTATGGGAAACTGAATTCTCAATTTGCTCTTCTGTAGACGACATGGTGCTACGTTTTTACAGCATACTAAGAGAGTCTATTAGAAAATACGTCCCAATAAGCAAACACATGTCTGGTAAATATCCCAAGTGGTTCTCTAAGGATGTTATTAAACTATTACGCGAAAAACTTAAGTTACGAAAAAAAATAACAAAATATAAGAATCCATTAGATGTAATTTCATATAAAACAATTAAAAAACGCTGTACTGAATCTATAAAAAACGCCTATAATAACTATATAAGTAATATTGAGAATTCACTACAAAAATCCCCTAAGCTTTTCTGGACTTTTCTTAAGGCAAAAAGACGCAACAGCTGCTCATATTCAACATCTATGAACCTTAACGATTCTAAAGCGACTAACGGCGAGGAAATCAGCAACCTCTTTGCAACTTATTTTGCGACCGCATACAGAGGTACATCCCAACTTCAACAGCCCTTAATTAACAGCTCCGTTCCTCAGGAAAACTTCAATTCACTTTGCAGCGTTTGTATCACTATAGATGAAGTGCGTAAAACACTAGTCTCTTGATTGCAACAAGGGAGCTGGCAGTGACGGTATACCATCGCTGTTTGTCTCGAAGTGCCACAAGGCGCTCGCGCTACCTTTGACAATCATATATAACAAGTCTCTGGTGACGGGAACTTTCCCGTCAGCTTGGAAGGAGGCCAGAATAGTCCCAATTTTTAAGTCAGGAGATACTTCCGCAATTGAAAATTACAGACCGATATCTATCTTATCAGTATTTGCCAAAATTTTCGAATCTCTGCTAACTCCAATTATTTCATGGCACATTAAACACCAAATTTGTCATCAGCAGTCTGGATTTATGTCTGGTCGATCTACCACAACCAATCTTCTCTCGTTTACTTCTTATGTCACCAAGCAAATGGACAGCCGTATTCCAGTAGACACTATATACACGGATTTCAGCAAAGCCTTTGACACTGTCGACCATGAAATCTTATTAAAAAAGTTATCACTTTGCGGTTTTTTCCGGCAATTTGTTGAAATGGTTTGGTTCATACCTTTCCACCCGAATATCGAGAGTTGTTGTAGGTGGCTACACGTCTCAACCCTTCGAGGCTTATTCTGGTGTTCCCCAGGGCTCCCATTTTGCCCCTATACTGTTCAACATATTTGTTAATGATGTTGTCACTTGCTTTAAACATGCCCAATGCTTTCTATATACTGATGACTTGAAGCTATCGATGCCCATAAGGAACACTAATGATTCTGAACTACTTCAAGAAGACTTAAACCAGCTAGTCAAATGGTGTGCTACTAACCACATGTCTCTTAACACAAGTAAATGTAAATATATGCGATTTACTAGAAACAGAGACAACTTAACATCCCAATACTTCATAGATGGCCATTTGCTGGAAGAAGTAGACAGCATACGCGATCTTGGTGTTCATTTGGACAAGAAGCTTCGCTTTCATCAGCATGTCGATAAAATATGTGGTGACTGTGTCCCACGTATGCCCCTTCAATAACTCATGTATATAATGTTAAATAATATGCTAGATTTAGGCCTTAGGATATTCGATTGTAAAAACATGGTATTTTCATGGTATTTGTAAGTTCCCACGCATCTGCGTCGTATCTGTAATAGCAGTAAGTAATTTGTTTTGTTTAAATTTTAATTGTTCACTGGCGGCATGTTTGTACCAGTATTACTTTATTGAGGTATTCTATTGTTAGTTAACATTTGTAATATAATAGCTATGTACTTTTATGATTCTAAACATGTTGCCGTATGAAGCAAACAATATTGTCTTTGTGCAACTATTAATTTATTGTTCTCTTTGTGTACCGACGCCGGAACTTTCCCAAAATTAGCTTTTGGGTTTAATGCTTTTTATTTGTCAGTCTATTGTATCTTAGTTAGTGGGAATACTTATTTTTTATACGTAAGGCTTTGGTTTTTCTAAGGCGACCGACTTGGTATAAATATATAGAGAGTTCAGACTTCAGAGAGGAGTCACGAGTCAGCATTCGTTCACAGCACAGGCCGGTCGTCTTAGCATTTTTGTAACTACATAATATAATTAATATATTGTGTGTACGAAATACAGTTACTGTGCTAATTTACTTTTTATTTTGAGTAGTAAATACCTAATCCAGCAACCCACCGCGATAGAGCGCCGAAAAATAGCTAACAAAGGTTTTCAAATGTTGGGTTTCGTTATAAGGAATAGTAAAGAATTTAAAAAATCATCTACAAAATTATTATTATACTTAACACTTGTTCGCTCCCATCTTGAATATTGTAGTCAGGTCCGGTCTCCATTCTATAATACTCACATTAAGAGACTTGAACGTATACAGAAAAGATTTCTGTGGCACTTAACATTCCAATCCAATAAAGCTAGGATACTCACCAAATACGAGGAACGCCTGTCCTATTTCAAAATAAATAGCCTTCAAAACAGAAGATTACTACTAGATCAGGTGCTCTTATTTAAAATAGTCAATGGATATATGGACTGCCCCCAGCTATTGCAGGAAATAAACTTTAATGTACCTATAAAATCACTGCGTCTATCCGGATATAGACCCTTTTTGCCTCAGCTATGTAGAACCAACTCTCATAAATTCTCCACATTAAATAGGTTGCAATATCAATATAACACTTTGTTTGGCGGGAAGGATATTGATATTGATATTTTCTCCAGCAGCCTCCACAAGTTCAAACATCACATTTTGAAAGCTTTTACAGATCTTTGAATTTGTCATTCATTTTGAAAGCTTTTACACATCGTTGAATTTGTCACCAGAGAGCTGGAACACCTTTTTCGTCTTTCGGTTGTCCTAAATTGTTCTACTGGTTTTTTTGTTGTTACTAATTTTTGATACATCTCCACCCTTGTTAATGCATGCCGTGGCGACCTTTAATTAAGACAGCGCTTAGCTCACCTCTAAGTATTAAGATTTTTATGTGTATGTTTCAGTGTATGTCTTGTTGGTTGTCCTAAATAAATAAATAAATAAATAAAACTCCTGCAACTACTTTTGGTTTAAGATATCTTAAAAGACACGGGAGACCTGTACGTGTTCTACGTGAAAAAAGTTTTTGGTTCGGGCTAGACTTATCCATTTCAATAGGAATATTACGCTGATGAAGTAAACTATACCACAGATCCTGTTTAGTTTCTCGACTCTGAACCACAAGTTTTTTTGCTATCTTTACCGCTGCCTCAGCTTTGCCATTGGATGCTGGATGATGCGGAGATGACGTTACATGCTGGAAATTCCAATCTTCCGAAATTTTTTTAAATACCTCACTAGCAAAATTAGTGGCATTGTCCGTACAAACTCTCTGAGGGATGCCATGCCGAGCAAAATTTTTTTACATATGTCTACTATCTCCTTGGCTGTCAAAGTAGAAAGATTGTCAATTTCAAAAAAATCTGAATAATGATCTATAGTAACCAAAAACTTCAAATCCTCCACAGAGAACACATCCATTGATATATACTGAAATGGATATAATGGAACTTCATGGCACTTCAGACATTCAAATCATTTATAGCTTCAGACATTTTAGGCCAAAAAATGTTCTCTCTAGCCAAACGAAGCGTGCTAGCAGCTCCATTATGACTGACATGTACTCTATGCAACATATTTTTTCTTAAAGACTCTGGTATCACGAGCTGATTATTTCTGAATATCATGCCCTCCGAAGTAGACAATTCATGTTTAAATTGATGAAAACACTGGAGCTCATCTGGCCAGTCAGCTATATATTTTGGAAATCCCTCAATTATAAAATTTATAAGTAATAACAATGAGTCATCCTTTGCATATTCTTCCTTAATTTTTTCAATCAACTTGTCAGATATTTTTAAAAATTTTAAACTTGAAACTTTACTAATCAGTCTATAAACTTTTCTTTCATTAATTTTCCTTTCTAAATCATAGGTATCATCTGCATCATAAATTGGAGCTCTTGACAAGGCATCTGCTACCAAATTTTCTTTACCTTGAATAAATTCCAAACGTACATTATATTTTTGAAGAGTTAACAGCATCATCTGTAATCTTTTTGGTGCTTCTACCAGAGGTTTCTCCATTATATAAATCAAGGGTTTGTGATCCGTTCTGACTAAAGTCCTGCTATGACCAGCCACATATTGATTAAATCTTTTGCATGCAAATACCACTGCCAGCATCTCCTTTTCAATTTGAGCATATTTCTTTTCTGTGGAATTTAGACATCTGGAAGCAAAACATATGACTTGGTTATCTTGGTATAGAGCAGCACCCAGTCCAAACTCACTGGCATCACACTCAATTACTACTTCTTTATTTACATCAAAATATCTCAAAGTAGGCAAATTGCTCAAACTGTTTTTCAAATTTAAAAATTCTGAATTTTCTGTCTCAGTCCAAATGAAATCAACATCTTTTCTAGCCAATCTTCTGAGATTTGGGGCTTGAGCACTAAAGTTCTTAATGAACTTACTAAGATATCCAACCATACCCAAAAATCGCAAAATATCTTTGCTACAAGTTGGGGTCGGCATGCCTCTAATAGCATCTACCTTTGATTCATCCACTCTTAAGCCATCCTTTGTTAGTACATGTCCATAAAACTTGACAGAAGTATTTAGAAGATTGACTTTGTCTATATTCAACTTACAGTTAATTTCCCGGAGTCTCTTCAGTAATAATTCAATTTTTTTATTATGATCCTTAACTGCCTCGTCAATGGTTTCTCCAACTCCATAAATCAAAATGTCATCAGCTATGATTTCGATGCCCTTAAGACCTCTGAGAAGGCTGGTCAACTTCTGCTGAAAAATCTCTGGTGATGAGCTGAGTCGTGAGCTGAGTGAGGTAGTCGGAGCCATCTGTAACGACCAAACGGTGTCCAAAATGTAGTTAACTTGCTACTCTCTTCTGTAAGTCGACACTGCCAAAACCCTCTTTTTGTATCTACTGTACTAAAAACCTTAGCTTTACTCAATTCTGGTAACATCTCATCTAATGTAATAAATTGAAAGTTAGGTCTCTTCAATGCTTTATTTAATAAATTAGGATCTAGGCAAATTCGGAACTTAGTATCTTTACTAACAATCAAAATGTTATTTACCCATTCTGTGTGTTCCAATTCTTTAGAAATTATGCCATCTGCTTCTAACATCTCTAGTTCAGACTTCAATCGCTCTCTTAGGCAAATGGGAAAACGACGGGCTGCTTGAATACGTGCTGGAATTGTCTTGTCAATTTCAGTGTAACTTCACCTGGTAGCTCACCATAGCCTTCGAAAACATCACTATATTGTTTTATAATGCGTTCACATTCTGAGCAATCAACTTCAGAAGTAACTTTCTCACAATACTTGATAAAGCCCAGTGAGACGCAGGCCTTTTCAGACAATAAAGGGGCATGGTGGAGATTCACAATGTGAAATTTTATCTTAAACACTTGCTTGTCTCTGCAACATTAAAAAACAGCCACTCCAAAAGTCTTCACCGGCGATCCATTAAAACATCTTAGCTTTTGAGACGTTGGAGATAACTTGGACAAATCAGGTAGCCCTGTGATTTTTTTGTAATTAGAAGCCCCCATAACACACACCTGTGCCCCTGTATCCAAAGTACAGTATATTTTCTGCCATTCATTTTTTATCTTGAACAACAGTGGTGCTTAAACCTTACCTGTGCTGCTGTTGGTGCGCACCTCTGCAATAATGACACTTTCATCTGAGTCTATATCTTCATTAATTTCATTGACTATAGGGCGCCTCTTTTTGCACACTTTCTTGAAATGATTGCGGCCATTACACTCCTCACATAGTTTTCCCCATGCAGGGCATATATTCTTTTCAAAGACATGAGTACCACCACAAAATTTGCATTTCCTAGGAACAGCACCTTTCTTCTCAAAAGTGGTAATTTTATTCACTGTTTCTTCCCTTTGCAAATCAGCCACCTGCTCTGATGCTCTTTCCGCCGCTCTGCATATATTAATAGCAGAGTCCAAAACTAGATCCTCTTTCCGGAGTAGCTCTTTTATTACTTCATTGTCTTTTATACCCACTACAATACGGTCTCTCAGTATTTCATCTGTCAACGTCCCATAATTACATGGTTTTACCAACTTCTTCAGAGCCAACAAATAATCATCGAAACTTTCATCTTGCAACTGGCTTCTCATGTTGAATAAATAGCGCGAGTATATGACGTTTGTTTTTTTTATGATTGTTTCCTCCATTTTTTTAAAGATAGAAACGTCACATTTCTTTTTCTCACTTGATAAACTAAAATCCATATATTTTTTCATTGCTGCATTCCCAATAGCACTTAAGAGAAGACTCGCCTTAACTTCACTTTTCTCGGGACCCCATTTGTTCATACCGGTTGCCACATTGTAGTTTTCCCATCTATGCTTGAAGAATTCCAAGTTTTCAAAAGGATCACCTGTCTCCACCTCTAATGGTTGTGGCCAGGGAACACTGACATGACTAGCATTGGCCGCCATTGCGCCGCCAGATATCGAAAACATATTTTGCATTTGTTGCTGCATGATCGACATTTGAGTCTACAACGTATTGAGCAATTTGGCTTGCTGAGCCATAAGGGCCTTGTAATCCGGTTCACTCATATTTACCACTTGACTGACACCATGTTTTTATAGTTAATAAAAAGACATACTTAATAGGATACTTTTTATATTCGGATTAATCACAAATTCTAACAATGATTTTTACAAAGTGCAGAGAGCAGTCTGAACTAGGAGTGGGCGATACAAATCGTATACAGATACAATATCTATGTACCGGCACAATATCCAATATCTATATATCGCTCGGCGAACAAACTATATATTGGATATCGCACGACTTCACCGACCGGCCATAACCAAGTAATAAACAATACGCATATACCCAAAAAATCTATGATACTCGGAAATCTGACTAAAAACATAGATACGACTGAACCACAGTTTAACAATATATACATGAGCGAGCGAGAAATATTGTTATGTTGGCAGAACGAATGAGCGTATCTTTTTAGTTTGAACGTTATTAGCAACAAAATAAGGTTTAATCTAAAGTTAATTATTAGCAAAAAAGTATGGTATTACTTTGACTCAAGTGTTCTGAAACTATTTATTTATTACCTATAATCTTTCAATGAATGTCAAATTAGTTTTAGACCTTATGTTTTGCAACGTAAATTGTCAGTGTCGACGGTCGAATTTAATAGATATCATTCAAAATTTATTCACAAAACCAAAATATTTAAAAATATGTGTACGATGTGACATTGTGTGGTATATCTAGGTTTCAGAGTACCGTAGATTCCGACCAATATATAGATATTGAAATATATAGTTTCAATATCTGATATTCAAAACCGATATATAGATACGATACAATACAGCGAAAATCCGATATTACCCATGCCTAGTCTGAACAACAACCACAGACGAGTGACATCCGCCTAACGCTACGTTTACAAACTCTTATAAATAAATTAGAGCTGCGATCGGGAACAACTAGCTTATTGAAAACAGCCTACAATAATGCCACCAAGTTGTGTAAGAGGGCTTTTTATTACATACAACAGGGAAACTCTTGGCCTTCATCTCACCTGATGGTAAGTGACGATAAAGCCGAAGGTGGAAGCGAGCATCGCCTGGACTCCTCGACAACTGAGGAACTGGCTATCTTACCCCAAAATTGTGGGAACACAACAATGCTATAAACATTGTTACGTGGGTAACTCGATAAATTTTGAGACAAGAAAAAACTATAGAAGATATTAACAATATTTATTTTACACTAGTGGGCCCGGCGGACGTTGTCCCACCCAATTACAGCGCCACCTACCAGGTCCAACTGTACGTTTAAAACTTCCTTGAACCAAATTCAAACACACAGAAAATTTCGTAAGAATCTGTCGAACCGTTTCAAAGTTTTTGCGAGACTAACACACAGCGATTCATTTATATATATAAAGATTTTATCGAAATACTCTCCGTCATTCTCTATGCAAAGTTCCATTCGCCTAAACCAACTGTTAAAACACTTTTGCCAGTCTTGATCCGATCGGTCCGAAATTGCGACTTCGTAGGCCGCCACGGTTTTTCGGCACACGAAAAAAATTTCCCTTTTATTTTTTTCTTGATTATCGGGAACAAAAAGAAATCACAGGGAGCTAAATCAGGACTGTACGGTGGATGGAGCAAGGTTTCAACACCGGATTCCACAAGAAACGCCTTTGTTCTGAGGGACGTATGTGACGAAGCTTTGTCGTGATGCAGCTTGATTCCCCGAAGCCCAGTCTTTGGTCTCCTTGCTCGCAGAGCTTGGAAAACTTTCGGCAATGCTACTGTTGTATCATGCCGAGTTAACAGATCTATGATTTTCCAACATTCTTGTGGATACATGCCCGCTTCGAGAAAAAAAAACTAGCCACCATTTTTTTACCAACGTTACGAGGTCTTTGCAGTTTTGTCGGCAACTTTCCATCTGAAAAGACCCATACTGACGACTGTCTCCTATTTTCCGGATCATATTGATAAATCCACGTTTCGTCGCCTGTGATGATTTCCGAAACACGTCTTGACGTTCCATTTTCAAATCGTAGACGCATTTCGCGGCACCAATCCACACGGGCCTGTTTTTCAGTGTCTGAGAGCAAACGCGGGATCCAACGACAGCAAAGCTTCCTCACTCCAAGATGTTGATGCAAAATAATGTTAACGCTCCCCGAACTAACGCCAAGAATCTTTTCGATGTCCGAGTAAGTAATTCGTGGGTCTTCTCGCACCATCATTTCAGTAATCCACACATTTTCTGCAGTTACTGCCGTTTGTGGTTATCCTCTTGACCATAGCATCTTCGAGGTTTGTTTTCATCATCACAGCTCATGTACGTCCCCCACCGAGGGGTTCGAGCCTACCCTATGTTAGGGTGATTAGGCCTTAGTCAACCACGCTGGCCCAGTGCGGATTGGTCGACTTCACATACATCACTGAATTTCTTCGCAGATGTATGCAGGTTGCCTCACGATGTTTTTCTTCACCGTAGGATTGTCAGACAAATGTACATATGAAATTCGAAACGAAAAACACATTGGTACATGGCGGGTCTCGTACCCTGACCCCCCGATTGGAAGGCAAGCGCCGAGTCCACAGAGCCACTGACGCCCAGGTTTGTTTTACCCCTTTTAAATTCACTGAACCATCTAAAAACCGTTGCTCGAGATGGGGCAGACACCTCTAACGCTGATTGTAATCGTTGAAGGCTAAGTTTTTCAGTTAAACCAATTTTAAAATCATAAAATATCATAGCACGCAAATGTTCGCGTTTAAGCTCCATCGTCGTTGCAAAGAAAAACGCGGGAACCGTCGTAGTAAAATGACTGGAACATCATTATTTTTTTAAAACCAGCAAACTAGCTACTTGCGTTGCATATTTAAATAAATTTGCTTTTTAAAAAATATATAATACAGATGCGTTTTTTAATTACGAGCATCTCAAAACATTTATTTATTTATTTTTTTTGTTTGTCGCCATAATACGGTATTATTACGGTATATATGTATAGTTTTGTCGGGGGGAAATGCGCAACCGCACCGTACCCGCCGTTGGCTAGACGGCGGGCGTGTGTAGGGTTGGCTCGGCAGAGTGCCAAGCCGACCCACTAAAACCCCCGGTGTTCTCCCTGCCCTTGTGGGCGCGCAGAGGTAAGGTCCACACTGCGACTACCACTACCAGCGCGCCCGGGCAAACCCGACCAGGTTGGTCGGGCTATCGCCAAGGGAGGATTGCCCGAGAACACCAGGGCAATCCCCAGACGGAGGGCAGATCATTAGACGGGCATTGCTTGCGCGAATGCCCGCCTTCGCCTGCCTATCCGTCTGCGGCGGAGGGGAGCGGCTTGGGGATTTTCCTCCCGCTCCCTCTCCGCAGCCTCCTTCTGCGAGATTACTTCTTCACAGAAGGAGGCGACAGCCTCCCATTCCGCCTCGCCGCGGAGCATGGCCACGACCATGCTCGGCAGCGAGAGGTCTCCGCCTCCCAGCGCAGCGTTAAGTTCGCTACGCTGGGGTCGCCAGGCCGGACACACCAACAAGGTGTGCTCGGCAGTATCGTCGGGAGCGTCGCAGTGGTGACACCGCGGCGTTTCGACCCGGTGCAAGTAGTGACCGAAGCAGCCATGCCCGGTCAGTACCTGCACCATGCGGAACGTGAGGCTGCCCTGCCGGCGCCCAACCCACTCCTCCAACACCGGACGAATCGCATCGATCGTCCGGTGGCCGGCAGCTGGGGAGGCGAGTGCCTCGCCCCACTGACCACTTGCTCATCAGCCACAGGACAAAGAGGACCTCCTGGCAAAACACTTCGTGGCTCATTTCCGTGTCGATGACTGTGGTGCACAACCTCCGACACTGTCCCATTGTGGCAGCACCATGGGTGATATCCGCATCAGACAGCGTGATCTGCGGGCGGAGCTACAGTCGATCTATATTCGGAAAGCAAGTGGACCAGACGGCATTCCTGCGATTATTCTTAAGAAGTGTGCGGCGGAGTTGACTCCAGTTCTGATGCGTCTATAATCTATCTATACCATCTGTCGTTCTTTGCTGGTTGTGTTGTGAAATCTTGGAAAGAGGCCAATGTCCAGCCGGTTCCCAAAAGGGAGATCGTTCTGATCTGGCTAACTACTGCCCTATAACCGTCACTTCCATTTTGTGTAAAATTATGGAGAGGATCCTTAATACCCAGCTGATCCATTACCTGGAAGGTCACTAGTTGCTTAATGACCGTCAGTATGGGTTTCGTCAACGGTCAACAGGTGACATTCTAGCGGTCCTTTTACATAAATGAGTGACGGATTACCCGCACAGTTCTGTACGTGGATTGCCATCTTCCTCTACGAGCGTAGAATTCGCATTGTCGTTGACAGCTGCGCTTCGAGTTTGTGGCAGTGAGCGCTGGAGTTCCACAAGGCTCTGTTCTCTCCCCAACATTGTTTCTTCTGCATATCAATGACATGCTTTCTTTGGGAAGTATACATTGCTATGCAGATGACAGTACAGAGTATGGGGATATCACGGAAGCTCAGGGGCTGCTCGTGGTGATATTGGTAGGCAGAGGGAGAATCTTATCATTGAGCTCAACAGGACGCTGGACCTCATCTCCGAATGGGGTTCCAACAATCTTGTTGAGTTCAATGCTAAGAAAACTCAGGTTTGCGCGTTCTCGGCGAAATGTCACCTTTCCTTCCTTCCTTCTCTTCAGGGCACAACCCTTCACACGCAGAGCAATATCACCTTGCTCGGAATAAACATTCGCTGCGATTTGAACCCCAGAGACTACATTTAATCCGTTATAACTACTGCCTAACGGAAACTTCATGTTCTGAACAAGGTGCGTAGGTATTTTGCACGGGACCAACTTTGCATGTTGTATAAAACTCAGATTAGGTCTTGCGTGGAATATTGCTCCTACCTTTGGAACGGCTCCGCTCAGTACCTCCTCGATGCTCTGGACAGATTGCAGCGTCCCGCTATTCGCATAATTGGCGATGAAGAGCCTGTAGAGGCAACTAACACCCTCGAACCTCTACAATTTCGTCGCGACATCGCCTCACTTAGCGCCTTTTACCGAATGGGTAATGATCTGAGGAGCTCCTTAACCTTATCCCTCCCTCTTCATTCCTTAACAGAAGCACGCGGAAAGGCCTTCAGAGTCATCCCTACACTGTATCCTCCTTTTCACACAGTACCAAGAATTTCCAAGATTCCTTCTTCTGCCGTTCATCCCACACTTGGAATTCTCTACCTGCGCACATGTTTCCTCCATCCTACAACATGGGTTCTTTCAAAAGAGGTGTGAAAAAGCATCTTTTGGCCTGGCAGGGGGCGGGCAGGTAGGATAGTGGGTGTGGTCCCTCCTCTTTCTGTCAACTCATTTGGGCCTGTCTCACCTCTTACCATCAGGCGGAGTTATATACAGTTGATTCTCATAAGACAGAGGGTAAGCTATGGATCTAGACTATGGAGTACTTTTGTGGCCAAAAACGAATCAGATGAAAAAATTTGCGAAACAAATTTAAAGCTGCCTTGGAAGTGATGCTATACATAACTCCACTGAACTTGCATATACAGCAAGAAGCAGCGATACCAGGCAGCGTTGAGACTAGAACAACCCCATCTATATGATGAATGATGATGCTAACTTTTGTGATCCGCCCCATACACAAGCAAGGTTGCTATGATGACTACTCCAATTATAGGCCGATTTCAATATTGCCTATTATAGACAAAATAACCGAAAAGTTTATTGGTGATCAAATTCAAGAATTTTATCAAGTAAATAGTATTTTGAGTTCGAACCAATTCGGATTTCAACCCAAAAAAAGCACTTCCTTACTTTTATCAAAATTTACTGATGACATAAATACCTACTTAAACGAAAAAAAACACGTGCTTATTGCTTTCATAGATTATAGTAAGGCATTTGATACACTTCAACATAGCACATTGTTGGAAAAACTCGAATTGACAGGGATTAGGGGTCCGCTACTCAACTGAAGCACAGATTACCTTAAAAACCGCACGTACCAGGTTAAAGTTGCCGATACCTACAGTGACAAAAGGAAAGTATCTGAGGGCACAGCTCAAGGATCAGTGCTCGGTCCTTTGCACTATTTAGCGTATGTTAACGATGTTAACAATATAGTTAAAAAATGCAAAGTGTACCAGTTCGCGGATGACGCTTAATAGCGGCGGATCGCGATATCCGAGCTGTCCAAAATAACCTCCAGTACGATTTGTCACTGCTAAACGAGTGGTCCCATGACATGGGGCTTGTGCTGAATGGGCAAAAAACTAAGCTTTTGCACATACATTCAAGTCATAATCACACAAATCACGATATTGCAATAGCTATTCACGGTCACGAATGTATGCACAAAAAAATAACACCTTGTCAATGCCCGTCAGTTGACCTAGTAGAACAACAAAAATATTTAGGTCTGATAATAGACAATCGCCTCAACTGGGGGCCTCATGTGGAAACCGTATGTGAAAAACTGCGTGCTCTGCTGTCAAGATTTACCATAATTAAGAGCAAAATACCACTTCACATACTGATGATATTGTACAGGACATTGGTTGATCCTATTGTTGCATATGGAATTTTTGGTTATGGTCGCACATTCAAAACATACTTAAATAAAATTTATAATCTACAGGTGCGACTTCTAAAATTAATGGTCAATAAAAAAAAAGAAAAATTTAGGGACAACTATAGTGAGCTTTTTAGATATTGCAAGGTCATGTCAGTCTATGATAAGACAAATTATGCAATACTTAGTGAACAACTTCACACAGTACCGACTTTGCCGACAGTAAAGTCATAGAAAGCAGACGAGACAGGTTACGCAGAAAAAACTCTTCAAGTTGGGCTCAACTAACTTTTATGGAAAAAGAAGGCTATCTTGTATTCTTCCAACAATAATAAACGATTTACCGAAAGAAATACAAATGATTTTGGGTGTTGATAACGCTAAGCGGAAGCTAAAATATTATTTTACGTCCAAAGAATTTACTGCGATATAATAACTTTATTTCTATAATGCTTTTTGTGTTCACTTGTACCCGAGCACGAGCGATGCGCATGCACTCATTCAGCTTATGCGCGCGCAGCGTACGTGTGCAGTTTATATTCTAGTTTGTGTAGCTATGTTTTCGGCTTTGGCCGCTTATTTGTGTTCGTTTGCTGGTTTTTTTTTTTTGTAATTAAGACGAATGAATGGTGACTAGACAAACCTGATCGGGTTTCAGTCACTTTAAAACAATGCTTATATCTGATTTTTATGTCGAAATAAATTAATAAAAAAAATAAAAAAAACTACTACAACTACAAAAATTATTATACTAAGCTGAAACTATTTGTAGTGTTACCACTAATTTGACTATTTAGTACTTACCAGACAACATGTATTGTTCAAACTTGTAGCCCCATGCACAGAAAATTTCATTTTGTGTGTTATTTGATGATTGTCCATGGTGCTTGGGACTTTCTACAGAACATAAGTAAATGCTTCCATTAAACAAACTTGCAATGATTCTTGTGTGCTCTTGGTTGACAGCATTACACATTACACTTATTAATGTTCTTCTATATGTGACAATCGTCAAATGTTCAAAAATATTTAATAAGTATTGTTTATTGTTCAAAATAAATTTCAATAGTAGAATAATTTTTTCATTATTATCATTAGTAGTTCTTTTTATAGCTTCATTGATTCTATGATTAAGGTTCATGTAAAGATCCTCATTTGAAATATTATTTAAAAATTTTAATTGAGACAAATCAGCATTAAATTCCCGGTAAACATCAACACTCATATAACCAACAATTTGAGGTTTTTTTAAAGTTACATGTCCTTGTTGACTCATATTTTGCATCAGTTGATAAAATCCTAAAAAAAGATATTTGTACATAATTATAACGATACTGTTAGTGCAGAGGTCGAATGATCGCCTACTACAAACGGGTAGCGGATTCTATTCCCATATGGGACCAATATTTTGTATGGCCTACAGAAATTTGTTCCGGTCTGGGCGTATGTGCATGTAATATTCTATGTTTGTAACTGCACGCACAACACAGGAGAAAATATTAGTGGGGCGACATATATTTTTAAAAAAATGTGTATAAAAATAGGTAGGTATTGGTGCACATCCTACTCATTACAATGATTAAGTGAATATGTTGGTCATTCCAATTCAATAATATATCTAATATATACAGTGGTGGTCACATAATTAAAGACACCCTTGATGTTGACCACATACAACAAAATAAATGATATTTAGATACCCAAGATAGGTATCAATTCCATTTGAATTGTTATTTTACACTGCACTGACGCTGTATTTTTAAAATGAGGACAGCAAAAAAAAAATATTAGCAATAGTTTAGATTAATTCCGTTTTTAAATGTAACACAAACTTTTTCGATGCATTTGCCGCTGGCCAGCTAATTAAATAAAAATAAAAGGAGCACTTTTATTTTTTCTATTATGCCGCGAATTTTCGTGATACGCAAGAACTAGCTCAGTTTCAACATTGCTTTATGTTTGATTGTGAAATTTAAACTGAACTAATATGGGAACAGCAAAAGTTGCGAACCTTCTACAAGGAAGATAATTCTCAATTTTTATGACAAGGGTTGGTCACACAGGAAAATTGTAGATCACTTGCGATGCTCTAAAGATATGGTTATGAAAGCTATCCGGCATTTAAAGAAGTTTAATACTACGGATAAATGTGCCTAGGAAACCTAGACCAAGAAAAACAACCCCACGAGAAGACTCAAGAATAGCATTGTTGGCTAAAAAAGAGCCTTTCAAAGGATGAGAAGTTGTTCGTTTAGAAGTATTTGGTGCAGAGGGGTCTAGAGGAGTGTGTGCGAACGGTTTAAAGGTGATTATGTGAGGCAAACTTGTTTTGAAGAATTTCTCGTAATGTCCCACTTTTAAAGAAGGAAAATATCAGAATAAGATTACAATTTGGCAAAAAATGCACACTGGACAGAACAACAGTGGAGAAGTATATTTTTTTTCGACGAAATTAAAATTAATATGGTTAACTCTGATGGAAGAGTTTATGTGAGGCATTCCTCCAAAAAAGAAATAAATCCAAAGTACACAAATAAAACAGACAAACATAAAAGGGGTTTTAAATATCAAAGTTTGGGCATGTTTTTCTGGTCACAGTGGACCTATTAAAAAAAAAAGGTAAACATAGATAATTTTCAATATAAGAATATTTTAGGAGAACCCATGTTGCCGTATGCCGATGATATGGACTTTTCAACACAATAACGATCCCAAGCACACTTCAGCAGTGGTGAAAGAATTTCTTAGGAGCCAATCACTAACAGCTTAAGATTGGATACCGTACAGTCCCGGTACTAGCCCGATCGAAAACTAGTGGTACCGTGTGAACAAACAAAATAGTGGCAAAAAAACGAACGAGTACAAGTAACAGGATCAACTTTACACGGCATTTAAAAAAGCATAGGAGCAGATTTCAATTGAAACCTGCAATAATTTGATCTCTTCAATGCCTAGGCGGTGTCAGGCTGTCATTGCTGCTAAAGCACATGCGACAAAATATTAATAACTTGGTTTTTATGTTTTTAAAATACATCAATCATGTTTTTAAAATATATAATAATCAAGTTCGTTTCAATATTTACAATATTTATTTTTTAATAGTTACTTAATTTGCATGTCTTTAATTAGTTGGCCAAGTGTCTATATTAGTTCATACTGCTTGCAATAAAGTTACACTTAATTTAAAGTTAAAATACAATATCTTTGTTCTCTTTATTTCATTTCAAACATTTCATGATAACCATTACAGTAAGTTAAACAGTATTGCAAGCTCTTATTGCATTATAATAAAAAAAAATAGGGTTAGTAAACCTTGAAAACTGAATGTCCTACAAGTGTCTTTAATTATGTGTCCACCACTGTATATATAATAAAAGACTAAATAATTGTTCTTGTAAAATGAGTGATCTAATTTATATTATGATGAACTTGTATAATGTAAGGTAAAAAACAGGATTTGACTTAAAATATACCCTAGGGCACGGACCTGAAAAAAAGATGGACGGAGTGTTGTTGAATCAAGAGTGAAGCATGCAAATGACAGCACATTTGTATGTGTGGGTGTCCTGTTCTTTGAAAAATGTCAGCTTTTTGTCTTATTACCTTGCATGCTTCACATTTGTTTGCCACACTACATCCATATTTTTTTGTAAGTCCATGTCCTAGGGTAAATGCTCTAAGGATTTGTTAGTAGCATGTTATATTACTCACACCACAGAACAATATATTATATACTTTTCACACATTTACAAAGTAACATTGGTCATACTTAATCGTGTCTTTAGCTGAACAAAATTATTAGTAGGTACATAATTAGATCATATACTTATCAAATTGTGAAAATTTACAATATGTTTGATTGAAATTAAAATTCTCATATTTTGTGTTTGTTAGTGGGGATTAGATTTCGCACCAAGCTCAAGCTAAGATTTTCTTTTTGCAAAAACCGGATATGTAAATAAATTCGCAAAGTTAATGTAAGGTAAGTAATGGCAAGGGTTTTTTTTATTACAAAAACATTTTTCCAGCGTCACATCAACTTTTTTGAATGGTATTTGCAGTGTTTGCAGTTTCATAGATGAAGATTAATTTAAAAACAAAACCTTTATATCGGAAGATTAATTATGTATTTAGCTACTAAACCAACCAATTTTATACTAATTAGAGCAATAAATCTTTTTAAAAATTGATGAACTTGGTCAATATCGGGGTGATTTTTTACGTTCTCATCGTATCACACTTCCCGTTTCAGTAAAACTTTATTTATTTCATTTATTTCATTATCAATTGCTTCCATGTTGTACATTTTAAGGTGTTAACATATTTCAAAGTTTTTACATGGAACCCTGCAAGGGCACTGCAATTATATGTAGATTCTCATACAATAAATCTCCTAATACTTAAAAATGATTATTGTTACATTTTTTTTCCAAGAATCTTATTAAATTTAAATGTTAACTATATATTAATTATTAACAAATGAAATTCAATTGAAATACCAAAATTAGTCAATAATAAAATAATCATTCAATAAATAATATGTCATTTTATCTACTCATATAATATAATATTGTCTACTTAATAATATATATTAACTGGTGCAAACAGATTTTAAATGAATTGTAATTTTATCAAATTTATATAAATTTTGTTCTCAATCATTAATAAATAAATTACCTTATTGAAATGTTCAACTGAATTGATAACAACTACTTTTTCAATAAATAATAATTTTGTAATTTGTGAAATGTTCTATTAATTAATATTTTACTAGATGTCATTAATTTCCCTACTCACTAATTCTTGTCCTCGAAAAACTCCTGCAGCGTGTAATACGGTTTTTGCTTTAAATATGTTTTTAACTTTTGCTTAAATGATGGTTTTTCCTTCTCGGTGCGTATACTGTTAGGTATCTTATTAAATATTCTAGCACACATAGAATAAGGCCCCGATCCTACCATCTTTAAGTTGGTTTGAATAAGAGCGAGTCTATCTTTTTGCCTTAAATTTATCGGTCGTGTATAGCTATCCTTCGTTTGCGTAAACATCTCAAAGTGGCTTTTCACAAAGTTACAAATCTCCAAGATGTATAGGGATGTCAATGTTAGAATACCGTATTTCACAAAGTACGGTCGACAACTTTCCATTGAATCGATATTGGCCAATATTCTAATACACCGTTTTTGCAGAATTAATAGTTTCGATGCGTCGGTACTATTCCCCCAGAGGACGACACCGTATCTCAGCCAATTATGTGCATATGCGTAGTAAGCTGTCATTGCAGTTTCTGTGTTCGTGGATTTTTTTAATTCCGTTAAGGCATATATAAAACTAGTTAGTTTACTCGCTACTTTTTGGATGTGATTTTTCCAATTCAAATGCGTGTCTATAGTAATTCCAAGTAGATTATAGGTGTCAACGCACTCCAACGTATTGTTTTTTATGGTATAATTAATATTTAAAGCCTCTCTTTGATAGGGTCTAAATTGTATTAATTTTGTTTTTTTATAATTTAATTCAAGATTATGATCATCTAGCCAGGCTATTACTTTTGTCAAAACATCACTTAAGTTATCTTTTAAACTAGAGCTTTCGGTACACTGGAGCAGGACAGATATATCGTCGGCAAACAAAACGCTCGTGTGCTGAATTTCTTTAGGTAATTGGTTCAAATAGATAATAAATAATATACATCCCAGCACGCTTCCCTGGGGAATAGATCGCATTATCTCTACTTCTTGTGATTTAACTTTAAATATTTCCCCTTTTTGCCTGTCCAGATAGTCTATTTCTACATATTGTTTTCGGTTCGTTAGATAAGACTTAAACCATTTATAAATAATCCCTCTAACACCTATATCTTTTAATTTTTCTAACAGTATATTATACGGAACCCTGTCATATGCTTTACTTAAATCTAACAATAGTCCTACGCCATATTTTTTATTATTTATGATTTTTAACACTTCATTAATATATTTGAATACAGCCAAAGTGGTAGATCTATTTTTGCGGAACCCATTTTGGCCGTCATGTAATATATTATATTTATTACAGAACGAAAACAATCTCACTGACATCGCGGTTTCTAGTATTTTTGAGAAAATTGGTAGTAAGGAAACGGGCCGGTAGTTATTGCAGTCCTGTTTATTGCCGGCTTTGTGGATTGGCCTTACAATGGCTATTTTTAACAGGTCTGGAACTATTCCATACACAAACGATTGATTTATTAAGAAAGCAATTGGTTGCGTTACTTCGTTGATGCATTTTTTTACAAGCATTGGTGATATTTCATCATGACCAAAACTTCGTTTATTTTTAATTTTTTTTATTATTTGAAAGACCTCTTTAGTGTCAACTGGACGTAAATACATAGAGTTGGTAGGTGTTGTTGAGGGCATACGTCCGTTCGGCCCGGAGCCGCTCGGAGCAGTGCTACCTGCATCGGGCGTCACCGCCGGCGCTCCTATCGATACAAAAAATGTATTGAATTCGTTTGCCACTGTTGATGGATTTTCTGTAATGTTAGCATGGATACGCAACGATATATTTTTTACTGATGTTTTTTTAAATTTATTTGTTTTTTCCTTTACAATGCGCCACATTGTTTTAGTTTTATTTACCGAATTTTTCATTTGTTTTATATACAACATTTTTTTTGATTTAATTATTAATTTCTTTAGTAATTTTTCATATTTTTTATAATAATTATTTATAGTAGTATCATTAATTTGTGTTTTTAGAATTTTTAGTAGCCGTTTGTGCCTACATGAGATTTTTAACCCTTTGGTTATCCATGTTTTTTTTGTATTATTTTTAATTTTTATTTTCGTTTTTGGAAAACATAATTCTAGTTTATTTTGTAATATATTGTGAAATATTTCGTAGTTTTCATTTACGTTCCTATTTTCCGATAACAAACTGATCCAATTGATTTTACTTAAATGATGCCTAAAATTATCTATATTTTTGCTGTTAAAATTTCTTTTTTCTGTAAGCCAATTTTTTTGTTCGTCCATATTTTTATTTGATATATTCACTAACACCCCCTTATGATCAGAGAGACCGTAATCACTAACTAATATTTTTGATTCTGAGTATGGGAAGTTTATAAATATCAAGTCAATACATGTTGAACTAGTGGGCGTTACTCTAGTGGGTTCTCCAACATATTGCTTAAAATTATAACGTGACATCAGTTCTGATAAGGTAGTTTTTGACATGGAGTGGTCTAAAAAATTTACGTTAAAATCGCCACCTATTATTATATTTCTCCTGTTATTTTTTAAGCTCAGTAGCTGCAAGAGTTTTTCTAACGACTCATAGAATGTACTAGGTTCTCTGTTTCTATTTGGCCAGTAGACTACTACTAATACTAGATTCAAGTTCGGAATCTCGATACCGCAAGTTTCGAATACGCGCTCGATAGTAAGGTCCATAATGTCCTTTCGTTCACTGAAGCTAAACATATTTTCTTTTAAAAGTATGCACACGCCTCCCCCTTCGTAGTTGCGCCGGTAGTACGCTGCTGCAAGGTTAAGCCCATCCAAATGCAATAGCTGTGATTTTTTCTCTGTTATCCATGTTTCAGTTAGACAAATTATTTGAATATTTGTGTTTTCCTTCTCTTTTAACATAGATTCTATTATGTCCTTTTTATTAATAATACTACATACATTTTGAAATAATATCATGCAGTTATTGTCGAAAAAACTGTTCTTGCCTTGTTTGACCATTTTTATGTGCTAGTTTTTTGCTGTGTATGATTGTGTCTTTTTGGTGGTACTCTCGTATTTCGTTCGTTTGTGAATCACTGCTGGAGCTTCCGTCGTCAGGAGGATTTATACTGAATATATTTTTCTGAGGTATGCTTGGCTGTTGATGGTACACACTACCATCTATAATTAATTTATTATTTTTTATTATTGCGTGGTGGTTATTTTTCCTAGCTTCCAGTAACCGTTCCCTTAAAATTCGTCTTTCTCTAAGTGTGTCGTCGTCCAGGAATTCGGCGATTACTAATCCAGAATTTTTAAACATATAACCTTGCGAAATCAAATATTTTGTCATTTTTTTGCTTAGCAACTCTATAATAATTGGTCTGCGATTCCCTCTTTTTCCGATTCTTCTTATATCTTCTATGTAACCGGTCAGATTTACATTCATTATATCAAGAAATATATGAATTGCGTAATCATGTAATTCTTGTTCAGATTCCACGTAGTTTTCTTGCAATCCATACAGAACCAATTTCTTGCAATTTTCTTGTATATATTTATTTTGATTTGGTGATACTTTAGTTTGTAAATGTGTTTGTTGTTGTAAATCCTTTATTTCACTTTGTAAATTTTGAATTTTTAAATTTATTGTGTTGATTTCTTGTTTTAATCTATTTTGTTCAGCTGACATATTCTCGTAGTTTTGCTTTATTTCTAGTTTAAGTGTCGTTATTGATTTTTGTATTTCTTGATGGCACGACAGGCGTGTCATCTTTTTTTTTACTTGTGGCTTATTTATTTATTTATTTATAATAAACACAGTTTCCACAGCGTAAATTTGTTCAAATATTATTAATAAAGAAATTATTCCTGTACACAAGCCAATTACGGAAACTTATTTTGTTCACTTGAAATATATACAGGCATGAGAGTAGATATATAACAATTTAAAAAGGTATAGATTTGAAAACAGAAAAAAAAACAAATAAAAACAAATTAATGTGCCATTTTCGCGTGTGTGTGCATGTATGTGTATGTGTGTGTCATTATGATTAAAATTAAAGTTATGTCCATTAAATAAATATAATAGAATAGGATGTGGTCAATATTGAATTATAATTATTATTTATGTTCTAATTATTATTTAATTTTGTGTATTAATTAAATTAATTATTATTATTATGTAATGATGTCAAGATTTAACAATTCAATAGATAGCAGATTTAAATACATTTTTTGAGGAGGAAAATAGTTCAATGTCTGAAAAATATTTGTTAAAAGTTTTTGGCAATCTTACAGTCATGTCATTGGCCTCATAATTTGTGCGCACTACAGGTACGTGTAAAAGCTGAGTGTGTCGTGTTCTTCTTTGAGGAACGTTTATTCTTATGATCCTGTTAAACAGTTCAGAACATTCAATTTTCCCAGAACTTATATCATGAAGAACAGACATGTCCTGAATACGACGTCTGTCGCATAAAGTGATTAAGTCATATTTTTTACATAGTTCCCTGTAATTGAGGTTAGAATTAAATTTAGTCTTAAAATTTAGGAATTTTATAAATTTCATTTGTATATATTCGATCGAATGCTCGTATATCACATACAGTGGATTCCATACTGTACTACAATACTCCAAAATACTCCTAACATAAGCGTAATATAATATTTTGATGCATGAAACATCATCAAACTTCTTGGATACTCGTAGGATGAAGCCCAGGTTTTTATACGCTTTATTAATGATATTCTCAATGTGATTACAAAAAACTAATTTTGGATCCAGTATAATACCTAAATCCCTGATACTATCCGTCTTAATTATATTGACATTTTTAAGTTGATAATCGAAGTCAACTGGAGTTTTACGCCTTGTAAACTGGATCTGAACACATTTGTTGGCGTTAATTGTGATTCTGTTGGCTGTACAATATGCGGAAAATCTATTAAGGCCTGCCTGCAATTTGTGACAGTCTTCTTTTGATGTAATTTTCATGTAGATATTGGCATCATCAGCGTATAGGAGGAATCTGGCGTGTGAAAAACAGGTACGGACATCGAATAAGTGATGACATGATAGGCGTGTCATTTTTCGAATGATTGTAACACCCTCAAATTAAGATTTGGAAGGATCTGCCTAGAACAAAACAATCATGTTTTTCCACGTAGATCTAGCCTGTTGTGTTAGTTTCTGGATATTGTGTGAATTCAGAAGTTGCAGGGGTTGACAACCTTCATAAGTCGCATTGAATTATTTTTAACGTGGGGCGCATGACACGATAGGCGTGTCATTTTTGAATCGATTGTAACACCCTCAAATAAAGTTTTAAAGGGAAGTTACCTAGAACAAAACTATCATGATTTCGAAAGTAGTTTTTTTTCGATTTTTAGATAATTAATACAAAGTGTGTGACGATAATTTCTAACCAAAAGAATGCGGTTTTTTTTCATCGATGCTTTTGAGGTGCGTTGTTGTAACGTTAGTTTTGACAAACATACACATTTTGTTACATAAAGTTGTGGAAAAATACTTATTTCGTGTTGCCATCCGTGATCGACCAAAACGACACAATTTGTAAACAACTTTCTGGAGCGTCTTAAAGGCCCATACGTTTTCGCCATTGGTTTATTTTTGCGAAAAATGGATAAACTGACTTACAATTGTTTAAGTATAAGGTAGCCGCGTTAACTTACTGAGTACTTTAAATTATTGTACATACGTTTTATACACGGGATACTAACACCGTTAATGTCGGGGAGAGACGAACTGAAAGACTCCCAATCTCACAGCAAACGGCCCGAGAGGGGCTCATCCCACGACACTTCGGCTGACCAAAGTTCCTGTAGGAAGCACTTCATCCAAAACACTACAGGACAAATCTAACCATTTCAAAGATCAAAGGTCATAGGTACCAGCTACCGTAGACAAAACCAACCGTTTCGTCCAGACCTTCGGGCTTGGCAGCTTCAATCGATAGGTGAATGTATCCTGGACAGGTCTGTATTGCACTCCTAAAACAGACAGTAGGTCTGGAGTGCTGGCATTCTCAGAGATGAGGCTCCTGCTGGTGGTCGTCTGGCAAATCAGACAAAAGCTGAGGTGAGTTGGACATCCACTTCCTCAATTCATAACCACCAGCCCCGAGTAGAGCAATTAGTTCATCTCGCAAAATCAAAGCTTCCTCGACGCTAGAAGAGCTCGTAGAAATATCATCCACAAATGCGTCCTCCTTGAGAATCAAGGATGCCCGAGGATATCGTAACCGTTCACGTTCAGCGAGTTCTAAAAGCGAGCGTATTGCCACAAAAGGGCTCAAACGCAACCCGTATGTGTTGGTGTTCAGCTCGTAGACTAGCATGGGATCTCTGGGATCCTCCCTCCATAATAATATGAGCTGGTATAATATTATGATATAGGTGGTTCCATAATACACTCGCGAGCAAAAGTTTGGAATCAGTTACCTGAAATTGGTTGCGTGTTATCTTGAGTAGTTAATACTTTTTTAATAATCGTAAAAATGACATCATTTTAAAGGTTCAACTCTTTACTTTTAAACTGATACCGAATTCATTAAAAACAAGCCAGTATTTATGGAGCCATTCCGCATTAAGTGAAGGTGTATCGAAAAAGACGTGTTTCAATTGTTTGATACGTCACGAGTTGCGACCTATTGACCCCCTATAAAAGCACCTGTTATCGGATTTTCTTTATCAGTCGACTTTCACACGTTGACCGGTACACATCTCCGCCACTTTGACCCATTACCTTGTACGACAATGGAGACAACACCTACAAATCGTAGCCCTATTGCAAGAAGGGCTCAGCCAGCGGGTTGTCGCTCGTCGGCTCCACATAAGCCAATCCTGTGTTTCGAAAGTTTATAAGCGCTTTCGGGAGACTGGTGGCTTTATCCCGAGACCAAGATCTGGACGGCGCCGGTGCACATCGGAGAGGGATGACCGTTTTATCGTGTCAACCTCTCTCCGAAATCGGCATTTGACTGGTGTCGACGTCCAACAGGAGCTCCGAGATGTTAGTGGGGTAGCAGCCAGCGAGTGGACAGTTCGTCGACGACTCAAGCAAGCGAATCTGACTCCAAAAAGGCCTGACACAGGCCCGAAACTCACGGCAGCTCACCGACAAGCATGCCTTCAGTTTGCTCGCACCCATCTTGATTGGGAGGTTGAGCAATGGAGGCAAGTCCTGTTCTCCGACGAAAGCAGGATGTGTCTGCACGGTAGCGACAGAAGAGGACGGGTCTACAGGCGGCCTGGGGAGCGATTTGCACAGTGCTGTGTCGCTGAAACAGTGGCTTATGGGGGCGGCTCTTGTATGATGTGGGCCGGCATTTCCTTCGATGGTAAAATCGAGCTTGTTTTCGTGCCTTGTTGTTTTCGTTGCGGGGGACGAGGAGGCGGTCTAACTTCGGACCGGTACATTTCCGATATTCTCCTGGAACATGTCGTTCCCTATGCGGGATACATCGGTGATGACTTCCTCCTTATGCACGATAACGCTCGTTGTCACACTGCCCGCGTAACAACGGAATCACTTCGAACAAAATGAGTACAGATATTATACATAATAGCAGAGATCTCTGCATAATGGCTGGTTGTTGTGCATCATATCTGATTTATCACTTTGTCTGTAACATACTACATATAAGAAGAAAAAACATGGAAACATTTTTGCTATTATTAAATCAGAAATGAGTTTTTGAAAAATCCATTGTCCATCCATTGTAGTTAGGTAAGTAATAATAACAACTCTCCTCCCCCCAAAGAAAGATGCCCCACTCACCATGTGAATTCCCACACCGCAAATTGTCTTTCGTTATAAATGAATAATCCCCAAGTCGAATAAAATGTTTCTAGTTTTTTTTACCAATTCGTTGAATACAACAAAGAAATTAAACAACGTCACAAAAGGTTTGCAACATCTGAAAAAGTAAAGTCACTTAACTTCCATTTCAGAGAAAACACGTATTTAACCTCTTCAAAACCGATTTAATTAACGTTTCGTGCCATACACTACCGTAGTTTGATGTCAACTAAGCTTGAATCAAGTCTAAATCAGTGAAAAAGCAAAAAAAGCATGTGGTTTTTACATGGCTGATGGCACGTTACGCGTGCCATCAACTTCTATGGCGCTTGACACGCCAGTCGTGTAATAGAAAATTTGTTCGCAGCCATGGCGAAAAGTTTTCAAAAATGGGCGCCGCAACGAATCGGTTAATATAATAATTATTTAAAAAATAATGAATGTCAATGATTGTCTTTCAATAGATGGGACTTTCCAATCGGTATACTATTATGTTGAACCCACCGCCACTTAACAGATAATCAAATATGTCAACTTGTCAAAAATGAGTCAACACTAAAATCTCTCTGTGATATACATACCTAGTAAAAGAATGAGTAATATTTTAAGAAGAAAAGAATTAAAAACACGTGTGAGTCGAATTGTTTCAACAATATTAAAACTTTTGTGGTTTCGCCAATATCTTGAAGAGAATGTTAATGCCAATTCTTTTTTCTAACAACTAAACATCGCATCGTGTAAGCTAAACATAAAATAACTAATATAAATTACTTTTATTAAAAAATGATAAAAATTGCGATAATATTTATGTTAAGTACATACCGTGTAGTCACCCTACTACAATGACAACGAAAATTACTGACATTGACAAAGAATCGTTGTTGCAATTAAATATTTTTTGAATACTACCACTAGAATATTTCCAGGACGTAAAATCATAATGTTATAATTATTAATAGTAGGCTAACATGATAATTTAATTTATTTTATGTTATAATTATTACAAAAAAAAAACAATTTAGGTATTTTGGGCGTTAAAAGTAATTAAAATAAACAATAATATAAAATCTTCATCTACCAATAGTTGTTTCATAACTACAACACTGTGGGTAAGGGATAAAAGGTACAGTTATTGCTATCTCTCTCGGCACGCTTTTGCACTTTCAAGTGTTTAGTCTTTATTCCCATAGAAATAAAGTCTAAATTTGAACAACAATATGTTGAAGAGCTCATTCCTGTTTAAGTAATAATTCCATGCCAAATGTAGACATTCAAAAGCATTCAAATATTGTTTTGTTTTGACTTTTTTACCACAGACAAATTATAGGTACAGACCACAAACTAATAAGTATTGTCTAAAGCGCCAATTTTCTATCAAAATCTTAGAGCATTCAGGTTAAATGATCTAAGATCAAAATATGTTAGCAAATGGTGGATAGCCGTACTGCTTAGGTTGCTAATACAAAAAAAAATATATATTTAAAAAATTGTGGTCATGGTAGTTAAAAATATCTTAAGAGGTGTCAAATTTCAAAGGATTCAAATTTTTTTTTGTACATTCAAAAAAAATTCAGAAATATTTTTTTTCTATTTTTTTCTCGAGGAGTCATGAGCAGGCCTACCATCTTATCGTTGAATTTTGGGACATGTTGTATACGGTCGAATTGAGTAACCTCCTTTTTTCTTCGAAGTCGGTTAAAAACAGCCAGTCCGCTGCGCCCATTTTCTAACAAAACATGGCGTCTGTTTTTAAAATGCTTTTGTTTCAAAAATGAGCTTCGACAAAGATGTGGCTGCTGTTCTGTCAATAGTGGATTTAGTTCTCTAAAGAAGAAATAGGAATAGATTCCGAGTTCTACCCTATCTACATTCACGTTCATTAATATTTATAAAGAACAATAAATTGATGTTACCTAGGTTCGGTATTAAAAATGTTTTGTAAGTTGTATTAACAAAATATTGTCTTTATTCCACTCCATCACAAAAGAAACCAAAGAGAACTGTTACAAACTGCAAGCGATACGTGCACAAACGACACGTGTTTCTCTAGTGAGCTCTAACAAAAAATGCTTAGCTTCCCCTCCCCGCAGGCGAACGCGGGGGTTGTTATCAGTGCTGCCAACTCCTTTTGGCAAAAACGCGCTTTCCTCACGTCGAAAACGCGCTAAAAACGCGCTAAATGGCATCTACGACTAAAATACGCTCTAATTGGCGCGAATCAGTGATTATGTACGTAAAACCAACTAAGTAGGCAGGTACATAAGAAAATTAAGAAACAATAAAATAAGAAATAGTTTTATTTGTGAAAATACAATTAAACAACAAATTAAATGTCAAAAACAGTAGGTACCTACTAAAAATTTTAAATAATTAACAACCAATCATGGTAAAATCAACATTGCGTCTTCCGATTCATCGTCTTCCTCAACTTCAACGTGTTTTACAGTTGCTCCGGCCGAAGTAGTTGGTTGATCTTGAATAGTTTTTATTGTTTTTAATTAACGCGCCAGATTTAGCGCTACGCGCTAAAACGCGCTTTAGGCCAATGAGATCCAGTAATGGTATGGCTTTTCATAATACAACATACATATTAACATTCCTTATTGTATCACAATAAAGATGTTTTTTTAAATCACCAAAATCGGTCCAAAATTGCCTACGGACAGGCTGTGACGTCAGTCGACACTATCCGCCGCCGCCGCGCACCGCACTATGGGATGAAAGCATAAGTTGCGTTTCAAAAATCTGCAAATTTTTTTCTACTACATCTACGGATACAATTTTGCATACAGGATCTCCAATACATAAGCTATTAAATGATACTAAAATCTTTATATATTTAATTTATTATTACACATAAAAACATACAAAATAAAAAATCGCTGCTTTTCCATACAAAATTACTTTTTCCGTTTCATTGTTTGCTTATTACGAGAATATGAAGGTGATTATAAAGGAAATAATGATATAATATTGTTATTATATCACTAAATGACGTGATAGTTGACTAAAATACACTATAAGAGCATGGACCTACAAGAATCTTTTATTCAGGTCTGTTTATTCAGGAGACATGCTTCCATCAAAATTTATAAAGTTAAATATAATATTACCTCAAAGTTTATCATTGTTTGTATTCACTTTGCCCCGATGAACCAACACATCCCCATTTGCTTAACCTGAGACGTATTTGAGAAGGTCTGTAAACACCTTTTATCATCAAAACACGGCCAATAGTATGATCCAGCAAATCTTGTAGCTTTACTTTAGCACTTGTGTCTGTTACTTCAATACTCGAAGCAGGCAGATAGTACGTTTTTTTTGCGTCATATACTCGATATGTTATAATAATGACGGACACATAACTGAGTTCTTTTCTATGAATTTTAAATCTTAAAAATGTGTACTAGCTTTTGACAGATCCAAATCCCCATAGAGGGCCAAAGCTTCATTTGCAGAGAAACTTTTCATATTGATGGTTTCATGAAATATTTTTTCTTCATCACCTTTTTCTCGTTTGTATTAAAGCTTGCATTATGGCAACAATCGAAGCTTTTTCCAACCCGCCTTCGTCTCTCAATTCTTGCACATATGCGTTACCTATTCGAACCTAATGCACCGTTCAGCCATGTTGAATTTTTAGTTACAAAACGTTCGGCTTGTTTTGTTAATGCGATCTAGAAATTTCGACAACAGTTGTTTTTGTATCCTTTACCCAACTTACATAATAGATTATGGTGTTTTTTTTAATTTCCTTTATGTATTTCCCTGGTCCAAGGTTGCCTGGAAGAGATTGCTTATTAGCAATAGCTTTCCGCTCATAGCTTCGCCCGCGTTATTTTTGTTTTCCCGTGGGAATTTTATATTTTCCCGTAGGAAAAATACCCTATGTCCTTCCCCTGGTCTCGAACAATCCCTATACCAACTTTCATCAAAATCGGTTCAGTAGTTTCGAAGCCTATTCAATACAAACAAACAATCAAATCTTTCCTCTTTATAACATTAGTATAGATTAGTATTAGTATAGATAAGGCTGCCTGTGCTGAACATCTGTCTTGTTTTTGAAAAATTTCTGTTTCTATATCTTTGTGTGTGTTACGCGCCACACCGCCTCAGCCAATCACAAGCCAGCCGAAGCCAGCCAATCAGAGCCAAGCACGTGCAGCCAGGTGCCAGCCAAAGCCAGCAAATCAGAGCAAAGCCGAGCCAGCGCCTTACTACCGGAGAAACTATAAAATGCCGCGCCATCTCATATTTAGATCACTTCTCTGTTTTACTGTTTCTAAGACGGAACTCTGCTCGATTGTAGATCGAAATTAAATCAGTGTGATTCTACAACGTTTACTTTTTATTTATATCCCGTTACATGTGCAATAAATTATTCTTTTAAGTAAGGTTCAATGTTTTCTTGTTTAGTGCTACAATCAATGAAAAAAAAACAAAACTCTCTTTGTGGCTGGCAGGGAGACTTGTATCCTACCTACAGTAAACGAGTAGAGAGAGACTAACCGTTGTATAAGTCCATGCAATGTTAGACCGTATAATGATATAGTGAATCTATTTGTGTTCTGACGTTATTCTGGCTTTAACAGTGCACAATGTGGCCAGTTTTCTTTACTTGCACCTAACCTACGGCTTCATCGCCATAAGCTGCACGCCCAGATTGAAAAATGGAAACATTCTTTGTGACGGTAACATTCATAGATAGGTTTACATACATATATGCATAAAATCACGCTTATAATCCCAAAAGGGGTCTAGCAGAGCTATAGGTAACACTGTTAAAACTAGGTTTTACACTCAAAGCCACATCTGGCAGTATGGGCCATACAGTACTCCAGCCTGTCGCCTACACAAAACGGGCACCAAGGCCAAAACTTATAAATTTTTCAATAAACAAATCAACTAAAACCAACGACCAGGGCCCTAATTCCGCTAATCTTAACGTCGTTGTCGCGTCGTGATAGCGTTTCAATAACACTGCTTTTGTCGCTTTTATGCGCATTTTCTGCTACAATTTATTTGTGCTACAATTTCTTGATAAGTCAATAGTTACAAATGTTTTAGTTAGTATTCGGTTTACCAACAATAACTGTCTCAAAAAGCGATGCTATTGAAGCGTTATCGACACGCCACAAATGCATTAACGCTAGCAGAATAAGGCCCCAGGACATATGTTACACTCAAAATCATCTCAGCAGTCCAGGGGGGCTACTGCCTAACTCATAGCGATCACTCGCTATCGCTTTCGTGACATTAGAACAACAATACACCCTCCACCAACCCATGGCCCTACTCAACCAATCCTGGTTATACGGGCCGAAACGACGGGAGATGTGCGCGGAACCTGCGTAATCGCACTCCAGCCGCGCACACTTCTTGACTCCCTACAAGTTATTTAAATCTGTCTCCTGTATGTCCCTGTGTCCTTCTCCCCATCCGGGTCGGACAACACACGTTACGCCTTCGGTGTCCACCACCAGGTCGCCGTGTGCCCACTGTTGTGGTACCGCTGGCTTCGTCTGCCGTATGTCTCCTCTTCTTTCTTCAGGCGGATGCCCTCTTCGCTCTTCACCTCTCCAGCCCACTCCTGATCTTATGCCACCGATGCGCGAAGTCCCGTAGCCTCAGGAAATTCGCCTCCGTCCCCACGAGATCGCGATAGTAAATCGGACCAACCTCGAGCGCCTTCACCTTATCTAGTAAGTCCCTACGCGCATCCCTATACAAATTGCACTCCCACAGGGCGTGATGCAGGTCTTCGACCTCGCACTCGCCGCAATAGCACCCACTGCTGTCCACCAACTTCATGCTAAAAAGCCTACCATTGAAACAGCCATGCCCCGATAACAGCTGTGAGACTTCGTAGTCCGGTTCGACCCAGGTAAACCTGAGTCGATCCGCCACGTCCGGGAAGAAGCGATATGTCTCCCTCCCCTTGTCTGATGCGTCCCAGCGTTCCTGCCATGTGCGTAGCACTGACTCAGATGTTGTGAGTTTCACCCTGCGCATCTCCTCCTTGGAACTCCCGGACTCGCGCGCCCTACCTAGTCTGCCCGCCCGGATTACCTCGAGGTCGGCCGGTAGAACACCGGCCAACACCGGTAAGGCGGCAGAGCTGGTCGAGCGATACGCCTTGGTCAGAAGGATCAAAGCGGGTCTCTGGGTGCGCTGAAGCGCAGATCGCACAACGTGGAGGGACCCACGTTCAAACCAACACGCAGCGGCGTAGGTGACTGTGGCAACATACGTCCCCCTGTACAGTACCTTAAGGGCACGGTACCTGATACCCCAGGACGTAGCCGACACCCTCGACATTTTGCCGAAGCAATTTGCCGCCCTCTCCCCAATCGAACTCGCATGTTGCGAGAACGACAGAGTCGTATCGACCACCACTCCTAACACCGTAGTCGACGCGACGCTCCTGATTGAGGTCCCACCGAATCTGATGACGGGTGGCCTCTGGAATTTTCCCCTGATCGTCATAGTTGCAGACTTGGCAGGAGAAAATTCCAGTCGATTACGGGCCCCCCAGTCACCGACGAGCTGCAAAACCATAGAGGCCGAAGCCTCTATGCCCGCCCGGGAATTTGACTCAATCAGGAGCGTCACATCGTCGGCATAGCCTACGATGCTAACCCCCCCCGGGAGTGGTAGCCGAAACAAATCGTCCATCAGTATGTTCCACAACGTGGGTCCCAGCACTGAGCCTTGCGGGCAACCCATTGTTGCCGCCTTCGACACTCGCCGGCTGCCGACGAACATGCTCACGGAGCGTCCCGTGAAGTAGTCCACCAACATTCTAAAGATGTTTGGCGGACAACCCCCCCGTTTCGCCTTGAGCAAGATCATCGGCCACCATGCATTGTCGAAGGCTCCAGAGATATCCAAAAATATCGCCTGACAATACTTCGATGAGCTCTCTCGCGCTGCCCTAAAGATGGTGTCAAGGGCAGAGACCGTCGACCGGCCTCGAGTGAACCCGTGCTGGCAGTCCGACAGCGCTTGGGTGATTTGCGGGGCGCACCTCAGGATTAAGCGCTCCAAAATTTTGCCAAGGATAGAGAGCAAAGTGATTGGCCGGTAAGCTTTCGGATCGGTAAGAGGCTTGCCATTCCCTTTCGGGATGACAATCAACTTACCGACCTTCCAGACGTCCGGGAAGCAGCCCTCCAGAACGCATCGCCTATACATCTCAGAGAGCTCCGCGGACGCAGCCCTCCAAGTGTGCTTGATGATGTTAGCACTTAACCCATCGATTGCCGGTGCCGTGTTAGGCAGAGCCTTCACTATGTCTCCCACAACTGAATCACTTGGAGGAGGCGCATCTTCTCCTGGAGGTGACATGGAGGCCATTAGACGCACTTGCCTGTGGTGAACAGTGTCCCTGGAAAGATGGTCGTCCGGACAAAGAGCGTGCATTAGGCTGTGCATGGCCTCGTCCACGCTTCCAGCATAGCCTTGGGCAAAACTAGTGCCATTAATTACGTTAAGGGGAGGTCTATGCCTCCCACACGCGACTCGGTAGGCCTGTCCCCAAGGGTCCAGGTTTCCGGAATTAGCGATCTTTTGAAAATGCAAAAGTTGCGCTTCTTCCATGGCCCCCCTGTATTTTCGCCTATGCGCATGGAACCGGTCCCTGGCCTCGGCCTCGACGAGCCCCCCGGCCCGGCGAGTCGACTGCCAGGTCCGACGCAAAAGGTTGTTGCGCCTACGCAGCTCATCGAGAGATGGGGTCCACCACTCGTGCCCGAGCGACTTCGTACGCACGACACCCAGGGTCTGCTTCGCGGTGCTCCCTACCATATCGGTGAACTGAGCACAGACTTCCTGAGCGGACCGGTTCCACCTTATTTTGCCTACCCGTCCCTGGATCCGACGCTCAAAGAGGGTCCAATTAACCCCACGGTCCCGAAGCTTCATCGGCTCCTCCCCCTGCGGCTCTGCGCGAGGAGTGGGTCGACTTGCCACCTCAAAGATGATGAGTCGGTGGTCGCTTTCGATTCTATCTGGCAGCACTCGCCATCCCATCACTGGGATGCCTCTTGTCGTTAGTGTGAGGTCGATGTTGGACGCCCCATTCGCCGTAGCAAATGTAGGTGGTTCGCCTTCGGCATTAACCAACCTGAGTGATCGAGTCAGGATAAACGCTTCCATGCGCTCACGACGAAGCGTGACGTCTGGCCCGCGCCCGACATACTGCCGCGGTTGGCAGTACCACATCGGCGAGTGCGCGTTGGAGTCAACCCCTATGATCACTCTCTTCCCGCGAAGGGAATCGAGGACAACGCCGAGATGTTGAAGGTGAAAGTCTATGTCATCGCTGTACTGAAAGTACGCGGACACCATGTAAAAACCTTCTTCGTCGCAAAGCACATGACACACTGCGCAGTGTGTGGTCGACAGATGTTCTAAGAAGGCACATGGGAGGTCCATGCGGCGAACATAGATACTTGCCTTGGCGTTCGTACCGCTGTGCAGAAATCTGCTAGCGGTAGCGTCTCTCTGGGCACTAGGGTAATGCTCTTGAGCGAGAACGACGTCTAGCCCCAGGTCTTCTGCTACTAGGGGAAGCTCGATCGTGGCAAGTCGCGCCCCCGCCAGATTTATTTGGCCGACTGTAATTTTGTTAGACGAAGCCATATTAATATGATGTTGTCTCCACCATTCGTCGCTCAGCATGTACACGCGCCGGACAGTCGCGTGCACCTGTTTCATGTGTTTCTGCGTTCTTTTGGCCGAATCGGTGACAGGTGGCGCATCTAGGCTGCTCCAGCTTGCATTCTTCAGCCTTGTGTCCCAACACACCACACTTCGTGCAGGTGATGGATTCCTGGCGACACCGCTTCTCATTGTGACCGTAGAGACAACATTTGTTACACCAGATGGCTGTGGTGAAGTCTTCGACCCTACACGAATCCCACCCGATGTACAGCCGGCCTTTATTAACAAGGGCCCTCCGTAATTCAGACGAGCAGGCAATTATCATCGCCGACTGAGATGAGCCGAGGCGGCCCTTCCTAAAAGCAAGTCTACAGTTCGTTAGCATTTTGTCGCATGTCCAGGTGGTGTCGTCTGCAAAATCTGTTCATATATTTGCTGTATGGTCTCCTTTAGCGGTGGCTCCTTACCGTCTAGGTCCCTGATAACAACTAGGGGTTGCCTACCTCTGACCTCACTTGCCTTGATGGACGATGGGAGGGCCGCCTTTAATCTATTGAGGTCTTCCGGCGTGCGAGTCTGAATGACCACGCCCGCGTTTCCCACGCGCCTCACCCTATCTACCTTGATGTTCAGTTTGGCGGGGGCGATGGAGGACTTGACTGCAAGTTTTAATTCGTCAGACGTTTTGAGTGCCGACCCTTCGCCGGGGTACAACGCCAGCACCGGTCCGCCAGACGGCCTCGGCCTCAGCATGTCGGCATACGAGGTCGGAGCACCCGCGGGGGCCACCCTCGCCGTCGACGTCGCCGCACTCGCAGCAATCCTGGTGGTCTCCTCCCGGGCTGTCATGGCTTCCGCTTCCGCCCTGGCGGCACGGTGACGATCGCGCTGCCAAGCGTCCTCCCTCTCCGAAACCGTAGTGCGCAGAGACACTATCTCCGCCCGTTGCTGTTGCGATAGGACGGCGAGATGGCTGACGACCTCCATGACATTAGAACAACAGTTTAAATATCACCTGTGACATTAAAACTATTGTTGTAATGTCACGATAACGATAGCGAGTGTTCGCTTTGAGTTAGGCGGTACGGCCGCGGGTACGGATAGGATAGGTTTAGGTATCAGGAATAATAGAAAATGTGTGTTTTAAAAGAGAAAATCAAAAGGGAGCGCACGCTCATAGTGTAAATAAAGAATATATTCCGCGCCACCCTGAACCCTCATTGTGTGTTTCGATCATAACATCACCACCATACTATGAAATCCAGACCGCCCAAAACTGTCACGTTGCGATCCTGAAGACAGCCCTGTGTTCATTCGTTCTTGATTACGAAATAGACCTACCTACTCATTTTCAGAATACCAACCTATACTACCTACATCAAAAAATATCTATTTGAATGTTTTAAACATAAATAAGAACCAAAGAAATACTCAAAGGTAAATACTAGTTTATAACTTAGTGACATAACTTTAGAGGCACAGAACAGTACAACGAAGTGTCGGGTGGGGTGAAGTATTTGAAATGAGTGCGGGGAGGTGAGTGGCCGTTCTGTACGTAGTACTATTATATCTTCTATGTTCTCAGGTAAGTAGGTATGTATTGTGTGCGTAGGCCACAACATGTTTCCCGCGTCAAATGGATAACAACCAGTGCTGCCAACTTAGCGCTTTCAGCGCCAGATCTAACGCTTTAATGAGGATCCGTAACTATAAATGTAGCTTTGTAGACAATTAAAAAACAATATAAATGGTACCAAACTTTTTTTTCTACGATGAAAATTGACGAAATTATAACGAAAAAACAGATTGCTCCGTCAAGCGGCCGCCTGGCAGGCGTGTGACGTCACACGACACGTTCTAGGCAGACTCCGCATCGGTGCTATGACTCCCGAGTTTTCGACTAGTAGCCGCGCGCAGCGTTTCATGCGAAATTACATACCTATATTGTTTTTTTTTTATGTAATAGTGGTAGTAGTATTCAAGAGGTTCAGTACAGTTTGAGCAATGAGTAATAAACTAGAAATCGGTTTTGTGCAAGGTCAATCGGATAAACTTCCTATTTTTGACATTTTTATGGAATCTGGTTATCTGATTACTTACCCATTTAAAGTACACCAGTGCCGAAATCCGTGGTTGGAAACTTCAAAGGTAAGTGAATAAAGCTACATATTTTAAAATTAAAATAATAATATGTAGGTTATTGACCTCTAAACACAGAACAGAAAAAACAGTAGAAGTCGCATGATGACTTATTAGTATGAAAACCGGCGTCGCCAAACTCAACACCTAATGCAAAATACCGAGCTGTAATTGGTCAAATAGAATATCAAATAGACTGACTTATGTCCCGAAATTAATCAATTCAAATTCAATCTTATTACAATATAAAAACAGCCCATAATCAATTGATTCCTTAAATAAGCAAACGCCAACTATTAAGTACCAACTACTAAGCGCAAGATGGCGTTACAAATGTTGCTTTAAAATCTACCCGTTTAGTGATGTATGCAGTACAGTAATAGGTATCAGCACAGATAATATCATACTTTACAGTCAGAATATTTGATACCGAATAACGAAAAGAACTTTCACATTTTTATGGTTAATAATTATTTTAAAAGTATAAACGTACAATTGAGCAATATTTTAGAATAATTTTTTTTAACAAAAAATAGAACCGACTTCAAAAACACTGAAAACTTAAAAATAATATAAGAATAGGTACAGACAACATCACACTTCTATATTGAAGTCGGTGCCAAACGATGATCTCCTAGACAGTGTTAAAATTTGTCAGCGACTGGGACATACTGATAGAGTATACTGCATGGGACCACCCTTGCAGTATACTCTATCAAATACAAAAATAATTTTGGAAATCGGTTTAAAAATGACGGAGTTATGAGGTAACAACATTGATTTACTACCAAACGTAGATAACGCATGAACGTTCGAAAAGTGGACCGGTGAAGAACTGCCCAATCGGGCCTCGTGCAGTTCTTTTCCATGCCTTGGATAAGCAATTTTGAGCATTATGTCTGAGATTATAAAGTTGATATTTTCTTGTAGCAATTACTAAAACGTCAAATTTAATTTGGCTAGGTATGAAGTGATGTAACTGCACACGGTTGTACTTCAAATAGTTGCCGTAATAATAAAGAATAAGGTTGAATTCGATAAATACGGTACTTTCTTTATGGTAATTTTAATTCGGGTGTGCATATTCAACTACCTATTTAACAACGTACAAATGTGTAGTCGATTAGGTGACAGATTTCAAGCGCGTTTTTGTATGAAGTGCTCTATCTACGTTTGGTAGTAAATCAATGGGTAACAAACATAAAAAAAAATACAACCGAATTGATAACCTCCTCCTTTTTTGAAGTCGGTTAAAAAAATAGACAATGTATCTGCGATTCGGTTACTCCTTTCGAAAATACGATGACATGTTTGTTTAATTGTTTTAGAATTATTAATATCTCATTTTAAAAAAATAATATGAAATTGTTTGAGCTGCCAACGTACCACTGTATTTTTCTATCGTAAAGACATAACAATTATTTCAAAATTGTATGTACATAAATAAAACACGTTATTTTAAATTTTTTACTTGGTAACCCCATGGTCTCAAAGATTTGAGTTACTGGATCGCCTTTTGCAAGAGCAAAACTGCACAATCAACCATTTTTAGGAGCTCTTACTTGCAACACGAAACGACACCAAATGGCAGCGGCCGCGCGTCAACTAGTATTATATAACGTGCATGGTCATAATATGGCCAATGTACTTTGGCAGAGGGGTTCGCCTAGCCTTGCCATCTCCATAGGGTAAATGCTTTAAGTTTCGTCCCTGTGGAATAGTAACGGCTGGACCAGTCTTGATAAAAAGTACCCTATGTTATACCGTATATAATTAGCTATCTATTAGTGAAAGTCCCGTCAAAATCGGTCCAGCCGTTCCGGAGATAACGGGAACAAATAGACAGACAAAAAAATTTTTATTGTGTTTTTATTATTGGTACCGGATATATATATATATTCATACCCATTTAGTAAAAACTTGTTATTTTGACATTACCAACAGACACTTCAATTTTATTTATTTGTATAGATAATAACAATATCTGATACAACAATTTAGTACCTTATTAGGTGTTGAGTATCTATGTGCCACATCACTAATTGAGTAGCGTTTGACATTAGGATTCATTACGGAAAGTTAGAGATAAGAAGTTGTGAAATGCGTTGAAAGTTGAACCTTAAGTTTATTGTGATAAGGTTAATTTCATTTTAATAATTTGTTCAAGAGGTGATGGAATTTGCAATTTCTTTAATTTACAAAAAATAATATTAAATGTTATTTACCGATGGTATGATATGCCACCTTTAGATAAATTCTTCCTTCCGCTGTCGATTTTACACGATAACACAACACAATAAGGCATTTTACTATATTTTTTTGAGATGATTTCCGTGGCAGTACTAACAGGCGACTGAGGTGGTTAGCAGTGGTTAGAGATCGAGATGCGCGTAATACGCTTATATCGCCCTACGAGGGTACCGCCCACTTGCGACTTCTACTGTTTTTTCTGTTCTGTGTTGTAGACATCACTGACACATAAACAAGGGCGCGCGCGATAGCTCGGGCGCGGCGACACTTCACGTTCATCGAGTAGACGCGGGCGCCGGCCGATAACAGAGATAGCGCTATGCGGGTAAAAGGTGTCCGGGCCCCGGGGTGTGGTCTAGGCCTAGTTGTGAGCGCTCACACCGCTCTCATCGCTATAGGCCCATTCGGAACGCATCTCGAGGTCGGTGGTCTTTAGCATCTATATCTAGTCTGTGGTTTATAGGGATTTTGAATTGAAGTTTGTGGTATATTCCAGGCATATTTTTGTTCGGCACGTTTTTCTATATTCTCTTCTAAAGTGAGTTTACTGAATTAAATTATTTATTTAAAAATATAAATATAAGCAACTAAACAATTATTGTTCTAGATGGATTCAGATACCATAGCAACGCCACCATCAGTTTCATGGGCGCAAAGAAGTTCTCAAGTATTTTTGACATTTAACGTGGAATGTGAAAAACCAGAAATCAAAATTAATAGCAATAACGTATATTTTAAAGGTGTATGTGCTCCAGATCAAAAGCTCCACGAAATTGATATCCCATTATTTGCAGAAGTAGATCCAGAGAAAAGCAGATACAATAACAAAGGTAGACTAATCGAATTAGTTCTTATAAAAGTGAGGCCTGAAGAACCTTTCTGGCCATCACTAACTAGTGATAAAAAAAAACATCATTGGCTTAAAGTTGATTTTGATCGTTGGCAAGATGAAAACGAGAGTGGTGATGACTTTGATGATATGAATGACATGTTCTCAGATAAAATGCAATTTTCTGGCGATGATAATGAAAAAGACAACTCAAGTTCTGAAGAAGATGAAGCAGATGTCCTTGATATAGAATAATTAAAATTTTGTAGCCAGACACCTATTAAATTTAGAATTTAAACAATTATGTGCTTTTATACAAGGAAAATAGTCGTTAGATTTTATTGAAGTTTATTTTAAGAACTTACTATTGGATTTTATCAATGAGAAATTAATTGGCATTGTATTTATTGAATGTGTGGAATGTGTATTATTGATTAATTGGCAATAATGCTAGTGCTATGCACTAAATTAGCATAAAGATGTGATTTGATCTGCCTTTAAACTTTTGCCTACTTTCATGATCAATTTAAAATTATCCAACTATTAGTTTGGAAAGAAATCCTTGTTTATACTTTTATAATTTTACATGAAATTAATATTAAAAAATACATTCCAAAAATTGTACTCATATTATGTCTCATTTGTTTGTCACAAGTGTACCTTTAAACATTCTATGTGCATCTTTAAGTCTATTATACATACATGTATAGATATAGGCATTTTTATAAATAAACTATTCAATACATATTAATGAAGTTTTGGTTGTCTGTGTCCCATAAATAGTTTACTACGGCTACCTCCCTACGCGTGCAAGATTTGTAAATCTGTCCCCTTATTTCCTACATACTTCTCTACAACTTGGAGAAGGGTGTGAAATTTTTAATATAAATACTGATGATATTCATTTACTCAACATACCCAGTCATCGTGTATGTTAGGCTACTCATAGTCAGGAGACCATTTACAAATGGAGTTAGGCCACCATGATCTCCCAACGTTCTGCAAAGTGCTAAACAACAAATGGGGTGGGTGATAAGGGTTAGGTTGCTGAAGAAAATGTTACGTTAAGGCGAAACATTAGCTAGTTAGAAGCACTTCTTATTTTACTGCATTTATTGACAAACTGACATACTTGAAATATGACAACTAAAATACATATCTCAAATTTAGATCTGAGGAATGATGGGATAAATCTTATATTGCGGGAATGTGTAGGTGGTACAGCGGGCCAGATATATAGGTTTATAAAACAATCATTCAAGGAACGAAATTGTGAATCATGACCAACTTCTCAATCATTGTGCTGAGTAACGATCCGGAGAGCCCCTATGAGGCTGACATGGTTACCATGAGTAACTAAAGCCTCTTAAAATAATAGATTTAAAAAAATGACAGGTTGCACTCCGGAAGTGCCGGCAGAAGTGAAAACTTAAGTATTAACGTTGTGCGTTTTGGATATTTTGGAATGGTTATGGAATAATTTTGCACGAATTGCTTTAATTATCAGAATAAAAGTACTATCTTTTATGTGGTAGAAGTGACGTGTGACTTCCAGTACTTTTGCCAGCCGCTATTGTTCTCGGCCGGCTTACGTGGACCCCTCACCGCACCTCGACAGTTCCTGCGGCCATTTCAATTTTAATTGGTCTTACGAATTTTCGATCAGGGTCACGTGTCCTGACGCGAGTTTAAAATTTTTTACCCATTACAAAAAAAGTGTACAACGCCGCTAAAGAAGTTCTCACTTCAAAAAAAAAATACATATCTGTCTGTCTAAAAATAATCCGTTTAGAAATCAAATAGTTTTGATATATTCTATCGACAACATCCACCCCCCTAGTGTTGATATGACACTCGTCATACGGTGGGCATCTACCCCAGCCGGGCCACTGTCGCGGAGTACCGCGAATACTCTGTCTACTTCCGGTAAGAAACGAAATGAATAAATTGATACAATGATTATGTTTCTAATATATTAGAATCTAATTATGTGAATTATTAATGTTACCGATACTACCAGCAGCATTCCCAATCCCTTTGTCAGTATAAATAGCGTTGTGTCGACTCAGTGGTAATAATGGTATTGTACTGTGTCGGTATTTTAAGAATGTTACCCTGCTTTGCCTATAAGGCAGACATGTGGCTTTCTCTTGTGACTTGTGCACTTCGGTTCTGAACATCATAGTGATCAGGTGAGAAAGGCGAGACCTGGGAGCGAAGGAAGGTGCAGCAGGTGAGAGTGTGAACTGGCCAAGTGGCGGGGTTATAAATAATATAAGGATATATTATGGTAAGTGCCTGATGGCTTAGTTAAGAATTGTGCAAGTTCATGAAGTATGGTCCATCTGATATGTTCAACCACAGAACACTGGAAGAGGTTTCTATGTTCTATGTTCTGTGTGTCCAACAGTGGCCGGAGAGCTCGGCCTCTCCTGATCTCTTCCTGGGGGCGTACGAGTTGCGTCAAGGGAGCCTGGGGGCGTGCATTGTTGCGTCAAGGGCACTTGGTCTGGACCACGTGAGGCATCTGGTGATGCAGGCGATGAAACCGCCTAGTTGTGTGAGAGAGATCAGGAGTGTCAGTTGCGAGGCATGGGCAGACTATAGGGGAGGTTGGAGGTCTGTGAGGGGGTGAGCCCCCGTGGTTGTGTTGATGAAGGGTTGTGTTGTTGAAGGCAGCTCTCGCGGTCCCCCTAACGGAAGGGACAGGTGTAATGCGTCCTAGATGCGTCTAGGTTTCCTGTCGTTACTGAGAATTTCTCGGCTTCCGTGCAGAGAGTAAAGCGGGCCGTATGACCCGCTCCATCGAGTATGGCTCTCAATACGTATAGATAAGACGATACTTCGTGAACAACCTATGTTACTCCTTAAAGTTATTAATCCGTTTGTTCTTATGTCGTGTAACCTATTGTATGCATAACGGTTCATATAAACCGCCACGACATAAAATGGTGGAGGTGCTGGGATCTATATTCGAGTAAAAAGGGCTTGAATTACGAGTATCCCGACAGGTTATGTTGGATTACTATTTTCCCGGTGATTGGAGTAACATTCGCCCACGTGTTATTTGTGAGGTTGGAGTAATATTACAAGAATTATTTTGTTAGGGCATTGAGTTTTGAAAACCAGTGAACTGCTGTGAGTGCTGTGACCATTTGTTTACGTTTAAGTTTCTTCACTTACGGAATCGTATTAAATAATTATTAATGGCAGAGAGAGGTGCCGGGGTGGTGAAGGTGAATGTTAATGCATTATAAAGTGGCCACTTAAACCTGCACCTGGGTCATAAGCCCCAGGCACCGCTCTTGGCTCTCTTCTCTGCAACGCGATAGACCGAGCACCCGCGTGGAATGCTAAGTTATCGTCTCTCCTTGGGATTAACCTAACAATTTCGTTAAGTTAACGTTTACTTACGAGGTTCTTTATAATTTACCTACCTATTATTTGAATATGCAAATTTTGTAATGAGCCCAGTAATCATTGATTACTATGGTTCGGATATTAAACGGACTACCCGAAGCAATCAAATAAAATTATTCAAAGGTGTTCTTTGAATTCCTACGTTTAAAAAAAAAAAAAATATGCTGTGTGTTCTAAAACGCGTTTCAATATTCTGTGGATAAAGTTGGTGCCGATGTGTTTTAATATTTCGGTAAATTTTATTAATGTTTTTAGCCTTTACACAAGTTTTATTACCACCTCTTCAACGGGAACTTGTGTAGTAATAATTGTTTTTTATTTCGTTTGTATACATCCGCAATACACAAAGGTCTTTGCTTAATAATGATCAAATCGCTTGTGCGTACCAGTCAGTGGTATCGACAAATTTTTATAATAGTAAATTTTGGGATAATATATAGTGCGGTGTGTTGGTTGTAACTCACAGGGCGTAATAGCGCCCAGTGTGGGTAACCAGTGTACGCGCGTGTGTTGTGCGACGCTTTTCAGCACGCTTGTGAGGAAAAATAAATAAAGACTGAGTTTCTTTATTAAATAACGCAAATCATTGTTGATTTGTGGACGAGCTAAATAATGGTCGTTTGGAAAATTATGTGGTTCGTTGATACCCTTTATAGTAATTCGTGGGTTTTTACTTACTTATATTATTATGCATTTTGTGTTCTTTACTAAAATGCGAAGCGACTGTTAATTGACCTATCCATAGTGTATTTAGTCCAATGGTGATTAATTTATAGTGCTTAGAAGTTAGTGGAACTAGGTATTGGCTGACCAATAATAACATATTATTGAATTGAAAGAAAGAAAGAAAAGTTTATTATTTGGTTGCTATAATTGGAATGGAAAAATTGCTTGCATCGGTTTCATAAAGTATATGAGTATATTAAGATATATAAACTCATATTAGTTTGTAGGAATTATAGGTAAGTGATAACCTGCTTTATTTTACGAAATACTTGTGAAAATTATTATATACTTACAGTTTGTGGATGAGAAAATTCAAAACCACAATGATTGAGAAAAAAAAAAATATATGGGATGATTGGAAAGGGGGAAATGAAATACCATTTTCAAGTCATTTCAGTACATTGTAACTAGTGAATTCACTCATACATAGGTAAGTAACTGTTGTATTACCTACATGTTACAAGTTATTCCAAAGAATTTCTTCTTCCTTGTGTTATTCGATACTAAGTGCCACTTACGGATTAAGTCTTGAAAATATTTCGACATTGTGTGGTCATGTTACATTATTTTACTTACATTTTGAAACATCACCAAGTGGCTAAGTAAATGGACACTGTTTAGTGATGGTATAAATTTGCTTAACATTTGCAAGTTAATATCATGTTTTTGTGAAGATAAACTTTGAGCCTTTTATTTTAAACTACCGTAATTAGTTGAGTTTCACAGGTAGGTAACACCATGGAAATAATGCTAGCACCAAAACATGCCAACCATTGTAACCTGTAATAACGAATTTAATAAACTGATTTGATTTTGATTTAATTTGACCTTTCTTGCTTTTTCTTAGTGCTTAAAGACATAGCTTACCTCTAAATATCTGATGGTTTCTATAGTATATTTTTAGATAAATGATGAGGTGCACATATAAAATGTATACAAAATATTAACAATATAGGTACACTACTGATATGTTAGATGCCCATGGGCACCAACTGGTAAGAATACTCCATAAGTGAAATACTTTCGAATAGAGTAAAAAGGCTCTGATTGTAAAATTGTAACTCGCTTGTCATGGAATTAAGTACCAGACCACTTTGGTGCAAAGTTTTTTACAACGTGTATAGAAAGTATGCTTGATTCTAAACTAACAAAAGCCAAAATTAAAGATACTTCCTCTGATCTGATGAAATAAAGTGAACAAGATCTCTAACAAACAGCTAGATGGAATAGCGGCTATTAAATAAACGGTTACATTGCTGAAGACAATCTCTATACCTATAGTTTATATGGGTCAATTGCATTGAAAATTGATTTGCATTGTAAAGGCAGAATTATAGCAATAGAGCAATTTCATCTGTAGGTGCCTGTAGACAGATACTGAAGAAAGGAAGAGTGCTAATTTACAATAAATTAGAATTAACAGGTATATAAAATATCAAACTTTGCTAATTTTTAATGGTAAGTAATTAATCGTAGCATTGGCAATAGAGTCAAACGCTAGTCTTTTTCTTAAAATGTGAATTGTGTAGTCTGTAACAATTAATTGGCAAAGAAATGAATTGTGAATTCAAAGGCATTATAAATGATTTGTTACATATGCAGTCAAATATTATTTCTTTATACCAATGGTTCCCAGCCCAGCCAGTGGAGAAAAGTGGTCCGCAAATGCAAACTTACCTACTACTCGGAGCAGATCCTTGTGGGTCTCTCTGGAATCTCAGAACAAGGTCCGAAGCGACTGAGAACATAATGATAATTTGCTGGTTGCTTCGAGCAATAATATTAGTCCTACAAATATGTGTAAAAGATTAATGGCACAACACTATTAAGTTATTTACAATAATATTCTTTAAAATTTATTGAGGTTTTTTGTAGGTACATAAAGGTCCCTGGACATGAAAAGGATGGGAACCACTGCTTTACACAAAAAATCAAATCCACATGCCTTGTAAAGTATGAATAAGCAATTGGCTTCACCATTCATCATTTCTTCATACATTCTTATTGTAAATTCAAATTTAGAATAACCATCGGAACATAGCATCTTTCACAGTGTACGAATGATGCTACAAGTAGGCATGTTTGATGGATTAAAAATAGTGTTAAAGTTGAATTTAAAACGATTTGAATGTTTTGCTTCTAGTATTTTGTTGTTAATTTTCCTATGTGTAGTTGCTGCCTATGATAAAGGTTACACTCACAATGTTACCATTAATGTACGAGTATGTTAATTGGTAATATTTTTTTGCTTCATGTAAACCTAATGGTCTAAATATGAAGTAATGAACTGCGAAGTAGACTTTTAAGCTGATGATGATCCAGCAGAAATGTTAATTGATAAGTTGACTAGTAGGTAGTAATTATAACTTTATATTGCATTATCATATAATAAAAGATAAAGGCGAAATTTCATATTTTATTGATAATAATTATAATGCTGAAGATACTTGACATTGTTTTTAAATATATTAGCAATGTCATAACTATATAATTAGTTCCCATTGTCATGGAACTTAATCCCCTTAATCAAAAACACGTAGTTCATGAGCTGCGTCTCTGTTTTAGTTTGTTTTAGCGTAGCTATGAGCGATCACGGTAAGGCCTAGGTGCCTACCGTTCCGCGCACACTGAGAGTGCAAAGGCGGCGGTGCTGCCGCGCTCTTGGTATTGGCACAGAATAAATAATAGTACGGTGCATACTTACAGTGATTGGTGGCGTTTTCGCGCGCTTAATTGTTAACCATCAGCAACAAGCCTATCGCTCGAAGCTGGTAGCGACGTGAGGCTGTAAGAGTACGCGTGATATTGGGGTGTGATTCGGCTTGATGCTCAAAGATAGTTATTTAAAGTGTCGACTTTTCGGAGATCAAAGAAGTGAAATTTCTGTATGTACTGTTATCTGTTCTGGCATATACATGGTATACCGCCCGACGCAGGTCGGATTGATCCTTCTGTACCCAAAGATTTGGTAACACTAAGGCATAATAAATTGGCATCATAATGGATGTGGGTATGAAGGACGAGGGGTCACAGATGTTACTATATTGTGACCATAGTAGGTATCCCACTAAAATGTGACACAGTTTAACAATATACATTGTTAAACTGTGAATGTGCTGAGGATGACTTGTTGATTTTATGGACTGCCATTTCAATAATTTTAAGCGTTTTCTTACTGATACAATATGTGTTTTGTGTAAATCTTATGACAATAATAAGTAACAAATGCCACGTTCGTAATTTATAGTGGAATTGAATTGATGTGTTGGGCATTGGTGGCGCTGTGGACTCGGCGCTGGCCTTCTGGTCGGGGGATTCGGGGTTGTATGTGAGGTCGACCGACCCGCGCTGGCCCGGCGTGTTTGAGTGAGACCTGGACGCCCTGTGTTTGGGATGGACTCGAACCCCTCGGTGGGGGCTTGTGTGGACTGTGCGAATTTGTAGCATACAATTCGTGGTTAGCAATGAATAGTCTGTTTGGGCTTGACAAAGTTAAGTGTCTGGGTTTACAAAGTTAAAATGGCAAAAGTCGAGATTTCGCCCGGACTGGTGGGTCTTCGGTGACCACATTGATCAGGGCTTTGACACGCAATGTTGAGGACGCGAGTTCCGAACCGTTTGCGTCAGGATTTCTTCTTGTTTTGATTTGCTCGTTTCTCGACGTATTTAGATTTTTAAGGAAAGTGCAAACTCACAAAAAAAAAAAAAAAAAAGTCATAGTTCTTTGGAATGAATATCTTTTTTAGGTTACATAAAATAATATGTGTTAAAATGATTTCTACACATGGTCCCTATAAGGAACTCCTAGAAAGATAGGTAACTCAAAATGATCTCTATTTTTGAACTTCTAGAAATGCTTAACAGTGGTTAGATGTACCTATCCATGGTTATTATAAACAAAATGTACCTATACCTCAGCCTCAGATTATTGTTCTGAGACCTCAGCAACCTATACAGTGCACATTATGTCAAATATATATTTAAAAAAAAATCAAGATAAATATTTATAGATTATAGATAGATAGTTGGTACTGTTAAATTAGCAGTGGTGGCTGTTACCCTATTACCATTAAGACAAGTGAAAGATATTAAATTACATAACTAAAAGTTATGTTAATTATAGTTTTTTTTAATAAAATTATTTTTTTCCAAATTAAATTTGAAACGAACCTCTTATATTGGGACAGAGATTTTGACCACATCAACTTTCTTTTGTTTGGGGAGGTCCTACTGGAGGAGATCTGGTTATCTAGTGAAGAATATAAAGTTGGTGAATTGCCCACAATGCATAGAGTACAAGAATGAGTTAGTAAGATAAGTATATAGTAGGAGCAGTTAAAGATGTTTCCAATTTAATTCTTCCTGGTGCAGGCATGGAAAAGAAACTTGAAATGAATGTATAGGACTAATGTATAGGGATGTAACTTGTCTTCATCTGATCAACTGGTGATATGTTGAAGGAAATACTTCCCATTCCGAGCTTGATTTCGTTAGAAAAAATGAATGGGTATGAACGGGATACTGAGCTGGTGTCGCCTACACGTTAAGCATTGAAACAATTTTTGATCTCTTTAGTTATGTATCAAGCATGGCGGAGGCTGTTTGAAGAGACCGGCAGAAGTTTGTCTACTACTATAACACGTGTGGATGACTCATCAGATATAGCAGAAGTTAATGATTAGGAAGACCCATATTGTGAGAGCCAGAAGGAAGGCAGCCTCGAGCATGAAAGAAAAAAAAAAAAAAATGCTCAATGGGCTCGTCATTTACTGTACTACAAACTTCTTTCTCTTTTGCCGTCGGGAGTGTCGCGGAGTACCGCGAATATTCTGTCTACTTCCGGTAAGAAACGAAATGAATAAATTGATACAATGATTATGTTTCTAATATATTAGAATCTAATTATGTGAATTATTAATGTTACCGATACTACCAGCAGCATTCCCAATCCCTTTGTCAGTATAAATAGCGTTGTGTCGACTCAGTGGTAATAATGGTATTGTACTGTGTCGGTATTTTAAGAATGTTACCCTGCTTTGCCTATAAGGCAGACATGTGGCTTTCTCTTGTGACTTGTGCACTTCGGTTCTGAACATCATAGTGATCAGGTGAGAAAGGCGAGACCTGGGAGCGAAGGAAGGTGCAGCAGGTGAGAGTGTGAACTGGCCAAGTGGCGGGGTTATAAATAATATAAGGATATATTATGGTAAGTGCCTGATGGCTTAGTTAAGAATTGTGCAAGTTCATGAAGTATGGTCCATCTGATATGTTCAACCACAGAACACTGGAAGAGGTTTCTATGTTCTATGTTCTGTGTGTCCAACAGTGGCCGGAGAGCTCGGCCTCTCCTGATCTCTTCCTGGGGGCGTACGAGTTGCGTCAAGGGAGCCTGGGGGCGTGCATTGTTGCGTCAAGGGCACTTGGTCTGGACCACGTGAGGCATCTGGTGATGCAGGCGATGAAACCGCCTAGTTGTGTGAGAGAGATCAGGAGTGTCAGTTGCGAGGCATGGGCAGACTATAGGGGAGGTTGGAGGTCTGTGAGGGGGTGAGCCCCCGTGGTTGTGTTGATGAAGGGTTGTGTTGTTGAAGGCAGCTCTCGCGGTCCCCCTAACGGAAGGGACAGGTGTAATGCGTCCTAGATGCGTCTAGGTTTCCTGTCGTTACTGAGAATTTCTCGGCTTCCGTGCAGAGTAAAGCGGGCCGTATGACCCGCTCCATCGAGTATGGCTCTCAATACGTATAGATAAGACGATACTTCGTGAACAACCTATGTTACTCCTTAAAGTTATTAATCCGTTTGTTCTTATGTCGTGTAACCTATTGTATGCATAACGGTTCATATAAACCGCCACGACAGCCACAAAAAAAAACTGTGAAAAATAGATTGTTTGAGTATGGCGCTATAATGTCTAGAGTTTGTCGGCAAGTTTCAGAGTTTGTTGCTTGCGCGTTTCAGAGATCTGTGTGGCCCGGCTGGGGTAACGTATCCCCAGCCGTGCCACACAAATCTCTGAAACGCGCAAGCGACAAACTCTGAAACTTGCCGACAAACTCTGATCCGGCTGGGGTCAGCCACACAATTATTACAACAAAAACAGTTTTTTGAAGTTTTTATACTATATGCTATTCAAGTAGTCATGAAATTAAAAATATTCAGAATGCCTAGGCTATACCTTTTTTGGAATCTAGAATAGCTAAGCATGTTTTTAAGATGATGGGCACGATGAGCGTCTTACATTTTTTTTTAACTGTAGCTGATCAAACATGAAAGATAATTTCATTTTATAATTTTTTTTGAAAACTTGACGCCAATTTGTTAAATTTGTCTTTGTTTTTGATTGCTGAACTATCGCTTGTGAAATGGAAAAAAAAACGAAATCGAAAAACCTCTCCATTTGTAGAAATAGCACTATAAAAACTAATCGCACTTGGAAATTTTCGTAAAATTAAAAAACAATAAATATCTCGGGTAGGGTTCCGTAGCTGCAAATGCCAACTTTGAGTTCACAACTTCACACACACCTCACAGTAATGTTCTGTGCACCTCACAACGTCACATCACAACACATTGCTGATGGAGTGATGGACCCTCAGATCAGAACAACAACTAACTAAAGCAGTGGACCGGGAACCATTCGCATCAGCCAGATAATATCTATCGCAGGTAGTTTATTAAGTAAGCCGGAGCCGGGAAGCCGTCAGCACAAGATAAAAGCCCAAAGGAAGAATATTCAAAACTCAAGTATTGGCCTTCGAGCATTATATGCATCTGATTAACACATAACGTAATCGCGTTATAATTTACAACAGCGCCATCTCTGTGGTTACATACGCACCAATACAATTGTATACAGTGGCGCCATCTCTGTCAGCACGTTCAGACAATCAACTTACAGTACTAATTTTCAATGAAATTTTACTTTTTCGAGTACAGTTTTATATATACTACTGATGTAATTTTTTTCACGTGTCCATATATAACTGTTTAGCAGATAGAGGGGGGAGAAACTTACCTCTAACAAAAATTTGCAGATCAGAAACGGATCCCTAAATCGAAATATGGTGTTCTGAACCTTATATTATTTTTTAAAGACCTATTCAACAATACACCACACAATGGGTTAGTCGAGAAAAAAAATTACTCCCACTTGTATGGGAGCTACCCTAAAAAAATGTTTTCAATATTTTTTTCTACAATTTTTTGGCATGAATAATATACATACCCATAAAAATGACAGCTTTCTAGTACTAATAGTATCTGAGTAAAACCGCGAACAGACAGACAGACTGACATGGCGAAACTATAAGGGTTCCTTGTTTACTACGTAACCCTAAAAACGAATGGCGGCGCTAGTGGACTGACTGTGCACCCTTAAGAATAAAGCTTTACAAACTTTATATTTGTGACTTTGCATTCATGAAAATGACAAGGTATTAAAATAAAAAATACTTAAGTAGTGACAGTAAAAGTTCTTTATTAATACTAAGTATTAAGCATAATGTGATCCTTATAAGAGAATTCATAATCTTTGTAGGATTTCCCATTAAAGAGTCTTTTCTGTGACATATATTTCTTCATTTCATTGTCAGACCAAAACTTGAGGTTTTCGTAGCCCAAATCCAATATTTTGTTGATTTTTTGTAGGTTTAAAATATTCTCATTGAGTTTCTTCTTAATTTTATCCGTTATTTCAACTTCTTGGTCCTTTAAATCTATAACAAAACATTAATAATATTTATAGCCCAATTTATAAGCACTTGGCAGATTAAGTTTGTCGAGTCGTCCATTTTTTATTTAGGAACAGTTCTGACATTTAGGAACGTGATTGCCAATCTCGTAATGAATGATCATCGATCGTATCAAGAGCCACTTCCTATATCTGTGAGTATTTTGCTTTATATTTGTGTTTATTATTTGTAAATATCCAAGCTCCCTGACCCGGAGGGTAGTGCTGACTGCTGAGCTTCATGCTCAGTCATCTCCCCTTTCTCCTCTCCTAAATGGATATACAATGCATCAAGATCAGGGCTGGATCTACATATTTTATACCTATGGCCCAAAATGCCACCTCGCCCCACCGCCTCGCCTTACTCATTAGAAAAAAATCTTTTTCATTACTCATACTCGGGAAAGTAGGTCTGAAGTTGCCTGAGGAGCGAGTTGAAAGTAATATTTTTCAGCCCTAGGGAGAATCGCTTTCAACTGATAGCTGTCAAATGTCAAACCATGCTCCAACTTTCTATACAGCCAAACGCAATGTAAAATTGAAATAACATAAAGTTATGTATTAATTAAAGAATATAATTTTTTAAATGACTATTATAATTTACTTTCAACTATTTCTTTAAAGTGACATAGATTTGGGCAAAATATTTTCCATTTTTTCAATGATGAAAATGAAAAAATAATGGCTGAATAGCTGGCCGGCCACAGAAAATTAACGAAATAGGCGGGAAAGCGACATTCCGATATTTATTTGTTTCTTTCCTTATAGTTCCGTATAGTAGATTATATCCCTTCAGCCATAACTGATTGTTTGATAACTGGTTACTTAAGAATAAATTATTTCACCGTTTCATAACTAGTTATTTAAGGAGAAAACTTTTCCACATTCTTAACTGATGTAAAATTAACCAGCTTCGAAAAGAGACTTTTTTCACTGTTTCATAACTGGTTATCAAAGAAGAAAATTTATTCAAATTGTTTTATTGGAATCATAACTGTTCTAATGGAAATAAATTGTATTAACATAATGAGTTCATCTGATACAGATATGGATTTAACACCTGATAAAATCACTCATTTTTTCATTAGCCAATACATGTTTTTGATTTTACTTTCCTCATATTCGTAATGAAAAGCACAGTGTTAACCTCGGGTTAAAGACTTATTTAGTCCCTCGAACTATTGGCCACTTATTGAGGAAGGTTTTAGGCTATATAACATCACGCTACAACTAATAGGAGGAGCTGAGCAACAATGAAAAATGTTGCAAAAACGGAACAAAATATATGGCGAAACGCAGTTCGCGGGCGCAGCTAGCGCCTTATAAACAACCAACACGGCTTATGCTTATGTTAGTTTATAGCAGTAATTTCAAACAACTAAATGCACCTTAGCAGCGAAGCAAAATCGATCGATCTCAAAATTGATGTCACAGTCGAGTCGAGTCACAGTCGAGTGGAGGAAATCTCGAGGAACCGACTGTGCATATGGGTGTAAGTCATACTACGCATACTGAGGGGCAATCGCACTATTTACAACGTTTCAACCAAATCGGAAACGTTACCATTCCCATACATTTTGACAACACCTTGATAGCTGTCAGATGTCAAATTATATGGAAACAGCAACGTTTTGGTTGAAACGTTCGTAGATAGTGCGATTGCCCCTCTGGTCAATTTGTTATTTACAAACGAAAGTAAATTGAAGCACCATACGAACCAAAGTTGATATTCGGTTTGATAGCAACGCTTTCAACATTCTCCAAAAAACTCTTTAGCTGATGGTTATATTGGACAAAAGCAATCAATGTCTTGATGTTGTAGGGCAGATTAACGGCAGGGCATATCAGGTTACTAGTAACATTCACGTCTTGGCTTCTAGAGAGAAACCTTGAAGAGGCTGCTTGCATAGTTTCAAATATCCATATCTTTTGTCCGCTGAAACAACATTTTTTGTCATTCACTGTTTTCTCAAAATTTGATTTACTAACAATTATATAGCTGAATATTAATTGTATTATTAATTTTAAGTATTGTTGGTATTTTTTTACTATTTAAAAGCAAATAAAACACTCAAGATTAAGAAATGCTTCATACTTTTCCAGGACAAGTTTCCTGTTTTTTTCTAAGTTGAATTTCTTCAGGTATGTTTTGAGTTCATCCACAAATGTTAAGTTGTCGTTGTCTGAAAGAAATATCAGAAAATATTAACTCATTTATTGCTTCTGTACCTGTATATGTTGATTATAAATGCGTGGTTTTAGGTATGTGTTAGATTTTGTTACACACATATTTATTCCTGTCTATATGTATAGTCAAACACAAGGCTTAACTGAGGGCTTAATTGGATGTTTCCTTTCCGTCCCGTCATCATTCTTTAAGTTTATGGAAACTATGGGCATATTAAAAGTTGATGGCGCCTAAAGTCGACGCAACCAATTCGGCGTTTCGCCGATTATTTTATTGCTGAATTTGTGAATAACTACAATCTGCTAGAATACAATATATTATTATGTGCTGGTCTGTGGTGGCCGGCCGCTGTAACATGACAGTCGAGTCGAATTTGTAATGTCATTGAACTAGTTACCACGCGGCGCGCTATCTCGAGTAAAATTATTATTGTCGCGAATGTCCGCTAATTAATTCGTTAATTGTGAGTGTTGGTGACTTATTAGGAAAATGTATTAGTGGTCCGGTTTTGGTCGGTGGATTGACAGCAGCCCTTCATGAGCCGCGACTTCCTTCGAGCTAGCTCAGGAAGTCCACCGGCTACATACCTCAGACTATAGAAAAAAAGAGGACTTGGCATAACGAACGTAGTTATAGGAATGTGATGTATTTCGACGGCATAGTTTCTGACATATTGGCATCTCTTTTTAACTTATGAGGATAATCATAAGTAAAAAAGGACAACAGTAGTTTTATCATTACCAAAAATGGCAAAATTATCTTGGCGACGTCACAGAATACCTCACTGCGACCGGTCGCCATGTTTTGTCACAGTACTCACAATGAACAACAAGTACATCAGTTGTCATCGCGACTTGTTTGTTTCAGTGTTTTGAAAAAAAATTTGTTATTAGGCGAAAATTGTGCTTGTTTAAAGTGTTGAACTTGCATAATACTGCATTTATTATGGGTAAGTGCAGTGTGTTAGGCTGCCGCATAAGCAAGCAAGCCGCCATCTTTGTGCCAGATTCACATTTAGGTATGCACGTTTTTTTCGTAGGTATTTCATGTCTATTCTTTTTTCCTTAGTCTGAGCTACATACGGAGACCCGACCGGTTTAGGGGTAAGCAATAATATATTGTATTCTAGCAGCTAGTAGTCTGTGCATGTGCACAGACTACTAGCAGTGTTGCCACTCGCTCTTCCTCGAGCGTAAACATCCCCCCGCTCCGGCGGCCGTACCGCCTAACTCAAAGCGAGCACTCGCTATCGTTATCATGACATTAGAACAATAGTTTTAATGTCACAGATGATATTAGAGCTATTGTTCTAATATCACGAAGCGATAGCGAGTGATCGCTATGAGTTAGGCGGTAGCCCCCCCAGTTGGTGGAGGGCAAAGTCCCGGACTGTCCTCCAAATCAGTCTAAGGGGAGGCGAGAAAGAGTAGCGACCGCGCGCTTCAAAACAGAATCCCCAACTAGGACCTCGGCAAACCTGGGCACACCATCAGACCATAGAGTAAGTTGGACAATGCGTCCGCGACGCCAACGTAGGGGTGGCAGGTTTGGGTCCTTCACTAACACGAGGTCTCCAACCGTCGGTGGGTTTGTCTTATCTGACCACTTAACGCGCTGTTGCAAAATGTGTAAGTATTCAAGGTGCCAGCGGCGCCAGAAGCTCTGGGTAAGCTGCTGGAGCAACTCAAACCGCGAAAGGCGTCCTGGATTGATATTTCTGTAAGGATACTCGGGCAGAGCGCTAAGTGGTCTGCCTATCAAGAAATGGCCCGGCGTGAGGGCCTGCAAATCGTTCGCGTCGGTAGACAACGGACATAACGGACGCGAGTTGAGAACCGCCTCAATCTTATAAAACACCGTCGCGAGTTCCTCGAACGTGAGAATAGTCTCCCCAATAACGCGGCGAAGGTGAGTCTTGGCGGCCTTTACAACAGATTCAAAAATCCCTCCCCAGTGAGGGCAAGACGGCGTGGAGTATCGCCATGTTACCCCCCTACGGGAGAGTGTGGATCCGATCTCTATATTATTTTTATCTAAAAATTCACAAACTTCTCTTATATGTCTATCAGTGCCCTTGAAGTTCGTCCCACAATTGGACCGAATTAGAGATGGCAGTCCCCGGCGGGAGACAAATCTGCCTAACGCGGCTAAGAAAGCGTCCATGGTGAGTGCACTCATCACCTCCAAATGAACGGCTTTACTGGCCAAACAAACAAACACACACAAGTAAGCCTTTTCAGTCTTAGCATTGCGGAGTCGCGACGTTTTTATAGTGAATGGTCCCGCGAAATCAGTTCCAACTCCTAAAAAGGTCATCGATTTTGGGGATTGGAGTCGCTCACGTCCGTAGGTTTTACCCTCGAGACCCTACACGTGATCCCCGGGTGGTGCTAATCGAGTGACCAACTTCTGGTGGTAGGGCTTGAAAAACCCGACTGGCTAGCGACCACCGTGCGCATGACGTAAAACCCGTCAAGTGGGCATTTTGTGTCCGCGTTTCGGGATCAGTCATCGCACAGCCAGAGCTTGAGGGGTCGTTGCTGCGATTCGTGTGGTTTGTGTGGGTTTCCGTCGACCCAGTGCCAGGTTGACTGCGTTGACCCTCCGCCCAGGAAGACCCGAAGAAACGGCTGTTCCGCTGGCCGCCCGTGGTACAGTACAGGGGCCCAAGCGAACCTAACCAGTCCGTGAGGCTGCCCCACCATGCCACGCATAATCTCGGGGTGGTCCGTCGTGCCGGTTGGTGACCGGACGGTGGGTCCCGGCGACCACTTCCGGGGGGGTTCGGGGGCCCTTTCGTGCGGAGAGTCAGCGCAAATCAGCTGTCGGCTGTTCCCTGGCGAAACAGGCCTACACACGTTAACTATGCTAATCGCTGCAACGACACCTCAATTTCACACCTCTCACTCCAACAAACATGTTAGCGCACAATATTAGGACTGGTCGTACAGCGGTGCACTATCCCACCAAAACACCACTATTCGAGGTGGGGCTCGCTAACATCCGCGGGCTCTATTCTAACCTCTTGGCTGTCCACCACCATCTCGAGACAGCCCGTCCAGCAATGCTGTTTTTGACAGAGACGCAAATTATCTGCCCGGCCGATACAAGCTACCTTAATTACCCCGGCTACGCTCTTGAGGAGTCCTTCAAGGCAAAGGCAGGTGTTTGCTTGTTCGTCCGGGCGGACGTTTGTTGTCGTCGCCTGCGCTGTTTGGAGGAACCTTCCTTTTCCCTCCTTGTGGTACACGTCGATTTTGGCACTCATTGCAGTGTCTACGTGTGCGTCTATCGTTCCCACCGTGGTGACTTGGAGACAACTCGACTTTTTGAACACCTAAGTCGGGTGGCAGATGACGCGCAGGAGCAATTTCCTTCCGCCGAGCTGGTGTTTTTAGGGGACTTCAATGCTCACCACGAGTTGTGGTTAAGTTCCTCTAAAACTGACCATGCGGGTAGGACTGCCCACGCATTCGCTCTCACGCACGACCTGACACAATTGGTTACCCAGCACACCAGGGTACCAGATATTATCGGTCAAGCGCCCTCTTTGTTGGACCTTCTGCTGACAAATCGCCCCGACGGATATCAGGTGGTGATTCGAGCTCCACTAGGATCTTCAGATCACTGCCTGGTATCCGTCTCAGTGCCTCAGGCGTCGCGACCGTCGCCTGTGGTTGCAGCACGCCGTCTGTGGCACTATGCGTCAGCAGATTGGGACGGTATGCGGGATTATTACGCGTCTGTCCCTTGGTGGCAGCGCTGTTTCAGTGGGATGGATCCGAACTCCTGCGCTACCTCTGTTGCTGACGAGATCAGATTAGGAATGGAATATTATATTCCACATTCCAATCTCGTCAGTAGAGGGAGACGTAACCTCTGGTTCAATCGCGAGTGTGCCTCTGCTGTTGAAAACAAACAGCTAGCTTACCGCGCTTGGATCAGAGGTCGAGCTTCTAGGGATCCCAATACTAACCTACTGAAAACAGCCTATAATAATGCCACCAAGTTGTGTAAGAGGGCTTACATTAGAGCGGATGCTCAGCGCATTGCACAAGTGGGTCAGGAACTGCTAGCGCACCCTACGGGTAGCCGTTCTTTCTGGCGCCTGGCCAAAGCTGTGCAATCAAACTTCTGCCAACCCTCGCTGCCACCGCTGAGACATGCCGATGGCTCACTTGCTCATCAGCCGCAGGAGAAAGCCGACCTCCTGGCAAAACTCTTCGCGGCCCATTCCCGTATCGATGACTGTGGTGCACAACCTCCGACACTGTCCCATTGTGGCAGCACTATGCCCGATATCCGCATCAGACAGCGAGATGTGCGGGCGGAGCTACAGTCGATTGATATTCGAAAAGCAAGTGGACCAGACGGCATTCCTGCGATTGTACTTAAGAAGTGTGCAGCGGAGTTGACTCCGGTCCTGACGCGTCTATACCGTCTGTCGTTCTCTGCTGGTTGTGTGCCGAAATCTTGGAAAGAGGCCAATGTCCAGCCGGTTCCCAAAAAGGGAGATCGTTCTGATCCGGCTAACTATCGCCCTATAGCCGTCACTTCCATTTTGTGTAAAATCATGGAGAGGATCCTTAACACCCAGCTGATCCGTTACCTGGAAGGTCACTCGTTGCTTTATGACCGTCAGTATGGGTTTCGTCCTAAACGGTCAACAGGTGACCTTCTAGCGTTCCTTTTGCACAAATGGGGTGAATCTATCGATAAGCGCGGCGAGTCTGTGGCTATTAGTCTCGACATCGCCAAAGCTTTTGATAGAGTCTGGCACAAGGCTCTCCTTTCCAAGCTTCCGGCATACGGATTGCCCGCTCAGTTCTGTACGTGGATTGCCAGCTTCCTCCACGAGCGTAGAATTCGCGTTGTCGTTGACGGCTGCGCTTCGCGGTTCGTGGCAGTGAATGCTGGTGTTCCACAAGGCTCCGTTCTATCCCCAACATTGTTTCTTCTGTATATCAATGACATGCTTTCCTTGGGAAGTATACATTGCTATGCAGACGACAGTACAGTGCATGGGGGATATCACGGAAGCTCAGGGGCTGCTCGTGGCAATATTGATAGGGAGAGGCAGAATCTTATCATTGAGCTCAACAGGACGCTGGACCTCATCTCCGAATGGGGTTCCAACAATCTTGTCGAGTTCAATGCTAAGAAAACACAGGTGTGCGCGTTCTCGGCGAAAAGGTCACCTTTCCTCCCCCCTCCTTCTCTTCAGGGCACAACCCTTCACACACAGAGTAACATCACCTTGCTCGGAATGAACATTCGCTGCGATCTGAACCCCAGAGACTACATCGAATCCGTTATAACTGCTGCCTCACGGAAACTCGGTGTCCTAAACAAGGTGCGTAGGTATTTTGCGCCGGACCAACTATGCCTGTTGTATAAAACTCAGGTTAGGTCTTGCGTGGAATATTGCTCGCACCTTTGGGACGGCTCCGCTCAGTACCTCCTCGATGCTCTGGACAGATTGCAGCGTCGCGCTATTCGAATAATTGGCGATGTAGAGGCAACTAACACCCTCGAGCCTCTGCAACTTCGTCGTGACATCGCCTCTCTTAGCGCCTTTTACCGAATGTTCCATGGGGAATGCTCTGAGGAGCTCTTTAACCTTATCCCTCCCTCTCCATTCCTTAACAGAAACACGCGTAAGGGCCTTCGGAGTCATCCGTACACTGTGTCCTCCTTTTCACACCGTACCAAGAAATTCCAAGATTCCTTCTTCTGTCGTTCATCCCACACTTGGAATTCTCTACCTGCGCACGTGTTTCCTCCATCCTACAACATGGGTTCCTTCAAAAGAGGTGTGAAAAAGCATCTTTTAGGCCGGCAAGGGGCGGGCTGGTAGGATAGTGGATGTCGTCCCTACTCTATCTGTCAACTCATTTGGGCCTCTTTCACCGCTTTACATCAGGCGGGAGGAGGTCATTTGCCGGGCCTTACATAAAAAAAATAAAAAAAAAGGCAAATCACCCAGTTGGGGCTGCATCGTCTCGGGGTGTAAACGATAGCAGGGCAGACATCGAAAAATAACAGATCGGATTATTCTTCGCGCTGACAAAATCCAAAACTCCCGTTGGAGGAGCGCGGTCAATGCATTACATCCGGCATGAGCATTCTTCACATGGCGATCAATGATCAAAATTCGCACCAATGGTCCATCCTTGGGGAGCAACAGGGGATGACGTTATCTATAAGGCAAGTTAGCGTGCCTCAATCGGCCTCCTACACGCAACAATCCCTTATCATCCAGAAAGGGAGTCAAACGCACCAAGGGTCCCTTTAATTTGGACGTCCCGGTACGGAAAATCTTTAGTTCCGGTTCAAACGCTCTAGACTGGGTCATACGCACCCAATGCAAAAGAGCATCTTGGCGCTCCTGCGGAGAGAGGACCGGACACAATTCTTTGTCCTGAGGCCGGCGACAATTTCGAATAAATCTTCTTATCCAAGCGGTCACGCCGAGCAACTTGTCCAGAGAACTGTAGCGGTCTAATAAAAGTTCCCGTTCTGGAGCCGCCATAGTCTCGACAGCGTAAACACGCAAGCCCGGATTTGGTGCCTTTACCACAGCTGGTGTGGATGGCCAAGACGGCTGTAACAACCATTCGGGACCCCACCACAGAGTGTGGTCAATAAGCTGAGGGGCTTCGCTGCCACGTGATGCACAGTCAGCAGGTTTTATTTCACCTGGCACGTGGCGCCAAATCAACGGGGCCTTCGAGGCCTGTATTTGGGATACCCGATTGGCCACAAATACCTCCAGGGAGTGGACGGAGTTCTTGATCCAACACAGGACAACCTGACTGTCGGACCAAGCAAAGAGCGACTCAAAGTCCACACTACGTCCCAGGGTGTCAACAACGTGGTTCATCAAACGAACCAGAAGAGTAGCTCCAGACAATTCTAACTTCGGAATCGTTAATCGAGTCCGAAGTGGAGCGACCTTACTCTTAGCAATTAGCAAGTGGAGCTTAACAGCTCCTTTATCATCGACCGTCCGGATATATACGACGGCTGCGTATCCACTCTCAGACGCGCCACAAAAGCCATGAAGGCTGGCCGTAAACCATCCCTTAGGCAGTATATGTCTAGGGATACTAACACGGTTAATGTCAGGGAGAGACGACATGAAGGACTCCCAATGTCGCAGCAAACGGCCCGAGAGGGGCTCATCCCACGACACTTCGGCTGACCAAAGTTCCTGTAGGAAGCACTTCATCCAAAACACTACAGGACTAATCCAGCCATTTAGGTCAAAGGTACGAGCTACTGTAGATAAAACCAACCGTTTCGTCCAGACCTTGGGGCTTGGCAGCTTTAATCGATAGGTGAACGTGTCCTGGACAGGTCTGTATTGCACTCCCAAAACAGACAGTAAGTCTGGAGTGTTGGCATTCTCAAAGATATGAGGCTCCTGCTGGTGGTCGTCTGGCAAATCACACAAAAGCTGAGGTGAGTTGGACATCCACTTCCTCAATTCATAACCACCAGCCCCGAGAAGAGCAATTAGTTCATCTCGCAGAATCAAGGCTTCCTCGACACTAGAGGAGCCCGTACAAATGTCATTCACAAATGCATCCTCCTTGAGAACCAAGGATGCGCGAGGGTATCGTAACCTCTCACGTTCAGCGAGTTCCAAAAGTGAGCGAATTGCTACAAAGGGGCTCGAATGCAACCCGTATGTATTGGTGTTCAGCTCGTAGACTAGCATGGGATCTCTGGGATCCTCCCTCCATAATATGAGCTGATATCGTCTATCGTCCGGGTGAATCACAGTCTGCCGAAACATCATCCGGATATCGGTCACAAAAACGACGGAAGTTGGTCATACATTACCCACCTCGTGGTGCAACTTCGGACCAGCATGCAGACATTGATTAAGCGAAACTCCGGTAGACGTGGGACCCATCAAAAACAACGCGTATCTTCCCGGTGGAAGGTTTTAAACCCGCGTGGTGAGGAAGAAAATTATGTTCCTCGTTTTGCCAGTCCAGTCGCGAGACCGACATGTGCCCCAGTTGCTCATATTTTGCGCATGAAGTCGACATACTTCTGTTTGAAGTCAGAGTTCCTACTCATACGACGCTCCATGGACAGCAGCCGCTTCTCGGCCAACGGCCGGGAGCTGCCAAGTGAGGGGCGAACTGACAAAAAGGGCAAAAGAGTGATCAGCCGTCCCGAGCGAAAGCGACCTGTATTGTTCTGGTAGAACAACTCACACTCCTCTTCTAAGGGGTTCACTCGCTTCAAGGTAGGTGGCTCTTCCACCTCCCAAAACCGTTGAAGAACATCCGATAAGGTGGAGCCAACAGTTATGTACCTGTCCACAGATGGAGATGGTGGGTTATGCCTAACTGGTCCCATCACTACAAACCCAAGCGATGTAGATAAGGCTACTAGCCCACCCTTCTGCAACTCTCTCCTCTTCCCACAAAACACGCGGCCTAGAACATCGGCACCGAGCAATAAGTGAATCGGACCGGTTCGTTGGAAGGAAGGGTCAGCCAAGGTCAGTCCTGATGTCGTATCAACGACAGCGCGAGAAACGTGCTGTTGCGGAAGCTGACCAACAACCTTCTCAAAAACAATCGCGGTAGCGCCAATTTTGGGCGCTGAAGAGAAATGGGGGGAGAAGGAGAACAAAACCTGACCGATCGGATCCGGGATCCGCAGGTCTCCGATTCCCCGTACCGCTTCAAGGTATGGAGATGTGACCAAACTCAACTGTCGGACCGGCCAGCTGGAGGCAATGCAACCCTTCTTTTTTTTTGTCGGAGGGAAATGCGTAATCGCCCCGTACCCGCCGATGACTGGACAGCGGGCGTATGTGGGGCTGGCCCAGGCAATGCAACCCTGAGCTCCTGTATCCAAAAGGGTGCGAACTACCTGCTCCTTGGGGGGGGGGGTTGCAGGACAGTTGGTTTAATGAAAATCCTCCCGCATTCCCCGCAACGGGGTGGAAGGGGGGTCCGAAGAAAAATGCGTGCGCGGCGGAGAAGGGCGCTCAAGGCGCTCGAGCGGGTTTCAATCCGGCACGTACTCGCCCCGATCAAAGCGGCATCGGGGGGCCGGGCGGTGCCCATGATGGCCCGTGACAAACGAGGTCTCTCCATCAGAGGGGGAGAGAAGCGTATCGGCCCCCGGCGTGGCTCCCTAATAACCGCGGCCCAATCCCGCGGTGGCGCCTCAGCAGCGGTGCGTCGATCCCCCCCGCCCGTAGGGCGGGGTGGGGCACCCATTCCTCTCACGGGAGGGGGGGGTGCCTGTCCAATCTCTGCGGAGGGGTGGCACGCCCCTCCGATCTCCTCGGAGATGTGGGTGATCTACTTGTGCCCCCGCCCGTGTGCGAGTCCCTCTCTCTCACCACCTCACGATATTATTGAAGCACAAGAGGGGATGATGGGCCCCTCCACATCAGCGACAATCTCGTGGGTGGGGGCAAGCCGATGCCATATGAGCCCCCAGGCTGCGGTAGCACCAATTCCGTTGCTTGGCCATATTCTTACGCCCCTCGGTGCGTAGGCCAACAAATTTGGGACAGGCCGGCACCCGATGGCCATCCAGCTTGCAACACTTGCAAGGCAGCTGCCTCTCCCCGTGTGGAGAGTTCTGCCGCACTGCAGTATACTGCTTGTACGGGCGGCGCTCTCTCCGTGGCGCTCCCCGGGTCGCCTCATAGCGGCCTGTACTCGGTCCCGGTATAGGAGCCAGATCCAAGTGGTCGGTCATCCGACACTCATCCTCCAAAAATCTGAGATCAGAAAAGGGGGGGAGGTACGAGGCACTATTGCCCCCATATCTTTGTTCAAAGCGCCCTTTCATCTCCATGGGAAGCTTATTGAGGATGAGGTGGAGCAATATGAAGGACCACTGGTCCACCGGTAGGTCAAGTCGTTTGAGCGCGTTAATAGCGCTTAGCAGCGGGTTCAAAATCTCCTTCCTTAATGAGGAGACCAGCGATACTCTTGGCAGTCCTAAAATGGCAGCCACATTGTGTCCGCTAGCAAGCGAACATTCTGATACTGGGCGGACAACAGCGCCTTGCAATGTCATAACTGTCATCGTTGACAGGTAGATGCTGGACAAGCACACCAGCCTCTCCACGTAAGGCAGAGAGCAAATAGGCCAATTTCTGGCTAGTGTAGTGCTTTTTCTTGCTAAATTGTAGTAATATAGGGAAATCTTAAAGTTGAAGGAAAAAAAACAAACTTATTCCTTTAGTCCGATACAAAATGAAAAGTTTTATTGTTGTAGGTACATAACTATAATTCACTTATGCATAATGTTACTGAAGTAAACAAAATCCCTCAATGCAAAGCACTTAACTTAATGTTTAATTAATACAAGCCAAGGGCAGGATGGTTCAGGTTTGTTTGATCAATCTCGGCAGGTAAAAATCAGGTGCAAATTGGGTACAAAACTACAAAATGAGGGGCAATAAAGTACACGAACAAATAGTTATAGGTTTCCTTTTTTTTATAAAAGAAATTAGTAGCCTTCCCCGGAGCGGTTGTTAGTAGAGCGTACCTTCTGCTTGATGCTAGGTTTCCGCGATCACGGGTCAGAGATATAATATTCCAATTCCTTAGATTATTTTTTTCTCTCTATATATGTACAATTCCACAGAATTCCTCCTTGTGTTAGGTTAGTTTGTTATGGTTTCTAGCTATAAGGTCAAGCAGCGGAGCCCTACGGCCTCCGGTAACTGCCCTGGAGATTCATAGCACAGTGTTAGGTTAAAAATATAATTAAATATGCCTATGATCTTAGGGTCAGTGGGTCTAACACTGAGTTCTGAAGGAATCCCAGTCAATACATTTGAACTTCATGTAATAAACATAGCAAATGAATTCCAAAACATAATTTTTAATAAATTGACAAATTGTCTTATTGGTTAGTGAATAAAAAGGACATATGGAGGGGAGAGCACCTATTTTGTGTATAATCACTGCTATTAATAAAAAGAAAACAGCTTAATTTGTGAGTTATTTGCCAAAGAAGGATGTGAAACTTAATATTGTAAAAATTTAGAATTTAACAGGAAATTCGCAAGTGTTACTCAATATATGCATTAATCCCACTAAGACGCCGCTTACTATCAGGTTTTTTTAATGAAATAGGGGATGAAAAAGGCGAATTTTGGAAATGTAACATGTTTGATTTAATAATCAATTTACCCACAAATAAAAATAAAATTAACAAAATCTGCTTTAAATCATGAAATATAATAAGTTAATTAGATACCTTATTGATTTTTTGCACTTATTGATACAATAAATCCATTTAATTTAATGAATCGCGTGACGGCGAGTAAATATAGTATTTTTCCCCTTAGCTTTACTCTTCAAGCTGAAAACAAAAAGAACTGAATTTTGTAGTTTCACTGTGGTTTTTCAAATCAAATTCACACGGAAAACGGGAGAAATACCTATATAAATATATAAAAACTTTATGATCTTCAAATCAATAACAAATTACTTCGATCGATGTCTCACAGACTAATCATAACCTAGACGATAGACTAAACCAACGCTCCACTTGCGCGCAGATTTGCGTTTATGTGGAAGCGACGGAGCCGAGGTCCGTTTGCTGAATGTTAAGCGCCGTATTGGCGACGGAACCTCTCCTAAAACCAAATTCATTTCATGACACTCGTAAGACTCTTAACTTGCTTCAAGATGTGTCAAGTCAACATACGGATCTTTCGAAATTCTACAATATGCAATAAGTATTTCCAGCTAAAGTTATAAGTTTGGTTGAAAAACAAAACGTAATGAAAAATTAACCATAAACAAATTGTGAATGCTTTCCAAATTCTATTCGACGAAACTATAATTATATGATCTATAAGTTTAAGCGTATTTTATTAAAATATGTCTATAGAAATGATCAAAACAAACGGTCTAAATGTCAAATTCCGAATTTTGAGAAAATCAACCCACCTAAATGGAAGCACGGGATTTTGGGCGAAAAAAAACTATCTTTGTAAATAAGGCCAGGATAAACGCGAGATTTATTTTGTTTATGCAAAAATTGAATAATGACCAAAGATAATTGCAAATGTGACTGACGTGACGTGAAACGACGTTGACGTTGACACTTGACATTGATATTGTGCAATTAATTGACAAAGTTATTGTAATTATGATTTTAGTTGTGAAATTTGTGTTAAAACTACAGTGAAACCAAAGTGTTTTTGCAAAATTTGTGTTTTATGAAATTTTAAGAAAAAACGGTGTTACACTAGGGAACAGGTCGTCCCTCGAGTGGACCAGGCTATCAAAGAGGTTGATGCACCCCATCCAAGCAGCCAGGTTCCCATCAAAGGTTGGGATGTCCAAGGTGGGCAGTCTGCCCAGCAAGCCGGCCGGGGTAGGCTTGACCTCCCCGGGCGTGCACGACTCACCCCTCCGAGCGGATAGGATAGCCTGAGCCTTGTTTATAATCACATCCGCCTGTTGAAAACATTTATCATAATCGGCGTTAAATTGCTCGTCAATGTCAAAGTCAACATCAGTTTTATTTTTATTTTAGTTTGTTCGAATTTATTTTTTCATTAGATTATCTACATTAATAGAGAAGTGCTCTGTAAAGATACTGGAGGCACCAATACGTCTCCCTCCAATTTTTCTTTTTAAATTACATTAATTGTCAACTTGACAGACTCACAGATCGAAAGCTCGGTTCAAAGCTGTGCTTACGTCCATGAGCAGTGCTAACGATTTGAACGGGTTGTTTGCATGCATGCAAACGTTTGCACTGATATCTGATTATGAACCGCACCCATTGTTGATGAGCAACGAAAAGCTGCTCCAATTCCTTCAAGCGAGCAGGTACTTCCTCATGCCGAATTAACAAGGCCTGTTCTCGGTCTGGTCGGTCTACCAAAGCGACGGCACTAGCAAACCATCTCAGGATCTTTTGTGCACCCGCGCGGGCACCACTAAGCGGGCTGACTGGCGGGACCATTTTGCACCAAAATTAAGATACACTATAATAATACACGGACAAACAGACCGACAACCGCAGACAACAAAACAGATCGGGAGGAACTTCAAAGGCAAAACAAAATATAAAAACAAACCAAAATCAAGTGTAAATGCTAGAACTTAACTAGAACAACAAAAAGCAACAGAATTTTTCAAACAAATTAAATTCAAGTATTAAGTCTAGAACTTAACAAACAAAATATTCAAAGGCAAAACAAAGATATGAAAAAACAAACCACAATCAAATGTAGGTAAATGCTAGAACTTAACACAGCAAAATAGTGTATTACAACAACAACAAAAGGCATTTAACCACAATTTTTCATATACAATGACAACTACACTCGCGAGTAAAAGTTTGTAATCAGTTACTTGAAATTGGTTCCGCGTGATCTTGCTTACTAAATAAATTTTTAATAAGCATAAAAATGACATCATGTTAAAGGTGCAACTGTCCACTTTAAATCGATATAAAATTAATTCATATCGAGCCCGTAATTGTGGAGTTATCCCGGATTAAGTGAAGGAGGTAGGAAAACAAGGAAATAGGGGAAAATAATGAATGAATAAAACAACAAAAATTATTAAATAAAAATTTTATTTATCTTTAAAAATAAGTGTCAATATTTTGTGTCCCCCCCCCCCCCCTCGCCCTAATAACTGCTCCAAGACGATTCTTCATAGACCTGATCAGCTTCTGAATTGATTCTTGTGGAATACCTTCATACTCCTCAATCAACGCTGATTTCAGCTCATTCAGACATGAAGGAGCAGGAGTTCTGGAACGAACCTTCCTCTTCAGTTCATCCCACACGTGCTCAATGGGATTCAAGTCAGGGCTGAGCGCTGGCCAGTCACTTCTTCGAGGTATTCCTTTGTTACAAGGGCAGTGTGACAACGAGCGTTATCGTGCATAAGGAGGAAGTCATCACCGATGTATCCCGCATAGGGAACGACATGTTCCAGGAGAATATCGGAAATGTACCGGTCCGAAGTTAGACCGCCTCCTCGTCCCCCGCAACGAAAACAACAAGGCACGAAAACAAGCTCGGTTTTACCATCGAAGGAAATGCCGGCCCACATCATACAAGAGCCGCCCCCATAAGCCACTGTTTCAGCGACACAGCACTGTGCAAATCGCTCCCCAGGCCGCCTGTAGACCCGTCCTCTTCTGTCGCTACCGTGCAAACACATCCTGCTTTCGTTGGAGAACAGGACTTGCCTCCATTGCTCAACCTCCCAATCAAGATGGGTGCGAGCAAACTGAAGGCGTGCTTGTCGGTGAGCTGCCGTGAGTTTCGGGCCTGTGACAGGCCTTTTTGGAGTCAGATTCGCTTGCTTGAGTCGTCGACGAACTGTCCACTCGCTGGCTGCTACCCCACGAACATCTCGGAGCTCCTGTTGGACGTCGACACCAGTCAAATGCCGATTTCGGAGAGAGGTTGACACGATAAAACGGTCATCCCTCTCCGATGTGCACCGGCGCCGTCCAGATCTTGGTCTCGGGATAAAGCCACCAGTCTCCCGAAAGCGCTTATAAACTTTCGAAACACAGGATTGGCTTATGTGGAACCGACGAGCGACAACCCGCTGGCTGAGCCCTTCTTGCAATAGGGCTACGATTTGTGCTGCTTCTGTAGGTGTTGTCTCCATTGTCGTACAAGGTAAAGGGTCAAAAGTGGCGGAGATGTGTACCGGTCAACGTGTGAAAGTCGACTGACAAAGAAAATCCGATAACAGGTGCTTTTATAGGGGGTCAATAGGTCGCAACTCGTGACGTATCAAACAATTGAAACACGTCTTTTTCGATACACCTTCACTTAATGTGGAATGGCTCCATAAATACTGGCTTGTTTTTAATGAATTCGGTATCAGTTTAAAAGTAAAGAGTTGAACCTTTAAAATGATGTCATTTTTACGATTATTAAAAAAGTATTAACTACTCAAGATAACGCGCAACCAATTTCAAGTAACTGATTCCAAACTTTTGCTCGCGAGTGTAGTTAGGGAGATCGGTCCACAAATGAGATTGTAGTCGGTTTAAAATCAGCAATCAAAACTAATTAATATGTATTGCCCGTTTGGGCAACCAACAAGATTACAATACTAATCAAAATGGCCTCTAACAACCACACGCTCTGCTACCAAAAGATGATGGCGCCTAAAGTCGACGCAACCAATTCGGCGTTTCGCCGATTATTTTATTGCTGATTTTGTGAATAACTACAATCTGCTAGGATACAATATGTTATTGCTTACCGATCGGGTCTCCGTATGTAGCCGGTGGACTTCCTGCCCCCCTAGCACGTCCACCAAAACATGATATGATAAAGCGGTTTATCGCGGTGAACTGTCAAAATACAATAGGATTTCGTCGTATTTTGACAGTTCACCGCGATATATCGCTTTATCATATCGTGTTTTGGTGGACGTGCTACGGGGGCTGAGCTAGCTCGAAGGAAGTCGCGGCTCCTGAAGGGCTGCTGACAATCCACCGACCAAAACCGGACCACTAATACATTTTCCTTATAAGTCACCAACACTCACAATTAACGAATTAATTAGCGGACATTCGCGACAATAATAATTTTACTCGAGATAGCGCGCCGCGTGGTAACTAGTTCAATGACATTACGAATTCGACTCGACTGTCATGTCACAGCGGCCGGCCACCACAGACCAGCACATGCACAGACTACTAGCAGTGTTGCCACTCGCCCTTCCTCGAGCGTAAACAAAAGTAATTTTGCATATTTTACACTAAAAAGACGAAAACGGGTCTAGCATACACCGGACGCGTTGATAGTGGTAGTCGCAGTGTGGACCCTATCACGCGCGCCCATAAGGCCAGGGAGAACATCGCGGGTTTAGTGGGTAGGCCCGACCCGACACCCTACTGGGAGAGCCCCACACATGCTCGTCGTCTAGCCAACGGCGAGTACAGTGCGGTTTTCCCCTCGAAAAAAAGGGCCTAACATAATATGTGATTCAATCCATTGCGTTGGTACGTTCCACGATCGATCCCCGTTAAGGAAAATAAAAACTAACCTGGAAAGCTGTTATATAAATAATTATCAGAGGCATCCAAATCCAAACTGAGCTGTAGTTTATTCCTTCTCGCTTCACTTTTCTCTTCGTAGAACTGGTGCAGATTTATCATGGATTCTTGAGGCAACTCTATATGACCTGTTTTGTGAGAAGGATTATATTGTAAGGATTAGTGTTGGTATTACGTTCTAATCCATACTAATATTATAAATGGGAAAGTGTGTGTGTGTGTTTGTTTGTCCGTCTTTCACGGCAAAACGGAGCGACGGATTGAAGTGATTTTTTAAGTGGAGATAGTTGAATGGATGGAGAGTGACATAGGCTACTTTTTGTCTCTTTCTAACCCCCCACTTCCCTAAAATGGGGGGTGGAAGTTTGTATGGAGCATTCCACAATTTTCAAGGTAGAAAGCTAAAAATTGGTATGCGAACTATTTGTGACTAACAAAAAAATCGTGCATCATTTTTTTTTGGAAATCTGCCCCCAGCCCCTTAAAAGAGGGGGTGAAATTTTATATGGGACTTTTTGCAGTTTTCAAGGTAGGAAGCTAAATATCGGTACACAGACACTTTCTTACCAACGAAAAATACCTGCCTTATTTTTTTTTTAAATCTCCGGTGTAACCCCGAATTTAACGCGAGCGAAGCCGCGGGCAAAAGCTAGTTTATTATAAAACACATTATGTTACAGATTCTTCTCAAGTGCACCGAAATATTCACCTCTGTATCTATCAATGTCTTGCACGGGCGGGTCTCTCTGGAATCCGGTGAACATTGACAGAAGGCACTCTCTAGCATTCTGCATTTTCTTCTCTGTTGTAGTCAACGATGTCACTAGCCGTTTGAGTTCATCTCTTTTGCTTTCCTAAAAAATAACTTATTTTTTAAAATGCTGATCCAATCACTAACTAAACCTATCAATAAGGAGCATTAGATAGCCCAAACTCTTGTTCGGTAATTATATACATAGAAGAAAATCACTCGGAATACAAGGATTTGATTGATTTGATTTGATATATAAAAAAAAAGGATGGCGATGAGATTGTAAAGGATTAACGAAACCTGCTGATGGCAAGTTTTAAGCCCAATTTTATAGAAACATTTTGTGACCAACGTGTGATAACACCCAAAAGTTAGCACATTTTTTTTCAATACAGTTGTTTAACATGGCGTACCTTCAGAGACAATAATTAATGATTTAATAATTATATTTTTTTCAGCGGTCGTAACTTTCTTTTACGAGCTCGATCACTACTTTTGTTGTTTAGTGTTAAACTTATAAATCAATTCAAAAAGTTTAGTAGCAAGGATTTTTCATCATCACGGCTCATTTATGTCCCCACCGAGGGGCTCCAGTCTACCCTAAGTTAGGGTGTTTAGGTCATAGTCAACCAACCACGCCGGCCCAGTCTAGATTGGTCGACTTCATATACTACATCTTTGAATTTCTTCGCCAATGTATGCAGGTTTCCTCACGATGTTTTCTTTTACAGTAGGAGCCGCGGATAAATGTACTATCGAGGTCTCTCGTGTCTTACCACTTTGTAGAAATATTCGAATTATATTTTGAAAGCGGATCGCATCGGACACGCCCACACAACCCATACCTATCCCTGATTGGCTACGTATTTTTATTACGATTTACTTACTACGTCCAATCATAGACAGACATCTGAGGCCCAATTCTACTAATATGTTACAGCCGAATCGAAACAACCGTTGCGGTCGACCAATCGGAGCACGTATATTGCCATTCAACTGTTCGATGACGTGATAATGTGGCGTTCTGATTGGTCGATCGCAACGGTTCAGTTTCGATTCGGCTGTAACATATTAGTAGAATTGCGTCTCTGGTTTCATTGAAATCGCTCTTAGTGTCAGTCTGCTTTACGTTTTACTATTGGTGAATGAATGAAGCGGGGCGTGGTCTGACGCGATTGTCATCGTGCAGTGTGCAAGCGACTTTCAACGTAGGACTGGTAAGGTGCCAGTGTCCTCAATAGTACATATGACATTTGAAGAACGAAAAACACATTGGTGCATAGTAGGATCGAACCCCAGACATCCCTATTAGAAGGCCAGTGCCGAATCCACAGCGCTATTGACACTCATACATAGAATAAAATCGTATGGATTTTATACGAGAAGAAATGAATGACTTCTTAGCAATGTACAGCCGGTTTCAAAAGTAGTAGTAGTACCATGTCACACCAACTATTAACAATGCAATATAGGTGTAACTATACTAAATAAAAGGAATAGTTGGTGTGACATGGTACTAAATGTGCTAAAAATGCTTATCTACTTTATAAGCTGGCTGTACATCTTAGCATTCTCAAAAAATAATCAATTTATCATACAACAAATATATTTTTTTTTTCAACTGGGAGATATTTTTTTACAAAGAAATTAGGTAACGGGCTCGAACGCGTATACAACCTATTCAATTTTTGATAAATTTTGATGTAAAATAAATTAAAACTAGTAAGTACCTACTTAAATACAATAAACAACTATTTCAGGGGGCGGTCAAGTATTACGTAACGCAATTTGGAGGAAGGGTGAGAAGTCTTGTAAAACGTTATGATTCGATACTGGGGTGGGAGGGGGTTCATTTCAAGCAACGCGTTATGTAACATTGTTTTTTATTTAATTAAAAAACTAAGGAATTAAAACTCATACTCAAGAATCTCTCAAGTTGTCAACCCTTTTCGTTTGTTTTAATGGGAATGCCTCAATTGTAATGTACGTGATTTTTATTTTGTTTTAGTTGTCAGTATTCGTAAGTGTTTACGCAGAAGCACATTGCTGTAGTCAGTGTTGTTAAGAGGCAATCGTACAGTCTGTTTTTCCATACAAACGTAGTCCCCTGTTTCCTTCCTGGATAATGGCACTAGTTGCCCTATTTTTCCCAATAAAATCAATGGCCACTATAAGCATGTTCCTATGTTTTCCTTTTATTATTAAGTTACTTATTAAAAGAAGAAATTTTAAACCTTCAAAAACCAAAAAAATCAACCTAATTTTTTGCTGTATTGAAATGTCTAGCAAACAAATTGAAGAAGATTATACGAAAAAAGCAAAATGTAGAAACACAGAGAAAGCCTTGCTTTAATTTTTAACGCAAAAAGTAATTAAATTGGTCAATTTTTCGTGAAGAAAACAGGGGACCACGAAACGTATATTTTGTGTACTTTTCATAGGTATTTTCGGTCCCAGCTGCGGTCGTCTCTGTCGCGCTCAGTTCAGTTGTTTGGACACGCGACAGCAATACATTTTACAAATACCTACTTTTGAATTCTTTCGACCTTGGTGTTTCCTCTTAAAGTTAGTTCATACTGTAATGTCCTCAAAAGAGAGAGATTTGCATCACCCGTAGCTGCCTATAAATGCTGACTTATGTAAAAATGGTCACATGAGTGTTACGAAACATTTAGGGTGGAGGAGGCAGACAAACGTTACAGCACGTTACATGGGGCGGAGGGAGGGTCAAAAATCGTCAAAAATTGCTGTACGTAATACTTGAACGTCTCCTTAAAATATATTTCATCCTTTAATTCCTTTTTCCACAACTGTATTAAAAACATCGTGTGATAGTGATACACGAGTGTGTAGGTTATTGCACACTCGTGACGTTAAAAACCCCTTATGGATGCCTGGAAGAGATTGCTGTTTAGCAATAAGACCGCCGTGTTCTGTGCTATTTGTTCTATTTTAAGCAAAAAAGTAAAATATTATTAAAAACCCTCGCCTTCGGCTCGGGCTTGTTAAAGGCAGATCGTTAGCAATAACCTACTTTCCATTCTTGTATCACAATGTATAATTTTTAACAGTTTTAACGTACAATTTCCTTGTCGATAGAAGCGATCTGCTTGCCCGCAGAGCGCTCGGTATCACCGATGTTGTCTGGTCCCGCATAAAACGCCCCATTGCGTGACGTCATATCCGCCAGTAAAGCTCGCAGCGTATTCACTCGCGCGGTAGCGCTCGCTCGCTCGCATTTAAGCACGAGCAATTCGCACGCTTCACCGCTCAGGTGACTCTAAAATTATGGTATTTGATAGTAATTGACTGATATAATTTCAATTCATTTCTCTTTCGCTCATTATCCTATTATCTGAATTTACCTGTTGTTAATTATAAGAAATTATAATAGCTGTCTTTCTTCTAATTCAGATTTTTACATAAGTAAATTAATCCGGTTGCCTTTTGGCAAAGACTTTACCCAACTAACTGTTAACACAAGACTCTGTTCTCTGTTGTTCTTATTCCTTATTTTACTGCACGGATAGTTATGAGTTAATTGGCCAATTTCACTAACCTTGTCTTAGTTTAGGACAATCTTATGTGGCATGCTGTCACATTCTTTTCATTACAGACAAAAAGTGACAGCATACTACATCATCATCACAGCTCATAATACGCGTCCCCACCGAGGGGTTCGAGCCTACCCTATGTTAGGGTGATTAGGCCTTAGTCATCCACGCTGGCCCAGTGCGGATTGGTCGACTTCACATACACAATTGAATTTCTTCGCAGATGTATGCAGGTTGCCTCACGATGTTTTCTTTCACCGTAGGAGCGTCAGACGAAATTCGAAACGAAAAACACATTGGTACATGGCGGGTCTCGAGCCCCGACCTCCCGATTGGAAGGCAAGTGCCGAGTCCACAGCGCTACCGACGCATACTACATAGGATTGTCTAAAGCTAAGACAAGGTTAGTGAAATTGACCGACGATTTTTCTCCATGGTTTTAGTTTATAACAAACTAGCTAACCCGGCTCCGGTCACATGTTGCATTGCATTGGCTGAATAGTTATAGTATGTAGGATCAATGTTACACTAAACTTTCTAATGCAGTGAAATTAATATTCACAAATAAAGATACAAAACGATACACAAAAATCTTCTTCTTCTTATACAGTGTGGAAACTTTCAGTGGGGTAGTAAGGAGAAGTACCTTATCCGTTGCAGCTACACGAAAATGGTTTTAGGAGACTATCCATATTTTTTTATGGAATTTCGATCCCCATTCACAGATTTTCAAAAAAATGTACAGTTAGCAAGAAAATAGCAATTTTACATAAAAACATTTTTTGATGCCAATCGATCCGGTTTCTAATACTGATCAAAAACTTCTATGGGATCAACCATCGTTGGAGTACTCAAAAAGTCACATATTGCAAAAAACTTTTCCCGCAAAATTAAAATTTTACGCAAAAGTTTTTTTAGTGACTTTTTGTTTTGTGACCTTTTTGTTGACTGAATAAAAAGATAAGTTTAAAAACAATTCAAATTTCGAACTCGTTATTATTAAATAAAAAACAATCTTGACAATTTGGTGATCAATGGATAGGAACACATGGTCCTATTTCTTGGCAAGCGCGTAGTCCAGATCTAACGCCTCTAGATTTATTTTTGGGGGGCTACCTGAAAACTGCGAGGTTTACAAAAAGCAATACGATAGTGTTCGAGAACTTAAAGACCCACTAATCATAATTTTGTATGGAATTCATCAAAATAAATTGTCAGCAGCCACTAGGTCGGTACAGAAACGAATCAATTTATGTATTCGTCAAAATGGCGGTCACTTCGAGCACTTGATATCGTAGGGCAAGAAACAGCAAGATTTTTGTTATGTATGCTATATATATATTGTATCTGTGCTCCCGCATCGTTAGCCAATAAACGAACAGTCTACACTCGGACGTTGTTTCATTGACACATACATATCAATTTTAAATAAGAATAACATCATCAAGTTATGTTAGTTAATAAAAAAAAAAAAATTAATACGCCTTCTTTTTGATATGTGTAAAATTCTACGTGATTATTTAATTTTTTTTTATTACAGTTACACAAATTCTTAACAAAATGTAGGGGAAAAGTTTTTTGCAATTTGTGACTTTTTGTGTACTCCAACGATGGTTGGTCCCATAGAAGTTTTTGATCAGTATTAGAAACAGGATCGATTGGCATCAAAAATGTTTTTTATGTAAAATGGCTATTTTCTAGTTAACTGTAATTTTATTTGAAAATCTGTGAATGGGGATCAAAATTCCATAAAAAATTATGGATAGTCTCCTAAGACCATTTTCGTGTAGCTGGAACAGATTAGGTACTTCTCCTTACTGCCCCGCTGAAAGTTTCCACCCTGTATATAAAAATGAAACGCTGTATGTTAGCCTCGTAAAAAGTCTGAAAGAGCTTGACAGATTCTTACGAAGTTTGTTGTGTGTATTTGAATAGGTTCAAGGAAGGTTTATATGTAATTTAATTGGACCCGGTAGGTGGCGCTGTAATCGGGTAGGCCAACGTCTGCCGGGCCCACTAGTATAGTATAATTATAACACAATAAACACAGTTTTGAACATATAATTAGGAACACTAGCCAATTCGTATGTACTTAGTGTTGTTATTACAATCATAGTTAATTTAGCGCCCCCAGAGCAGGTTTTTTATATTTTTGTTCATGCCTTATATCTCCAATTCTATTCAGCTTCGTTGTTAATGAAAAGAAATAAAAACTTGCATCTAGATTAGCAACAGTTGCCGCCAGCTGCTTACGCATTTGCTTGACGAGGACGCGATTTTTCATCGCCTCCAGTACTAGCGCGCAATGCATAGCGGCCGAGTAAGCTAGCACGGCTTGAGGAGTCACTCTGAAAACAAAGCAAATATAATTACACTATCATCACTGCTATTATTAAATCCGATTATAGCTGTGTCTTCATGTTTTGTTTGTAGGTCATTGATTTACTGCCAAACGTAGATAAGCAGTTCATACAAAAACGCGCTTGAAATCTGACACCTAATCGTCTATACATTTGTACTCGCTGATATGTAGTTGAATATGCACGCCCGAATTTAAATTACCATAATGAAAGTACCGTATTTATCGAATTTAACCTTATTCTGCATTATTACGGCAACTATTTTAAATACAACCGTGGGAAGTTACATCATTTCATACCTAGCCAGTAGCCACAGATCATACGACGTTTTAGTAATTGCTACAAGAAAAAATCAACTTTATACTCTCAAACATTAATGCTCGAAATTGCTTATCGCGTTGTCGCTCCAACGCATGGATGAGATAACACATCGTGATACGACGCCCGTGCGAGCGAGACGATTGTGATGTACTGACACTGGCGCGAAGCGACATGTTTATGATTAAAATAATTGTTTTTGATTGGTTTTTATGTATAAATCGAATATTTGAATACATAATAAGATGTGTAATGAGTTTACTCACGCAAAATATGAAATCCCGTCATTTTTCTGCCGTTTCTGGCTATTGTTACCACAACTTTTGAATGAACACTTCGGCATGTTTACGTGTCGACAGTTAATCACTTACTATAGAAAAGAACTGCACGAGTCGCGATTGAGCAGTTCTTCACCGGCCCACTTTTCGTACGTTCATGCGTTATCTACGTTTGGTAGTAAATCAATGTTGTAGGTCAATGCCCTTGCTCGCACCTCCCCGCTAACGCATCGTGCGGCACCGGCCGCTGGCGCCGCGCGCGTCGTGCGCCACATGCGCTGTCCTGTTCCTTGGGCGGATTCGTGTCTACCCATGTGGTGTTACTATTTTCGCACCCGCAATAAACTTAAACTGAAAAATCTTTATTCAATATAGATCACTTACAGGCACTAATTATTGATGACAAACAAACACAAGAATCTAATTAACCAACTAATTCTTAATTTCATAGGCACGCCCGACGTATTTCATGATTTTTCTGAAGATATTCAGGTATTTGCGTCTGGTAATCTTCATATTATGATATTGAGCTGATGATGGAAGGTTTCTGGTAGGTTAGGACTTAGGGGATCGTTCTTTCAATATACCAAATGGGAGCTTATTGACGCGTAGTTCAATTCTTTCAAATGATTCAGCTAAGCTGATAGTGGAAAGTATAGCTCCTAGACTGTTAGGAGTTCAGGAATAATTCTCCGAATACTGTTTAGAGGGACAGATGTTTTATTTTGAGTTATTCTGGTGATTCCCTTGGGTCAAGTTCTAATTAAATTTACTAAGATTGAAATATTTTTTTACAAAAAATAAAACCTACTTCAAAACACCAAAATACATACATACAACTTCACATTTTTATATTGAAGTCGGAGCCAAGCAATGATTACTTGGAAAGTTCTAAAATAAATGTAGTTAGTTAAAATTTGGCACCAACTTCAATATAAAAATGTGAATTTTATAATTTACTAGCTGTGCCGGCGAACTACGTTTCGCAATAATAACGGCGAACTTACCTTTTCGCCATAATAAAAAATAGTTTACGACCTATTCTCAGACCTACTGAATATACACAAAAAATTTCATAAAGATCGGTCAAGCTGTTTCAGAGGAGTTCGGTAACAAACACTGTGACACGAGAGTTTTATATATTAGAAGATGATGAGTTTTTGGTGTTTTTGAAGTCGGTTTTATTTTTATACATTTAGTTTTCCCTTTATTGAGGGACAAATTCTTCACATTAAACCAGTGAACTATTATTGAGATAGATTTAGTATATTTATTAAATAGTGATGCTTTATGTTTGTGTTGTATGTGTCCTGTGTCTGGTCTGATCTAGTCTGGAGACCTGATCACCTGACCTGACCTCGTGTCGCTTGTATGGTCTACCACTGGACCCCACTCCTCGCGGGCGTGACTCACCTAAGCGACATCACCACCACAGGCATATTACCGATCTTTAGAGACAGTCGCAATTGCGGCGAGTGTACAATTATTGCTGATAAATCGCAAATTGGTATTATGAAACTTTGGACTACGCTCTGACAGCGCCACATGCACATGGGAGCGACTAATGAACTAAAAATGCACGTCAACGCTTGACACAGCGACCGATTGTTTAATTTGGTTGTTGATCGCGTTGCTATTGTACCATTAGCAACCGGTTGCTTTTTTCTGTAATAAGCCTGCCGGACTGACTGCCACCAGTGGTGGTCTTCGTGTGGTCCACCACACGAAGACCATAGGCTCCCCCCTACGCTCCTCCGGGAGCAGTGTAAGCCGCGGCTTGCTCACCCGCGCTCGCTGGATCTGGGTCTAGACCCAATTGCCCGGTGTGCTTGACCGCGGAGGGCCGTCAAAGAACGCCTGACTGACTGACTACTTTTTTCCGATATTAAAGTACGAAAAGGGAAAAATTGGAGTTGAACGTTATTACAAAATAAAATTTCATTATGCCCCTGAACCACAAAAAAGAATAAAGAAAAATAAATTACTATTTATCTTTTAATCATTTATTTCTTCTGTATTTCCATGAACTTCTTAATTCTGGCAATAACTTCAAGGAAAATTATATTATGTAAAATTGTGAAATTGAATTACATATACATACATATTATTATATTCGTATAGATACGAAAATACTATTTTAGTTTCAAATAGTTTCAAAATCAAAATATTATACAAAAATACTGTATTTGTACCTGTCGTACTGTAGAACAGAACCTTGGTACTATATACAGTTAGTTAATAACAAATGCAAAACTCACTGATTTTTAGAAGCGACGTTAGGGTGTTGGGTTTCACTGCTAAGGCTGTTGACGAGCCCCGCCCGCCGCTCGTACAGTTGCGGCCAGAGACTGTCCCCGCGGCATTTCACCAGCCATGATACTTGCTCCTCTAAAATTGTTATTTATTCGTTGTTTAAATATTGATACGTATAGTGCAGGTTAACATGAAATCTATAAAAAAACGCTGGTAAGCTAACATAGTTTAGTTACATTTCATCAGAAGCCGAATTTCAAAAGCATTAGCTAAGAATCAACATACATATCGGCGCGCCTATTTACAATGAATGCGAGAGACGCGCCACACAAAGAACGGTCAATGAAGAAACTCTTTTTCCAAGCATACAGAGAAGCACATCAAGCCCTAAAGTGGAAATCTGTAGGGGCAAGGCGGAGTCGCGGTCGACACCTCGAGAGCCTCGGACCGAACTTGGCTTAGTATAGTTACAGTTCTATATCTGTACCAGCCGGTCAATCGTGGAGGCAGTTCGGCCTTAAGTAGTTAAGACGAGATTTTTTGGAAAAAAAATTATACAAAAAATAAAAACCGACTTCAAAAATACTGAAAAGTTAAAAATAATATAATGATAGGTACCGACAACACCACACTTCTATATTGAAGTCGGTGCCAAACGATGATCTCCTAGAAAGTCTTAAAATTTGTCACCGAAGTGTGATGTTGTCTGTACCTATTCTTATATTATTTTTAACTTTCGAATCGGTTTTTATTTTTGGAAAATATTTTTAACTTTTTAGTGAAAGAAACCCTAATATATAACATAATATAACAGCTCACCTTCGGTGACTCCCTAAATTAATACCACCTTAAGTTAATACCAAATTAGGGTTTCCCTCGATTTTCATGGGATCCCAAAATCAGATCCTGACTTTGGTGACCTTGGGACCACCCTTGGAGTATACTCTATCGAATACAAAAGAATTTTGATAATCGGTCCACAATTGGCGGCGTAATCGCGTAACATACACACATAAAAAAAACATAACCGACTTAAAAAAGGAGAAGGTTCTCAATTCGATGCGTATGTATTTTTTGGCAATTATGACAGCAGCTACAATCGAAAAGTTCGAGGCAAACACATCAGAAATAATTCCACATACCAGTATCACATATATCTCCATTTGTAGACATAACTGAAGAGCTGGCGACAGGGTTCGCAGTCAGCAATGAATTCGGCGTTGGTCCATATACAGGTTGGCTGTTCGTCCGACACCATGTAGAAATATACTTATCCAGCTTGCTCTGCAAATCAGTATCAGAAGAATAGCGCCATAATTATCTAATTATTATAATTAGAACAGTTTGTTTCTTTAGCTCCATACCCGGTGGTCTCACTGACTATACACCATGGACACTATGGAGGCAGTTTCTTGACAATAAATAATGTTTTATTTTTAATGAGCTGACTATGGCTATTTACATATTTAATGTAAATAGTATTAAATAAAGATATGAGCGGTTGACTGTTAATAGAAATTTTACGCGCTCCGCGATTTTATTCTTGCGTTATTGTCTAAGAAAAAATCTATCGCGATCGCTTACAATTTGACAGTCGCAGTCTATCCATCACTCCTTTATAAAAAGATGTCGGCGCAGAGTCTTGATGTGTTCACGCCAATGGCTTTGAAATTGAAGGCGATCGTGATAGATTTTTTTCTTAGACAATAACCCACACGATCAACGCTAAATCTAGATTGAATTGGAGAGTGGTAGGATGACTATAGTGCCTAGGACCTACCTAATAGTTTTTAGTTTTAAGTATATTATATTTTTTAGTTTTAAGTATATTATATCTATATCATCATTATTTTTCATTTCAATAAAATCATTTAACTAAAAAAAACATATATATTTTGTTCTTTTAATGTAAGTGCTGCTTACTTACCTCTACATCAACATTCTCATCGATCAAACACAAAGAGTTAGCAATTGCTTTTGTCTCTTCCAAATTTTCCTTTTTTGATTTTAGCTCCTCCACTATTTGCTGAAGTAGCCACACACGACGTTGCATATTTTGCAAATTTTGTTGAGCTACTTTACGATGGGATACTGCAAATGGAATATTATAATCATGCACAAAGGAATGGAATACTATCAACCAAATCAAATCATTTATTTGCTATAAATAGGGATATATTGTGATTAGATATTGTGTATATTGTGAGCAGATAACAATATCAGCATGCAAATGTAGGACCATCCATTGCAGCTCAAAATGGAGGGTAGTTCCAAGTTTCTTATACAGTGCGTGGCTGCTTGCTCTTCAGTACCTTTAAGCCGGCAAGGCATTAGTGGTGGTTCAAGCTTTGCCTGAAACCTAAATATCCGTCTTTTACTCTTTGGGGGAAAACGGTTCTATTTAGGTGTTCGAGCCTCTGCTTGAACCACCTGTGAGACGTGTTTATTTTCTGCCGGCGCTGTCATTTAGCGTACTTTGATTAGAACGGGAGGAAGAATTAAAAATGTCTGGTAAGTAGATAACGAAAATCAACATTTTAATTTCAACTAACATAATGTTACTTTTTTGTCTCAAAAATGATCATTATTTTATTTTTCATTACAGTGGGTTTAAGATGTCATTAATACATTATTTATTATTAGTTCCTGGTCGCCTTGGTATTAATTTAAAACTAGCTGTGCCCGCGAACTACGTTTCGCCATATATTTTTTCCCATTTTTGTAACATTTTTCATTGATGCTCAGCTCCTATTAGTCGTAGCGTGATGTTATATAGCCTAAAGCCTTCCTCGATAAATGGAGTATCCAACACAAAAAGAATTTTTCAATTCGAATCAGTAGTTTCTGAGATTAGCGCGTTCAACCAACCAAACAAATTCTTCAGCTTTATAATATTAGTAAGTATAGATAAAATGCTTAAAAAACGTTTTTCGACTGCGCCAGTTTCACCACCTGATCCAGCCTGCTATTACGGAACGAGACCTTTTACTACTCCTCTTGTTGTAATAAATAACTTATTAATATTCTTGGAGTTACGGCGTTAAGCTGAAATTTCTATTAGCTTCTTAATCCAGAATTCCAGATCCATAATACTAGATCTAGGCGGTTTAGGTAATCGTCTATTCTTTTCAGTGACCAACCTAATTGCCTTTACGACCCGAAATTTGGTCAAAATACAATTTCATCGCCCTTAACTTCAAAAGAATTCTTTTCGATACACAAAAGCGTCAGATCATGTATCCAGCAATAAAAGAATGCTTGTATGTTTAGATACCCCAAAAAGGCTTTCTTAGTCAAAAGTATACTTCTCAAGGAACTTTAGGGGATCTTCTATTCTCCATGGCAAAGGTTTTTTTCTGTGGTGGCTTTTTGGCAAATATACCCTTAATTACTTCTTTTACTAGTGGATGCGAACTCAATGCTGAAAATTGACTAGGGCTTGCAAATGAGCTATAACTGATTTATGTGAAGCTATAGTTCTTGGTGCTAGCTTTTCGTGAATGAAAAGGAAACATAAGTACTTAGCTAATGACTGTGCATTCGGACTGTCCACTGGACTTTTATGAGAACAAGCCCATTGTCGCCATATAGATCAAACAGGTTTATAGGTTTTTAGTGTTGATGTTCGCCACGAGTTTTCAAGCAACTGGATTTCCATCTCAGACCAACCCTCTGTCTGATTTAACCAGCCTGAACCTTCCATACCACCAAATTTAACTTGTCTACCTCTGGCGGAGGTCTGTTGGTTCGCAAGTCGACCAGATTCGATTGGAGGTTCGGAATCTTTAGTGGAGGTGGCAAGGCACGCTTCCGTACTTCTGATTCCTAGAGTGCCCGTGCCCCAGATGGGGTTACAAGTAGATACTAGCCTTTGGATGATTTCAGGTGACGTAGCACTTGGGGTATTAATGCTAGCGGTGGGAAGATCTAGCCTGACCTAAATCGCCACATCCTGCTGAAAGCGTCGGTGAACTAACTTTTTTGATCTGTTGAGTCTTCGCTTACGTAAGATGGAACAACTGCTGACAGTCGGAGGCAAATAAGTCTATGTATGGGTGACCCATTTTTTCAAAGATCATACCCAAAACATTTTTGCTGAGATGCCATTCCGGTAGTGCTTTTGCTCTGGATAGTCCGTCTGCTATCTATCCCATTGTATTGCCCCGGTATGTAGCGTGCTATTAAGTGACACTGCATTTCCTTGCAGAATTCTAGAATTTTTGGTGCTGTTTGCAATAACGTCAGGAATCATGTACCACCCTGTTTCATTATGTAGGCGACACTCGTCCGATTGTCTGATCGTTACTGATCTCCCTTAAACTTCTGGCCCTAGCTGTTTCAAAACTTCGTAAACTGTCCCAAGTTTCTTCTGATTGCTGTGCCATTTTTGTTGGATGGGAGACCACACTCCCCGAAACCGATGACAGTTTGCTATTGCTCCCCATCTTTGGTCGGCGACGTCCGTCGTTATAAAAATTGTTGACTGTGCATAATGAATCGGCGACTTTTGATATACATTTTCTACCCACAATTCCAATTCTGCCACAACTGCTTCCGGAATAAGAATCTTCTTGTAGCGTCTGTTTTTCGGCAAACAATTTGCGAGCCTTTGTAAGATTCTGCAATGTAGGCCTTCAACCTTCGAGTGGTATCACGAATGAAGTGAAGTTTAGTGTGCCTAGAATTACCTTCGCATCGAACCAACTCCATACTCGTTTTCGTTAAAGATCCTTTATGTAAGTTTTCAGGTTTTCTGTCTTCTGTGGATCGATACTTTTTTCGTTCTTTTCTGTGTTCCATATGATTCCTAAGTATTCTAGTTCTTTGGTAGGTGCCAGGGATGATTTTTTAAAAATTATTTGCCAGCTCAGTTCCAGGAGGTATTTGGAAGCATATGCCTTTTGCTTCGCTAGGCTTTTGTAGTCTTTGTGCATTAGAAGAAAGTCGTCTAGATAAACAATAATCTTCCTAAACTATCTGTCTGAGTTTGTGTGCTATCCAGTTGGTAACTTTTGCAAATGCCGCTGGTGTGCATACAATTCCGAAAGGTAAGCAAGTCATCTGATATCGTTCTTCTTCGTAGACTAGAGTCAGAAATCGTCGATGACTTTCTGTGACTGAGTTCTGAAAGTAAGCCTTGGAAATATCGATTTTCATAATGTAATCGCCTAAGTCTTGATGTGGTGGCACTTTCTGATAATTTAAGAGTCGAATCGTTGGAGCTATGACAAAAGGATTGAGTCCCTTCAGGTCTGAAAAGTCTGAAACTGAATATTAGTCTGAAAGTTCCATCTAATGGCTCTCCGAGGGGGTAATATCGTCCAATATTTGCCGCAACACTCTGTTGATGGGCTGATATGACTCACAATTTTGTTGTATTAGTTCCGCGCGACGTCCACAGACTTATTGTAATAAGCTATCGGAGACCTTTTTGAAATTAGAATTTGCGGCCAGAAAGTCTTTCCCTGCTCGCTGTCTCATGTCCTGTGGCATTTTATCCAATAATTCTTGAAATTGTTTCCTCTGTTGAAGCAATCCATTCGTCACGGCTCCCAGTGTCATATCAAATTTCTCTAGAATATTTACAGACTTATAGTTAGTAGTTACTCCTGCTAATATGTTATTTGTCTAAAGTGAGCTTCTGCTCACTTAAGAACAGGGGTGACTTGGAACATTTTCTGTGTGTCCGCATACTTGACGTTACGCCAGCCTTCTTGCCCAAAGTGTTGACAGCTAATCCCCAGTTTTAAAAGTTCTTTATCAGCTTTGGTAATCTTGGATTCTCTCTTACTAGTATATGGAGCGAAATCGAATGCACCTGCTTCATTTTCAGCATCGCTATTTTGAAGAGCTGCTTGTTTTAGCATAGATATTTTCTTCAGACATAGAAGCTATGTTCGTTTAGCTGATGAATTTGCGGACTGCGGCGTTTGCACTCTCGATTTTGTCACCCATATTTGTACTATCAGGGAATGACTCGAAAGATTCATTTAAATGTGCTGTGTTGTCAGCTCTCGGGTCGTCTCGAGCAAGCAATTTTTTGAGATTCTTGTTCTGCTCTGTAGACATACTAAGCAGTTTATTCAACATTTCCTACCAGTTTACTAAGGACATTCACCATTAATGACTCGTTATGATTATGAGAAGTAACTATTCGTTTTGGAGAGGGAACCCCTGTTGGAGTGCTGGTACTTGGTTTTTTGCGACTTGCTGAAGAAGTCGCAAAAAACCACTGCCTAGTAGTGACACGTCTGAGCCCTGGGAGTTAAAGGGGGAGTGCCTCGTAGCTGCGACAGTTCTTGAAGATGAGAGGAGGCTTTGGGTCTATTAACACTAGCCTTGGCTTCAATTCCCTAACAATGTCAATGAAATTGCTGCAGACTGAGGCATGAATCTTCTCCATAACTGCATATGGAGCATATAAGAAAGCACATCCTAAATGCCACTTGAGAGTTTTGGTTTTTATTATCCTGTAACTCCTTTCCAATAAAAAAGTCGTTAATGGATCAAATGCCTTTGCTATAATATCGAGCGCCAGCGGTATTATTGTTAAGCAACTATGTTGAAGTTGAAAACAAAATAAGGCCTCGACGCTAAATTATATATGTGTAGGCAGGCTATGATATATGTGTACACACACACACACACACACACACACACACACCCACACACACACACATACACACAAAGACACATCACACGCATCCATACAAAACAGACACAGAAAAGGGGAGGTACTTGTACATTATGCAAATAGAAATGTGCTCATTAATTATATTTGAATTATATTAAGATATTTTATTTCACTTTAAGAAATTTTCGGTTTGACTATACTGTTGCAATAGCAACCATTTTTTCACTTTGTTCTTACAGTTAAATTTATTTATTTTTTTAATTCCTAAAATTGCATCAAGTTTGTTATAGATTCTAGGGCTCACAGAAGCAAATTGTTTTTTGGCAAAAGCACTATTACACACTATAGTAGTAAATGCTGGTTCCTGGCGTCTGCGAGAGGGCACTAGATCCATTAAACTACTTGACGGGAGTGCAGCATGTTGTTTTAAAATACATCGAAGAACGTACAATTGTCTAACATGTTTATGATTTTAGAACTAATTCATACTAGGTATATTATTACGATGTGATATAAGTATAGCATTAATGCGACCTCAAGTTGGCTAATACAACGTTACGCCTTTACTACAATGTCTATGTCTAGGTCCAGTTATTGATGCGACGTTGAATTATTAAGGCGAGTTTATGTTGTTGATACGACGTCGAATTAATGTAACAACGTCAAATCAATGACACCACATCGAATTAATGACGCGACAGCGACTTAATGTTGCGACGTCGACCAGCCCCCGTAGCACGTCCACCAAAACACGATATGATAAAGCGATTTATCGCGGTGAACCGTCAAAATACGACGAAACCCTATTGTATTTTGACAGTTCACCACGATAAACCGCTTTATCATATCGCGTTTTGGTGGACGTGCTAGGGGGGCAGTACTTGATTCGTGTAGTTGATGATGATACGATAAGGCAGTGAACGTTTTTTTTAGTGTGTGAGCGACGCCCAAACATCCGTGATACGTCGTATGATACGCGGAATAGTAAGTTGTAAAGATAGGATAACTCCTAAGTCGTCGCTGGGCTTTGAGGCGCCGAGCGGAATTCATAGACGTATCAGATTCCCATACTTATAAAAGTGCTGTATAAGAAACTTAGAACTATCCTACATTTTGAGCTGTCAATGGAATGACATTCCATTGACGTCGACTCCGCTTCGTCAGCGACTTGTAGCTACTGCAGGGGGTTTCCTCCGGCAGCGTGCTCGTCGCTGGCGACGCCACCACCTGACCAGACCCCGTGTAGCTTATGGGACCCCATTGTTCGCGCGCGTGACTCGACTAAGCGACATCAGTGTCAGTGAAAAATGATATTGTAGCATACATTTTGTACGACGCCATCCGTCCGTACTCGTCAGTATCAGTGACGTTCAGTGATCTTCAATGCTGTGCCGACGTTCGCCGTGATCCGACGCGAATTTCTCGGAGAGAATATTTTCACTGACGGCAAGGACGATTTCAAGCATTTTAAGATTAATTACGAAAATTTTTTAGAATTGGTTTGATGATATTACTATTTTCTACTACCTTGCACATTGAAAATACATGGACACCTTAAAATTGCCTTCTATTCACACAACTTATGTTATAATCTTTGTCTGATAATATAGCAATTGCTGCTAACTGGGTTCTTGTAAATCGAGGCATTTTTGAAATAACAAACTCAAAAAGATGCTTGTGCAACTGCATCTGCTAAGGTCACAATTCGCGTCGGCATTGAATGCCATTGATGAGTGCGTATAGCACGTCAAGGTACTGATCGACACGGCACTGATCGTCACGTGTCGGCACTGATGTGTGCGGATAGACCTTAAGCCGCGGCCTGCTCGCCAGCGCTCGCTGGGTCTGGGGCAAGACCCAATCGCCTGGTGTGCTTTACCGCGGAGGGCTGGAGTCGCAGTACAGGGGGGGTGGCGAAGAGGGGACCCTCCACTACGTGACGTGCCGTTATAAGGTGGCAGGAATCTTAATAAATAATGAACAATCAGCCAGTCTTTCATTACAAGTAGTCCAGCAAATTACCTCCGATACTTCCATCACAAAATACAAAATTTAAAGCCTGACATTATTTTTGTTGCTTGCATCACATGAAAAGCTCTTACTAAATGATAATTCAAATAAAACTACACTTTTCGGATTTACTTGTGTATATTTGACTTAAATACATTTTAATTATTCAGCCCGACGTTTCGAATGCTTTGCAGCATTCGTGGTCATGGGACGACTGACAACAACACTTTTAAAGTTAAATATACTCAAGTGAATCTGAAAAGTATAGTTTTATTTAAATGTGTAGCATTTGTGCAAATAAAAAACAGTATTATAAACAATAACTATTATTCATACATACATTTGGTTGATACTTTGTCCATCAATTTTTTTAGTTCATGCTGAGCATCTTCTATTTTCAGTTCTACCCTGGACACTTTATTATTTAGTTCATTTTCTCGATTCCACAGTGCTAGCTCATCTGGTGTCAATACATTAGAGTCAGGCTGAAAGGGAAAACAATACATTGTATTTTTATATAGAGCTTTGCTTTTAAATGCTAAACTAATTGACAAGTTAATAAAATCAATCAAATCGTAAAACGTAAATTTGGTGCAACCGGTTGTAAGTGTGACCAAAACCTACCACCAGAGGCGCATCGAGATTCTTCGGCAAAGTACAACTTGTAGCTCTAACCCCGTTCAATACCTTAGACTTAGAGCATGATGCTCAGGTGAAATTACTGGCCCCTTCAAGACCATAGATTGTAAGAGCAAGTTACAACCATACAATCTTTAAATTCGATGGTTGTAAAACACTCTGATGTTTATTACTGAATAACTCTTTCCTAATTGGATGATATTTGGGCTTTTATCTATTACGTCATCTGCTAGAAAGAGAAAAAAACAAGAAATTCATATGAAAGAGGGAGATAAAAGATATTATTGCTGCAATGCGTTCAACAACTCAGAGTGAGTTAAAAAATAACTGAACAACTACACAACAAGGCTCTGAACGCAGCTTGGAAGTGGCTGTTTAGCACTACCCAGTAGACATGTATGAGTTATCACTAGACCCCATTATCAGAGCTGCAATTTGGTAGCTGGACATTCTCAGAGATGTGTAAAAATAATTTTGAAATATAACTATATCAACAATAACTTTTTTTCTAGACTAAAATTAAACATGTTCATTTTGTAACAAATGACATGATTAAAAAGTAAATGAATAAACATTTAAAGGTATATGATCATTTTTAGTGTTTTTCAATAAAAATATTTCATTAACTAAACATACATTTAAAAGGTCAGTATTATGAAACATGAAAATTGCCTTTTTTTTGGGAAAAACCTTATACTCTATAACAAATCGCTATAATATGTGTTTGCCACTTATTATATCAGAAATTTAATGTATCTCTGAGCATTTTTCCAGTAAGTTGAAAAATAAAACTTGTTTTGTTTAGAAAATATTTAAATGAAAAAATATTCCTATTACAGCGGCTTGAAGACAAATTAAGAGAAATTAAAAACATTAATTTTCTACTGCAATCAATAATTGTTAAGAAAAAGTATTGATATCCACATCATACATATTTTTATTTACCCATCTCTAAGAACGTCCAGCTACCAAATTGCACCTCCGATAACGGGTCTAGTTATCACCCATGAATGCCAACAGCTTTTTACTCTGTAAATACAAAATGATTGAAAATGGCATAATCCATAAGGGCAGCAACATTACTTTGATTACACACATTTTGATTATACATATTTTGATTACTGTCTATAACAAATAAAAATACTTTTATAAATAGTAGTTATTGCATACAAACCTTGTTGAATGCTTTTTTTCTTTTCCACTTCACTATGTCATCACAAAACACTTGAAACCTTTTACGTCTGATTGTTTCAGTACCTTCTATGCGTTCCATTAAATTTCGCCATACTTTATAGTATTCACCTTTGCACATCCTATAACAAAAATAGAACCTGATTATTATTACGAACAGACAGACAGAACAGAGAATAAGCCAATTTACACAATAGTATGGTCAAATTAATTGATAAATCCTTACTCTGTAATTTTATCTAGTGTTGGTACTTTGTCTGGCGGGCAACCCAAAGCTAATAGCCATTCAGTAAATTTTTCTGGAACTTGGTCACTGCTTAATTTATACGCAGACATAACAAAATTGTTAAAAATTCCTCGAAACCACTAATTTATGTTATCTAGAATGAGTAGATATCAGTAATTCCTCAAGCAACTAAAATTCAACTCAAGCAACTAAAATTCATCACTATGTTTTACATTACATTATTTTATCATTTAAATTACAATCAAAATCAGAAAAATTCCTAACGAAACATATTTATTATGTTTTTTGTAATCTATTTTCTAGCGAAATTGAGCTCAACGGAAAACGAAAATATTTTTCAAAAACTTGATTTTTTTTTGTTAATGGCTCCGCACGGCTTGTGCATTAGCCACGACAAAAGAACATTGGCCACTTTGGACCTGCAGGCCTAGGTAGTTTTCCAATTACCGCACTAGAGAGCATTATGCGGCATAATGCTTAAAGTTGAATGTTCCAACTACAGCAACACTTCGCACAATCGAGCACTCTCAAAAGCAATGTTTTCGTGTGATGCGTGCAATCGATACCAACTCAGTGACAGAAAATTAACAAGTGTTTTTTCTTTAAGTAGGCATTGATCGAAATGTTTTATTTATATATAATCGTTAGTAATATTATTTATTGTTGAAAAATTTTTAAAGCTTTCGTTTCATTGTAGTTTTTTTGAAATAATTAAAGTTAATTCAAACTGTGTTAAAAAATAAATATAAGTATGGATGAAGGTACAAAAATTACTCAAAACAAAAAAATGGTAATGAAATAATCAAAATCCAAATTACTTAAAATAACCGTAAATAGTTTTCAACCAATTATTATGTATACCACATTATTTACACATTAATGAGGTTATTGCTAACTCTATGAATATTTCTTTTTTTCAACACTGAACTTAGCGCACTCTGCTGGTGCATTTGAAAACTAATTCACGTTCCAATCAATCTGACCATCGATTTTTGTTAACGATATACCCAGAATATAGGTCACTAGACAAATACGACAGTGTTTTTATTTTTTTGATATCTTAAAAAGTGACCGAGTTATAAGCGTTCAAAGTTGCCGTGCCGTCCGGATTTATAAAGCGAGTCGCGGAACGTTGATGACGTCACAAATCGACAGCGGGGAGAGGCACGCGCGGCCTGACGTACTTCGTTAGCTCTGTGCTACTGGTGCGCGCGATTTTACGTAGCTCTAAGATGTGAATCAACATTATGTCATATAATAAATACTATGTAGTACCTATGTGTACAAATTCAACTATTAAAACGCCTACAAAACAATTTTTTGAAGTGCCATTGAATGCCAAAAGGCGTAAAAAGTGGATGAACGTTATGAAACGGGCCCTAAGACCGTTGGATTTTGTTGTGATGACCATTTTGATGTAAGTAAAATAATAATAATTTTTATTTATATCTTCACAATGGCTTACATTATAGGTACTACATCTTATTCTCTAACAAGTATATTTTATTTAAATGACAAGCCTGTGTGACAAAATTCCGGCCCTCCACCCTCTAGGATTAAATCAAACTAAATAAACATATTAAATACTTAGATAATAAACATAATAAAAACATTTTCATAATAAATTTATACATATTACATTATTATTTTGATTTTTATTATAATATGTAATTAGATATTCTAAGCTTCGGAGTACCTATTACCTACTAGGAAATAACCTATAACTAAGTTGTATTACGAGGTGTTTTGGTGTAATGTCTTCTTTTTGTCACTTTTTAAACCACATAGGTATGTATCATTAAAATATGTTGACTTTTGTTGACGGTAAAATGAAGGTCACAAAAGGTTTTACCGTCAACAAAAGTCAACATAGGTACCCAATTTTATAGAAAAACTAGCGCCCGCCCGCGGCTTCGCCCGCTTGGTGTTTGGTTTCTTTATCGCGCCACAGCAGCGCCTTCTGGCGACGCGATGAATAGTAGCTGAGCTGCTGAGTGTTTTACGTGAATCCTGATGGAACTATAATTTTTTGCTGGATGAAATCTCTTTTTCTGTAGGTACTATCGCGAGCACTTCCGCCTGACCATTTAAAAATTTATTCGCTTGAATCGTGCGGAAGCGCCGTGCTACGCCCCCTTAAGTTTTGGCCTATTAGAAAAGAAATACTCTTTCTCTCTCTAATCGGCGTTGGGGGGTTCCTCGGCGGCTCGGCGGCAGGCCGAAGAAAAATCTTTTATTTCATTTTTCCATGTCTATTCGCGGTCGACGGGGTGGGGCTAGAGAGCGCTAGTGCAAACGAAAATGAGCGTAGCGGTGATCAGGCGGAACTGCGCGCGATAGTACCTCTGACAACGTGTATATGCAAACTTTCAGGATGATCGGTTAAGCATTTTAGGTGTGAAAAAGTAACAAAAATAAATCAACAAACTAATTCACTTTCGCATTTATAGTATTAGATGGGATTAGGATACGATTCATGTTACCTAAACATGTACAGCTACCTATAGACACTCACCCGTTAGTAGGTACCTACTAACTTTTGAATAAGTATCTTAGACCTGCGGGTATTTGATTTGCTTGTTGGTCCTATATAGGTACGTCTATAGTATTTACTATTTCCCAGCTGTTTTTCTTACCAAGCTGAACGCTTTTTAATAACTCTCCCGCCGTTGGGTGCACGACGAGATCTCCTGGGGTTCTCCACCCAAAAGGACTCGTCCTAGAGTAAGGCCTACCCGGGTAGAAACCCCTTGGATGTACTCTCTGTCTCCGGAGGTCCAGAGGTACCGATGGTCCATGGCGGTGATTGCGCCGTGGACACCGTTTACCTACCTACCTAATCCTAAATAGGTGACACCTACGTATCTATTCTGTTGATTAGTTTTTATTGTAACTTCATAAACTTGTTAACTTTCAAACCATTGGCCATTTTTTGCCGAAAGCGTCGGTAAATATATGGCCTTGACATTTTTGTATGAAAGTTGCTAAGCGCAACCTAGGCAATACCACAGAACACAACTGGTAATCTGGTGCCTCCCCTTGGCGTAACCTGGCGGCTAGTCCGCCAGGATCGTCCCCAGTCTGATGGCTCGGAGAAGTGACCTTCCCAATCCCGAGTTATTTTACCATATGGGGCGTAAATATTCCGGCGGAGACTTTGAATTAGTGAATTAGCCACCGGCGAACCGGAGACCGGCATACGGGTACACAGGGCTCGTCACTCTTTGTGCCAGTATCGATAATCGCATTATTCCGCCTCAAAAAAAAAAGGCAATACCACAGAAAATAAACTTGTTTGTAGGCATGTACACTAAACTGTTTGACTTCATGAGTCGTAGAACATACATTTGTAGGAGCTACAAAAAAAATATTAACTATGCATGTAACTATTATTTCAGATTGAAAATGACATGGAAAATTAGGTCAAATATAAATTGGTTGGAGGAAGACTACTACTAAAAAAAGATGCTTGCCCTCTTAAGTTTTCTTGTCAGCAAAAGACAGTTAAAAAAATTAACGATCTGTAGTGCAAAAATGTAGGCAAAAAGAACTGATTCACAAGATACCTACTCCATGAAGATATACCGAATCCGATCACTTCCCAACATATTGAGGAAATTCGGTTTGAGTCCTCGCATTTCCTCTGCTATATAATCACTATTTTTGGAAAAATATTGAGTCACCATAAAACTGTCTACTTTTGGTAAATTATCTGATTGACCATGTGGAAATCCTTTCTCCATTTTTGTAATTAAAAGGCTAATAAACAATAAAAGTCAAGTTACACGGAGCGCAGTAGGTATGTACGACACAAAACTCAGAGCAACTGCGACTAGCGAGCGAGCGGCTGCCGGCTGTCGATTTGTGACGTCACCTACCTAGAGCGCGCGTACTTGAAAATTTAAATAGCGACCGTAACTTTCGGCGTTAATAACTTTGGAAATACTGCATCGATTTTAATGAAACAAAAACTATTGACATGTACATAACCATACCTCTTATTTAATGTGTGTTTTATTGTAATTTTCAAACCTATCGGTCACATCAATTAAGCATCAGCATAATTCGGCATTGTGCGCCACTGAGTCGCATTATGCTCTGTAATTGGAAAACTACCCTATTCTGTAACTTCAGTTGCTAACTAGAACTGTCATTTTTGAAAGGAACTTAACATCCATTACTGCTATCGTGAACGCTGCCGTAACACATAAGATCACTAAACCAGAGGCGCGTTCAGCGCCTATAGGTGTAGTTGTCCGGTTGTTTTTTAACTCGCTCAAAGGCGTTGAACGGATTGCAGCAACCAAATCTTTTATCTCCCTCTTTCACATGATTTTTTATTTCTCTCTCTTTCTAGTAAATGACATTATAGAATATGGCCGCCAATATCATCCAATCACGTAAGAGTATTTCAGTCATAAACGTCAGAGCGTTTTACAACCATCAAATTCGATGGTTGTTCGGTTGTAACTCGCGCCGACACCCAAAGGTCTTGAACGGGCCGGTTGTTTCACCCGGTTGTCACGCTCGAAGGCATTGAACGGGGTTAGAGCGAAAAGTTGTACTTCGCGCGAAGGCTCTGAACGCGCATCTGTAATGGATATAAAGTGTCTTTCAAAAATGACAGTTCCAGTTACCAACCGTAGTTAGCGAATAGGCCTGCAGGTCCAAAGTGGCCAATGTTCTTTAATTGTCGAGAATTCAGGGAGGGTGTATGTGTTTTGTGATGACGCCGAGGGAGAGGTGGTTTTTTTATTTTGGGGATCAGTGGATGTATCGGCAATGGGACGTTTCGGAGCCTTTCTGGTACCAGAAGTACTAGAGCAGGCCATGTCGACATCTATAGCCGTAGCCGTAATGCCATCGCCCCCATCCGGGGGCTCGTCTTCAGACAACATATAAGCAGATAGTACTTACGCGACAGTCACAATAGCGGACAAACACAGTTATAATAAGCAGCACAAATATTAAGCACACAATAACGACACAATCCACACGGTTTAACAACCACTGGTTGGAACAATTAAAATGTATTTGCAGAAGAAACGCGGCACGTGTGTTCACCTGTCCACGACTCGGCCGAAAAAAAAACGAAAATGGACTAAAAAAAAACTTCTTAAAAACTGAAATGTCACTGTCAGTGTCAGATCAGAATTTCAGAATTCTCGTGATTTCGTGTTTTTTGTCTTAATTCATTCAAGTACCAATAATCAATTTAAATTTTAACTATTATCTTCTCTCTATTAATTGGTAGTTATAGTTGATACACCCTCGCAGAAAATGGGTAAAGCAAAAAAGTTTAAACCTTCGCAACTAGGAAAGAATATAGCTCTTGCAGATCAAATAGAAGCAGGAAATTCTGTTAAAAGTAAGAATAGAAATAAAGAACGAAATCGACGTGACGATGATGACGAGGTAAATATGGATTACGATGATTATAAACTTATATATGTATTTATTACAAGGGGTCTAGTAGGTAATTGTTGCTATAAGCAGATCGTGAAAAAATTACGAATTGAATTGGATGTTTGGAAAAAATCATTAAGTTAGTATACTCATATTATTTGCCTTGTTAAGTATTATAATCATTCTAGAGAGGAATGATTTTAAACGAGCCTCTTATTCTATACATAACCTAAAAACTACGCATGTAAAATGCTATTTTCGTTTTGACCTTGTTTGTTGTTTCTGACAATGTTTCTTGTGTAGCACATACCTTACATTGATCATCATTTGCTCACTTACGGCTGGTAAATGGTAGCAGGCATTGGACAGGCATTGGTAAGGGGGCTTGGGGTCCGGACACCCCCCATTGTAATATATAATAGTACTCCATACAGAACAGCCACTCACCTCCTCACTCACCTGAACAACTTTCACTATGGGATCAACTTTGAAATCGCAAAAAAAATCAGCTGGTCCATACAAATGTTCAACATTCACTCAAATTCAAATTCAAATTCAATATCTTTTATTCAAATTGGATTGTTACAATGTCTTTTGAACGTCAAAGCAGCTACGCCATTGGTTCACAAGTCTACGGCGGGAGACCTTGTACTGGAAAGAACCAGCAAGAAAACCAGCAAGGGCTATTTTTTTCTCCCTGTATTGTTACAGAGTCGTCAATTGGAAGCTGACCTCACAGCAGAAGTTTGAGCTCAACTTCCATTACAAGATTAGATGTGTCAGTTCTCTTCTTACTACTTATTACCAAAAATAATTTTTGTTTAAACAAATGGTTATACATAACAAGATGATTCATTATCTGAAAAATTAACACCAGGCATTGGCATCATTCAAATAATCGTTGACTTTATAATATCCTTTACTCATAAGAGTCTTTTTTACATGCGCTTTAAACTTATGAAAAGGCAAGTCGGTAAGACTTTGTGGAAGCTTATTATAAAAGGTTATACATTTCCCCATAAACGAGCCTCTAGTTTTTTGAAGCCTGAATGTTGGAACGGCAAGTTTATTTTTGTATCTTGTGTTTAGATGATGAATTTGGAAATTGGTTTCAAATGTATTATAATTCTTATAGACATAAATCAAATTTTCATAAATGTACTGTCCTGCTAAAGTCAATATATTAATTTCTCTAAATAAGTCCCTTAAGGAATCTCTTGCTCGTAAATTATAAATAGCGCGAACCGCTCTTTTTTGAAGTACAAAAATACTTTCAATACTAGCAGCCGATCCCCACAGTAGTATTCCATATGACATGACACTATGAAAATAACTAAATTAAATCAATCTTGCCGTTTCAACATCAGTAAGTTGTCTTATTTTTTTAACTGCATATGCTGCAGAACTAAGTTTGTTAGCCAAGGACTCAATATGTGGATCCCACTGCAATCTAGAATCTAGTGTTATACCCAAAAATTTAGTAAAGTCGATGAATTCAACAATTTCATTATTCATTTCCACTATGGTATCCACTTTTCTTACATTTGGCAATGAGAATTTAATACATTTAGTTTTACGTGAATTTAAAGATAAATTATTTATAGTGAACCAATGCAATACTTTAGAGAGAGTACTATTTACAACATCAGTATTGCCATTTCCTCTGTCAACCTTAAATATTAAAGAAGTATCATCTGCAAATAGTACTGTATCGCACAGATTCTTAGTGAAGTGTGGGAGGTCATTAATATAAATTAAGAAAAGCAAGGGTCCCAATATCGATCCTTGTGGCACGCCCATAACTATAGGTGCACCAACAGACTCAGTTTTGTTAATAACAACTTTCTGAACCCTATTGGATAAATAAGACTCAATAAGTCTCATTGCTTCTTCAGAGACACCATAATGTTTGAGTTTATTTAAAAGAGTTTGGTGACCAACGCAATCAAAAGCTTTTGATAGGTCACAAAATATACCAATTACATCTTGTTTACACTCCCAAGCAGCAAAAATGTGTTTCAGAAGTGCAACACCGGCATCAGTAGTGCAACGACCTTTGGTAAAACCAAATTGGTTCATATGTAAAATGTTGTTACTTGAGAAATGATCAGTTAACTGATTAGATATAATTTTTTCAAATATTTTACTAAGAGCTGGTAGAATCGAAATTGGTCGATAATTTGAAGGGTCATTTTTATTCCCAGACTTAAATAGAGGTATCAACTTGCTATTTTTCATGAGGTCGGGGAAGACACCTTCATCGACACATTTATTGAATATCAACGCAAGTTGCGGCGCAAGTTCTTTAATTACAGATTTAATTATATGGGTCGAAATACCCCAAAGATCTTCAGTTTTTTTGGTACTGATCATACGAAATGTTTTCAAAACAGTGTTAGCATCAATGTGACAAAAGTTGAACACCTTGTTGCACCTCTCCACACTCCGTCCCAAAAGAGCTACAGCCTCATTGGGACATGAGTTGAGACTACTTGTAGTTTCTATGGGTATATGAGAGAAGAAGTCTTCAAATGCTTTAGCAACCGCATTGTCTGATTTAATAGTTTGGTTATTGATTTCTAAAGAGAAAGAATTCACAGTACTTTTGGGTTTACCTGTTTCCTGGTTAATGATATTCCAGGTGGTTTTTATTTTATTTTTAGATGAACAGATTTTGTTACTTATGTACATAGCTTTTGCGCACATGCACACTTTCTTGAATGTTTTAGAGTAATTTCTGTCATAATTTATGAAAGCGGGGTCATTGGATGTTCCTTTTAAAGCATATAGTTCATATAGTTTTCTGCAACTTTTATATATACCAGGCGTAGCCCAATCACTAAATTTCTTTCTCCCATTTTTGATTTTAATTACCTTTTCTTTGAATATATCATTGCACTCATTTTTAACTACATGAAATAAGTTATTATACAAATTACTGGCGTTAGTCTCCTCGATCGGTAAATTTGCAGTTTGACTAATAACATTTCTTGTAAATTTCTCTAGACCACGTTTTGTTATAGGTCTACAAGTAGTCTCACGTATAGAACAAACATGATGGTGCTCAAACGAGGCTAATTGTCCGCTATGGTCAGAGTTAATACAATTTATAATCAACTTATCTTGTACACTGAACTGAACTAGATGACCTAGATGTATGGAACAGCTGATTTTTTTTTGCGATTTCAAAGTTGGTCCCATAGTGAAAGTTGTTCAGTTTGCTTGTCTGAACAAGCACACAAATTTTTTGTGATAATTAAAAAAATAATGTATAAATGATTTGCCGTTTTTTACGAAAGACTTCTGTGATGTGGTGTTGTTTGCTGATGATACGCCTGTAGTCTTTAAGGTAAATAGAAATAAAACTAATTATGACGATGTTAGTAATGCATTATCAGAAGTACTAAATTGGTTCACTATAAATAATTTACAGCTTAATGCTAAGAAAACCAAGTGTTTTCATTTACATTTCCAAATGTAAGAAAGGTCGCAACCAAAATTGAGGTGACATGAGGTTAGCTCCACACATGATAATTCTTTTGATTGATATGTAAATAAAGTCTGATGTTACCTAAATGTATAATGTAAACTGACACATCTACTTGTAATGGAAGTTGAGCTCAAAATTTTGCTTTGAGGTCAGCTTCCAACTGACGACTCTGCAGGGAGAAAAAAATAGCCCTGCTGATTTTCTTGCTGGTTCTTTCCAGTACAAGGTCTCCCGCCGTAGACTTGTGAACCATTGGCGTAGCTTCTTTGACGGGCTAAGTGATTATGTAATAATCCAATTTGAATAAACAATATTGAATTTGAATTTGAATATATAGCTTTGGTTTTTTGGTCGCAATGAGGATCAATCACATAATAGCAAATCTGATTTTTACTAAGTACATCATATGCACACTAAATTACTGAGCATTTCATTTTTTAAATTATTAAAATCTGTCAAGAAATGATGATCATTTTATATTTAAGATAATTTTCCATAGGTATCCGTTTCTAGCTGTAACACACAAATGTAAAAACTTTCCCGTTTATAATATTTGTGTGATTTTAGGAGAATCTCCATTAAATTTTATTTTATTTAACTTTTATAGTTATTTATTTTACGAATTTATTCTACGTATAAAGATAAAGATAGCCTTTATTTCTAGGATTTTACATTATATAATATTCAGCTGTTTTTTTTTTTTTTTTATTTCCTAGCTTGTCCACTGACAGGCCTCCTCTAAATATCTCCACTCACTTCTATTCCTGGCTTTCCTTGACCACAAAGATCTTGCCACCTTCTTAATATCGTCTACCCATCTAATAATCTGCCTTCCCCTCTTGCGTTTCTCACCTCTAGGATACCAATCTGTTACCTTTTGTGACCATTTTTCTGGGGCTCTTATCATATGACCTGTCCAACGCAATTTCAGTCTTTTTTATAACCATAGTCACAGGTGTAACTCTTGTTTTGTGCCTTATGTCTGTCAACCTTATCTTATCTTATCGTAGGGGCGGCCCAGTCTGTGAAGCTTTCGCACTTCGACCCTTCATGGATCTTTTGTGCTTCCCCGTGTTTAGTCCTTAAAGCCTTCACCGCCTTCGGTCCAATCAATCGTGACCATGAGTCTGATTATATCCCTTGGTGGCATGGCCCTGTAGTCCTCCGGTTTAGGGTATCCCGTTCCCGTCAGCTTTAACCTCCTGCAGGCTAGAGCATCGCAGTGGCACAGAAGATGCTCCATGCTCTCCTGCTCTTCCTTGCAGGCCCTACAAGTTCTGGAACTGGTGTGTCCCATCCGGTTGAGCATGATCCTAGTACTAAAATGGCCGGTCAAAGCACCTGCCACTAAGCGAGTCTGAGATCTGCTCGAGCTCAATGTGAATTTAAGCCAGTTCTCCATGCCCATAAAGAGCTTGGCGTGTGTCATTCCTTTATGATTGGCCCATTCTTCTTGGTGCCTCCTTTGTGATTGAGCTCTTAGGCCTGTTCCAACTGTTTTTAGAGTAATTCCGACGAATGGTTCCGGACCCACAAGCTGTGTTTCCGATCCCTTTCTCGCCAGGTGGTCAGCCTTTTCATTTCCAGTGAAACCTTTGTGTCCTGGTATCCAGACTAGCTGAACCGTGTTGGCTTTACCCAGTTTGTTTAATACTTCAATCGTGTTCATTACCAGCCTAGATTCCACCTTATGTGACACAAGCGCTTTGAGCGTCGCTTGACTGTCACTGAGGATGTAGATATTCAAGCCTTTGCGACCTTTATCTAGATTCTCTTGTGCACAGGCTAGGATGGCGTAAGTTTCAGCTTGAAACACAGTGGCCAGCTTTCCCATGCTAATCGACATTTCCGTCTTATTGCAGTATATTCCTGCTCCTGTACCGGATTTCATTTTCGATCCGTCCGTGTACCAAATCATGCTGTTCCCCCGAGGGGATGCCAGCCTCTTATCCCATTCTTCCCTGGTTGGAATGTATACTGCAAAGAGTCTCCTAAATACGAATTTAGGTATCATCCTATCACTAGTCATGCGCAGTAATAGGGTTTCTTCTTCGAGTTTCATTCCCGTGTGTTTTGTACGTGGCCCGTTAACGCTCCACAGTCCCAAAGTACTGAGCCTGTAGAGCGCTCTCATGGCCTCTCTTTGTATAGCAATGTGCAATGGTTCAAGATTAAGAAATCTCTCTAGGGCCGCCGTAGGAGTAGTTTTGAAGGCCCCCGTTATAGCCATACAGGCCAGTCTTTGGAATTTTTTTAGGAGTTCCCTGCACGTGACCAGTTCTGTTCTAGGCCACCAAACGATACTACCGTAGGTGAGGATCGGCAGTATCATTATTTTATAGATCCAATAAAGGATCTTGGGCTTAAGGCCCCAGGTTTTGCCAAAGGTAGAGCGACACATATTGAAGGCCCTTGTGGCCTTCTCAATAGTGAGCTTTACATGTACTTTCCACGTAAGTTCTTTATCTAGGGTAACTCCCAGATATTTGACTTCAGTAGACCATGGTATTTCAGTACCACATAAATTAAGAGTACTCATGCCGTTGAGCTTCCTCTTTTTTGTGAATGGTATAATCACAGTTTTCTTCGGATTGATGCTAAGGGAGGTCTCCCTGCACCAACGCTCAACCTTGTGTAGCGCCTTCTGCATCAGGCTGGCTACCACACTCGGCACTTTGCCATTAATCAGGATGACTATGTCATCAGCGTAACCCACAGTGTTCAGTGGTCCTTTGTTTAATTCTTCGATCAATGAGTCAATCACAAGGCTCCACAGTATGGGAGAGAGGACTCCTCCCTGAGGACATCCTTTGGTTGTTATGACGCTCATTGTATCGCCTAATATGCTTGCAGTTATCACTCTGCCTTTAAGCATGCCATTTATCCATCTTATTATAGTGTCATTGATGCCATGCATTTTTGCCGCTTTGCTAATGGAGTCAAATGTAGTCCTATCAAAGGCACCCTCTACATCAAGGAAGGCACCTAGGCATATCTCCTTTGATTCCAGTGCCGTTTCAATCCTGATGACTACGTAGTGTAGTGCAGTCTCAGTTGATTTGCCTGCCTGATAGGCACATTGCTTACCATGTAAGGGTCGTTTCCTGAGTGGGCCGTCCCTGACGTATCTATCAATAAGTTTCTCCATCGTTTTCAACAGAAAGGATGAGAGACTTATCGGCCTAAATGCCTTAGCCTGTTCATAGTCAGCTTTACCCGACTTAGGTATAAAGCTTACATTTATATGTGTCCACACTTTTGGTATATAACCAAATGCTGTACATGCTCTGAATAGCCTGCATAAAATGGGGACCAGTATTGATTCACCTTGTTGTAGTAACACAGGATATATTCCATCATGGCCAGGAGATTTATATGGCTGGAAGGATTTAATCGCCCACCTAACTTTTCCTTCTGTTACTACCTTTTAGCAGACGTCCAGTTCTCCCTTGTGGTATGGGTTTGGGTTCTTTCACTTTCCCTCGGAGCTTGTTCGCCTGCATTTGTGTTAATTACCATAGAACCAGGGAAATGTGTTTCAAACATAACAGCCAGTGCCTCATTTCCCGTTTCCGTTAGTCTACATTTCTCACTGCTGTGAGTGGGTTTGCTTTGGTTTTAGACATAGTTTTGCTAAGACGCATGCCTTCAGGCATTATTTCAATTGATTCGCAGAAGTTACGCCACGACCTGCGCTTAGCCTTCCTAACTTCACTGTTATACTCAGTAAGCTTTCTTGCATATTGCGAGTACTCGTTTCTACGTTTTGCCTCGTTAAATGCCTTTCTTGTTTCCCTTCTAAGTTTGGAAAGTTCCTGTGTCCACCACTGAACTTTCTTAACCTTTGTCTCTTTCTCTGGACAGTTTTGTATCCAAGCATGCATGAGAACTTTGTTAATTCGGTTAGCTTCCATATCCAGCTCTGGAATAGAGTTTAACCTTTAAGTTATCCCTTTGAGCAACAGTGTCAAGGATTTGGGGTTGCATATAGATTCAACGCTCAACTGGCAACCTCAGGTAACTAACGTTTGTCAGAGGGTTACTGGAACTCTGAGATCTCTCTACCGACTGAAAAACTTTCTGCCTATTGACATCAAAAAAATGCTTGTACAGTCTTTAATTTTTCCTATAATAGACTATGGTGATGTGTGCTATTTCGACCTGAATGCAGATCTACTCAACAAACTTGACCGACTTCTAAATAACTGCATTCGATTCGTCTTTAATTTAAGAAAATATGATCATGTTTCGGCATTCCGAATGCGCTTAAAATGGTTACCTATTCGGCAGCGTAGGCAGATGAGAGCCTTAATGACTTTATACTCCTTACTTCATAACCCTAACACACCCTCCTACCTCAAGACACATTTTCAGAACTTATGTACCTCTCATAACAAAACCCTTCGTTCTGCCTTCAATGGTATTCTCATAGTTCCTCCTCATCGCTCTGATATTGTTCACTCATCCTTTTTTGTCCAATCTATTCTTTTATGGAACGCCCTCCCTCTAGAGGTAAGTAACGCCCCAAGCAAGCTTAGCTTCAAACATAAATTGCGAAGGCATTTTGCACAACAACACAAGAATTGATTTTTTTTTAGACATTGGCAATCAAATGATTGCAATTATGGTATTCGTAGGCATTTTAGATAATATATATTAGTTTATTTTAATTATTTTATTTGTGTAGTAGAATTTTATGTTATATATAATATTCTTAATAAGCTGTTCCATTTCTCGGTACATCTACCGCATCACCCTTTTCTGCACCGCCCTAAGGTTGACTGGAAGAAAATGCCACAGGCATTAAGTCCGCCTTTGTACGAACATTGTGTACATAAAGAATAAATAAATAAATAAATAAATAACCTTACAGTAGTGACCCCTAATGCCGATTCAAGGTCTCTCCTATAAGAAACCCAATTGGTGTTCCTTGGGTTTCTCCTACGTACAGTACCTAATTCAGTGTTAGTTCTATACCTAAAGCATATGTAATTATGATCAGAAAGTGATACTTCTCCAGACACATGCCAACTACTAATTGATGATAACGCTTGTACCGTTGCAACCGTCACTTCAATTACCTGAGCCCTATTTTTGTTGACAAAAGTGGGCGTGGTTCCTCTATTGAGTATATATAAAGATGAACTTACCAGATATTCCAGTAGGTCTTCACCTTGCTTGTTCGTGTCAGTGCTGCCCCACACGATGTGGTGTGCGTTAGCATCTAAGGCAATGATGAGTTTCTTTTGCCCATGTGTCTCGATCAGTCTTCTCAGGTACGCAGAGACTGGATCCGTTTCCTCAAAGGGAAGGTAAGCTGAGGAAATTACAACACTTTCTCCTGGGTTCCCTCCCTCCGTCTCGATCTTTAGTGTAGTCAGATCCCTGTAACATAGCAAACGCAAGGGTTTAGCAGGAATGCCATCCCTCACATAAATGCATGTCCTAGTGTCATTGGTTGGGCAGTAATAATGTATTACCCCCCCTGTGTTATCTAAGCCCTTGACTTCACCCTTGTACAAGTAAGGTTCCTGAATCAGGGCTATGTCATATTTGTTTTCTTTAAGCTGCTTAGCCATAATGGCAGTTGCAGCCCTACTGTGGTGTAAATTAATTTGTACGCACCTAAGTCCCTCCATCCTGATGTTTTGATGGGTGCATTAGTTGTTTCAGATTGGAGCTAAGGCGCTTGGTGTTTAGGCGACCCGAAGCAGAGCTGGTTCAGATCGGCCATGATGTCATCCGTCCCCGCCGACTGTTGCGACAGAGGCAGACCCACCATGTCGCCCTCCCCATCCCGCTCCGTCTCGCCCAACAACCCCGCCTCAGCCTTAGCTTCACTGCCGATAGCCCCACCGCTAGGACCAGCCACAGCCTCATCTATCCCAGGGCCGCTCCGTCCCTGCCCGCTCCCACTGTCCGGCGCTTCCGCAAGCAGTTTGAACGAGCAAAGCTCGAAGCAGCCCTCCACGACATACCCTGCCTCCTTGATAAAGTTAGCTGACCCCCCGTCCATGAGGACGATCCGACGTATCCGGCTGCCCTCCACCTTGGTGTCGACCACCTTCCAGTCGGCCGTCCTCAGTGACGGGTTGTACCTTTGTAGTGCCAAGCAGGCCTGTCTAGTGTCAAGTAGCCTCATGTTGCGGCTTTTCCAGGCCATTTTAACTGGCTTTGGAACAGCCGCAGCATCGACCACCTTCACCCTAACATCCCCTATATTCATCCCTGGGACGTTTGCAAGGAGCCACTCTGCCGACTGTTTGTTTTTGCAGTCAACAAAGACGACCCCTGCTGTCACCGTCTGGCCTATTAGACATCGTGGGGGGGGGGATCATCAGAGGCCATGACTTTCTCTGTAACGAGCTCCATCAGCCTCTTCTGATCGCCCTCCATGAGGTAAGTGTTGGGATAATCCTCAGGGATGACTGCTAGCCTGACAGCCTCGAGAGCATCTCGATAGGTACCATAACCATGGGTTTTGGCCCTTTTCGGTACTCCCTGACCACCGGCCCGCGAGTCATCACTGAGGGCTTCCCTACCTCGTTTAAGAGCAGCGCTACTCACAGGCTGCCCTTCCTGTGCCTGTTGTTTAATTAGTCGAGCCCGCTGTTTAGCAGACCCGCATTTGTTCCTCCTATTCTTCTTGACAGCCTCTGGCTCCGCAGTAGCAGGTGGGCAGGAGGATCCGGCCGATGAGCCCGTATTGTTCCCATCAACCGTCCCCCCCCTCCCCCCCGCCCCTACAGAGTCAGAGTAGGAGGTAAAACTACCAGACCCAGTACCCACTTTCGCAGGCCCTTGAAGCCCGGTCCCTATCATCGTTGAAGTAGGAAGCCATGGCGTCCCCGCAGGCGCCGGGCCCCTCTGGTGAGAGGACCTTGTGGAGTCCTTACGGTTCCCCTCAAAAGCCCTCTCCCCAGGGCCCTGCGCACTGCAGGGATCGTCGGACCTCCCGCCTGAAGTTGAGTTCTGAGGCTCCTTGGACCCACCTTTCGGCGAGCCCTGTTTGGTGATGCCATAGGCACCCCCTTCAAAAGAAATCGATAGACGCGCAAACTTGCCCCCCCCCCCCAGAATACGAGGGTATCTGTCAACCTTACTTTGTCTCTTCTTTTTATTTTTAGGACACTCCTCTGCATAGAGTTTTGACAAACTTCGATTTTTTTAAAGAGTTTATTGGTTAGGGCCCATGTTTGGCATCCGTATGTTAAGCATGGGGTTATACATGTATTAATTACTCTGCCTTTTTCAGATGCTGACAATTTCTTATTTTTCATGATTTCTTTCATTGACCAGAAGCGCTTCCATGAGTTACAAATTCTTTTATTTATTTCTTTTTCTATTTGTTCTGTAGGAGAAATTGTCTGACCTCTTTTCATATTCATCATCATCCACATATTCCACATTTATATTACTTAATTGAATAGTATGTTTTGTTCCATTTGTTATTAATTTTATTTTATTTATGTTCATTGACAGGCCAGCTTTTGTACTTTCTTTCTCTAGTTGTCCTAACATCTCCTGTAACTCTGTGTTCTTCTCGCTGAATAAAACTATGTCATCTGCAAATCTTAGGTGATGCAAGTATTCCCCATTTATATTTATCCCTTTTTCTTCCCAATGTAGGTTTCTAAAAATTTGTTCCGGAACTGTAGTAAATAATCTGGGAGATAGGGGGTCTCCTTGTCTTACTCCTTTTTGTATTTCGATTTCCTCTCCAGCTATTTCTAGTTTTATTTTGGCTTTGCTGTTCTTGTAGATATTTCTAATGATGTCAATGTATTTTTTCTCTATACCTTGTCTTTGTAATGCATCCCAAATAAAGTGGTGTTTTAAAGAGTCAAAACCTTTATTATAGTCAATAAATGCTATATAGTATATCTTCCTGAATTCATTGTACTTTTCAATTATCTGTTTTAGGGTATGTATGTGGTCAATTGTATTCTATGTATAAAAATTTTAAACCATACTACTTAGTATATACGTATACCATAATTCTTACAACAAAATGATCTTCGCAACAGTACAAAATACTTTTGCTTGCAAGAGGAGTTTTATTGTCTCTCCTCATTATTTTACACCATTTTTTGCTTATCTTTGCATCTCTCGGAACAGAAAAAAATAGTTTATTAGGTGTAGTAACGGTAGTATTTTTGCATATTGGCACAATACAATATTTGTATGATGACATTATAATCAAATAAAGTAAATACGAACGATAATAACGCGTACAAAACAAGTATTCCGGCTGACTGCGCTGCCGTTCGAACCGTACTGTGAACCAATCATAACAGATGACGTCACAGCGAGTCGCTTCATTCTCGGGCGCGTTTCTGAAACTAATGCACTAAAGTTGCTGTATCTTTGTCATTTTTAGTCCGATTTAAATAATTTTTTCACAGTATTTTCTGGTTTTTTTGTCACCATAAGTCTGCATACTCCACAAAAAACATGACTGATCCTCATTGGCGACCAGACTCAGCCACTTTGGCGCATACTTACAGCAGTGCAGAGACATTCAGAAGTCGGAAAGAAAGAAGAAAGAAATCATTTATTTGCTTATGAATAGGGTACAAAACCCTACACGGTACATACACATACAGTTTCACACTGTATGCACGTGTTTTGGCCTTAGACTCATTGTTGTTGGTATCTATTTAGCTATTTATTAAATAATAAAAAATGTGTTAACCAAGAGTTTTGCTTTTTCTTGTAGTTTATTACAGCTGATTTGTCAAAGAAAATTCTTAAAGCAGCCAGGAAGCAACAAGTTGAACTTGAAGATGGTTCTGGCCCTTCACCGGTTAAAAATGTGCAGTTTGCAGCATCATTCAAAGGTAAAAGCTTTTATTTAACTTGCAATGATTAAAGCATCTGGATGGGGTCGCCAAGCCAAACATTCCACTAGGGTGTGGGGCCTCCGGCGCAAAAAGAAGGCGCCGGGACCGGACGGTGTCCCAAGCAGGGTTCTGGCCCTTGCCCTGGGACACCTTGAGGAGCGGTTCCGAGCGGTGCTTGGCCTATGTATCGCCTCGGGCCGCTTCCCCAGTCGGTGGAAAGTGGGCAGGCTCTGCCTGTTAAGGAAGGAGAGCCGCCCCGCGGATTCCCCGACTGGGTATCTGCCGGTGGTGCTGCTCGATGTGGCCGGGAAGTTTTTCGAGAAGATTCTCGCTTCCCGCATCGTCGAGCATCTAGAGGACCGGGGGCCGGACTTGGCTAACAACCAGTTCGGCTTCCGCACCGGCCGGTCCACGATGGACGCAGTGGCCCTCCTCAAAAGGTGGACTGAGGGGGCCACAGCTCGTGGGGAGACTGTTGTTGCGGTGTCTCTTGACATCTGCAGTGCCTTCAACAGCCTTCCCCAAGAATGCATAAAGGAGGCACTCCGATTCCACCGGGTGCCTCCGTACCTCCGCGCCCTCGTGGAGAGCTACCTGGAAGGCAGGTCAGTTCTGTTCGAGGGTCCGGACGGTCGCGTCCATACGTGGGCAATGGCGGCAGGTGTACCCCAGGGATCCGTACTAGGTCCTCTACTATGGAACCTGGGGTACAATTGGGTCCTGCGAGGCGGCCTCCTGCCACGAACGGAGGTCGTTTGTTTCGCCGACGACATGCTTGTCGCGGCGAGAGTCAAAACGGGGGAGGAGGCGGCCCACCTGGCGTCAGTCTGCACCTCTTTGGTGGTCCGACGCATTCGCCTCCTGGGCCTGGACGTGGCCCTCGATAAAACGAGAGCCACGAGTTTCCACGCCCCCCGTCGCAGGATCCCACCGGGGCTCCGAGTCCGAGTGGAGGGGGTTCGTATACCGGTCGAGGCGCACCTCAAGTACCTTGACCTGATTCTAGACCCCCGATGGAGTTTCGAGGAGCATTTCAAGCTCCTCACTCCACGGCTCTGTGCCGCCGCAGCCGCACTCGGACGGATCCTCCCTAATGTGGGAGGGCCAGGATCGGCGTGCGTGACTGTATCACGGTGTGATACGGTCGATGGCACTCTACGGAGCCCCGGTATGGGCGGAGTGCCTCTCCCCCGAACGGTGGCCCTCTTGCGACGTCCGCAGAGGGTCATAGCAACCCGGGCCGTGCAAGCTTATCGCACGGTCAGCCACGGCGCGGCATGCATTTTTACGAGCCAAACGCCGTGGGATGTCGATGCACGCGTCCATGCGGAGGTGTATCGACATCGGGTTTCCGTTAGAGAACGGGGGGGGGGGGGGACGATCCGCTCCTGAAGAAGTGGAGCGGGGTCGTACCCAGGCGCAGAGGGAGGCTCTGCGTCGATGGGGTGAGGCACTCGCCTTCCCAGCTGCCGGCCACCGGACCATAGAAGCGATACGTCCGGTGTTAGAGGAGTGGGTAGGGCGCCGGCAGGCAGTCTCTCGTTCCGCATGGTGCAGGTACTGACCGGACATTGTTGTTTTGGCCACTACCTGCACCGGGTCGCGCGTCGGGAGGAAACGCCGCAGTGTCATCACTGATTACTTTCAGCAAAAACAAAAAAAATGCTTAATTTATAATCAAGTATACTTTTTTATGAATGATGATGAGATGATGAACGAAGAATGAATGAACCAAATACAAATTTATGAAAAATGTTCTCTTGTGATAATTTGTTTGATGGATGCTATACTTGTAGTAAACAAATCAAAGTCGTGCTCAGTGCTAAACCTATTAAATAGTTTACAACCACGTATGATAAACGTATTAGATCTATAATTTGTTCTCGTTTGCGAAATGTGAAGCAATGGACGCTGTCTGATCGCCAAGCTGTTGGTTCGTAGACCAATCAATTTCAACAGGTCAGGGCAATCTATTAATCCATTAGCAATCTTGGACACAACATACATCACTAATATTACGAAGTAATTCTAATGGCAAGAAATGATACCTTCTACAGCGATGTTCATAGCTAATGGAATACTTTTTTGCTTTGAAATCTAGAAAACGCAGGAACTTTTTCTGTATGTTTTCTAACCGCATAATATACAGTTTGTATGTATAAGGCCTTAGATGCTTTGGTTGCAATCTGATCAATGTGTACGTCAAAGAGTAACTTGCTGTCATGTGTGACGCCTAAATCTTTAATATTATCTATCCTTGACAAACTATAACCTAACAACTGGTAATTATGAGTCAGTATATCAGGCTTACGACTATATGACATATATAAACACTTCGATACATTAAGTTCAAGCTTATTCAGTTTACAGTAGATCTCGAATCTATCCAAGTCGGCTTGTAAATCTCGACTGTCCGCCGAGTTGCGTATTTCTTTGAGTATCTTCATGTCATCAGCAAATAATAGAATCCGTGTGTGTAGAAAACATTTATCTATATCCATTATAAACAAGAGAAATAGCAAATAGCAAGAGGAAAACTAGCGGTATAAATCACCGTGTATCCCGGCTGCATTAAGTTTTCTGAGTAAAACAGAGTGATCCACATGGTCAAAACATTTTTGATAGTCAGTGTAAACTACGTCTACCTGACCACCACACTCCATACCTGCAGTGATAACTTCATTGGCGATTATTAAGTTGGATACGGTTGACCGCTTTTCAAAAAATCCATGTTGAACAATATTGAAACCCTCAGTGCCTTGTATACGCTACGATAGATTATTTTCTCAAATATTTTAGCAAAAAGACACAGCTTAGAAATAGGGCGATAGTTTTCTACGTTGTTTTTATTGCCTTTTTTTAAAATTGGAGTAATAAATGCTGCTTTCCCAATTTTGGGAACAATTCCTACATTCAATGAATACCTGAACAACATACATAAAGGTGATACTAAGCTGGGTGCACAATTTACAATGAATATTGGTGGAAGGTAATCTGGATCACCAGACTTGGTCAGGTCCAGAGACTTAAGGTGTGCAAGTACCTGTTTAGGATCTATCTCAACATTTCCTATACTACATGCACTGGATGTATTTAAATATGCAATAAATTTATTTAGGCAAGCGCAATTTTAGTGTCTAAATTTGTTGAGATATTTTAATGTATCTTTAACATTTTTGATTTATTTGGCTTAAATTTTAATAATTGCCAATTAAAAAAATAGTAGACTTCTTCATTGAAGTTAATGGTTGCAAATTGTGATTATTTATTCCCTATTTCAATTCTTAATTTGAACTCTATTAACAAACAGTAAACATTGTTGTATTTGCATGTCTGTTCATTGTCACAGTTTTAACAGGTAGGTAGGCAGGTGTTAAGTCGCATCCCATCCTCGTCGCCACTGTTAAGTCGGAGGACACGGGTGAAGTCAAACACGGTCGTTAGCTCACTGAATGCTGTGACGTTTATTGATAGTTTAAGTAATACCCAACAGCAGGTGTTAGCTATACTATAGTATAGGGCGTAAAAAGACCCATAACGAAGCCTACGTCTTCGCATTCAGACCATTAAAATTAACTTATTTAAAACAGATCTCGTCTCTGCGTGAGTCAGCGGCTCGTGGCGACAATAGACACCGTCCGTTGTAAAACATTGCGCGTTGTAAATGAAAAACGTATTATTTTTTAAAATATATACTGATTTGTCTTTGATGTTTCTTTGGTCGAAAATTAGCAATTAATGTTCCAAACATTTTGGTATAAAAATCCCGAAAACATAATTGTCACTTTGAACTAAAATATCTCTGTAACTACGAGTATTAATTTCGATTCACGACACACTCGTCAAAACTGTCCTGGGTAGAGAAGACAAAAATGTTATTGACGATGGGTTCAATACGTGGGTATCGGTTTCGCATTCGGTCTTTTTACATCCTGTATATACGTCCCTTCGTCCTTTTTAGACAAGGACGAATTGGTCTACTACACAACTTTGCTCAGTCCCCTTTTTCACAACTGTCGGAAAACAATCGAATCATGGAAATTCTATATTTGAAGCTGTGAAAAAATATGTCTGGTGTCTGCTGAACCTGAATTTGAAAATTCCTTTCGACCCATATGGGATTGGGGTTAAATTTTTATAAATAAACGCAGTACGAAAATTTTTACTTCCAGATGATGTGGATTCGGATAGTAATTCTGTATCGGACAATGAAGATATGGAATCTGACAAGTTTTATGATAACATAGAAATTAATGAAGAGGATGAGGCAGCTTTGAAAATGTTTATGGCTGATAAACCTGAGAGAACTCGGACATTGGCAGATTTAATATTGGAGAAAATTACTGATAAGCAAACTGAACTCCAAACTCAGTTTTCAGATGTTGAGACATTGAAGTTACAAAATATTGATCCAAGGTTAACATTTTATTACAAGATTTTTTAATTCTTAAATGTGAATTTGCTAAAAATGGCTAAGAGGAAAGTAAATAAAAATATTTTATGAAAAAATAAAAGCTGATTTCAATGACACCAAACAATACCTCAATTGTTTGGTGTTATTGAAACTCAACAGTTCCTCAGTTATTGAAGGGTCTAGGCTAGGTGAAGCTGGCCCCCATCTTCGGCCTTATCATCACTATCAGGCGAGATGAAAAGCTTCCCTGTCTGTGTAAAAAAACTTATTATAATTGTATTGTTTTATGGGTTTTATTATAATCTGTTTTATTTTTTTAGTAAGACATTATTATTTCAAACTTTTTAGTGTGACACATCAAGTTTGGATTTGAGTACTTATTATATTACATGCACATTAGAATCCTAGTTAATGAGATATTTTCCAATTGATACCACCTCAGTAGTACCTTTTAAAGCTAGGCTGCCACACTTATACCACAGATAAGATATTACTGTACTTACACATCATTATTAAGTAAGTAATAGCTAATGTATAAGCACAGTATCCATATTTTCAAAACTTCTGAAACGATTTTGATGAAACTTGCACTGTTCTCCAAGTTAAATGAAAACGGTCACAATCTCTTGAATAGTTCGGAGAAATGCTTAGACACTCCGACTTAAAAAAATAAATTTATTGAGGGCGCCACTAACATTTTATAAATACAGCATTTAATCTATAGAATTATACGAGGTACGTTCGGAAAGTAAGTTTCGATTCCATTATTCTCCGCGGCAACGTTCAGCGCTGCGATCGCAGTTCTGTGTATGATCGGCAGTCACACTGTGTAGAGCTAAACAAAATGACCCCAGTTTAAATCGCTGTTGGGTGTATTCACTTCGTAGCGCCTGTTTATAATGGCCGAGTTGATTAGAAATCCCGCCGCTTGTGAAATTCGATCGGTAATTCGTTTCCTGAATGCGAGAAATGTTAAACCAATTGATATTCATCGGTAAATAAGTAAGTAAGTGCTTACAAAATGCCATTTGACCATCCTTTGTACAGTTCCAACCTTGTCTTTCCTTTGGCGGTCAGCGGCACAAACACCTATGAAGAGCTGAAAGAACATGTTGTCTCATGGTTGACTACACAGGCGGCAACATTATACGATGAGGATATAGAAAATATTTTTCAACACACTTGCTCGTAAAGTGGATCTAATTACACCGGCTTTAGATACATAAAGCAGCTCATTAAACACGTGTGTGTTATAGCCAAGGCACGCATCACAGAGGTCGGCAATGCTGCACTTGCCGGCCGCGCCAGTAATCTATACTTATATTAAAAAGCTGAAGAGTTTGTTTGTTTGAACGCGCTAATCTCAGGAACTACTGGTTCGAATTGAAAAATTATTTTTGTGTTGGATAGTCCATTTATCGAGGAAGGCTTTAGGCTATATAACATCACGATATTGTTATTTTCGGACATCCACGCGAACGAAGTCACGGGCACAGCTAGTGTACTATATCTTTTAAAAGCTAGAGGTAATATAAAAGACTTCAACAAACTACATGATTTTTCAATCGATTATTTTTATACTATTATTTAGTTTTGTCTACAAATTGACAATGATTTGTGTTATTTGTTCCAAAACTTCAGTTTATTAGGTATTTTTCCTCACAAGTGTGTTGAAAGTACGTGTATATTGGTTATGCACACTCGGCTCTATTACGCTTTTGCCTTCGGTTCGGGCTAAAATTCCGCCTTGTGAGCTATAACCAACATACCGCACATATATTGTAATGTACTATTACTACACCATGAAAAATACCTAAAAAATTATGGAAGCTATGTTGAAAAATAAAAATTAATGATCCTGTAGATTTTTGTACTATTAATTTCTTGCTGTATCTGTACTTATTCCTTTTTTATTTCAACATGAAAACCTCATTTCCGAATGTACCTCGTATTAATTCCTAATTTCACTGTGACCATGTTTTGATTACTAATTTTTGCTACTTAGAACCACTAAAACAAAGCTTTCAATATTGCTGTAAAGTCCTTTTAAACGACTAAGAATAGCTCGCATTGATCATATTAGGCAAAAAAGAAATTATCTCGCTGCTTATCCACCCGGAAGCAGAGCTATGTCGTCATTACCACTAACCTGGTGGATCACTGGGTCAAACAGCTGTAGAGAAAGCATTTTTTGCGTGTTATTTTCTTGCAATTCACCTCTTGGTGCCACAAAGCAATCTTCACCTCAGCTACCTCACTGATCCGCAATGCCGGCGATACCTATTTACTAAAAAGAGTTGATTAAAATGCGTTGCCTAGACATTAACAAAGCCAGTTGTTTAAGCGGTATTTCCGCTTTGAAGGAAAGAAAATTCGTTTATTTCGTGGACTTGCACCCAAGTTATCATGAAATCAGTCGACGATGACATACATTTTTGTTTTGAACTCAGTGGCGTATGCTGGTAATCCTACTGGATTTAGCATTATCCCTGAAATCTTCTGCACCTGAAATGGCCCCTTTTTTCTTTAGCCATATGTACCATATATGGTTTCCTTTCTAAAGAGTAAGGGGATTTGTTTCTTTCATTCGTCTCTGTCAGGAATGTTACCTACATTGGATTTCTTTTTCAACTCCAATATTTCAAGCATTGCATCGGCTAGCATTGCCATTACAGAATTTGCTATGAGTCTAGGAGTTGCTTAGGATTCCATGCCTTCCCCTTAATGAACTGGTGCAGCAGTCGAACGTTTCAGATGTCCTCCATCTCAAATATGGGGGAATATGGCTGACAAGGGAGATTGTAGTATTGCACCATTTTCTTATTCGTGTCGCTAAGGAATTAAAATATTTACCTTTCCCGATATTTCCAAGACTAAATAAGTTGGTTCTCTTTAGAAAAATTTCCATCATAGATATTTCCATCATAGACCTTCCATCATAGTCTTTATCAAGCGTAAATACATACTTTAATGATATATTTGTTTTGTAGTTCCTATATCTGGCACTTCTAGCATTTTCATTTGGGCTTGACATTGGTGGAATAGGTTTTCTAGAGTGAATGAATGATGACATGAACATGAAGAGTTATATGTTATGAGCTGTGGACACTATTCGATCTCGATTAAGATGGACTGGGACATCAGTTTGCTTTGTAATATTTTTTTCTGAAGGTGAACTTTGCTTTCTAGTAATTTGAATCACTTTCGATATTGCTCATTGGCCACAAAAGTCCAAAAAGTATAATAGTCAGTGACATTGATTTTGAGAAATGTATGTGGTACCGTGGTGGCATTTTATGTTAGGAATTTAGGATAATAATTTGTAAGCTCTGTTCTATACAGCATTGTCACTCACATTCCTATGATTAATTGTGTGCACTGATTCTTTCATTATTAGGATCAAAACAATGTATGAAGGTGTTCGAGATGTTTTACAAAAATATCGATCAGGAAAACTTCCTAAAGCGTTCAAAATGATACCACATCTTCAAAATTGGGAACAAATATTGTACATTACGGAACCAACGACATGGTCAGCAGCTGCGATGTACCAGGTAAAAAAATATTTATTATAAATTATTAGTTTATGTTACAGGAAATGTAAACAATTAATAGGAGATTTAGGCAAAATGCATTATGAACAGGAAAGTGAGTGCGCGCGATTCGAATATTTATTAATTAATTTGACGTTTTCAAGTGTATGCTGGATATCTACGAAATAAAAATAATTTCATTTCATTTAAACCTACTAGGCTGGTACATAGAATATCACGTGTGCGAATGACACAATACCCACCTACTTCTTCCGTGAATGATCGATATTGTTTTTAATAGAATTAGGTACTAGGAAATGTGTGAAATACAATTTATTACCGCTATAAACTTCCACAGACGACTCGACGGCGACACATGTAGGTATATTAAATTCGTCAACGCACGGAAAGTGACGTTATGTGTGTGTGTGAAATGAAGAGTTAGCTGGTTTTACTTATGGTGGGTGGGTACGATTCCCGGTTCAAATGAATAGGCTGATAGGCGGGCCGTAAGCTAGTTTGCTATCCACATTGTGAAATAAAAAACAAACCCTCTTTTCAGGCCACAAGGATATTTGCTTCAAATCTCAAAGAAAAAATGGCGCAAAGATTTTACAATTTAGTTCTTCTGCCACGAATAAGAGACGATCTGGCGGAATACAAGAGACTAAATTTTCATTTGTATCAGGCACTCAGAAAAGCTCTGTTCAAGCCAGGTGCCTTTATGAAAGGAATATTACTCCCATTATTAGAGGTAAACAATGCATAATCTGTTGCGTTATTTTCAATATCTATATTTTATTATATATACTTATAAATATTTTTTATATTATAAAGAGGAAGGATTTGATTGTTTGCATTGGCTCCGAAACTATTGGACCTATTAGAAAAATTCTTTTACATTTAGAATCCTACCTACGGGATAATGTAGAATTCCCACGGGAAATATGAAAACACGTGGGCGAAGCTGTGAGCGGAAAGCTAGTCTATAACAAATTATTTGAATAATTAATAATCCAACTATGTTGATAAAAACACTCATTTTAATATTGTCTTTCAAATAAATTTTAAGTCATATAATTTTGTACAAAGTTTTTTCTTGTTATATCTTTGTGTTATCACGTAATGGTACAAATTAGTATAATATTAAACTGTATGGACTATGTTTCCTATGGGTTAGCGAACAAGAACACTTACCAAAAAAGGTAATATACAGTAAAAGCAAAAGCAGTGTGGCTGACCCCAGCTGGGCCACAAAAAAAGAACTGTGAAAAATAGATTGTTTGAGTATGCCGCCAAGAGTTTGTCAGAGTTTCTCGGCAAGTTTCAGAGTTTGTCGCTTGTGCGTTTCAGAGATATGTTACATTTAAAATTTATCAATCAGTCATCGAGGATTTACATTAATTTAAATATTAACGGTTACTGTTTCATCACTGAATTCAATTAACTATTTTACATTAACTTCTCATTGTAAGTAAGTACATAAAACATAAAAAATAACGAAACCTTGCACATTTGGGACTCCAGGCTCGTAGACTATTTACCCAAATAAAGAATTCTTTCGTTCTTTGGATTGGGGCGTCGACAAAATCTGAATCCTTGAAGAATGTATCGACAAACTACCACCTATCTTTGTCAGTAAGCAGATTTTTGTTAGGTCGTTTCGTTTTCGGGATCCAGGTGGCCCACCGCTTCACTATCCCAGCAAACAGTTTTTCTTTACGTCGCTTTGTTTTCGTGATCCAGCTAGCTCAGTTGCATCAGCCCTGCGAGCATAGAACTTTCGATAAACAAAATTTGACAGCTAAGATCCACATGCTCGACAAAAATCGATAAATTTGACAGATATTACTTGGAAAGGACAGATGCATGCTCGCAGGGCTGCTTTGCAGCAAAGCAGCCCTGCGAGCATGCATCTGTCCTTGAAATGGTGAGCTCTGAAATGGTGGATCGACAAACATTGAAGCGGGCGCTAGACATGTGATCAAATATGCAAATACCTACAAAGTAGCGAAGTGTAGCTATTGAGAATTTGTAAGATATATAATTCATACAATTAAAACAGGTTCGGTAACTACGTAAACAACTTTATTAGTGACAACTTTATATCTATGGTCAATATCAAATCTAAATAGAATAAGTTTCATTCACGACACTCGGCGGGCATAAAAACCGGGAGGTTATACGTACATACACGGTTATTTTTTTATCACCCTGGAAAATTTTAGGGACGCTTCAGGACACATCCAATATTATATAAAAAATAAAAAAATGAAATAAAAAATATAAAAAAATATTTAAAAATATAAAAAAATCTCAAAAAATGCTGCTCACAACTAGTGCAGCATTTTTTGTATTTTTAAAAAAATTAATATAAAATTAAGGAGGGGGGTTATTTTTTTTATTTATATTTAAATCATTCTAATACCATGTCGTGAAGCGTCCCTTAAATTTTCCAGGGTGATAAAAAAATAACCGTGTATACATACAACTACAACAAAAATACAAATAAACAAATTTTATTTTGTAAAGTCTTTGAGATACGCCGGTAGCTTTACAATTCTACCTGAACGTGATCTCGTTCCATTAGCAGAAGCGTCAAGGTCATTGTCAGGTATGGTCGTGGTTCGGTCAGCGTCAGTCAGCGGGTTCGAAAGTTCAGGTCGGTCTGAAGATACCTCAAGAGGATATAATCGTTGCAGCGGTCTTACAACCTCGCCAGAAGCCGTTCGAACTTTTGCTACCCGTGTAACTTCATCGACACCAGGAATAACTTCTACTATCAGACCCAATGGCCAGTTGGTCCTTCTACGATCATTGATTTCGATAAGAACAATGTCGCCAATCGTGAGCTTGTGATTATAATTATCTTTTTTGGGCTGCAATAAAACGCTCAAGTATTCGCACCTAAACCGCTGCCGAAATGCATTTCGCAAAGCCTGACTATATCTTGCACGCGCATTGAGGGATTTATTTTCGGCCTCATCCAGATCCGCAACATCTTGACTAAAAATAGGCCTAATAAACATTGCAGGTGTAAGAGGTTGTAATTCGTCCTGGCTGTTGCTAACATATGTCAACGGTCTACTGTTGATAGTGGCTTCACAATCGCAAAGCACTGTGTTGAGTTCGCATAAAGATATTGAAGCACGTCCTAGAACTCTGCGCAGTGTCTGCTTCACAACCCCGATTAGGCGCTCATAAAACCCTCCCCACCAGGGTGCACTAGGAGGCAAGAATCGCCACTTTATTCTAGCTATTGCGGAGAAACAAAGTATTTCATTCCAATCTAGCGAATTAAACACATTGTCTAGGCCTCTAAAATTGGTACCATTATCGCTATAGAGACAAGTTATTCTACCTCTACGGGCAATAAATCGTCGCAACGCCATTATAAAGTCACAAGTAGATAGTGATTCTATTGCTTCTAAATGTATAGCGCGATAGGTAGCGCAAGTGAATAATACTATCCACGCCTTAGTACCCGATTTTAAAATGAGTGGGCCAGCTAGATCCACTCCAGTGACCTCGAAAGCACAGGAAGCCTCCATACGGCCTAAAGGTAAGCTCCCAGTTGGTGGCAGACATGGTTTTAAATCGTTTGCATTTGACGCAATCATTAACTACCTTTCTGCACAGACGCCGTAAACCGATTATCCAAAAACGCTCACGCAAGCCACACATGAGTGTTTTTACACCTGCGTGTTGTGTTATCACATGGCGTTGATATTCCATACGTTGTACGATTGGTTCACGTCCTGGCAAAACGATGGGGTATTTAAAATCTGTGCCTTCGCTACCTAACCCTAGCTTAGTTTGAAGTCGTGTAACGCCCTTATCATCCTTAAACGTTTGAAGAGTATTCTCATTCAGTTTATGTTCATACTCCTTTTGTATTAGTTTTATGAGTACAATTTCAGCCACCTCGTATTCATAGAAAGTAAGTTCTTGGGTGAATGGTACAGGTTTGCCTTTTATTCTTAAAATCCAAGCAATAGTTCGAACGGCTTTTGAATATACTGCAAAGTACTGAAAGTTATCTAAGAATGAGTGGGATTGAGTTAGAGTTGTACCAACGGATTTTCTACGTTCTTGGTCGACTTCGTTTAAATCGGCATCGAAGTTTGCGGTTGGCCAGTGCTGTTCCTCTAGCCGTAACCACGCAGGACCTTCCCACCAGCAACTATCTAGCAAACCTTTTGGGGAAGTACCACGCGATGGCAGATCCGCAGGATTCATATTGCCAGGAACGTGTCGCCAGGTCGAGGAGGAACTCGAAGCTCGAATCTCTTTGACTCGATTTGTCACAAAGACGCTCCAGTCACCATCCCCTTTTATCCATGTTAGGACAACGCTGGAGTCCGTCCAAAAATATACAGGACAATTTGGGAGAGCTAGTGCCTTAACAACCATGGTTGCCAATCTAGTGCCGAGTGTAGCCCCTATTAACTCTAAACGAGGTATAGTAACCTTATTTATCCTTTGTACAGGCGTAACCCTGGCCTTGGCTAAAACCAGGCTTACCTCTACCTGTTGGTTATAACTAGACCTTAAAAATATACAAACTGCGTATGCGTCCTTGCTCGCATCGCAGAATATATGTAAAGAATTTTTGCTCTCTTGTAACGGAAACTTTGTAAATCGCCTAGGAAACGTGCAATCATTGATAAGATGAGCATCCTTTAACCATGATGTGAATTCCTGGGCTAAATCTGCCGGCAGTTCATCATCCCAGGACAATTTTCTTGACCATGTTTTCTGCAAAATAATCTTTGGTACGATGGTAGCAGGGCATGTATGGCCAATAGGGTCAAAAACTCGTTGCACTATAGATAATAGGGTTCTTTTGCTCAGTTTTAGATCAACATTTTTCAACGAGTCTGCATTACATCGTAGTGTATCGTCTTGAATGTTCCAGACTATACCTAATATGGAAATAGACTTTGTTGTGTTGCATACGGTAACTGGACTTGATACCCAACCTCTAAGATCGAATTTAGCATTCGACATCAACATTTTAGATTGTTCAATGAATGTATGTAAGGCTTCCTTTGACTTTAGGCTCGTGACGTAATTATCGACGTAAAATGAGTTTTTTAATTTCACAGCAGTTTCCCTAAATGGTTCTGGGCTTTTATCGAGATGATGATTTATGGTCGCGATTAAATGAAACGGACTAGATGCGACGCCAAATACAACGCGTTTATGACGGTAAGTTACGATCGCGCTAGACTTATCGTTTACATGACCACCATAGAAAACGCAAGAAATCTCTATCCTTGTGTGACAAAGAGATTTGAAGAAAAGCTTTCGCGATATCTGCGGTGACACCGATAGCCTCCTTGCGAAAATTCAATAAAAGTTGAGGAATCTGTTCTAACAAGTTCGTTCCCTTTTCCAAGCATGAATTGCATGATATGCCAAATTCATCCTTCGCACAGGCATCGAACACTGGTCTGATTTTTGTAGTAAGACTAGACTCTTTCAACACAGCATGGTGTGGCATATAATGGCCTTTGATAGTTTGATCAGGTGCTACTTCAATAATTCCTAAACGTAACCATTCTTTAAATACCTCATCATACTGTGTAATCTTACCTAATTGTATCAAACTACTTGTAGTCGACGTGAGCCTTTTCCTTGCCGCTTGGTAGTTAGTTTGGGGACGTGGCACATCACGCCATGGTAGACAAACCTCGTACCGACCTTCCTTGTCAACAATAATTGTCTTCTCAAATTTCTTCAGCATTACGGTATCATCTTCAGTATTCTGCTCCGCTGGGTCTTTGATTCCTAAAGTTTCAAGACTCCACAAATCTGCAACGTCAATTTTAGTTAGACAGTGTAAAGACGTGAACGCTGACAGTGTAGAGTTGTATACCCCAGTCACAGGACCGTCCAACCCATTGTCGTTCTAACCGCTGTTAAGCCATTACTTACGTGTATAAAGTCACCAGTCATTAGTGAACCACAAAAATCTGCCCCAATAAGTAAAGTCACTTCGTCAGGTGAGTTAGTCATGTCGGTCAAAAATATATTATTCTGTCTTAACTTATTAATTATAGCATTCGAACGAATTTTCGGCAAGTAACCGCAAATATTTGTTTGTTCTACAGCTGAAATTTGACATGAAAAGTCATTATTGACACTTTTAATAAACAAGTTATAGATTTGACATTCTTCCTTTTTTTCTTCCCTCCCGCCGAACAAGCAGTGTGTTAGGAATTCTTTTCTTATTGGTTCCAAATTCAGTTGTTGAACAAGTTCTTTTCTTATATACGACCGTTGTGCTCCTGTATCTATGAGAGCTCTTGCCAAAATTTCTTTGTCGTTGTTAATCACCCTTACAACCAGTGTTTGCAGAAGCGTGGTAGATCTTACTTCACATAGCATATTTTTACTGCATGTCTCTTCTGTCTGTTTGTTTTGGCCGTTTATCTGTCCGTCGATATTAGGACACATTAGTGTATAATGACGGCTCTTGCAAAGTAAACATTTGGGATGACTTTTGCATTTCTTCGCTACGTGGTTTTGCTTTAAACATATTTGGCAAGCTTTTTTTATTTTGATGTGCTCTATTCTCTGATATAGAGACATTTTTGCCGCTTTGTGGCATTCAACACTGCAGTGAGTATCTTTATGGCACCACACACAGGATAGAGAGACCTTTCCCTTCTCAGCTTTGGTCTCAGTAACAAAACAGCAAGTTTTTGGTTCAGTAGATGTAGAAGCATAACTCACACCATGGCGAGCCAGTCTTATACGCTCCTCTGATTCCACCTCTTGCCTTAAGAAGTCTACGAGTTTAGAGAGGTCATTATGTCTCGGACCATTTTCTCTACATCTATGCCATGCTCGAAGCACGTTTTCTGGTAAGGCGGATTCCACCATTGGGAACATGATTGAGGCATATTTGTCCTTAGTGACCCCTAGCGTTTCAAGTGCTTGTAGATGCATTTGTAGGCTGTCATAAAGTGCGGATAGTTCCCTTGGATTTGCTGATGACTGACCTTTCTCTTGCATTAATTGTAGCAGTCCTCTTACATAAGTCTCAATGAGAACGTCATCTCGCGCAAATCTAGACTTAAGAGCTTCTAATGCCTTGCCATAGTTTTCTCCGCAGGGGTAGCTCTCTACAAGTTGCCGTGCGCTAGAGTTTAATTCCATCGATTGAAGCAGATATTGGAATTTATCTGTGTTATCGATATCCGGGTCCTCGTAAATTTTTCTAAATTGGCCCCAGAACAATAGTCACTTCTTTACTTCCCCATCAAATTTGGTTATCTCTAATTTTGGTAAAGATACTTTACGCTCGTGTGTACGAGACTTTACGGTGAACTTACTTGATGAAATGGAGGCGTTGTCATCGCAGTTATCGTTTCTGGATAGTTTGCTGAATTTTGTCCTTAGCTGCGTGTACCTAATTTTGTACTTCGCCGCGATGTCTTGATCATTTTGGTACTCGGATTCTTCAAAATTGCTTGCCTCGCACCATAAATCACGCAGAGATGTTTCGCAGCCAAACAATTGGTCAGCACAGTCAGAGAAAATTGCGTACTTATCTGTCGGGCCTTCTGTACTCTGCAGGGCTCTTTCAAGAACATCCGCTGCAAGCGTGAACTCCCTTCGAAATTGTGTCCGCTTTCTCTTTAAAGCATCCATATTATTATTTATTTCCACACGGTCGCCACTATTTTGAGAATTTGTAAGATATATAATTCATACAATTAAAACAGGTTCGGTAACTACGTAAACAACTTTATTAGTGACAACTTTATATCTATGGTCAATATCAAATCTAAATAGAATAAGTTTCATTCACGACAGTAGCACTGACATTTGCGTATTTGTGCAAAGTTTGAACACATAGTTGTAGTTTGCCATCATGAGTCGGTTTTCGTGCGCACATCAAAGTAAACAAAGTTCAAAGTTTGTGCGGCCTGCTACACTTGTTGCAGTGTTTAGTGACCGTCCGCCGCTGAACAGAGCAGATATATTTTTAGCGTCCATAATGGAGTGGAGTAATGACGATTTGTTCTCTTTCGATACAGTGTAGACATTCATTCACGTCTTCTTGGAGATTTCACATTATTTATAGAATGAAAGAAAAAATTAAAGGCGCTGAAATAAAATAGACTGACGGCGTCCACAAAATCATAGTCCATTCTGTCAGCCATCTTTGCGGTAACTGTGACCGAAAATCATTCGAAAACAAGTCTGGCAGGCATATTGTTGGCGTTTCTCTTTGTGCACATAAAGTTTATTCAAAGTTTCGAAAATGTGTGTTCAAACTTTAATCACATGTCCAGCGCTGGCTTGAAACTTGTCTGACAAACTCTGACAAACTGCCGCCTATCTATATCAGCAAACAGATTTTTGCTGTCGTTTGCTTTTGGAGATCTGTGTGGCCCGGTTGGGGTAACATTACCCCAGCCGGGCCACACAACTATGCCCATAGTATGTGATGGATTGAAAAGTTCGCGGCCTAACCAAGGAACCAAATGAAATATTATTATTATTTTTAACTTCTCTTGCTCGCAAAGTTCGTCTTTATGTCGTTTATAGGCTGCATAAAATGGCTTTTTATGTTCTAGAGCATAAAGTAAAATTTTCTTTTAGACAAAGATTCTTAGGCCCTGTCCTAATTGGCCATCGCTCGTGCGATAATGCGTGCGTCCGATGAAACTGTTCGCGCGATCGTGCGATCAAACATACTGATTCTACTGAATGTCCTAATTGGCGGTCGTGCGATTATGCGATACGACCAAATTGTCTAGTTTTCATCGCACGACCATCGACGCATTGTTAAATCGGACGTTCGTGCGATCAAACATACTTGAGCTGTATTGAATGTCCTAAGGGCTCATGCATCGTGCCGGCGATGTCGAGCGACTTCGGTCGCACCGACTCGCAGCGACGTATATAACTAAACGGCTTAGTGCAGCGTGCCCGCGACTAACGACCAGTGGTCGCGAGACTTGCAGCGATCAGTCGCTACATGTAGCTTGCGATTGCGCAGCGCAGTATTTAATAGATATCTATTTTATAATAATAATGGATACAGGAGATTTAATAGATGCAATTCGTAACCGCCCGGCTCTTTGGAATCAAAAACAGAAAATACCACGATAGATATTTTGTTGCCAAATTATAGACTGAAATAGCCACTGAATTGAACACTTCAAGCAAGTACTAAGTTTTAAAAAGTTTAAATTTATTATCTACCAAAACAGGTTCCTTGCCAAACTCTAAAGTCTTCTGCTTGCGTTTGAGGCATAAACATGATCTTTTTGAAAGTGGGTACATTTATGTGAAAGTATACCCACTACCCACAATAAGCGCAGCCATGGCGTAGCAACGGACACGATGACACGTCCTGGGATATGTACGATTTATGTTTGTGTACTGACTATTTTAGATAGTATTTATCTATTCAATAAAATGCAGAATGAGAAAAAGGTCTACATTTATTGAGTAATAAGTAGAAAATTATCGTACAGGGTTGTTATTCAAAAAAGCCTTTAGTGTATTACGAACTTCTAAAGCAGCAACATTCGATCGGTTCATATTGTTAAAGTTATAAATATTCTGTCCAGCATTATTCACAATTTCAATTAGTCTGTCATCAACTCCTTCCTTATTAATTATAATATTGTGTAACATAAACATACACTTTATAATACAAATAGCTGTTTCAACGCTCGTTTCTATCGATGTTAACAAACGCTATTTTTCAGCTGTTATTCCAAATGCACATTCGATGCACTTCCTTGCCTTCGATAGCCTTTTATTGATATACAAAATGTTCTTGCTTACTGCAATATAACATAACTCACTCCTAAAGTATTTGCCATTATTAAATCAATACCCTATATATAAATATTAAGTTACTTACCGTACTCGTAAAATAGTTCTACAGGCAATATAGGACGTTGAAAATTTGTTGTCGATAGCTTTTCTTCCAAGACTAGTGTAATGGTACATAAGATGTCAAAATCAAAATCAAAATCAAAAGTACTTTATTTCATAGGCCCTTGCGGGCACTTAAAATCGTCAATTTTACACATTTTACAAAATTATTAAAACATAAAAAATATTCTACTAAAATCAAGCTAACCCGTGCGCTAGTGGCAAGTACATCCGCGGAGTTGATGCCGCGCATGTAATCGCCAAGAGCGACCCGATTCCGAATGTAGGGGCTAACATGAGAAGAATCGGGCAAGAAACTCATGTGCCAAAACTCTTTTAAAATCGCCAAATGTCTTACAAATTGTGAATATTACAAAACTATTCAGAGAACGAGCAATTCATTTCTTTTACCGCCACGCTGCCTTATCATTAAAAAAATCTTTAACACTGTAATAAGCCTTTTTGCTTAACTGAGCTTTAATTAAAATTTTAAATTTATTTACTGACAAGTCATGCATGTTACATGGCAGCGTGTTGTACATTCGTATACAGTGACCTGCAAAAGAGTTGCTTATTTTATGGAGCCTATATGTGGGCATTGCTAGCTTGTCTTTATTTCTTAAATTTAAATTATGATAGTCACTATTTTTACTGAATTTGATATCTTTATTCTTGTGTGCATACAGTAAGTTTTCATAAATATATTGTGAATGTACAGTCATAATATCAATTTCTTTGAATTTTTCTCTTAAAGACTCTCGGGAGCCCATCCCATAGATCGCCCGAACAGCCCTCTTCTGCAGTACAAAAATGCAGCCAATATCGGCGGCATTTCCCCACAGTAGTATCCCGTATGACATAATACTGTGAAAGTAGCTAAAATAGACTAACCGCGCAGTTTTCACATCTGTTATTTGACGAATCATTTTAACGGCGTATGCTGCAGAACTTAGTCTGTTCGATAGGCATTCAATATGAGGACCCCATTGTAACTTATAATCTAAAGTTATACCCAGAAATACAGTTTGATTGGCCAGCTCTATTTCTTCATCCCTAACCTTGACTTTGGCTTTAACTAATCGAACATTTGGCATAGTGAATCTAATGCATTTTGTTTTACTTTCATTTAACAACAAATTATTGGCGCCGAACCAGTGAACGACCTTGGAGAGTGCAATGTTTACTTCGTCAATATTAATTTGTCCACGTTTAACTTTAAATACTAAAGACGTGTCATCTGCAAACAAGACTATCTCATGGTCGTGTCTTACAAGGTGAGGGAGGTCATTAATATATACCAGAAATAGAAATGGACCTAATATTGAGCCCTGCGGCACCCCCATTTTTACAAATGATCCAGGTGACTGCTCTCCATTGATGACCACCTTTTGAATCCTGTCACTTAGGTAAGAAGTGAGAAAATCCAAAGCGGTACCACGGATACCGTAATAGTGTAATTTCCTGATTAACGTCTGATGTTGGACACAGTCAAAAGCCTTCGATAAGTCACAAAAAACACCATAGGCATCCTGCGACTCCTCCCAGGCCTCATAAATGCACTCTAACAATTTTATTCCAGCATCAGTCGTGGATCGTCCGCGGGTAAAACCAAATTGTTTAATATGCAGTAAGTTATTATTACTAAAATGTTATATATTATATTGTATATATTATATTATATTATAATCTTATTCACGAAGCCTAACAATAGGTATGTTCAGTACTAACCCTAGCACGCTGCACTCTTTTTCGTAGCTGAAAGTCGAGGCTAGTCGGTGCGACCGAAGTCGCGCGACATCGCCGGCACGCTGCATGAGCCCTAATTCACGCCGCTCGCGCGACCAATCGGCGAGGGGCAAGGGAGGGGTACGTCCACCGGCCGGCCCGCCATTTTGTGTTATTAGGTCGTTCGGTTTGGTTCTGTGGTTTGGTTCAACATGACATTTGAAGAAGACCTAATTAATGAAGTGCATGCTACCTTGTAATATTGTCTTAGAACATCGAGCCGGTTACTCGAGGATGCAGATTCGAATCCTGTCCGGGAAAGAGCTGAGACAAAAAAAATACCTTTTTCTAATTTAAACATTTATTTGAAACAAATATTTATAGCGTTGTAAATGCAAATAATAAAAATAAATACATAAAAGAAACGTACCTCAATGTTATCACCAATCTTTCTTCGACACTTATGGGTCTTTTAAAGTTTGTAACCCTCCGATTACAATCGCTACGTATTCCATTACAGATGTAATCAAAGGTTTCTGTTGTCATAGATAAATATTCGTAAGAACCTTCGTCATTTCGTGCGTCAAAATACTGATTGCGAAATTCACCGCGCTTATTTTTGTATTTATAGAGTATATTATGTGGTCTACGTTTTCTTTTTTTAATACTATTTATGATTAGAGGAATACTACTCGAAAGCAATAACTGTGCATCTCTGTCAAGAGCCAAAGAGAGTGATCTCATCGCGACAGTTTCATCGCACGATGAAATCGCAACGCATCATCGTACGAGCGATGGCCAATTAGGACATACGTTTTCTTATTGCGCTAGCAGTTTCATCGCACGATGAAATCGCAACGCATCATCGCACGAGCGATGGCCAATTAGGACAGGGCCTTAGGCTCAACAGCCAACAACGCTCAATAAAACTTCACAGAATAACTTGCGATAATCTATTTATTTACTTTAATTTATTTGTCTTGTATTTTTTCTACCTCAAAAGTCATGAAACCAGACGAAAATAGTAACCGGTTATTATTTAAAACGCATCGAATTATTTTTATTACTTGGCAGAATGAAATATGTACCTAAGCCATCGCCATATATTTAAAAAAAGTTTACTGGCGGGAATTGGCTATAATTTAAGTTCTTTAATTTTTCAACATTATGTTACATATTTGAATTAAAGTAAATTTTTAATTCAAATTTGACTTTAAATTTTAATTAAATTTTCGTTTATATTTTGACGTAATTGTTTAATTTTCTCGCAATCGAAGTGAAAAGCAGAGTGTAAAACACTGGCATAAACAAGTCATTGTACCCCTCAACTTACTATCCAACCCTCGCCATCGTCTCGGGCTACAATGACTCATTTTATGCTCTTGTTGTACAATCTACTATTTCGACGTAATCTCTATTTAGGTCTATGGATTTCTTCCACTTGCTTTCTAAATCTTCCATTCGGTATAGAAGAAAGAATTTTTAAGAAAGATTCTTCAAAATAATGACCTTTATTCTTTGCAGATTCTTGATTTTTTAAAGTTGTACAGTAAGCTCCTAAGCTCATATTACGAGCGACATAAAAACGGTCCAAAGGTCGAACCGTATGGATTGACAAGGAGCTTACTGTACAGGTAAAAGTCCAAGTGTCAAATTAGGAGAATAATCATGAACTGAGACAGTAATTCAAAACCAAATCACGAATTTAGGCCATGGATTCAGCAGATATGTGAACGCGAGTATTCTGATTTTCTAAATAATTCATTAATTTCTTCAGGTGTAATAGTATGCCGAATTTAGTCTCGCCTTTCGCAAAGTCCACCTTAATGACTCCCTTAGCATCTCAAAAAAACTTATGCCATAACTTTATAGCTGACATTGCCGTCACTTCCACTACTTGGATTGTTGTTTTGATTTTCGAATATTATACTGAACCTATATATCTGATATTTAAGAGGGCTAATGGCCACCAATGAGCGACCTCCAGCGGGTCACTGTAGCCTGTGGGGCTAGCAAGCAGGCGAATCGAAAATCGAATCGAAATCCGAATCGAGGAGTTTGTATGGCAATTTTATTAGTTCTGCTACTCACCGCCGTGGCGCTAATAAAATTGCCATACAAACTCCTCGATTCGGATTTCGATTCGATTTTCGATTCTCCTGCGTGCTAGCCCCACTACAGATCTATTGTGGCTAACCCCTCATATTCAAGGTCTCCAATTAGGCCAGCAGTGATAAATTAACCAACATGCTTTTTGAAGACAGGGCCAGACTTCGAGCTGGCAACTGGGCCACCTAGTACCTATACACATTACACATAGTATACAATGGATTATTACACATAGTATATTATAAGATTTATAAATATGTATAACTCTATAGATTAGTTGATATGCTTACATTTAAATTTTTTCTTTTAGGCTGGAGATTGTACTCTTCGTGAGGCAATAATAGTTGGCTCTGTTTTAGCAAGAAATTCAGTGCCAGTTTTACATTCTAGTGCTGCGATGCTGAAAATAGCAGAAATGGACTATACAGGAGCGAATTCCATATTTTTAAGAATCCTATTTGATAAAAAATATGCTCTCCCTTACAGAGTTGTAGATGCAGTTGTGTTTCATTTTTTGAGGTAATTACATTTATGTATTATAGACCTTCAGATACTGGAGTCCGAGTATAACCTTTCCTATGGCTTTCATATCAAAGTAGCTCATACTTTCAATTTATGGCCCAGCCCTACCGTGATGGCCAGCCCTATTGTGATGTGGTATGACAATTAGATATAAATCAAACTATTAAAATTATTATTCCTTCTTGTTGGCCACTGGCTAGACTGGCTACACTGGCTGTATATATTAGGTTTTAAATCTAGTTAAGTTTTTATAGCTCTATGTTCTCCGGTTTCCTAGTTACCGTTGTTTGTTACAAATTGGAGTTTAGTTTGAGTTTGTTAACTTGGTTTTATAATATATTTTTTAACATTCTAATCTCGTGTTTCCATCATTAACGCTACATACATTTCCTTACATACAGTCCACTCGCAGTAGCCATCACTTCTATTAGGAAATTGTGATTGATTGGGATAGCGACTAAATGGCAAAGGAAGAAAAAATAATTTTGTTTTTTTTTTAGATTTCAAATGGATGCTCGAGATCTCCCAGTGTTGTGGCATCAAGCTTTACTGACATTTGTCCAGCGATATAAAGCAGATATCTCTACAGAACAGAGAGATGCTTTGTTAGAGCTTCTAAGAAAACAGTCTCATTCAACAATCACGCCAGAAGTAAGTAGTAATAAAATAGTAATTTTTGCCTGATGGTTGTTGGTGGATTTATTTGTGTATGACTATTCTTAATAAAATCACCAAAAAAATAAAAGATACCCTAAAATTCTTAATGAAATCACAAAAAAAATAAATAAAAGATGTCCTAAAACTATTTTAAAGCATAACAAAGTTGGTTAATACAACGGTCTTTTTATACAATCAAAGAATTAAGACTTGAAGAGTTGATTATTGTTATATTGATTGTATTACTACTGCTATATTTGATCCTTCGTTTGTTTTTTGACTTTACAATGTTAAATAATATTATTATACTATAAATAATAAAGTATTGGACCAGCTTACCAATTCTCAACTTTTGTAAAAAAAATTGTCTTACCGATACCAAACATAATTTGCATGCTGTTGATAATGGCTGAATATGATTGATCACATCCAAATATTTATAATTTAGTAGTGCCCTAACTGCCCGTACAACGGTGACTGAAAAGAGGAGTGTAGTGTAGGTGTTTAATATGTATGGAGACATAATGTCCAGAGAAGCAGCGGCGCCAGGTCGGTGATGTCAACTAAGATACATTGAAAATATCTATGGTGCTTCACGCTATAGTAGTCATGTCCAGGCATACGGTCTTGCACCTGCTTCGTCGGGTACCTGTAGGGATATATATTAGGTCCTTACATATGAAATTGGCGTTTCGCCGTACTGGCCACTTTGATCTCAAATATCTCCTCTATTGTTAGGAATTCCAACGAGTTAGGAATTTACGAGTACGAGTTTCACCGTGGCACCAGTGCTGCAGAAACGTCTCTAAAGATTAATGATGTGTATGGCGACGGTGCCGCAAAAGAAAACACACTGCGTTTTTGGTTCCAACGTTTTCGTTCTGGAAATTTCGACCTGAAAAACAAGCCCCGTGGACGGCCGGAGACCAAAGTTGACAATGAAGAATTGAAGGCTATTGTGGAAGCGGATCCATCGCAAACCACGTCCGAGTTAGCTGCAGGCTGCGGTGTTAGTGATTAAACTGTTTTAATCCACTTGAAGCAAATTGGGAAGGTGAAAAGCTTGAAAGGTGGGTACCTCACGAATTGAGTGAAGCAAATCAACAAACGCGCGTTGACTGCTGCGTTGCATAACTCAACCGGCACAATAATGAAGAGATTTTAAATCGAATCATTACTTGTGATGAAAAGTGGGTCCTGTACGATAATCGGAAGCGCTCAGCACAATGGCTGAACCCTGCCGAACCAGCCAAACCATGCCCCAAGCGAAAATTGACTCCAAAAAAGTTACTTGTGAGCGTTTGGTGGACTAGTGCTGGTGTCGTTCACTACAGCTTTCTTAAATCTGGCCAGACGATTACGGCAGATGTCTATCGTCAGCAACTGCAAACCATGATGGAAAAGCTGGCTGCTAAACAACCGAGGCTGGTCAATCGCTTAAGGCCACTGCTGCTTCATGATAACGCTAGACCACACGCTGCACAACAGACGGCTACCAAATTAGAGGAGCTTCAATTTGAATGTCTAAGACATCCACCGTACTCTCCGGACCTTGCTCCAACAGATTACCATTTTTTTCGAAATTTGGATAACTTCTTGAAAGGGAAAAAATCAACTCGGATAGGGCAGTCCAAACCGCCTTCAAAGAATTTATTGATTCCCGTCCGAATGGTTTTTTTAGTAAAGGGATAGATGAACTACCTATGAGATGGCAAAAGTGCATAGATAGCAATGGTACATACTTTGATTGAATAAATATATTATATTAGGTCCTTACATATGAAATTGGCGTTTTGTATGGGAGGAACATAAAGTCGATTTTTTAAAATATTATAACGGGGCTTGTTCTGCAGGTCGAAATTTCCATACGAAAACGTTGGAACCAAAAACGCAGTGTGTTTTCTTTTGCGGCACCGTCGCCATACACATCATTAATCCTTCGAGCCTTTACTGCAGCACTGGTGTCACGGTGGAACTCGTACTCAGGGTCCGATCTAGATATTTAGCCGCTCCGGGCAAAGATAGTTTTTGATAGATAGAAGATAGGGCAAAGATAGTTGTCATACGATGAAAGATCCATAATTGGCCTGCTGGTTAACTATAGAACCATATGAACGGCCGTGCACTTGGTCGCAGCGATCAAAGGTCACAAACAATGGGTCGTCACGACTGGTCGTGTTCGTGGCTGTCGAGTGCGCAAGGTCCCTAAGACCCACTCGTTGAGAAACTCTACTGAGATCGTCGAGCATTGTGCTCTTAGGTCGTCCATGGTCTCAGCCATAACTACGATATCATCAGCAAAATAAAAGCAAGTTATCTACACGTGTTGCACTATGTGTTGATGCCGAGTCCTCTCCAGTCCAAGAGCATTTTTAAGCACATCCTCAAGCCTAGCTGTGAACAGTTTCGGCGATAAAAGGACGCCCTGTCTCACACCTAGCTGAAGTGTTTTAGGTTTCGTGTTTTGTCCTTTTTGGTTCGGATTCTGTGGATGACTGTACAAAATCTGTCCAATCAAGAATCTGTCATAAAAAGAATTTGCCGTATCGAGAATCTGCCCAATCAGAATCTGTCCTAAACCGACTAATCCGCTGACCCGGCAACGCGTTGCATTAGTAATTATTATAGTACTCGTACCTTAATAGGTAAACAAGTGCATCTCATTAAAAGTAATTCTAAATACTGTAGGTACATCTATATAACACACACCTACCTCCATTAAAACTACAATCTAGGCCTTTTTGGCAATATACCCATAATGCAAGCAGCATTAATTTTCCGTTGGGAGTCTATGGACGATAAAGCTCCCTGCGGGGAATTGCCAGGTTTTTCTTTCAGGTTTGACCCTATGAACCTAGTTTCTACGTCAAAAGCGATGAACTCGTATTAAGCGCCTCAAAAGAGCGAACTTCTTCCTCGTTGCACGTTCGCGAGCCTCGGCACTGGTACGTTTGCTGGTTGCACTTTGGATTTACTAATAAGGATTTTTTTTATTTGCAGATACGAAGAGAATTACAGAGTGCCAAGTGCAGGGATATTGAAACCAATGAGTCTTTACCTAGTAATACTATGATTGTAGAGTAAATTATTAACTTTTCTAAAAATAAAATATATGAAAAACCAAACCTTGTCCCTATATTTCACTCTGCAGCAAAATACCTATCACAGGCGAGGTTTGTATGTCGTAGTAGGTAGTACTCCCAAACTGTTTATCCTGCACTATGGTGGTGTTGTAGTTGACAGATGTAAGGGTGTAAAAGATACGGGGGTTGAAAGTAATGAAAACCCAGTGAAGCAAATGTTTCCAGCAAGAATGTATGTATATGTACCCTTTGTAAAAAGAGCAATTTTTCTTCTATTTTATCTTGATAACAAGAAATAGGTTTTATTAATTTGACAGTGTGATTTAGCATGATTTTTGAAGTATTCTGGCATTAAGGTTACATTCTAAATTTAAAATTTTACATTAACAAAACATTATTGTAAAATTGCTGAAACTAAAATTAAATAATAAGGAAACAACATTTCCTTATTATTTAATTTTTAAAAACAATACCATTTCCTGGTGTGGCTGACCCCAGCTAAGCCACAAAAAAATCTGTGAAAAATAGATTGAGTATATCTGAATCTTTGAATAAAATATCGACAAACTACCACCTATCTATATCAGTAAACAGATTTTCGTTGTCTTTTCGTTTTCGACCGATCGAAGGTGTAAGGGACAAACTCTGAAATTAGCCGACAAACTACTGCTTTTCTATACCAGCAGATAGATGTTAGCTACGTCGCTTTGTTTTCGAGATCCAGCTGGCTCAGTTGCAACAACTTTGCTGCAGGTGAGCACTGAATCGGTAGATCGACATTGTCTGACAAACTTCGACAAACTGCCGCCTATCTATTTCAGTAAACAGATTTTCGCTATGTCGTTCCGTTTTCGAGATCCGTGTGGCTCAGCTGGGGCAACGTTGTCCCAGTTTAGCCACACAGCCCCCTAAACGCGAGACCGATGAGCACTGAAACTTGTCCGACAAACTGCCACCTATCTATATGAGCAAACAGATTTTCGCTGTCTTTTCGTTTTCGAGATCCGTGTGGCTTAGTTGGGGTAACGTTACCCCAGCTGGGCCACACCTATCTTTGAAACGCGCAAGCGACAAACTCTGAAACTTGCCAACAAACTCCAACAAACTCTGGACATATTAAAAAACTGTGGAAAATAGATTGTTTGAGTATAGCGGCATACTCAAACAATCTATTTTCCACAGTTTTTTTTGTGGCACAGCTGGGGTCAGCCACACCATTTCCTGATATGGTTGTGAAACCAATAAGGTCCGGTAAAATTATAGTGAAGATTTTCGCAAACTTACGCATCTCAGCGGCTACCATTTTAGTTTTCTAATTTTGTGATTTCATACTGCCTATCATAGCAAAATAAAACGATAGCGAGTGTCTCGCTATCGCCATCGCGCATCGCTATAGGTAAGGAGGTAGGGTCGCAGGTTCAAGAAGAAAGCGATGCCCAGAGATGATCGCCTTTTGGTGAGTTAGGCGTTGCGGAATCGTAAGGCATCAAGTGTGGATTTAAAAGAGGTTCTATTTTAAGAAGTAAGAAAGCACTTAAATTAGCTTGTGACTGACAGAATGGTACAAAGTAATGTTTTCTGCTGAAGCAAGAATCCCTTAATCCGATGAGGATTGATGCCGGCGAGTGCAGCAAAGAGAGGCTGCTATGCCGATGTCTGTCACTTGCTTCATCAAAAATCACTATGGCGGGGGCTCTGTAATTTTTTATGCAGCAATTAATTCCCACTGAGCATACGTTGTTAGTTTTCGAAGAACATTAAATGTAGATCCATTAGATGCAGGATTGTGGTTCTATGGTGGTTGTGTGTATGGTGAATGTGTGGAAAATGGGTTGAAAGGAAATTCTTAATATTCTATGCAAACAACAATATAGTTAAATGTTTATTGATTGATTATACCTTATAGACCGATAGCGCTAGGCTTTTTTGATGTCATAAGTTTCAAAAATTCTAAAGTTGTTTATTTTTTGCATGTCGATGCAGTCGTACCTATGAAGCTTATTATTGCGTTTTGTGTCACATCTGGTACTTGCATTTTCAGTAATTCGATGATTTGTGATTGATTATTTATATTCAAATTAAAACTGGCAAAATTTATTTAAAGTTAAAAATAATTATGGTACCATACCTAGGAGAGCCTGCGGAGTGTGCAAACCCAGTTTGTGTCATCTTCATCCAGAGCAAACTGACATAGAGTCAGTATTTAAGTACACTACGAAAAAAAAATTACAGTTAATGAAATAACTATTTTCTATCTCAGATCACTTACATATGCCTATTTAATAAATTTGTGCCAATTTGGATCACGCAATTTTAAGATTATTAATTATTTTCCTTTTCCAAGCTATAAACGCTTCAAAAGAATATTAAAATAATTAGAGTTTACACATTTAATATCATAAATGCATGAAAAGTCGACATTGTAAATTTGTGTCATTTTCATGCACGATAAACATAGAATGAATAAAACACAAAAACAATGGTTACGGTCGAAGCGGGTCGACGCGCGGCGCGACGCGGGCGAGCGGCGGCGGGTGACGCTCGCCGTACGCACTGTTCACCTTCGTTTGGTAATCACAGCTAATTCCATTCAGCCGTTAAAGCGTGATTGATTAACAAACATACAAACACACGCGTAGCACTAGGAACTCGAGAAACATTTTGTCTACTCCGTAATGTTATTTTTCTCTCGTAGACTAATCTTCTCGTGTACTTTGTGTTACTAGTGCAATGTACTATACTTTGTGTTACTAGCAAGTGCAGGTATAGCCTCTAGATAGAATAATCGTTTCTTACTATAACTCGAAGAACATCCAGTAACTTCCTTTCTTTTTCATTTCATTTTTCCCGCTTCAATACATTTCGGATTTCTATATCGCACACCTAGATCTAAGCTGAGTCAATTCAAAAATTCGTGATTTTTTAGTTATCCTTGTATTCGAATGCTCGCTGATCATATACATCTATCCGGCATAACAGTTTCGGTCAAAGCTTAAACCAGTCGTCGTTAGATAGAAATAGCTTACCTTGCTGAATCAACGCATGTCAGTTCTTCCCACCGAAACAAGTGTATTGTCAGTTGACCTCCGCTTGTTATTTTTTGTTTTCTTTAAAAAAAAAACGTCGCCCCACACTAAAATTTTCTCCTGGGTCGTGGGTGCAGTCACAAACGTAGAATATCACATCCACATATGCCCAGACCGGAACTAATTTCTGTAAGCTATACAAAATATTTGTCCCGTACGAGAACCGAACCCGCGACCCGATGCGCAGTAGGCGATCACTCGACCTCTGCGCTAACCGTGCCGTCGTTGTTTTGGAGAGTGTACGTATTAGCATAAACGAGAACACGGTTATTTGGATTTGTTGCAGTTTTGATGAAGAAATATATGTGAGTTCATTTGAGTTGTTACAGTGTTGATCAATTTTCTGTCATATTAGTTCGGGATGTTTCTACTTGCTTCAGTATTATTTGCTAAGGTATGTAAATTTATTTTGTTACTATCTTGATTTGACTTTGATTTGGTGGAACAACTTGTAAATTTCTAGTTCACCTAGTTTTGTTAAAACAATTTTTCTTTAATATTTTTGTCACAAATCATGTCATTTTGAATATGTTGATTAAATGTTTATTTAAGGTATTATAGCGTCTATTTGAAATGTATATTGTTTTAATCAAATTATCTACCACTTTGTTTTAAAAGGAGATGTTTTGAGTTAATGAATAAGTAAAACTTGCTATACCTACTTTTTTCTAGAGAAAAATGAAGCAAGGCCGTTTTCTTGTCAACATTGTAAAAGAACGGTATTAAGAGAACCCACTAACAGTAAGAGGCGAAGAGTCTAAAAAGTCTGTAAATGTATAAGCAGAAGAGAATAAACTTCCTTTAGTTACATTACTAGTAATAAGTTATAAAATATCAAAATTAATAGCACCACATTTTTTTATATTTAAGTCTTATCTGTTAAAGATTAAGACAGTTTTTGTGAAGTAATAACAGAAAAATGTCTCATTTTTTGTTCCCAATTAGTTCAGAGACAATTATTTTTGATTTGTTAGAAGTCTTCAATTCGTGCGTGTTGCCAGTGATGACATACGGAACTGAGACGTGGCCGCTTACAATGGGTCTCATAACAAGGCTCAAAGTCACCCAAAGGGCAATGTAGAGGGCTATGCTCGGGGCTTCTCTACGTGATCACATCAGAAATGATGAGATCCGTAGAAGAACTAGAATTACTGACATTGCGAATTGCAAACCTTAAGTGGCAGTAGGCAGGACACATCGCGCGTAGGACTGACGGCCGTTGGGGCGGAAAGGTCCTCGAGTGGCGGCCGCGTACCGGGAGACGCAATGTTGGTAGGCCCCCCACAAGGTGGACCGACGATCTGGTGAAGGTCGCGGGAAGCCGCTGGATGCGGGAGGCGCAGGACCGATCGGTATGGAGATCCTTGGAGAGGCCTATGTCCAACAGTGGGCGTCTCTTGGCTGATATGATGATGATGATTAAAAATATAACAGAATAATTCACTCAATTATACCTATGTGAATGTATTTTTTTTTTGAGGGCCCGACAAATGACATCCTCCCGCCTGATGTTAAGCGGTGAAAGTGGCCCAAATGAGTTGACAGATAAAGGAGGGACGACATCCACTATCCTACCTGCCCGCCCCTTGCCGGCCTAAAATATGCTTTTTCACGCCTCTTTTGAAGGAACCCATGTTGAAGGATTGAGGAAACACGTGCGCAGGTAGAGAATCCCAAGTGTGGGATGAACAACAGAAGAAGGAATCTTGGAATTTCTTAGTGCGGTGTGAAAAGGTGGATACAGTGTAAGGATGACTCCGAAGGCCCTTACGCGTGTTTCTGTTAAGGAATGGAGAGGGACGGATAAGGTTTAAGAGCTTCTCAGAACATTCCCCATGGAACATTCGCTAAAAGACGCTAAGAGAGGCGATGTCACAACGAAGTTGTAAAGGCTCGATGGTACTATGCGAATAGCGCGACACTGCAATCTATCCAGAGCATCGAGGAGGTACTAAGTGGGGCTGTCCCAAAGGTGAGAGCAATATTCTACGCAAGACCTAACTTGAGTTTTATACAACAGGCATAGTTGGTACGGCGCAAAATACCTACGCAACTTGTTCAGGACACCGAGATTCCGTGAGGCGTATGAAGGTTTGTGCCCTGAAAATAAGGAAGGGGGAGGAAAGGTGACCATTGAGAACGCGCACACCTGTGTTTTCCTAGCATTCGTTCTTGAAGTCTCTAGGGTTCAGATCGCAGCGAATGTTCATTCCGAGCAAAGCGATATTGCTTTGCGTGTGATAGGTTGTGCCCTAAAGAGAAGGAAGGGGGAGGAAAGGTAACCTTTTCACCGAGAACACGCACACCTGTGTTTTCTTAGCATTGAACTCAACAAGATTGTTGGAACTCCATTCGGAGACGAGGCCCAGCGTCCTGTTGGGCTCAATGATAAGATTCTGCCTCTCCCTACCAATATCACCATGAGCAGCCCCTGAGCTTCCGTGATATCCCCCATGCACAGTACTGTCGTCTGCATAGCAATGTATACTTCCCAAGGAAAGCATGTCATTGATATGCAGAAGAAACAATGTTGGGGATAGAACGGAGCCTTGTGGAATTCCAGCGTTCACTGCCATGAACTGCGAAGCGCAGCCGTCAACGACAACACGAATTCTATGCTCGTGGAGGAAGCTGGCAATCAACGTACAGAACTGCGCAGGTAATCCGTATGCCGGTAGCTTGAAAAGGAGAGCCTTGTGGCAAACTATCTACTAAAAGCTTTGGCGATGTCGAGACTAATAGCCACCGACTCGCCGCGCTTATCGATAGATTCACCCCATTTGTGTAAAAGGAACGCTAGAAGGTCACGCTAGGACGAAACCCATACTGACGGTCATTAAGCAACGAGTGACCTTCCAGGTAATGGATCAGCTGGGTATTAAGGATCCTCCAAGATTTTACACAAAATGGAAGTGGCGGCTATAGGGCGATAGTTTGATCTCCCTTTTTGGGAACGGGCTAGACATTGAATGAATGAATAAACACTTTATTTCACATTAAACACAGGACATTACAATACACATTATATTGGCAATAGGCGGCCTTATTGCTAAGGTAGCAATTTCTACCCGGCAACCTTAGGGCTAGGAAAGTAGCTACGTATTCAAGATACAGGATAGTGCACTAAAAAGAAGAAAAAAAAACTAAGTAGAATAAATTAACAATTAAAATTGATACCTATACATATAACTAAATATATAAATACAATACATACAAGACACTGGCCTCTTTCCAAGATTTCGGCACACAACCAACAAAGAATGACAAATAGTATAGACGCGTCAAGACAGGAGTCAACTACGCTGCACACTTCTTAAGAACAATCACAGAAATGCCGTCTGGTCCATTTGCTTTTCGAATATCGATCGACTGTAGCTCCGTCCGCACATAACGCTGTCTGATGCGGATATCGGGCATGGTGCTGCCACAATATGACAGTGTCGGAGGTTGTGCACCACAGTCATCGACACGGGAATGAGCCGCGAAGAGTTTTGCCAGGAGGTCAGCTTTCTTCTGCGGCTGATAAGCAAGTGAGCCATCGGTATGTCTCAGGGGTGGCAGCGAGGGTTGGCAGAAGTTTGATTGAAAGATCGGCTACCCGTAGGGTGCGCTAGCAGTTCCTTCTGATCCACTTGTGCAACACGCTGAGCATCCGCTCTAATGTAAGCCCTCTTACACAGCTTGGTGGCATTATTGTAGGCTGTTTTCAGTAGGCTTGTGTTGGGATCCCTGGGAGCTCGACCTCTGATCCAAGCGCGGTAAGCCAGCTGTTTGTTTTTTAAACAGCAGAGGCGCACTCGCGATTGAACCAGAGGTTACATCTGTGACTACTGACGAAATTGAAATGCAGAATATAATATTCCATTCCTAGTATGATTTCGTCAGCAACAGAGGTAGCGCAGGAGTTCGGGTCCATCTCACTGAAACAGCGCTGCCACCAAGGTAATAATCCCGCATACCGTCCCAATCTGCTGACGCATAAGCTACAGACGGCGTGCTGCAACTACAGGTGACCGTCGCGACACCTGAGGCACTGAGACGGATACCAGGCAGTGATCCGAAGATCCTAGTGGAACTCGAATCACCACCTGATATCCGTCAGGAAGATTTGTCAGAAGGTCCAACAAAGAGGGTACTTGACCGATAATATCTGGTACCTAGTGTGCTGGGTAACCAATTGTGTCAGGTGGTACGTGAGAGCGAATGCGTAGGCAGTCCTACCCGCATGGTCAATTTTAGAGGAACTTAACCACAATTCGTGGTGAGCATTGAAGTCCCCCAAAACACTAGCTCGGTGGAAGGAAATCGCTCCTGCACGTCATCTGCCACCCGACTTAGATGTTAAAAAAGTCAGTTGTCTCCAAGTCACCTCGATGTTAACGGTAGACGCAGACTTAAGACACTGCAATGAGTGCCAAAATCGACGTGTATCGCAAGAAGGGAAACGGAAGGTTCTTCCAAACAAACGTTCTTCCAAAACGCAGGTGACGACAGCAAACGTCCGCCCGGACGAACAAGCAAACACCTGCCTTCGCCTTGAACAACTCCTTAAGAGCGTAGCCGGGGTAATTAAGGTAGCTTGTCGGTCGGGCAGATAAGATAATGCGTCTCCATCAAAAACAGCATTGCTGGACGGGGTGTCATGAAATTGTTGGGACAGCTAAGAGGTTAGAATGGAGCCCGCGGATGTTAGCGAGCCCCACCTCGAATAGTGGTGTTTTGATGGGATAGTGCACCGATGTACGACCAGTCCTAATATAGTGCGCTGACATATTTGTTGGAGTGAGAGAGGCGTTAAATTACGGTGTCGTTGCAGCCCGTTAACTATTAACGGGCGTAGGCCTATTTCGCCAGAGAACTGCCGATAGCTGATTTGCGCTGACCCTCCGCACGGAAGGGCTCCCGAACCTCCCCGGAAGTGGCCGCCGGGACCCACCGTCCGGTCACCAACCGGCACGACGGACCACCCCGAGATTATGCGATGCATGGTGGGGCAGCTTCAAGGACTGGTTAGGTCCGCTTGGGCCCCTGTATTTTACCACGGGCGGCCAGCGGAACAGCCGTTTCTTCAGATCTTCCTAGACGGAGGGTCAACGCAGTCAACCTGGCATTGGGTCGACGGAAGCCCACACGAATCGCAGCAACGACCCCTCAAGCTCTGGCTGTGCGCTGACTGATCTCGAAACGTGGACAAGAAATAGCCTTTTTACGGGTTGACGTGTTTTACGTCATGCGCACGGTGGTCGCTAGCCAGTCCGGTTTCTCAAGCGCTACCACCAGAAGTTGGTCACTCCATCAGCACCACCCGAGGATCACGTGTAGGGTCTCGAGGTTCAAACCTACGGACGCGAGCGACTCCAATCCCCTATTATACATTTATATTTAATTTTTCATATTTTTTTAAATATTTCATTTCATGTTAATTATTTATTTAAATTTTGTTGTAGACTAAGTTCAACTCTAAATGGTTCAATAAAACTGATTCACGTCTAAATGTAGTTTATTTTTTGTACAAAGCCACCACCCTAAAGTGTAACAACTCAAAATAATCAATTATCTGTAAAAAGGATTGATTCTTAGCCGAATTTTATAAAAACAGTGATATTTTACAACCTATTACGATTTTAAATTTTATAGGGTTTCATAAGTTCCCTCACAAACAAATCTCCTGAAAAATATAATTTTTTGAATTATCTCAGTTTAGTTCTAGCTGTGCGATATATATTTCGGGAAGTTTTGTGTAGTTTTATTTCAGCACGGTCCTTGAAACAATCTGTTTTTCCGTCATCCCTAACAGTAACAATGCTTGATTCTACGAACTTTAATCGTCAACTTTCTTTGACAATTACCATATTAACGTCTAGTATGACACCATATATAATACATTTATTTTCAATCTCCATTTTAGTCTTTATAATGTTAAATCTCAGAATAACGCACGCACTCGTTTGTCGCAACTTGGAAAGATCGAAAGTGCCTAAACAATCAGCTCAGCACGTGCCACGCGCGCGTGTGACTGGCCGGTGCCCGCCGCCTGCGCGCTTCCCCGCGCTCGGCGTTCGTGCAAAGAAGTTGGTATTTTTTGAAATAAAAGGATTTCGTGGATGAAAACAACACAAATTATGAATAGTGTTTTGTTACAAAATAATAATTAGAAACACGTGAACTCTAATAACTTGCATTTTATTTTGAGGATTTTACAGGGTGTTGTAGTAAAATAATAAAATATCTATACATCTCGTGGATGAATTTGACACAAAATAGTTTAAACAACAGATACTAGTATTCTAAAACGCATAACACCTATTTTACCAATTGTAATATTCTTTCAGAGCTAGTTGGGCGTCATGTTAGCCACTGGTTAAAAATTAAGATTCTCGTGGACAGAGATGACACAAAATGCCTATGCACATCAGATACTACTTCGTTATTTAAAGTAAAATTTTCATCTCTAATTTTGTTTTCGTCCAATACTGATTGAAACGACAAATACCTAAATTTCTACCTATGCAAGTACCTAGAATGACACAAAATATTTTTTTAGGTTGGGCAAATGGTCTGGAAACTATATGCGAAAAACAAACAACTTTAATATTTTTGAAACTTAAAAACCTAGCGCTACGGGTCTATTAGTATTTCACACAATAGTTAGATCAATCACTGAAGTTGGGTAAATTTTTTTTTACAATTTTGAACAGTTTGGTATTTATAAATGAGTAAATAATGGTATCTGCCTTTTGCCATATTACAGGAGTGGCCAACCTGATTTTGCCCAAGGTCTAATGTTTACTAATTTACCAATTACATACTTGTAAATGACTGGACTAATAGCCATTATCAAAAGGCATGCCAACACTTCACTCTTAGATGTGAATTTGGATGATTTTCAAAATGGGGATGTAGTTATTCATCACTTTTTAAACATTGTAACTGGCAAACTGTTAACATTAAAGGGCTTCACACACAGAGGCGGCACGGGGGACGGTAGCAGAGCTGGAGCGCATTCAGAGCCTCTGGGTGTAGTTGTCCGGTTGTTTTTAAACTCGCTCAGAGGCATTGAATGGATTGCAGCAACCAAATCTTTTATCTCCCTCTTTCATATGATTTTTATTTCTCTCTCTTTCTAGTAGATGACATTATAGATCAGGGGTCGGCAAGTAGTTATTTGTGGGGTCCCTACAGGGGCGGATCCAGGATGTCATTTAGGGGGGGGGGGGTGGATTGAGGGTTAAAATCACAAGTTTATTTTGGAGGGAGGGGTCATTCTGACATAATTTCTACTTAAGGCGCGTTCGGATAGCATCGAGGTGGCAAAAATAACTGTTAAAAATGACAAAATTGACACAATGAGCGTTCGGTTAGAAGAAATGTGAACAAAAGTTGCATTTTTATCTGTTTATGTCAACCGTTCGGATAGCTGAAAAAATGACAAAAATGGCATTGTGAACTGCCAATTTCGCCCCAGCTATCGAAGAGAGTCAAAAGTGGCAGTTTTTGACATTTAAGATTTTTGACGTTTACTAAACGTAAAATTTTTGACACCATTGAATAAGTTTTAACGAAATAAATTTTATTTTCATTATTTATGGAAATTAATGATCGTTAATCATGAAGCGAGCTTATTACATCATAATACATCCAGAATCTGGAAACTGAAAATAAATTTAGGTTATAATAGCTTATGACTTTGACATATTGATAGTGTAGCGTTCGGTTAGGGTGTGGAGCAAAAATGGCAAAAATTTCATAACCTTCTAACCGAACGCTTTACATCAACGCCAATTTTGATAATGCTAAAAACGCCACCACAGGCTACCCGAACACGCCTTTAGAGTTAGGGTTAAAAATGTTAAAATCACAAGTAAACGAAAATAAAGATTTTATCATCTGAATTTTTACCTTCAGTGTTTGGATGTTCAACATTTCTTTGTAGTTAGTTTTATGAGAATATTATTTAAATTATGTAGGTAGGTATATTTTACAATATTTGGCGGTCTGAGGTTCGACTTTCGGCGGTCCATATTCGGACCGCGGTCCGCCTGCTGCTGACCGCTGTTATAGATTATGGCCGCCAATATCATCCAATCACATAAGAGTATTTCAGTAATAAACGTCAGTGTTTTACAACCATCGAATTCGATGGTTGTTCGGTTGTAATTTGCGCCGACACTAAGGTCTTGAACGGGTCGGTTGTTTCACCTGGTTGTCACGCTCGAAGGCATTGAACGGGGTTAGAGCGAAAAGTTGTACTTGGTGCGAAGGCTCTGAACGCGAGCCAGAATTTGTAATATTTGTTTGTGTTGTTATGGACTATGCCACACAGAAACCGCCCGGCAGAAATGGCGCGGCGCAAGTAAATCGCTTACCGCAGTTCCGCTACCGTCCTGCTTCCGCCTGAGGAACATTTAAAACAACATCTATGCCGTGTCAAAAATACCCTTTTGACAATGAAATAGAGGCCTATTCTATTAAAAATTCATTCATATCATGTTTTATTTCATAGAAAAAAAAAAGAACATTTTGCATATTTTTAAAATTCATACATGATTTTATAATTAGTTTTTTATTGACAGGACTGGTTCAATGGGTCTATCTACTTGACTGCCAATGAAATGTACTGGTGGCAAAATCGTGGATTCACATTCACATTTTCTTCCAGATATGAAATCAAATGAGCCCACTTTGTATCCGCAATTAACACAGTGCAGTTTACCTTTCGTCCACTTCTCTTCTTGGACTTTGCTTTTTATCCATTCTGGTAAATTATCTTCAGGTATGTAAATAAAGTTGCGTAAGTTATAACTATTACAAGTTGTAATGCACTTTATGCTACTTGTTGTTTTATGGTCTTCTAATAAAATATGTCTGCATTTCTGACATTTGATTGCTAACAAAATAGTTTCCATTATTTTTATCTAAACTTTTATCACACAGACTATACGGCAGAGAAAATAATGCAATTTTTATAGTACTATTCTTTTAAAAAATGTGGCAATTCAGTCAAATAGTTCATAATTAGAAGCACAAAATATCACAAATTATATTACTGCAAAATAAGTACCTATGAGTAAAGTCAAACAAAACAAACAACAATAATTCACAGATTTCACAGATTAAAAATATAGCAATAATTTAGGTTGCGGTCCGCATGACGATGATATCGATATTATCGCGATAACAGCCGGTCCGCATGAACGTTAGCGCGTTCACGACATCTGTCATGACGTCATAGATGACGTCATTGAAGCCGCCATTTTGCGCTAACATCGACCATGCCCCAGAGCGTTATCGTTGTGAGCGAACTGTCAAAAGTGTCAAATTAAGCCGCCAATACAAAAGTATATTGAACTTTTGAGACAATAAATTATTTTATAAAAAGTTAAGAAAAATGGATTTGGTTGGATGGTTGGTTTGGAGCTTTCTCTTACTCCACAACAACAAAACAGAGATAGCAACGGTAAGCATTATGTGTTGTTGTGTGTAAACAGAGTTCGTTAGATAATTTGTAATGCCCCCCATGGTCCATAAGAGTACCTAGATCTAGAAAAAAAATGTTTGAATAATAAAACCGATACACAACATTCACTAAAAACAGAGTATCTACTGAGAAAGTAGAGTACTAATATTCTACTGCTTAAAACAATTTATTACTGATGTAATAAATTCACTGAGTACTTTTTTGGAAAACTGAAATTTGAGGTTAGCTAGCAGTTTCGTTAGCGCGCTAAAAGTCGGTCCGCATGATAATCTGTCACAAACTGTCATTTGTCGATTTAAGCGCGCTAACGAATGCGGACCGGGCGTGAGCGTTGTGAACGCTATAATCAAAATTATTCTCATGCGGACCACACCATTAATTTGTCAAAAACTGACAGTGACGTGACATTTTTTTGTTTTACTTTTCCCTATTAGGGAAGGCAAAGGACGCTAAGTTCATACAGCCTTGTCTTAAATATAGTAATTGCAAATAAACAAGACGAGCAAAAAAAAATCGACACCATTACAACAAAGATACGACTACCGACCCAATGTTTACATAGAACAAAACAGCTAGAGATGTTTGCTGGCTGGTGATTTGTGTTTAAATAACACCAATGGAAGAAATAATAAATTTATAAATCGATTTAAAACAATCTGGATTAATAAGTAAATTTTCAACGGAGCGCGGGATTGCAACGGGGTTTTTATAGATTAGCAGAAGACAATCTATAAAAGTCAGTTTGAATGTTAAACTTGGAGCAAATTACAAATAAGATTTTCATTTAAGTTACATAGATCACAATTATCAGAAAGTGGTGAAGATCTTATATTTATTTTATTTAAATGAGCGTTGTTGAAGCGACAACGACCAAACCTGAGAGACGACAGATAATATTGAATTTTCTTCCAGAATACAATGAGCCTATAATAAAACCATGGTTTAGATTTTTTAATTTTTCTTTTGTTTTGAGTAACTTATTTCTTGCCATAATTGTTCAAGTTCCATTATCAGTTTGATTTTGATTGGTATTAGAATGTCTGAATCAGGAAGAGGTATATATTCTTAATTGGAATTTGAATGGCACTGTTAACAATGGTTCTGGCTAATTAGATAGATAGATAAATCATTTATTCATTTACACAGTACAGATACAAGGCTTTTGACATACACGTCGTAAAAACTAGGAATACAGAAAAAAACGTATTAGTGACTGCTTGTAGTGCACTGTGCAAGCGAAACGGATCTGACTCAGCATATTGCCGCAGCAAGCTGTGGCGCTGATTATTCTGCCAGAACCGGGAATAAGTCGATGAAAGGATCTACTCTGAGTGTTTTTTAAAGAAAGTTTTTTGTTTAGTAAATGCATGGGATTTCTTTTGAATTAGTATGTTATAATATAATAATTATAATATAAGTACCTAGTTTAAGTTTATAATGTAGGTATAAGTACATATACTTACTGGATTGATAGGTCAATTTAATAGTACTTAGGAAGGATTTTAAAATTAAATTAAAGTAAGGGTAAAATTAAATTAAATTAAGGGTAATGGAGAAGTGATTGTAGTGTATAAGAGTAATACATTTTTTGGAAAGGTAGTGATAGTGGCGTGTATAATGCGTGGTAATAATAGTAAATAAGATAGGTAGTTAATAACGCTTAATTTAATATGACATATTTAGTAAATAAACTTTCAATTGAGTTTTAAAACTGTTGCGGGATTTTAGTTTTCTTATGGGCGGCGGAATGTCGTTCTAAATCTTTGTAGCGTTATACTTGAAACTCCGACGAAACGCGGCAGTTTTATGATGTGGGATTTGTAAGGGTGGCACGCAGCTCCTGACAGCGGCGACACTATTTCGGGGTGATCTCCAGGCGAGCTTTTTGTACAAATACTCCCGATATTTGTTGTTCACAACGCCAAATAGTAAAGTTGCTGTGTGAAGTTTAAGCCTCTCGCTCATTTTTTTAATTTTCGAGGATTGCAAAAAAGGTGTTACATGCGCACGAGGCGGAATTTGGAAGCAGTATCATGCAAAGGCATTTTGAACTCGTTGAACCAATTTTTGAGTTTTACTCAAGAGACACGGACCGTATACGGTGATTCCGTAATTTAGCCTAGATAGAACCAGTGCATCGCAAAGTGCGATACGGGGAGCCGTACTGATAAAATCACGAATCCTTTAAAGCACTTTTAGACGGTAAAAGCAATCACGTATTTTTTCCTGCACGTGCCTTTCAAAACGCAAACTCCCATCCATCAGAATACCCAAGTTTCGAGCCTCATCAACCCGCTGTATATTTGTTCCTAATATACTTAATTTGGGATCACGACTTATGATATTCGTGATTTGCTTGTCAGAACCTAAGACAAGAAATTTAGTTTTGGTTGGGTTCAGCACTAAACAATTTCTTGCAGACCATAATGCAATGCGGTCTGCGGTCATGATTTAACCGATTAACAGCACTGTTGAAATCCGACCCCCCAACTGGGACACTTATTTGCAGGTCGTCTGCATAGATGTGGTAGTCACAGAACTCGATAGTCTCGGCCAGATCAGCAGTATACAGAATGAACAGGAGTGGACCCAGTATAGAGCCCTGTGGTACACCTCTGCTCACTGCCATTTCTCGGGAAGCCAGAGTCGAGTCATAATAGTACTAAAAAAAGTCTGTCTAAAAAGTAGTCTGCCTCTTCATTGCCCTTGACGCCAATATGTGATAGTGTCTGTTTGCAGAGCACACCGCACCCGGCCACTTGATATCGGAATGAAGGATGTGAAATAAACATCAAAATGTCTTGTTATGTTTTTGTATTTAACCATTAAATACAATTGAACATAATGGCGTCAAAGATTGCTTAAATATAATACGATTAATAAGTATTTCACAATTATTTAAATGGATGACAATCACAAAGGACAAGGGACGAGCTTAGAAGAAGCGATAAAAAGTCAAGTGTCAAAATCACAATGACAGGTCCATAGATAACGTTAATATTACATATCCGTGAAGAGCATAGATAAACAATTTTTACATTCTAACACTCCTCCTTATGCTCTACATCGGAGTGAGGCAAAAAGAAAGCAAAAGAAACACTCATTTACAAATGTTTACAAAAATACAAGTTAACTTTTGTGACTGATACAATTAACTTAAGTAAACATTGTACATAACAACTGTCTTAACACTATATAATAATAACATACCATGAATAACATTTACTATTATTTAATTACAATTAGATTTATATTATTACATATTATAGCAAAACCCTGACATTTAACTTTTAAGATTTAATTCAGATATACAACTATAATGTTTAGCTTTACATAGTGGCTTTGTTAACACATCTGCTATCATTTTCTCAGTTGGTAAATATTTAACATTAATTAAATTTTTCTGTATTAAATCTTTAACAAAATGATATCGTAAATCTATGTGTTTTGTTCGTTTATGTGAGTATTCTTTAACTAGTAACAATTTTTGAGCACTTTGGTTATCATTGTATACTACTACATCTATAGTTTTATCAGATATTTCAGACAAGAAATTCTTAATAAAACAGATATCTTTGCACACATCACTTATTGCCAAGTACTCTGCTTCCGTACTAGATAATGCTATGCAACGCTGTTTTCTAGCTTCCCAATTAACAACGTTGCTACCCATCTTAATAATAAAGCCAGTGTAAGATTTGCGATCACACAGATCATTTGCCCAGTCTGCATCCGCAAAAGCAGTAATATTTAAACTATTTCCTTTACTAAAACAAAGTCCATAATTCAAAGTTCCTGCTAAATATCTTAAAATCCTTTTGGCAGCATGCCAATGATCTAGGCCAAAGCATGTGCTATATTGACTAAGTTGGCTACACGCATAAGCTATGTCGGGACGTGTACAAACTCATAGATACATTAATGAACCTAAAAGTTGTCTATATTTATATACATCATCTTCAAGACAATTTTTATCAGATTTTGTAAGTTTACAATTTACAGGTAGTGGTGTAGCTACAGGCTTACATTCAGTCATACCAAACTTAGCCAATAAACGTTTTACATAGTCAGATTGATTTAAGATTAATGAATCACTCTGTCTAGTTATATTCATTCCTAAACAATTTTTAAGCTGTCCTAAGTGTCGAATTTTAAAATGTTTCTGCAATAATGTCACAATTCTATCTATATTATTATTGTGAAAGACATAGAAGTCATCGACATACAGAGCTATTATAATATATTCATTTTTAGATCTTTTTACATAAATACAGGGCTCGCATTTGCTTTGCTCATACCCATTTGAACATAAAACATTATGAACTTTAATATTCCACATACGGCTCGATTGTTTCAGGCCATATATGCTCTTTTTGAGCAAACAAACTTTATTAGTGTTAATAAAATTAAAACCTTTTGGCTGTTCCATATAAATGGTTTCGTCTAATTCACCATTTAAAAATGCAGTGGTAACATCAATATGATTACATTGCAAATCGAGTTCTGTAGCAACAGAAAATAAAATTCTTAATGTGGATTGTCTCACTACAGGGGAGAAAGTATCTGAATAATCTATTCCCTCTTTCTGGCTAAAACCACGAGCAACCAATCTTGCTTTAAATTTATTAAATTCACCAGCAAAACCATATTTTCGTTTAAAAATCCATTTGCATTTAATTACATTACCTTGCTTTGGTCGATCAACTAACTCCCACACATGATTGCGAATAAGAGCATTATACTCACTTCGCATGGCCTCGCACCATTCGTCTTTGTCTGGTGAACTCATGGCCTCCTCATAGGAAGAAGGATCGTCCAGTGAACCAGCCTCAGCCATCATAGAAGATAAGTCATAATCAGAAAATTTACTAGGCATTTTACCTCGGGTAGTACGTACAGGGCGTTGAGGACCTGATGCATCGGTGGTACCCTCCGACGCATGCAGCTCTCCTCCTTGAGATGCAGGTTCTAGCTTTTCCATGTAAGAATTGTAATTGCCTTCATGATTAGAACTCTCTTCGCCAGTACAATACAAATCAGACAGCGGAGACCTTAGTTGTGGTGATTCTCCAGCATCTGAAACATCAAATGAGCGATTAGGACTAACATCACAGCTATTATCTTTTGGAATTTCATTACAATTTAATTCATTATTAATATTTAAAATTTCATCATAATTAATATTTAAAATTTCATTATTATTAATATTAGAAATTCCATTATCTAAGCTCATGTCATTACTATCTTCATAAAATGAAAAATTATTATTAATATTCCCTATTTCAGTCTTTTGTGTGCCTTTTCCATAAAACTCACTTTCTATAAAGGAAACATTCCTAGAATAAATAGTAAGGTGAGGATTAGATGGGTCACATAGTCTATATCCCTTACAAGTTTCACCATATCCTAAAAATATATATGGCTTTGCCTTGGCATCGAGCTTGCGTCGCTTCTGAGTAGGTATAAGTGAGAATGCTGTGCAACCAAAAACGCGCAGATGACTCAGATCCACAACAGATCCTGTCCATACACATTCAGGTATCTTATTTGATAACGCAGAGGTGGGGCTTCTATTTTTTAAATATATGGCTGTCATAATTGCTTCCCCCCAAAACCGTTTTGATAAACCGGATTCCTGCAACATGGCACGAGCTTTCTCAAACAATGTCCTATTGACGCGCTCCGCCACCCCATTCTGCTGAGGGCAATAAGGCACTGAGGTCTGGTGTACTATACCTGCCTCTCTAAGAAAACTAGTAAGGTTATCATTACAAAATTCAGTGCCATTGTCGGTACGAAGCACTTTAATGAACAACCCAGTTTGCTTCTCAACCAAATTTTTAAAATGAATAAAATGGGAACTTACCTCATTCTTTGATTTCATGAGATATCCGAAGGTCTTTCTCGTATAGTCATCGGTAAATGTCAGCAAGAAGCGGGCTCCGCCCCATGAGCTGACTTGCATTGGGCCTGCTACGTCGGAATGGATCAGTTCCAGCTGTGTGGTAGCGCGCTTCGCACCTGCCTGAGGAAAGGATGATGCATGCATCTTTCCCGACAAACATGAAACACACTTGTTCAGGCAGTCATCTTCCTTCTGAAAAACAACACCCGAACACTGATCCCCAACACCAAGCACACGCATACTTACAAGATTAAGGTGGCCAAGGCGCTTGTGCCACAAGGTTAATGGCACACCAACAGCCTGATGAGCACTCACTGCCCCCTTACTATTATTAAGGGGTATGGAATCCTGCTGGGGTAAGGATCTACCTTGCTGAATTTTAAATTTATAAAGCCCATTTATTTTCTTAGCTGAGAGTATATGGTTGCCAGTAATTTTAGAACTATGATTATAAATATTACACCCATCTTTAGTGAAAACTACTATATAGCCTTTTTCTGTAATTTTACCAACAGATATTAAATTATTTGACAATTGAGGAACCACTAAAACATTGCTTAAACTTACATTAGGAGAGAGATTAACATCTCCAACAGCTACGCTAGAAATACTATGACCATTCGCAACAGAGACACTAATCTTCTTCTCTTTAGTGGTAGTAGATGTCAGCGATCCATCTTTCACCATGTGACAGGAAGCACCAGAGTCAATAATGAATTCTTCAGATGATTTTGCAGTTGTAAAAGCAAACATTGTGTGTTCTTCTTTGTGCTCCTTCTGATCACGCTTTCTTTTAAAACATCTCTTAGCAAAATGGCCAGGCTTCTTGCAATAAGAGCATGTAGCCTTCTTCTTTCCTTTAGTAGACATATAAGCTGTGGAACTGGAATCTGTGTGTCGCCTGTGATCTTCTTGTAACAGTCTGGTTCTTACAATTTCACTTGACAGAGTGCTAGTAATGTTCGCTGTTTCCAAACTTGAAACAATTATGTCATATTCTTGCGGTAATCCAGATAAAAGAATTTCAGCAACTTCAGCATCATCAATTTTCTTACCAATATCAGCAAGCTGCTGAACCAATTTCATTACTCCTTCTATGTAATCTGACATTGAAGCGAACTGACTGTATTCAACTCTGTGCAATTGTCTTAGTAAAAGTACACGGCGATACAGGCCTTTATCTTCGAAACAGTCGGCTAATTTATCCCAAGCCTGCTTGGCTGTGGTACAGCTCCGCACATATTGATAGAGAGCGGGTTGTATGCTTAGACATATTTTTGCCAAAGCCCTTTGGTCAGCACGATTGTCGGTGTTTGTACCTTCCACACAACTCCATAAATCCTCCAATGTTAGCAACATTTTTATTGAAAATTTCCAATTTATGTAATTAGTGATCCCCTCTAATTTTTCTACAGAGGCTATCGTATTTGATGATTGAGCAATCGGATTCGACATTCTGATTTGTACTCACAATGTATTCCTTCTTATATTGCCTGGGCCCATAACCTGTTTGCAGAGCACACCGCACCCGGCCACTTGATATCGGAATGAAGGATGTGAAATAAACATCAAAATGTCTTGTTATGTTTTTGTATTTAACCATTAAATACAATTGAACATAATGGCGTCAAAGATTGCTTAAATATAATACGATTAATAAGTATTTCACAATTATTTAAATGGATGACAATCACAAAGGACAAGGGACGAGCTTAGAAGAAGCGATAAAAAGTCAAGTGTCAAAATCACAATGACAGGTCCATAGATAACGTTAATATTACATATCCGTGAAGAGCATAGATAAACAATTTTTACATTCTAACAGTGTCCAAACATTAATTAACATTATATCATACTAGCTGTGCCCGCGACTTCGTCCGCGTGAAATAGTAACTTTTGTTAAAGTTGATATAGCCTATATTATACCTTATATAATTAGCTATCTATTAGTGAAAGTCCCGTCAAAATCGGTCCAGCCGTTCCGGAGATTAGTGGGAACAAACAGGCAACCAAACATTTTTTAAATTGTGTTTTTGTTATTGGTACCCGATATGCATTCATACCCATTTAGTAAAAACTTGTTATTTTGACATTACAAACAGACACTTCAATTTTATTTATTTGTTTATATTGTTTTAATGTTAATTTATAATATTTCTCACTTATAGTATAAATAATGTAGGTAATTTAGAGGAAGTCGAAAAGTGTGGGTTGTCTAAGGCTTAAAGGGCGCTCATACTTTCAGTTATAATAAATAAGCCTTTTAAAATGATTATTTTGTTCCTCAATAAAATCAAGGGCCATGGATAAAGCAAGACACTCTTCAGTAAAAATACTAGCGTTATTGGGAAGTTTAAAGGTACCTAATGCCTTTTTTCAGGAGAGTGCCTAATCATAAAAAGATGATGAAACTGAGTTAGAGTTTTTGGTTCCATCTGTAAAGTTTTGGCGATAATTAGGGGAACCTGTTGTACCTAGGACAGTTTTTGACATATGTATTTTTTATTGTAATTTGACGTACAGAACCCGTATTTGCATATTTTGGAAGGTCAACTCTTTGAGTATCAACCTCAAAAATATCAGAAATGTAAATATATTTGATGTATAGTTCATGTTCAGTACTCGGCCGTGATGGTGTTAAGCAGAAACACTTTAGTTAAATCTCAAGCTACCACCACGGGAGTACATACGACCGCGTTTCGCGGCTGGCGCAAGAAGCACGTGAGAGTTGCCTAACAATACCTAATTTGTTAATTAAGACCTACGACCTACGTACTCACAGTCAAGATTTTTCTTCCTTCGTTAGGCACCGTGGCGTACAAAACAGGGGCCCCAGCAGGCCTATTCGCTAACTACGGTTGGTAACTAGAACTGTCATTTTTGATAGACACTTTATATCCATTATTGGTTTAGTGATCTTAAATGTTACGGCAGCGTTCATGATAGCAGTAATGGATGTTAAGTTCCTTTCAAAATGACAGTTCTAGTTAGCAACCGAAGTTACAGAATAGGCCTGCTGATCGCCACAAGGCGAGCCACTGACGATCTATGAGTGGCTGTTCTTGGGAGTAGGTAGGTACAATACATACACACACACTTGTGAATCTCAACTAAACAAGGGGTCCTAGATAGACCTCCAAGACATACAATAAATAATTATACAGATACCGGGTCGCTAATCAGCGAACAAAACAATGGTCAATAGCACGGCTGCTCTTAGCCGACTCCGATTGGCGACTACTTGTCCTTCACCGCGCACACTGCGGCCGCCCGAGTGGTGTCGCAAGCTAGTGCTGCCTCGTGACTCTGGCGTAATAACTAACACACCCCCGCCCCGGACCGTAACCAACAGTACGTTAATCTACGGGCAAACAGGAGAGCCCACTGACAGCTCTCTTTAAAACCGAACCTTGCACCAAGACCGCCGCAAAACGCGGAACACCGTCTGTTCAAGCGCCCCCGCCGCCAACATAGGGACGGGAAGTTAGCATACTTGACTAAAACGAGGTCACCAACCTGTGGTGGATTGGTCTTATCTGTCCACCTAACGCGCTGTTGCAATATGTAAGCGAAGATACTCTAATGGAAGATACTCTAATGATCAGCGTGTCGAAAAATTTTGGGACAACTGTTGCAACAGCTGGTACCGTGACAAGAGTCGAGATTTCATTCCCTGCAAGGGATATTCCGGCGGCGCGTTAGGGGCTGTTCAATCAAGAGATGGCCTGGGGTTAAAGCCTCCAGGTCATGGTCGCGAGTTAAGGACGACCTCAATCGTACAGAACACCGTGGCAAGTTCCTCAAACGTAAGGACGGTTTCTCCTATCACGCGACGCAAATGTGTCTTGGCAGTCTTTATACAAGCTTCAAAAATCCCTCCCCAGTGCGGACAAGCTGACGGACTAAACTTCCAGGTTATTTCAAGCTGGGATAGGGTGGTTCCAATGTTTAATTGATTATCACCTAAAAATTTACTTACGTCAATAAGATAACTGTTCGCACCCTTATAATTAGTTCCGCAATCAGAACGGATCAATGTTGACACTCTTCTGCAGGAAACAAATCTGCTAAGGGTGGCAATAAATGCCTCAGTAGATAGCTCAGACACCACCCCCAAATGGACTACCTTGGTAGATAGACACAGGAATACACATAAATAGGCTCTACAACACCTAACATTTCTAAGCCGTGACGTTTTCACCATAAATGGGCCAGCAAAATCCGTACTAACTAGCTGGCGAAGGGTCTACTCCCGGTGACGCGATCAGCAGGCAAATCTCCCATTTGGGGCTGCATAGTGGTTGCTCGAAGACGCTAACACGGCAAATATCGAAAAATTATGTTCCGAATAGTTTGTCTAGCCAATAAGATCTAAAATTCAAGCAGCAATACAGCTAACAACAAATTACAGCCGGCGTGAGATTTTTTTAGATGGCGATCTGTCACCAACAGGTGCACAAAATTACGATCTTTTAGCAGTAAGAGGGGATGACAAATTCCATAAGACAGATTCGCGTTTCGAAGCCTTCCTCCTACGCGTATGTAACCCTAATTATCCAGGAAAGGATTTAAACGCGACATGGGACCTTTCAATTTAAGACACCACCTAAACCTCTTCAGTCCACCTCTTCAAGTTTGTATCGCTGATTCGAAATTCTTAAACTGAACAATACGAATACAAACCTACAGAGATAGTTGAATTTCTTCTGGAGAGAGAACCGCCGACACACGCTTTTCGCGTGGGTTCCTACAGTTTTATATAAATCGCCAAATCAAAGCGGTCATACCTAAAAGCTTATTTAGGGAGCTGTACCGATTAATCAAAAATTCGGGGTCCTCTAGCGACTTCATCTCTAGCACCAGGGCTTGTACTTTAGTTACTACAGAAACCGGTGTGGACAAACTTTGAGAAGATCGCCAGTCTGACTCTGGTTGCATCAACTACTTAGGACCCTACCACAAGGGGTGATTTAAAAGGTTGGAAGCGTCACACCCACGAGAAGCACAATCGGCGGGATTGAGGTCCCCGGGAAACATGTCGCCAAATTGCCGACTCGGTCACAGATTCATAATGCGACAAAGACGTCTAATGTGTGAACAAGAGCCTTCATCCAGTAGAGTACAATTTGACTGTCAGTCCACGAGTAGAAATGACTAATATCTAAAGATCTCCATAACGTGGAATTTAAATGGTTTAGAAGACGCACAAAAAGGGCAGCTCCACACCACAGAGTTCCAGTTTCGGAATCGTAAGAGAGTCCGAATGAGGATCAGTACAACTATCACAAACTTGATTTAGTATTCACGTTATTCTCTATGGCATATGAATGGTATATGTTTTTGAATTATCGAAATCGGACCATTAGTAGGTAACCGAGATATTGAGTTTTGAACCTAGACTCGTGCAGGCGGTTAAAGCCGTGTGCCAAGAATACAGACTTTTTTTTTTATTTACTGAAAAAGTAACAAAAACATTTATATGGTTTGTGTGTGACACTTTACAAATTATTGATTCGTCAAGTATAGGTAAGTAAGTAAGTACAAACACATAATATTACGTTTAGGACTTAAACACGTATTAAAAAAAATATAATAATAATTTTACAAGCAAAAGCAAACAAACTATACATTCACAATAATATATAGATATCTTTATAAATTACAGAGAAAGTGTTTTTTAAGTACAGTTTTAATATTACTAGTTTTAATTGTGGTTCTTATGGATGCGGGTACATTATTAATTAATTGCGGAATTAAGTAAGCACTAGTCCGCTTGCCATAAAAGTTGTTTGCTGTTGAAGTAACTAGTTTCTTTTGTGCTACGCATCGCGTGTACACAGGATGGTCTATTTTAGACTGATACCGATAATTGAAAAATTGTTCTTTAAGAAGACAAAATTTAACTTTTTCGTGAATTGGCAGGGATTCACAGTATTTAAAAACTTGAGAATCGTCAGCAAACTGAGTTTTAATATTAAATGGAGTTATTAGTTTTAGAATTTTCAGTTGTAAGTTGTAGATAGGATCTAGGTAGGTTTTGTGTGTTCGACCATAGCTTGAGAGACCGTACGAAACTATTGAATCAAAGAAGGCATTATAAAGAAGTAGCCTGGTTTTAAAGGGTAGGCGGTTTTTTATTATATACATCTTGGGCTCGTAGCTTAGTACATGTTCTGTACTTCGAACAAGGAGAAGCCATTACTCCGCCATTTGTGGACCGATTTTTAAAATTCTTTTTGTAATCGAAAGAATATAATCCCGAGGTGGTTCTATTGTCACCACGTCATGATCTGATGATGGGATCCCAATGAAAATCGAGGGAAATCCTTGAATTTCATAGGCACGTCCAACGTGTTTCATGTTTTTGCTGAAGATTTTTAGGTATTTGCATCTGGTAGTCATCATATCATGTTACTGAGCTGATGATGGAAGGTTTCTGGTAGATTAGGAGTTCGGGAATAATTCTTGCAATACTGTTCAGCCCCCTAACCGCTCAAAACAATATCAAAACCGCGCTAAGAGCGGGATGGCGCTATACGCAGCAAGAGCGGTGTCTCTGTTTCAATATTGTTTTAAACTTGCATTAAGCGATCATGGTAGGGCCCTAGAACGAAAGACGTTTTATTTTTAGCTTTTCTGGTGTTTGACTTGGGTCAAATTCTAAAAATCATTTATTATTAACTAAAAAGATTTAAAAAATAAATTTTTACAAAAAAAAACCGACTTCAAAAATACTAAAAAGTCATAATAATACAAGAATACAAATACAACATCACATTTTTATATTGCAGTCGGTGCCAAACAATGATGATCTGCGGCCCCACCGCCTATCTCATAGCGATCACTCGCTATGGTTAAATCGTGACATTTGAAGTGAACTATTAATTGTTCTAATATCACGAAAACGATAGCGAGTGATCGCTTTGAGATAGGCGGTAGGGCCCCTGGAAAGTCTTAAAAAATATAAGAACAATTAATTTAGTTACTTAAAATTTGGCACCAACTTCAATATAAAACTGTGATGTTGTATGTATTCTTATATTAAAGCATAAAATAAGAATCAAAATCATAAGAAAGAACACATTTTGGTGTAACCAGCTGCTGTTGGTATCTTGAGTCTTGCGTGCGCAGTGTGCGCCATAAAGTAATAGGTATTTAGACTTCACGGCTCTCTGTAAATATTTACTTTGTGTATGTAAAGAGGACTTGTCACCTAAATCGGGCGAAGACAGGTTTGCTCACGAATAGAAGCGCGCATATACAGATCTAGGTGCATTTAGGAATGCAGGATTCAAGCCTGTTTGTGACTGCGCGCGATTCATATACAAACAAAACGCTGCTGTTTCACATTGCCAAGCTATTCGGGCGACTGCTGCTGCAAAGAATCCGTCGGCTCGCTGCATGGACGAGTAAATCGGATTCGCAGCGGCCACTTCACCACGCTCCAGGTGGCGCGCGTACTCCACCACTTCGCGGCCGCAATGAATCAGGATAACCCCACCCTAGGGGTCTTCTTGTGGCATCCCGATCTCTTCTACAAGGTAGCCGCCACCAGCGAGCCACCCGCTCACGTTACTCCGCTGACATCATTCCTCAAAGGTTGGAGCTTCGTGCTGTTGGTCAAAGAGGCCACCTCCCAGTCACGCCCCATGCTCACAGGAGTACCCTAGGACAGCTGCCTGTCGCCGTGCCTCTACACGACCTACACCGAAGACATCCTCACCCTCCAGGATCAGCTCCAGGAGGGGCTGGCCGTGCCCTTGGCCCTGCTCGCTGACAAAAGCGCTTTCTTCGCCTCATCGCGGAAGGTAAGCCTCGCAATCAGGCCAAGATGGCCCGTGGCATTTTGCGCCCGGTTCTGGCATCTTGATGACTACTGGTGCGTATGAAACTGTTGGTCTACAAGTGCTATGTTCGTTCGCGAACCCACGACGACAACGTATAATACGCGGTAAACCTCGGGCACTGTTATACACGGTGTTTCAAAATAACCAATAAATAATCAATTCTTTATCGAAAACTCATTAATAAAATGTGTTTACACGTAATGTCAATCAACCCAAAATTTTTATGTAAATCATAGTATCATCATCATGTCTATTGATTTACATGAAAATTTTGTGTTGAATGACATTACGTGTAAACACATTTTAATAATGAGTTTTCGATAAAGAATTGATTATTTATTGGTTATTTTGAAACACTGTATATATTCTGTGCCTCGGGTGTTGCGAAAACTTTAGCGTTACTTCGAAACATAGGTCAAAGTACTCGTCAATATTAACGTAGTCAATAATAACGTCAATAAGTAGGCCTTCTGAGCCTCGAGTGTAAGTTTTTCGTTCAATACTAGAAAACGTCACGAAAAAGTTAAGTGAGCTAACTCAAACTTGAAAGTATGCGAGTGTAGGTTTTGACTCACGACTCGATAACGTTTGCGTTTGTTCACTTTGCCGAAAGTTTGCTTATTTTCTCTAGGTTGCCTGCGCCGGTTTCGGTCACAATGGCCACAGTATCTACTACTAGCGCCGCCATTCGTTTTTTATTAATTATGATAAATTAAAGACGTTTCTACAAAAAATAGATCAGTCAAGAACTCAATACAGATATTTCAGATTTTTTGAGCTACTCAGGCATATATTATATATATAGGAATAATCATATCCGAATTATTGCTCAAAGTGGCCACTTTTATGAGTTATTTTTTGCTTTTGTTGTTATTTGGTGTTAATTGCGACGCTGTTGTTGTTGTAACGCTTCATTATCATCACTGCAGTCACATCGAAATCGGATATTTGTTTCGGCTCATAACTTTACTCCAAATCACTACTATCACATCTTCCAAAAATATCGCTCTTGCCATTCCTGACAAAAATACAACAATTATTTTCAAAACATGTAAAACAATCCAAATTTGACAAGTAAACCCAGTAAACCATGAACATCGGGAAATCGCTGAAAAAGATAGTATAAACGTAGCAATCAATCCCTTTTTCACTTCTCATGCTCTGAAAGTGCTTATTTGTGCAGGATATAGGCTGCACAAAATCGAATTATGTGCATAAGTGCATTAACGTATCTACTCATACATATATGTATCTATATTAATGCAAAGAAAATGAGCCATACAGCCAAACATGCAATCCATCGGTTGGTTATAGGTACAGACGTAAAATGGTACTTTTGGATCGAGTTTGCAATCTCAATCCGGAAAAAACGGATTAGGATCGCATATTGGGTTCGGGCGTATGAAACTATCGTTCCGAATGGCCAACTGCCATTAATTTGTCGATGTTAGTGCGATATCAGCCTTTTCGAAACACAGCGCTCACATGCGCTCAGTGCTCTCATCGCTATAAGCTCAACGCACCTATATAATTTACACCGTGGCACAGAATAGATAATAGTACTACGTAACCGTGGCCCAAATTCAGTACCTACTTACTGGGGGCTTATTGCGATTGTGACTTTAGAGCTTTTGAGTTAATAAATCATAGTTCTCAGTATTAAAACAGTCATTTTGTCTAGCTGAGAATAGTCTGTTTCATGTCTATCCAACCAGCTAAGAGCCAAACCCATATTAGATTCGTCACGTCACTTACCACCAGCTGACAGCACTTACAGCAAAGTGCTTTCCCATTGTGAAAAATGAAATTGCAGATTGCAGAGTTATTGTTTAGTTGTTTCTGCTATTTAAAACTTTAATAGTGATAGTTTTGTTTTTCTCCTTATTTTTCCAGCAGTAGGTAGGTACTTGATTACGATGATAACAGTACGCGCCGCGTTAACATTTTTAATTTAAATCCTTTGTAATAACTGTGTGGGACAGCAATGGAATTGGATTAGCGCGAACGCACACGGCCGATTTTTTGTAGGCCGACTTTTTCACCGACTTTTTTCCACCGATTTTGTCACCGACTCAACGCACACGGCACGGCAGTCATTTTGTCGGTGGCCATCGAGATACGTGCACATCTAGGGTTGATTATGGAGTTACAGAGGAATCAACCAATAACAATAACAGATAAGATTATTTTTTTTTGCACTATGTAACAGACTTGTCAAAATAATTTTACGTGCGCCATGTTGATTTTCTGCATAAGCTTTGTTCGAAATTTTGATATGGTATTTTTTCACTAAAAATAAAAAGTGAATTTAAACAAATGAAATTATGCCTAAATGTTCTTCCGGAAAATTCTAAGCATTGTGGTGTAAGCCATATCAAATTCTGTCCAGTAGTTTCGGAGATATTTCCGGACAAACAGACAAACAAACAAATAAACAAACAATCATTTTTTTAAAACTATTCTATCGTGTTCTGTTAATGATTTTAAGGCGCCCTGTGTATTTTTTTTCTTAATATTTCAAAATTACAGATTTTTTAATAACAGTTTCGTACAATTTAATGTAACAAATATCAAACGTTTAAACTTAATCCTTGATAAATAAACAAAACTTTTGCCAAGAAATTTTAAAAGAGCGACATCGATATTGACAACCTTACCAAGCCAGTGCACGCGGCCGACTGTCGGTCAATGTCGGTCGATCGGGCTGGCCGGGACTCACCGATTTATTTCACGACCGACTTTTTGTAGTTCGTGTACGTTGCAACGTACAACTCCATATGTTTCATTTTCCACCGTCAAAAAGTCGGTCACCGATAATCGGCCATGTGCGTTCGCGCAAGAGGGGCTATTTTGTAAATCATCGACATACGCTGTCGTTTAGTTTAGAGTCTAAACTAAACGACAGCGTATGTCTAAACTTTAGACTATACAGGGCTACTTTTTTTATCACACAGCTACACAGGTAACAGCTATCACTTACCATCAGGTGGGCAGAATGCTTGTTTGCCAACTTAGTTGTATAAAAAAGTTCCGGTATACTTTTGTTATAAAATAGCGGAATCGGAACCGGAAGCGGAAGTGAAAATATATGCAGAACATCCGCATTTGCGGAAGCGGAAGCAGGTCTGTTGCATCTCTAGTAAAAACTCAATTTTTCTTCATCAAATTTGAATACGATTGCCGATTAATCGATGAGTTACAAATTCACTACCCAGAAGGAGTGTATGATGATTGTGATGAATAAAACCATAAGTCGCATGTGCGTGATATTTAATATTTAACTGAATTCGCTTCATAAGATATTTTAAGTTGTTCAATTTAATGCCATGTTTCGATTAATTGTGTGTCTAATGTGCTTGTTCGTTAATATCTAAGTACACATTTGACAATCAGCACGTAATAAAGATAATTCCCTCCTCGTACACAATTAAATGTAAATTTATTAAATGTTGTACAAAATGTGTTGTTTCTTACTTAAAAGATACAAATGTTTTCTATTAGTGCTCTTTTTTACTTTAAAAATTTTAGATAACATCTAGTCGTTGAATGCTTTCACAGTGAAATATTTAGTCTGAATTATTTGTGGATGTGAATCAACAGGAAAATAGAAAAGCATGGTAAGATCTGTGACAGCAAAGAAAGAAAAAGAAAATAACAGTCTTCGGGCCCCTGGGTAGTCCCATTGGTGGGTCTCCGAGAAAACAGTACAAGCCCTTCCCTTCGCTCGGGTTATGGGTTGTTTTTATTGAAACAGGTAGATTTACGCAAAACTGACGTCTAGTCTATTGTGGTCTGCTATCAGCAGCTGAGGCTGTCTCGATTTTACTAGGTATTCTATATGAAAGACTAGGTACTCTTATTAAAAAAAAACATTTACATTTGCACCTTACCATTTTTGATTTGCGTTTTTTATAGTTTGCCGCAGTTGATATACAGAATATACGGGAAACGCTCAAAAAGCCAAAGTGCTCATAAGACAGTGTATTGATTGTAGTATAGTAAACTTGGCTATATCTTTTTAGGAATACACTAAAATAAGGTAACTCTTTGAACTCACATTTTTAAATAATTTTTTGCCTCATCGTGATATGAGGCCACGATGAGGTTATGTGAGACTTGCATATGAATCGATTAACCCAGGGGTTCTCTAAATTTTTTAAGTCGTGGCACACTTAGAAAATTTGAATTTTCTCACAGCACCCTTTTTTTCGAGGGAAAATGCGTGACCGGTACCGTACCCGCCGTTGGCTAGGCGAGCGTGTTCTCCCGGCAGAGTGCCAGGAATACCCACTAAAAACCCCCCGATGTTCTCCCTGCCCTTATGGGCGCGCAAGGTGAGATCCACACTGCGACTCCACTGATTGTCACGGCACCCTAGTAATTTTTTTCTATTTCTTTTTATTATTTGTGTTGCACCTTTTTTGGAATTTTACTATTTAGCACAGATTACAGCGCCTCTGATCTCTCTCCATGGCACTCCAGGGTGCCGCAGCAACCACTTTGGACCCTCTCGATTAACCTTTGGCCGCACGAGGAAATTCGTAGTCTTCAGCGACCAATGCTTCTCGTAGTGAAATGATTTATGGTAAGAAGCATTTTTAATTAGAAAGAATATTGAACTCTGATTTAATGAGAATAAAAAATCCGTTAAAAATAAATTAATGTATCCGTATATCATCCCATATCAAAATTCATTATTTTACGTACTACCCAAAATAGGTGATTAGGACCTTTGCGACATAAATGGCTGTCGTTTTTTGATTGCCTTTACGTAAATGTTAAGATTTTATTTGTAAAAAAATCTAACATATGATTTGTTTGAAAAATAATTTTCAGACGAATGTTTGAGAGCGTTTATCGTATAATTAGTATAACAACTTTGTAATTACTCTGTACCACATAATTATTAACAATGACAAATATAGATTTATTGCTTTTACCATTAATTATTTTATTTATGATGTTCAGCTATCCATGCTTTCCTAACGATACACACTTGATACACATTACACTGCATTTTGGAATATATTAGGCAACATTTACATTATTGTAAGACTTAAGTGTGTAGGTAACAAGAAATATACTGAAGTGAGCAAGACACTACTCGCTACACAACATAAGTAATACAGGTGACAAATATTTTAAATTCAACATTCTACTTTCCAGATCTTTGTTTTACGCATTGTTTTATCTAATCTCCTTAGTAACGCATTGATCCGTAACAACTGTGAATAGCTCTTACTTATTCCATAAATATTTACCTATGTATTTGTTTCAACACGCAACATGCTTTAGCACGATATTTTGTAATTAACGAACTACGATAACATTATCCAAATTGCGAATCACGTTAATAAATAAGAGTAAAATAAGTATGATTCAAGTATTTATTGTAATTTCTACTTATTCATGCACTTTGAGAGAAGCGATAGATCTGAAAAGCAAATATAACAATGTTTTGACGAGCATTAAAGTAATATTACACACAACAAATATCAAAAGTAATACTGTCATTATGTTGTAGCTTCGAATAAAATTATTTTAAATGAAGATATGTTTGTGTATTGTCATACGATAGTTACATTAACTTTGGCAGAATGTACAAATAAGTAGCAATTATGCATACCAAAATTATTAAATGCGCGTCTCTTTCAGCTTAACAATATAAAATTTTGATCACAGACAAAATTACATAATACGATGCACGCGTTCACTTTGCGCTTGATGTTGTTGAAATATAAAATACTTAATTAAGTTACGATACCTACTCTAATATAATTGTGAGATTATTAAAAGCTGAAACAATCAGTTTTATGTGACTAAATATTTAAAGGCAACAATTTTTTAAATTATTCTAAGCGAACATGTTTTCGCAGGGTGGCGACATTCAATATCATAATACAATTATCTTAAGCAACGTCTACAGAAGGGATTTATCAGCTAATTTGAGTTACCTATTCCTAGATGCTATTTAATATGGTTTTACAACATGGCCGAGATGTGATGACTTGATGAGTGACGATGCTGTTCGTGTTATTCGAAGTCTTTAAGTACATGTAAGTTACAGTATAAATTGAAAATAACATGTCATAATATACGTTCTACCCTTAACGTCTTCAAATTGTGGACAAGGCTTATAATAATTAATTTTACATCATGTCTTTCTGCGCCGTTTAACGTAAGTAAGACCTGTTTTTCGCTGCATGTCCATTGATGTTTCTTGTAAACAATTAAATACTGAGAAAATACAGAGCCAAAGTCATGACAAAATAGAGGTCTATGCCCCACACTGGGCGTCTCTTGGCTGAAATGATCATCATGATGATGATGAAAAAACAGAGCAATTTTGAAAACTGTAATGTTGACATTTTTCGTTGCATGTAACAATGTTGTTTAAAATGGTATATTAATTTATTAATCAGGGAAATAATGCAAGGGTTCACGTTTTTATGGCATCCCCAAAAAAACGTTGTTGACCATATATTTTTAACCAAATCGGGAGATTAGGCATAACAACGTATAAATAATCACTGTGTGAAGGACGAGTAAAATAGAAGAGAATTTTAAAGTCACAATTCTGGAGATCCAGATGTTAGAGATGCAGGCAGCTCAAGACGCGGACGATTTATCAGTAATTCAGTACCTACCTACCGAGTTAATAAAACCTATCCATATCTATTAAATAAGCATCAGCTTTGAACGACTTCATAGGTTCTATGTTCGACTGTATAATTTTTTTTATGTACGAGTATGTAGGTACACCGATAAGTCCGCCAACTGTAAACTGATTTTCAAAATTCTTTTTGTATTCTAAAGAGTATCTATACTCCTGAGGTTGTCTCATTGTCACCACGTCAGGATCTGGTGATGGGATCCCAGGAAAATCGAAGGAAACCTTTAAATTTCGCAGGCACACCAAGGTATGTTATTTTTCTGAAGCTTTTCAGCTATTTGCGTCTGGCAGTTATCATCTCAAGGATTCCTCTATCGAGCTGAGCTGATGATGGTAGTTTCTTGTGGGTTAGGAGTTGGGGGACAGTTCTTTAAATACCAATGGGGCTGTATTGACGCGTAATTTTATTCTTAAAAAGCATAAGTCCTTAACAATTAGGTTGTTAGGCATTCGAAAATATATTTTTTAGTTACTATTTAGAATGAAAGAAGTTTTTTAAAGTTCTTTGGGTGTTTGCCTCTTGTCAAATTTGAATAGTACGTAATAATATGTAATAAAAAAATTGAAATGAAAATATTTGAGAAAAAATAAAAACCGACCGAAAACATAAAATTTTATTTGAAGTCAGAAAAGTCATATAAAATGTCAGAACAATCTAACGTAAATAGGTACTTGGTTAAAACATTGCACCGACTTCAATATAAAAAAAGTGTAGTGCGTATTCTTTTATTATTTTGTATTTTGATAGTAATTTTTTATTTTTTGGAAAATATTTCTTAAAGTAAAACGTTTTAAAATATTATATTGTATTACTTGCCAGATCCCTGATTCATCGCTCATATTGTTTTTATTTTCTAGAAAAACCTAGCAAGAACGTTAGTTTAAAATGGTAGTTACTGTGCCCGCTTTGTTTCGGTATGTATTAATATTTCTTTGGCAGAGTTATAAGCAGTATTTTGGAAAGACAATAATCCAAATCTACAATTTGAATCGAAGGGTAGAACAAATTTAATAGCCTAGCCCGATCAAAGTGTTTATATATATCAAAAATATTATATTAATACCTAAATAAATAGAAGTATATGATATAGGTTTATTGATTTGTCGTAATTGTTATAAAGTACACCTTAAAACATTAATGGTAATTAATGGCAATGCTTGCGAATGAAATGTACCTACTTTAAAACAGTAAAAAGTAAGTAGGTTTTCACAGCATTGTTTTGCAGTTTCGTAACTAATATAGATCTTTATCTTACCGATAATGATAACATAATTTAAATTAGATAGTGAAATGTCTTTACCTATTACATTATTAAAATACCTACATGAAATTTCCAAAGAGATATTTTACTATGTAATTTAAGTACGTCAATTCGCATTGTAACTTTAGTTTATATTTGATACTAAAACAAACATTCTATCTAGCGAATTGTTGTAACAGCAATATTGTGAATGAAATTACTAAATTACAAAACTACTTATAACATAATTAAGTATATTTAATTTATTGTGACGTAATTTGACATGTCGCTGTGCTGCAATTCAAACATGTTTTTAAACAACCTAATATATTACCCGACATGGTAATTTGTGCGTTACGTCCATGAAAGTAATAATTTATAGTTATCACCCGTATAAAGAATCTAATAGCAACTCTGGGTTTATTCATAAATAACTCTTTTTTTTTAAATAATTAATATTATATACTACATGATAGTCATACGGAAACAATAGTGTTCAAAAGCGGGCTTACTCTTAAATACATTTTCTTCAGCCAACCCTAATTGATGTTGTGTCAAAGTCGGCGATGTGCACTGAAAAAATTGAGACCTATTTAAAACATCCATTGATGAATCTAACTCTAGCAGATGCAATAGATAATAAGCGTGATGAAAATACACATATAGATCGGCAGTATGGGCAAGTCTGTAACTTTAGGATAAAACATACAAAGATCTATTTTTTGGCACTAGGTCATCGATTTTAGTGACAAGAAAAACTGCATACAAACATTAAAAAAAACGTGTACTCATATCGGGAATCGAACCCGGTCGTTTTGAAAAATAAAACTTTCATCAATTTTATTTGGATATCGATTATGTAGTTCATAAGCAGTAAATGTTACTATGAAACATGATACCTAAAATGAATAAAACACACTGTATTTCATATCCTTTAATTTAATTAAGTTGGATGTTCGAAATGTCGATCATCTTCTTCAATGCAATATTCAACTTGTTTAGATAACGATACGTTTACTATTGATTATGACCTACACAATCGATATCCCAATAGAAATAATGTAAGTTTTATTTTTCAATATGACCGTGTTCGATTTCTGAACTGAGTAGGTACTAGTTTTATTTTTAATTTATGTACATGCAGTTTTTTGTCACTAAAATCGATGACATGGATCCTAAGAACAGCCCCATAACATGATCGGCACTGAGAACTTAAAACGGAAATGAGAGCGGGATGGCGCTATACGCAGCAAGAGCGGTGTCCCTGTTTCAATATTGTTTTAACCTTGCTACAAGCCATCATGGTAGGGCCCCAGATCTTTGGATGTCTTATAGTTACAGACTTGCCCATACTGACCGATCTAAATGTGCCACTCTGTATATTCTCCATTTTGTTGATGTAAATAATATAAGTAAACACTTGATTTGTGCGATTTGAAAATAAATCACAATTATCTCATATCTCCTTATGTGCCATTTGCTATTATATCCTAAAGTTTAATAAAAAAATATTTGCAATTACGACAAATCATTTTAAACACAATATCAAGAAATGCAGTTATGTTCAAAAGTAGAAGGGACTTAATTTTTAGAAGACCGTTCGTTTCATTGTTAACAGCAAAATATAGGTAAAGGTAGGAGTATATTTACTTAATGGTAATTAAAATTATGTTATTGATAACAATATTCTTATTAACTAACTTAACGTTATCAATAAAACAACATACACCCTGTGCTTAAGCGCTATTTATCATTCCTCGATTTTAGTATTGAAGGTTTGTTGCAACTTTCTAACATACTTTATAATTATTTTACTAAATTGTCGATTTATTTGATATTATTTTTAAATCACTCCTAATTCATAAGCTTTGACGTCCAAATTCACATTAAAGTTTTTATTGCGGCGTAGCTCGATTCAAGATATTACAGGATTAATTTTAATACTGCTGCAACCTCGCAGGATTAAATAGCTAACATCATTTACTACAATGTTTGTTTTGCGTGTTTTTAAATAACTCAATAAATTGAACAAAAATTAATTTTCAAGTTATTATTGTACTGTCGTGACATTGACAAGTCTATGGTAAGGTGCGGAAGATTTTGGCACACAAGAACGTGCGACGCGAGCGCATCAAAGCTGCCAAGGTATATTGGTATAAAGGTATATTAAATTGATATTTATTTTTGTATGAAAGTAAAATCCAACAAATTAAAAAAAGTAGAACAAACGTTGTTATTTATGATGTTAGCTATCTACTCCTGCGAGGTTGCAGGTGTTTTATAATTAACCCTGTATATTATATAGATATAAAGATTGGATCTTTTTGTTATTCCTTAGATAATAAGTATGCTTGATTATTCAAAAATCTGAGAAGGTTATGGTATATTTAAATTTGAACACCATTAGTCGCCGCATACCACGACGTATAGTCACGTTTAAGTTATTTGTTGTTAAATAGAATTAAACAGCTATATACAATAACTCGAAAAATGAAAAAAATATATTATTCTTTAACTGAAAACGTTTTTATTAAATAAGGTGTTAGTGTTGTATGACGGACACAATTGAATAAAATTTTAAAGTGGAACTATTTTTTATTTATGACAATAATGTCAAAACCATAAAAATATAAAGTTTTATTTATACATGTGATGGCTAATGAATGTACGTATATTATTTAAAATCCAAATAGGTACTTCCTATTTCTACGAAAGCAAGTATTTTAGTTTAGATCTAGTGTGCAGCGAGTTAATTTCAAGCAGAGAACAATTGTAGTATCTAGATATTTTCAGAAAAATATTTTAACTGGAATTGACCAATTTACAAATCTATATCTAACTACAGTATTTACATATAGTTATGTCGCGCGTCAAAGTAAAAGAACTGTTCTAATAATTGTGATTCTAATTTGTTTAATATTAGTTAAATAAATGTGCGAGTCCTTTACGAAAGATTTACAGCTGAAAAATTACTTTATTCGTTGTTTAAATTAGTAGGTGTAGACTTCATTTTTTTTTTAACAATCAATGATAAGTCAATGGAAGCGTCAATTTAACTTATTATTAAATTACTTAAAAAAAGACTGGCATTATTATTATTTATCTTCATGTTGAAAATTTTTGCAAAATAAAGTAGGTACGCAAAGGCACGGTGTTTGCTTTCATTTGATTAATAAAGTTAATGAATACAAAATTTTATTTTACCTACCCGCGAGAATAACAAACGGTAGAAATTAGGGACTTTGCAAGAAATTTGTATAAAACGTACCTACTTATAACTTTAACTCTCGCTAAATCATCCTTGTTAGTCTTATGTTCACATTTTACAGCCGCTCTCTGAGATGTCGATTAATTTCTAATTCTTCATTAAAGTTAGTCTGTCTCTTTTTATATTATAATAATCGTAAATATAAGACGAGAAGTACCTTAATGATGCATTAAAATTAACTGACGTCTCTGAGTCAATAAGACTTATTTTTTGTTTTAAACGGTTTTCGAACCGTCGCGTCGTCTTGGAGTTACGTAGTATACAAATTCCTTGTAGCTGTAGTAATTACCAGTGATATAATACGAACAGTCGTCGTAGACTTTAAGCTTTGAATATTGTTACTTTTACATTTATTTGCATTGATTTACTACCAAACGTTTGGTAGTAAATCAATGTTTATTTGTGATAAGACCGAATAGAGTGTAATTTAACGTAATATTTATGTTTTGAAAATTCGTAAAAATAAATTGCATACAAATGTTGTAACTGTCTTGTCTTCAAAAGGCTATTTTAAATCTTTTTGCGACTTACCTAAGGATGTTGTAGCACTATCTGCATATTTTGAATGCGACTTTGAGTAGGTAACAGTGGCAATTTATTTATCTATATAATAATAAACACGATTTTATTTCTTATAAATAATTATAAGTATGATGGATTTTTATTTTATTATTGCTTACAATGATATAAGTATTAGCTATACCCTTATACCGTAATAAAGATAATAATAATAATAGAATTACAACATAAAATTAGAATAGAAATTTGAGCCGCGATTATAATTTTGTTACACAAACAAAAAGAAAAGAGAAAAAATAAACATAAGTCACAGTTACAAAATATTTTCAATTTCGTCTGTTATATACACGTAAATAGTTCTTGATAGGTAGGTAGTGTGTAAATTTTTCTAGTAAACATGTAGTTTATTTCAAACATACATTTCGACAAAAATAGTTTGAACAATATTTTTATAACTATGCATTATATTAAAGACAATGCGGGAGTATATTCCACTTCAATGCCGAGTGAACTTCATAAATGTATTTATTTCCACAAGGAGCTCTCCAAATTCAATAATGTCAAACATAGTAGTGTAAGATTACCTAACTACTATGTAAAGGCAAGGAGCAAGGACGGGTAGAAAGCGTTATTTATTACTCTCTTCTGGTAATATAGTTCACGGTAGTTACGTAGTCTCTCAGTCTTATAAACCTCACACCAAAAAGCTGAGGTCTTGAATTAAATCCGTTACTGAAATAGCTCAAACATGTTTTTGAAAATGCGGACTGCCGAATAAAAATGATTACAGAATAATACTGTCAGATAGTGCTATTGTATACACATAAGTAATAATTATAAACGGCTTATATTAAAAGCCCGTAAATTACATAAAATTAAAGCACCCAATGTATCCATCACTTATTGCATTACGAACCACTCGTGCAACTCACAATAGGTACTATGAACGACGACGCTTCGAGTCCACACATTATTTCAATCCGGCCCAACGTCTTAGTTGCTAAAGCGATCGTGAAACATTAAAACGAACGGATTCGACGCGGGCGGACGACCCGGCCGCGAAATCGCGAGGACGTGTTCATTTAGGCGTATAACGGTAGTACAAAATTGGTCCATGTGTCGGGTGGGGCCACTTTAGAGGAAGGAGCGAGCGTCATCGGGGCGGGCGCGCTTTATACGGTGGCAGAAGTGGAAACGTTGGCGGGGCGTCGTGTGGGCGTACGTGGCTAAAGCACTCCTGCTCCCGCTCACGCTTACGCTCCCGCTGCGGCTCCCTCGTCCGTCCCCGCTCCCACTCATGCCCCAAGCGCGGCTGGCCAGTGAGCCGCATGAGGCGGACTCGGCGAGCGAACGCGACGATGCCTGGGAGCGGGGTGCGCTCGTCTCGCTTGCCTCACACTACCTGTTAGTAAAGTATTTATGTATCAGAAACATTGTATATAATCAAAGATCAAAAAGCCATATGTAAGACATATCAACCGCACAGAACTGTAGCATATGTAGCATTTTTACTTATCAATCGTAAACTTAAGGTCTATGTTAGCTCTTCACCCCAAAGTTTTTCGTTTTATATTGGTATCTCAATTATATTATAATCAAGCCATGATAATACTAAAATTGTATAAAGGTGCGATAACTGTACATAACGCCCTTTAGTTAGGTAAGTATAACGTAGCACACTACAATGTCGTTGTAATTTTGTTGTGATAATGCATTACTAAGTAATAAATAAATGCATACTAGCATAAAACTTAACGATTATAATACAACGTCAATCTGACATAGAGCTTTCAGCTGTTTTTAGTAGCTTTGGTTTGTTTTCAACACACTTGTTCGTAAAGTGGAACTAATTTCACCGGTTTTAGATATATAAAGCAGCCCATAAAACACGTGTGCGTTATGCCTAGGCACGCATCACAAAGTCCGACAATACTGCACTTGCCGGCCGCGGCAATAATGTACATTTAAAAAAAAAAGCTAGAGGTGATATAAAAGACATCAACGAACTACACTGATTTTTCCACGATTTTTCAAACGAATATTTTCATACCATTATTTAGTGTTGTACTATTCAAAGTTGTTTTAATTCAAAATGCAAACGCACACTAAGAAGGGTTTTTAAAAAAATCACCCTAAAGGAATGAAATAGGGATTGCAAGTTTGTATGGAAAAATCTTTAAATTAGCAACGATTTTGATAAAACTTGAGACTCATGCTCTTAAAAATATTTCATTGAACACATGTTTCTTGGTTTATTGGAATTCACCCCCTAAGGGTGCAAAATAGGGGTTGAAAGTTTCTATGGAAAATATTTTAAATCTGCTCCAATTTCTATGAAATTTATTATCCGGGCTTAAATATATTGGAGGTCGCATATGTACTGGCCTGTGTGATAATCTTATTACACATGACATAAGTTTGAAATTTGTATTGTGACAGATTTGTTTTATATTTTTGGCTTCTGAATCTTGTGAATGAACCAAAATAAAACTTACACCATCCAGACCACTGCTGCTACTTGTTTTTTCATTAGGTTATGGTCTTTTTAGACGCACTGGTGGTGTAAAGAAATAATTGGTTTGAATATTGTGTGGGTGTGAAACTTGCGTAATTCCTGAAACTATGTCGGACGAAGTTGGCTTAAGTGGAATAAGGAAGCTGAAGGGATCGTCGGATTACCCAAATTGGAAGTTCTTGGTACGTAATTACTTGGAAAATAAAAACTGGTGGAAAGTAATCTCCAGAGAAAGTAAGGATGCTGTAGATGCTGACGTAGACAGAAAGGCACGAACGACTATTTGTTTGTTGTTGGAACCAGAGTGCTTTACCCATGTCTATAACGCGAAAACGGCAAAAGAGGCCTGGGACAGCTTACAGAAAGCGTACGAAGACAAGGGTTGGGGAAGACGTATACATATTCAGCGAGAGCTTTTCAATAGTAAGCTGGAAAATTTTGATTCTATGGAAAGCTACATATCCAAAGTTACATTCCTTACACAACAATTGACGGATATTGATGCTGGAATCTCTGATGATTGGATCATATCGATTTTGCTAGGTGGATTGACCTCTGAATACGGGCTGTATTATGGCTGTCGATAATAGTGGCCAAGCAATCACGTTAGAGCAAATTAAGACAAAATTGTTGCAAGAAGGAAGTAGACAGAGCAAGTTGAACACAGATTACGAACAAGCCTTAGTTGTACGCAAAGGACAGACTGATGCCAGATCTAACATTAAAACGAATGATCGTAAGCAGAAATTCGTGTACAAATGTTTCAAATGCCACAAGCAAGGACACAAAGCGTCAGAATGCAAGGAGCGCAACAAAACTGCGAATGTTTGCCTGAACGCAAAGGAGGCAATTGACGAAAATAAGTGGTATCTTGATAGTGGGTGCTCAAATCATATGACGCACGACAAGAACCAGATGTTGTCATATAAACCTGAAAACGGCAACATGAAGATCTCCGTGGCAAATGGGGAGAAATTATCGGTAAAAGGACGAGGGAACGTTGAACGTAATGTCAGCGAAAATGAAAAATTAATTTTGGAAAATGTTTTACATGTACCCGATTTGTCGATGAATTTAATTTCGGTGAGCGATTTGACCAAGAAAAAATATTGCATCAATTTTGACAAAGAAGGCTGCATTATTCGAAAAGAGAATCGAACTATTGCGCGCTGTCAAGAAGTTGACGGAATTTACGAGTTGACAGAGCAGAAGAAAAATAACAACGTCGTAAACATGACATTGTCAAAACAAAGCGAAAATATTTCTAACGTTTGGCACAAAAGATTAGCGCATTTAAGTCGAAATTATATGTTGAAAATGAAAACGATGGTAAGCGGTATGGAGTTTAAAAGTACCGACTTGTTCGAGCCATGTATTCCGTGTATTGAAGGAAAGACATGCAAAAGTCCCTTTAAAAATAAAGGTACGAGAGCAAAAGAGATATTACAAATCGTACACAGCGATATTTGCGGACCAGTCGAAGAACCATCGATCGGAGGTTCGAGGTATGTTCTTCTATTTATTGACGATTTTACTCGGAAGACTCATGTTTATTTTTTGAAGAATAAAAGTGAAACATTCGATAAATTTCGTGAATATAAGGCGGAAGTCGAGAACGAGACGAGTAAACGCATAAAATGTATTAGATCTGACAATGGTTCAGAATTCTGTAATGGCAATTTTAAATTCTTTTTAAAGTCCGCAGGAATAAAACACCAGACGACTATACCTTATACGCCAGAACAAAATTCCGTCGCAGAGAGATCTAACCGCACTATTATAGAAAAGGCGAGAACATTACTGTCAGAATCGAACCTGAGCAAGAAGTATTGGGCCGAGGCTGTGAATACTGTGGTTTATTTAAAGAACAGAAGCCCCACAAAAGCTTTGAATAATGCTGTACCAGAAAAGCTTTGGACTGGAAAAGATGTAGATGTCAGCCATCTGAAAATCTTTGGTTGTTTGGCTTATAGACTGATACCGAAACAAAAGAGACGTAAACTGGACATGAAGACGGAACCGATGATTTTAATTGGATATCCAAAAGGGATATCGTTTGATGAATCCAAAGACCAGTGAAGTAAAAACTGCGAGGGATGTAAAATTTTTGGAAAATGTTTTTCTTCAAAAAGAAAACATGGAAAAGTCGATGTCGGAGGCCGTCATAAAACTGAATATGGATGACTTAACTCCATCCAGTTTCCCGAGCGGATCGAGAAGTGGACTAGAATTATCGGTGGCTCACGATGATTCATTCCGTGATGCCGTAGATGAGAACGTGGAAATTCCTGAGGAGATACTATCTAGACCTGAAGTATTTGAGCAAGTGCCTGATGAGGTGTGCCCTGAACAAGAGGTGGTACCTGTACTACCTGAAAGAAGGTACCCTGCAAGAGAACGCAGAGAAGTTGATCGGTACGGATGCAACGCTACTTATGCCAAGGAAAGTAATCTTGACGGCGATCCATTAACTATTGAGGAAGCTTTGGCGAGACCCGATAGTGACTTATGGCGAAAAGCAATAGATGATGAGCTAATGTCCCTGAAAGAGAACCAGACGTGGACACTGGTGGATCTACCAGCTGACAAGAAGCCAATTCAGTGTAAATGGGTATTCAAGATCAAGAAAGACAGCGACGGCAAGGTAACGAAGTACAAAGCGAGACTAGTAGCAAAGGGGTTTACGCAGGTATGTGGTGTAGATTATACACAGACGTATTCTCCGGTAGCTAGGAGTTCGACTTTACGATTGATATTTTCACTTGCTGTCGAATACGGTTGGTTTATTGACCAATGGGATGTCACGACTGCCTTTTTATATGGTAGGATAAAAGAGGACATTTACATGCTTCAACCGAAAGGAGCAGTCGCCAAAGGTCAAGAAACCAAAGTATGTAAGTTACAGCGGTCTTTGTATGGATTAAAACAAGCCTCGAATGTTTGGTTCAATGAATTAGATACAGAAATGTTAAATTTAGGCTTTATACAATCCAAAATAGAACCGTGTTTGTATCAAAAGCAGCTTAAAAACAACAAGAAGTTGATTGTTGTTATATACGTCGATGATCTCTTTATATTTGGCAATTGTGAAAAGGAAAAGCAAAATTTAAAAACCAGCTTGCTTGATAAGTTTAAAGTGAAGGATTTAGGCGCAGCTAGACATGTTTTAGGTATGAGACTGAGGAGAGATAACGGAGTAATTTATCTAGATCAGGAACAATTCATTTTAGATATCTTGAATGACTTTAACATGACTGACGCTAAGCCGGCTGCTACCCCGATGGAAGTGGGAATGAAATTAGAAAAGTCAACAAGTTCCCATTGTAGTCTGCCTTACCAGAGTTTGATAGGATGTCTAAATTACTTAGCCTGCAATACGCGGCCGGACATATCACACGCGGTTAGTGTACTTTCTCAATTCAATTCGTGTTATGATGAATTACACTTTAAGTGCGCGAAACGAGTCTTGAGATATTTAAAAGGTACATCAAATCTTTGCCTTACTTTTCGAAAGTCAGGAGATTTAGATTTACGTGGTTACGTCGATGCAGACTGGGGTGGCGCAGTTGATAGGAAGTCTTTCACAGGACTGATTTTCAAATTAGGCAAAAATATTGTTTCGTGGGAGAGCAGGAAACAAGCTACTGTATCCTTATCCTCCACAGAAGCTGAGTATGTAGGACTGAGTCAGGCTTCAAAGGAAGCTCTTTATTTACGCAGTTTATTAAACAGTTTGATAACTGTAGACAGTAAGGCCGTAGTAATTTATAATGACAATCAGTCGGCGCATAAAATAGCAGGTAACAAAATGATGCATAATAGGACAAAGCACATAGACATCAAATATCATTTTATTCGTGAGTGTGTACTGGCTGATAAGGTTGAGATAAAGTACATGTCAACTGATAAAATGGTAGCGGACATCTTAACTAAAAGCGTGCATGGCCCGAAGCTTAAAGATTTTTTGAAAGACTTATCCCTGTAAAATTATTCTATTAAGGGGGCGAATCGTTAGTTAGTGATGTTTTGATATGCTATGTTTGTTTTTTTTATGTGTTTTGTAATAGATTAATTTTCAGAATATTTCTTTCGTTATGCATATTGTGGTAAATTTTGTTAGTTTTCTTTTGTTTTTGTGTGGTACTCTTGCTTGAGTACGACGGTGTACTGTCGAACACCAAAATGTTATTGTGATAATTTGTTTAATGAATCGAGTACAGACAAGTACAGAAGTGCATAGGCATATATGTAATAGATTAAGGGGGCGTATTGGAGGTCGCATATGTACTGGCCTGTGTGATAATCTTATTACACATGACATAAGTTTGAAATTTGTATTGTGACAGATTTGTTTTATATTTTTGGCTTCTGAATCTTGTGAATGAACCAAAATAAAACTTACACCATCCAGACCACTGCTGCTACTTGTTTTTTCATTAAGACAGAGCAAGTTGAACACAGATTACGAACAAGCCTTAGTTGTACGCAAAGGACAGACTGATGCCAGATCTAACATTAAAACGAATGATCGTAAGCAGAAATTCGTGTACAATAATCTTATTACACATGACATAAGTTTGAAATTTGTATTGTGACAGATTTGTTTTATATTTTTGGCTTCTGAATCTTGTGAATGAACCAAAATAAAACTTACACCATCCAGACCACTGCTGCTACTTGTTTTTTCATTAAAATAGGGTACAGTATTATTTTTCCTACGGGAAAATATAAATTCCCACGGAAAAACAATAATAACGCGGGCGAAGCCGCGAGCGGAAAGCTAGTCATTGATAAATACACAAAAATCAGTCATAGTGATGGCAATGTGTTACGTCGCGCTAGTACTTCCTGCAGGCCAATTGGCTAGATGACTAAAAATTTTTTTTTGTTTTAATAGAAGCTCATTCATATAATAAACATAAAGAAAAATCGGTTTTCGAATAACTATAAAAACAACCGAGATATAATGTATTAAAGATTTTTCTCCATCTCTTTCTAGCAAAACGGCAATTTACAAAGAGTCAATATGGCCGTACTCAACAATGACGTCACAGTTGATGTCGGATCTCTCTGTCTAATCGCTTTCAAATTAACAACTTAAAATGCTTGTATCTAAGGTATTTCTAAGCCGATTTTAATTCTAATTTCACAGGACTGCGTCTTTTTCTACGGTATTTTAATATTTAATGACGAGACGTAAAAATTTGAATTCAGTCATCATCCCAATTATGGATCTTTCATCGTATGACATGGTATAAATTTGAGAAAAAGAAGTCCTGAAATGCTGCATTTCGTATTACCGATCTCCAATGATATCATCACTATGGCATAACTTCAGTGATGTCATCATTAAATAATTAACAAATGATCAAAAATCTGACCGGAAATCGTATTTTTCGATTTGCACTTTGATATCATATGATATCATTTGCAAAACCATGAGATCGGTAATGGGCCGTCTGATGTGTTCGACTACTACGGACTTGCCCAACTAATCTGTATCTTTTGTAGCGCAGCTGCTACACGAGGTGCTACGCGATGCTACGAGTTATGCATAAGGAAAGTTTAATATTTTGCTTTGGCTTTGTTTTTTGTCTGATTCCAACAGTACTAGGAACTAAGGATGAACAATTGTGCACTCAATGTGTTTTCTTTTTGATACTCTATCAATATTATAAACAAAAGTTTTTTTTGCTAAGTACAGATTACAGAAAGAGTGCAAGTGCGGACGCTGCACGCTCGACGTGCACTTCCCGCGCTCTCCTCCGTAGTGGTCCCCTACACCTTCTCCATTTTTCTAGATCTTGTTTGAATGATTTGATATTACCTATAGAAAGAGTGCGAGTGCGGAGGCGGTGGCAGGGCCGGCGGTACGGGCGCGTGCGGCTCCGACGCAGACCGCTGAACGCTCGGTGTGCGCTCGCCTCGCTCTCGCCCGTAGCGTCCCGCCCCGCGCTCTCCGTTCCAGCCCCATTCCCATTGGTCCTGAATATTTTTTGATTACAATAAAAATAATAATGTTCTGATACTGTCACTAAATAAAAAATTACTTTATCGGCAAACGCATACCACTGATTTTTTGTAGGCTCGATAGTCGGCAGGATTTTTCCGCCGACCCGTCGACCGACTCAACGCACACGTCTGTCGCTTTGTCGGTTGCTATCGAGAGAAGTGCACGTCATGGATTTGACAGGTGTTTGGTACATCCACCGCCGAGCAGTGACACGTCCTTTCTTATTAAGCAAGTGCAAGCGGCCAACTGTCTGTCGGTAAGGTGTGCGTTAACGTATACATTTATGAATTTCGATTTTTCACCTATCGGGTCGACCAAGATTCACCGATTTTTTTGGCCGACTTTTTGTAGTCCGTGTGCGTTGCGACGTAGAAATCCATATTATGTTTCATTTTCCACCGTTAAAAAATTGGTCACCAATAATCGGTCGTGTGTGTTCGCACTAAACGTGTTTTAACACCGGAGCACAGAAAATATAATACTACAGTATTATGACCGGAGTCATTTTACATAAAACAAAAAATCTCATCTATACTAATATTATAAAGCTGAAGAGTTTGTTTGTTTGTTTGTTTGCTTGAACGCGCTAATCTCAGAAACTACTGATCAGATTTGAAAAATTCTTTCAGTGTTAGATAGCCCATTTATCGAAGAAGGCTATAGGCTATATATCATCACGCTAAGACCAATAGAAGCGGAGCACCAATTAAGAATGTTTCAAAATCGGGGGATTTTTTTTCCTATTGAGAGCTTCCGCTGCGTGTTTCGCAACAATCATATAATAAGAAAGTGGTACAAACATCATTGGGTTGTGGGACCGAAAGCGAGGCCTTGGGCAGCGGCTGCGCGGGGGTGTGCGCGGGCGGCGCGTTGTCCCGCTGCAGCAGCTGCAGGATGCGGCGCACGTCGGCCGTCAGCCCCGTCTCCAGCGCCGCCACGCGCCGGCTCAGCTCCTCCAGCCGCGTCAGCACCGTCGCCATCGACGCCGCCGTCGCCGTCGCCGTCGCCGCCGCTCCCACGTTCTGGTATTGGGGGGAGGCGGCGTCCTGCAATTTCACAAAGAACTACATTTTTAGCTTACTTAATTGTTTGTACGTACAGGCTTTGTGATAACAAGGCTAGAACAGCAAAGATAATATTTGTCGTAGCACATTGCCTTAATATCCATGAACTGACGGATTTTATGACAACAATAGGAATGACAAAATAAAGGTTTACACGAACATTTAGCTTATTCTGCTGACCCCTCGACGCCCTTCCCCCTTTCATTCTAATGCCAGGGCTCCACCTGCGTAAGTGTTAACATTAACGCCTGTGTCGTAATACGCCTCATTGAATGCGATAAAAATAATGACTTTACGTGGTGGCCACATCTGCGGAGTTTGATACAAAAGCTATCAACGTCTAATGTCACTACGATCATCATCATCATCATAACAGCTCTTATACGTCCCCACTGACGGGCTCGAGCCTACTCTAAGTTAGGGTGTTTAGGCCTTAGTCAACCACGCTGGCCTAGTGCGGATTGGTTGACTTCACTTCACATACACCTTTAATTTCTTCGCAGATGTATGCAGGTTGCTCCACGATGTTTTCCTTCACCGTAGGAGCGTCAGACAAAAGTACATAAAAATTCGAAAACGAAAAACACATTGGTACATAGCGGTTTCGAACCCCGGACCTCCGGATTGGAAGACAAGTGCCGAGTCCACAGCGCCACCAACGCTCTCTGTCACTAACAATGCCGCATAGATATTAACGCGTTACGCTGTTGGCCACATCTGTGTAGTGTCAAAATTATCCCGTATGCTAACGCGCAAGGACGCAGGTGGAGCCGTAACGTAGCATAACAGAGAAAGACTGTAGCACCAACACATCCTGTTGGTCCACATACCTGCTGCGTAGCATTTTGAGTCCTCTCATTGGCGAACGCGAGCGCGGCGGGTCGTCCGGCCTGGTGGAGGTTGACTGCGGAGTGCGGCGCGGAGCGGGAGGAGGGCGCGCGCGCGGCGGCGGGCGCGGGCGGCGCGAGGATGTCATCGCAGGACACGTGCACGGGCGCGGGCGGGCTGGGTGACGCGTTCGTGTAGTACGAGCTGGGGCTGGGGTTGCTGAGGCTCGACACGGGCAGCGTGGCGCTGTGGGCGGGCGTGCTTACGGCTGGCTCGCCCGCCGCGCCCGTCAGGGGCGACGTGTCGTGCAGCGGGCCCGCCGACGACTGGCGCCGTACTGCCGCCCGCCCGCGGTAAGTTTGCGGCGTCGATTGCGCTGAAAGGTTTCGCTACGTGAACTGGGGAGACTGGGGCCCTACCACGATCAGTTGGAGCAAGGCTACCTAGATCAATGTGTGAATAAAAGAAACAGTCATTTTGTGCTATTAGCTATCTCGCTTCAACTGCGATGTAAACATTGTTTTATGCGATCACGATAGCCCCTTATTGCTTGAATTGTTATCAGTGAGGTAGTTTGAAAATACATAGTATTACTTTGCAATTTATTTGTAAAATATTTTAACTTCATTAAAATCTGTTTATAAACAGATTTATACATATATGTTTAAAAAGTTACTATTTGTTAAGTTTTTACAATAAGTGACTTTTTAAAATTTAAAGTAGGTAGGTAAATTAAATATTTTCGTAGTAGACGTAGATAAACCGAATAATGGTCAAAGTTGTTGTGTATGTATTATAATCATTTTTGTTTATATAAGTTTACAGAACACATGCACTATTAAATGGAGTATACTTACAGTACTTGTTGTGCAGCGGCTGGTGCGTTTTATGATGGTAGAGGTCTGGGAAGCTCCGTTTTAGTTGCGCTAGCATGCCTGCACACAAGGGCCGCGCTCAGAGCATGGCAGCGGGGGCGGGGTGTGCGTTGGGAGCATTATTGGTGTTTAATTTATTACTTTATTCAATAAATTTACAAGTCCAACTCCACACCGCCCACACCACCGACAGGAGTAAATAAATAATATGGTAACAATAAGCATAAAACATGCTGCTGTAAATCAAATAAAAATATTTTTTCTGTGAATTTTTGTCAAGGGTTTGTCGGGTTTATTTTCAATTTGCTTAAAATGTACGATTGTTTCTTCTCTTTTAATGAAAAGGCATTTTAAATAGATAATCATGTCATCAAAGGGCAGGAATGAAAAATATATATAATTTCTTAGACGCTTTTTTAAAATTTCTAAGCTAACGTTAACTTTTAATATATGCGTCTGCAGATCACAGGTATTGAAAATTATTAGTAGCTTAGAAATTGAGGGTACAAAAATTTAAAAAAATATGATACATTAGGTCAGCAGAAAAAATGGAATTTTAATTTTTGGAAACGGTACATCTTAGCGCTATCATCATCAGCCCACACACGTCCACTGCTGGACATAGGCCTCTCCAATTGCAAGCCACTGAGCACGATCCGCGGCTACTCTCTTCCAGCTTTTGCCAACCACCTTGCAAAGATCGTCGCTCCACCTAGTCTGAGGGCGTCCTACACTTCGCTTGCCGACGTATGGTGTCCACTCTAGCACTAACTTTCCCCAACAGTTGTAGATTGTGCGGTTGATGTGGCCAGCCCATTGCCTCTTCAACTTGCTTATTCGGTGAGCTATGTCGATAACCTTCGTTCTCTGTCGGATCACCTCGTTACGTATCTGATCCTTCAGAGAGACTCCGAGCATAGTCCTTTCCATGGCTCGCTTGAGCGACTTTTAATTTGTGGACTAGCCCTACCGTGAGTGGCCATGTTTCGGCTCCGTATGACATGACAGGTAGGACGCACTGATTAAAGACTTTCGTCTTGAGACATAGGCGAAGTAAAGACCCGACGTAATTTCGAATGCGCTGCCCAGCCCAGCTGTATCCTCCTGTTGATCTCTTTCTCGTTGTTTCTACCAAACTGTACAATTTGCCCAAGGTAGACATACTCCTTAACAACTTCGAGAGGACTGCCTTGTACTGCGATCGGTTCCGGGATGACATGCTCGTTGAACATAATCTTGGTTTTATCCAAATTCATCCGGAGACCGATGCTTTGAGAAGAAGCAGCTAAACCGTTCAGCATATTTTCTAAGTCCTGCAACGTTTCGGCCATGACGACAATGTCGTCTGCAAAACGCAAGTGTGAGATGAACTCGCCATTGATGTTATCGCTGATGTTATCGCATTGATGTTAGCGCTATGGAATCCAGTATACTTTAAACGCAAATAAGTGATTTTACGTACTTAAGACAAATAATTTTCCCGGACCTAATTATCTTTTAAATCATTTTCCAAAGGGGAATTTGCACATAGCTCAATCCAATCTAAGTATGTGTAGCTCTACTCTATTAACAAACACTACGTAACGCTCATGTTATTAAAAGTATTTACATACAAATATTATACATCATATTTCTTTATGTGTAGTTATGTTCAGTATATACAAATAAGTAATCCATTCTCTACATGGGCGTTTGTGGTGTATTTAGAAATTTTGATTTATAAAAAAAATAAGAATATATAATTAATTATTTCGCATTCCAGATTTTTATTATGATACCTCATACCTGTAATAGAGTTGAGCGTTGTCGAACGCTGTTTGCTAAAGTTGAAATTCAGCGGTGTGACGTCCTGGCCAGCCTTATCGGTAGAAAATTCGAGAATGCCGCGACTTGCAGGCGACTCTGTCTCATCATCGCTACATTGGGAATCCTGAGAAGTAAACGTTTATTTATATTGAATGCAGATATCTAGATCTTTCAGCAGGCGGAGTACGGACTGCCAAGACTGGACTTGAGTCAGGCTGATACATCATTATTTCAAAATTTCAGTGACATAATATCTATGTCTTAATAAGTAGCACGACGGCGCGTATTTAGTGTGACTAACGTGAAAAAAAATTCTTGACGCTCGTCAAGGGACACGTGTGACTGAGTTTTAAAAATTTCTTGGCGTGCCTGTGCTCCGACTGCTGAGGGAGACTCTGTAGAGTCGTAAATGCGTCGTCGTAATCGGCATGGGTACCTCTACCACAGATAACATAATACTAGTACCTCTACCTTACCTATTCCTGCCGCCAAGATTTACAAGTTTTAATAGGTAGGAAACACACACTTACCATCAGGTGGGTAGCCTGCTTGTTGGCCAATTTAGTTGTCAACAAGATAAGTAACAATATTTGAAGTAAAAATACTTAACAACAAGAATGAGTGTTTTACTTTATAGACCGCAATGGCAAAATATTAGAACTAGGACAATCAAATCATCTAGAAAAGATAAACATAAATTAAATAGAAAACAAAAAATGTAGAGCTGGAATGTATAAAAAATGATATAGCTATACTACTCATATACGCTGAACATTAGTTGCATAACTACTTAAATGCAAGTTCTATAAACTTTCAAATTTAAAGAGATATTTATTTGTGTCTAGCTAGACATGAGCTAGACAAACGTGGATCTATCAAAAGCTCTTGTTTATGATTGAAGTGTTTGACGTAGTGGCAAAGCTGAAACAGTAACAGTTAAGAAATGACATGTTTCTTAGTGGTATTTTATGCTTTCTCGGCATTTATTCATAAACATTATACGATGCTCGCAGGCGCACTACGAGCGCGCCTGCTTTGCAAGATATGTAACAAAACAAAAAGAAAAATATTACCTTCATAAATACTTAATCTGCGACAGTATTTTAATCATTTATATAATTCTTTTATAATAAAAATAAGTTGCGGCTTCTGACGTTTTGTGCCATTTTATAAACATGTTGTATAGATAGTTTATCAGTTGTTGTTCATTAGTATAAAAGAAAATTGACAACAAGCACTGTAGCTGTAGTTTGTACGCACCACTTTATCTGCAAACGTTTCTGTGTGGGGACGGCGCGTGGTCCGGGCGTAGGCTTCGCGCAGGAGGCGTGCGTCCGAAGGGTTCTCGTAGCGCATACGACGCCTGGGTTCTATGCCGCTGAGTTCCTCCTGCATCATAGTGAAAAAAATACGATTCGTCGTGTGGACGTGTGGTAATCAATAGATAGAAACACGTCATTTTGCTCGATACATAACAAAAACTAGTACAGTACAATTAGCGCCAAGTCAAGCTTGACATTTTTCTCTACGAAAACCGCCGTTATTACAAGCGGCTTATTAGTGGTCCAAAGGTCAAACAGTATACCTCGACGCGACGCTTACTGTACATACGCAAACAGCGAAAAAGGCAGCCTTATCTCCTTATGAGATCTCTACCAGACAACTTTAGGTAGAAAAGCTATGATCAGGTAGATGTTTGATGACAGTTACTTACAAATACAGAAATGTAGATACAATAATATTAAAATATACGAGAACTAATGGCTATTATACCCTACAATGGTTAGGTATCTGAATCGTCTGAACAGTGAGACTGATTGAAGTTTTGGGTAGAGTGTATGGGTAATGCTTGGCTGAAAACTTCCCCTGAAAACCTCAACATCAGAGGAGTTTTCAGTTGTTATCGATAGATGACTCTATCAATCTATATTTCAAGAAAAAAATTGTCGCACAAATCATGAGTGTTATCATCTTTGGGGATTGGAGTCGCTCACGTCCGTAGGTTTTACCCTCGAGACCCTACACGTGATCCCCGGGTGGTGCTAATCGAGTGACCAACTTCTGGTGGTAGGGCTTGAAAAACCCGACTGGCTAGCGACCACCGTGCGCATGATGTAAAACCCGTCAAGTGGCCATTTTTGTCCGCGTTTCGGGATCAGTCTGCGCACAGCCAGAGCTTGAGGGGTCGTTGCTGCGATTCGTATGGTTTGTGCGGGCTTCCGTCGACCCAGTGCCAGGTTGACTGCGTTGACCCTCCGCCCAGGAAGACCCGAAGAAACGGCTGTTCCGCTGGCCGCCCGTGGTATAGTACAGGGGCCCAAGCGGACCTAACCAGTCCGTGAGGCTGCCCCACCATGCCACGCATAATCTCGGGGTGGTCCGTCGTGCCGGTTGGTGACCGGACGGTGGGTCCCGGCGGCCACTTCCGGGGGGGTTCGGGGGCCCTTCCGTGCGGAGGGTCAGCGCAAATCAGCTGTCGGCTGTTCCCTGGCGAAACAGGCCTACACACATTAACTATGCGAAGCGCAGCAAGGACACCTCAGTTTCACGCCTCTCACTCCAATAATTATGGCAGCGCAAAATATTAAGACTGGTCGTACAGCGGTGCATTATCCCACCAAAACACCATTATTCGAGGTGGGGCTCGCTAACATCCGCGGGCTCCATTCTAACCTCTTAGCTGTCCACCACCATCTCGAGACAGCCCGTCCAGCAATGCTGTTTTTGACGGAGACGCAAATTATCTGCCCGGCCGATACAGGCTACCTTAATTACCCCGGCTACGCTCTTGAGGAGTCCTTCAAGGCGAAGGCTGGTGTTTGCTTGTTCGTCCGGGCGGACGTTTGCTGTCGTCGCCTGCGCTGTTTGAAGGAACCTTCCTTTTCCATCCTTGCGGTACACGTCGATTTTGGCACTCATTGCCGTGTCTACGTCTGCGTCTACCGTTCCCATCGTGGTGACTTGGAGACAACTCGACTTTTTGAACATCTAAGTCGGGTGGCAGATGACGCGCAGGAGCGATTTCCTTCCGCCGAGCTGGTGTTTTTAGGGGACTTCAATGCTCACCACGAGTTGTGGTTAAGTTCCTCTAAAACTGACCATGCGGGTAGGACTGCCCACGCATTCGCTCTCACGCACGACCTGACACAATTGGTCACCCAGAACACCAGGGTACCAGATATTATCGGTCAAGCGCCCTCTTTATTGGACCTTCTGTTGACAAATCGCCCTGACGGATATCAGGTGGTGGTTCGAGCTCCACTAGGATCTTCGGATCACTGCCTGGTATCCGTCTCAGTGCCTCAGGCGTCACGACCGTCGCCTGTGGTTGCAGCACGCCGTCTGTGGCACTATGCGTCAGCAGATTGGGACGGTATGCGGGATTATTACGCATCTGTTCCTTGGTGGCAGCGCTGTTTCAATAGGATGGATCCGGACTCCTGCGCTACCTCTGTTGCTGACGAGATCATACTAGGAATGGAATATTATATTCCGCATTCCAATCTCGTCAGTAGAGGCAGACGTAACCTCTGGTTCAATCGCGAGTGCGCCTCTGCTGTTGAAAACAAACAGCTGGCTTACCGCGCTTGGATCAGAGGCCGAGCATCTAAGGATCCCAATACAAGCCTACTGAAAACAGCCTACAATAATGCCACCAAGTTATGTAAGAGGGCTTACATTAGAGCGGATGCTCAGCGCATTGCACAAGTGGGCCAGGAACTGCTATCGCACCCTACGGGTAGCCGTTCTTTTTGGCGCCTGGCCAAAGCTGTGCAATCAAACTTCTGCCAACCCTCGCTGCCACCGCTGAGACTTGCCGATGGCTCACTTGCTCATCAGCCGCAGGAGAAAGCCGACCTCCTGGCAAAACTCTTTGCGGCTCATTCCCGTGTCGATGACTGTGGTACACAACCTCCGAAACTGTCCCATTGTGGCAGCACCATGCCCGATATTCGTATCAGACAGCGTGATGTGCGGGCGGAGCTCCATTCGATCGATACTCGAAAAGCAAGTGGACCAGACGGCATTCCTGCGATTGTTCTTAAGAAGTGTGCAGCGGAGTTGACTCCGGTCCTTACGCGTCTATACCGTCTGTCGTTCTCTGCTGGTTGTGTGCCGAAATCTTGGAAAGAGGCCAATGTCCAGCCGGTTCCCAAAAAGGGAGATCGTTCTGATCCGGCTAACTATCGTCCTATAGCCGTCACTTCCATTTTGTGTAAAATCATGGAGAGGATCCTTAATACACAGCTGATCCGTTACCTGGAAGGTCACTCGTTACTTAATGACCGACAGTATGGGTTTCGTCCTAAACGGTCAACAGGTGACCTTCTAGCGTTCCTTTTGCACAAATGGGGTGAATCTATCGATAAGCGCGGCGAATCGGTGGCTATTAGTCTCGACATCGCCAAAGCTTTTGATAGAGTCTGGCACAAGGCTCTTCTTTCCAAGCTTCCGGCATACGGATTACCCGCGCAGTTCTGTACGTGGATTGCCAGCTTCCTCCACGAGCGTAGAATTCGCGTTGTCGTTGACGGCTGCGCTTCGCGGTTCGTGGCAGTGAACGCTGGTGTTCCGCAAGGCTCCGTTCTATCCCCCACATTGTTTCTTCTGCATATCAATGATATGCTTTCCTTGGGAGCTATACATTGCTATGCAGACGACAGTACAGTGCATGGGGGATATCACGGAGCCTCGAGGGCTGCTCGTGGTGATATTGGTAGGGAAAGGCAGAATCTTATCATTGAGCTCAACAGGACGCTGGACCTCGTCTCCGAATGGGGCTCCAACAATCTTGTTGAGTTCAATGCTAAGAAAACACAGGTGTGCGTGTTCTCGGCGAAAAGGTCACCTTTCCTCCCCCTTCCTTCTCTTCAGGGCACAACCCTTCACACACAGAGCAACATCACCTTGCTCGGAATGAACATTCGCTGCGATCTGAACCCCAGAGACTACATCGAATCCGTCATAACTACTGCCTCACGGAAACTCGGTGTCCTGAACAAGGTGCGTAGGTATTTTGCGCCGGACCAACTATGCTTGTTGTATAAAACTCAGGTTAGGTCTTGCGTGGAATATTGCTCGCACCTTTGGGACGGCTCCGCTCAGTACCTCCTCGATGCTCTGGACAGATTGCAGCGTCGCGCTATTCGCATAATTGGCGATGTAGAGGCAACTAACACCCTCGAGCCTCTACAACTTCGTCGTGACATCGCCTCTCTTAGCGCCTTTTACCGAATGTTCCATGGGGAATGCTCTGAGGAGCTCTTTAACCTTATCCCTCCCTCTCCATTCCTTAACAGAAACACGCGTAAGGGCCTTCGGAGTCATCCGTACACTGTGTCCTCCTTTTCACACCGTACCAAGAAATTCCAAGATTCCTTCTTCTGTCGTTCATCCCACACTTGGAATTCTCTACCTGCGCACGTGTTTCCTCCATCCTACAACATGGGTTCCTTCAAAAGAGGCGTGAAAAAGCATCTTTTGGGCCGGCAAGGGGCGGGCAGGTAGGAGAGTGGATGTCGTCCCTACTCTATCTGTCAACTCATTTGGGCCTCTTTCACCGCTTAACATCAGGCGGGAGGAGGTCATTTGCCGGGCCATCCATAAAAAAAAAAAAAAAAAAAAAAAATGGTATTTAGGTCGGGCAATAAGGCCCCCCCATTATGTACCACCAGTAAAGAGGGTTAGAGCATGGGTTAGTAGCTTCAAGTATTTAGAGCATATACTTACGGAACATTTAAAGGATGATGATGACATTGAAAGGGAAAGGAGAGCGCTAGCAGTCCACTGTAATATGTTGGCCCGCAGATTTTCGAGTTGTAATGAGGAAGTAAAGTTATCTCTATTCCGAGCCTTCTGTCAATCTTTTTACACGTGCAGTTTGTGGATCAATTATACGAAGCTGGCTTATAATACGCTACGTGTTCAGTATAATAATGCATTAAGGGCAGTGTTGGGAAAACCACGGTATTGTAATGCTTCTGCAATGTTTGCGGAGGCACTATTGACGATTTCTATGCCATTATGCGCAAAACGACATCAATGATGAGCAGGTTCCGTGATAGTTCCAACACTGTCCTACGGGTTCTAGCTGATAAAATTGATAGCCCGTTTATTGTGTAAAGGGCAGGTGTACATCTGCAAAATAATGAGAAATAGAAAAGAGGTTGTATATTGTTTGTGTTTTTTTTCCTTTTTTTACTAACAACTTTTTAACCATGTTTTTAGATTTGTATTTTTACTAACAATACTACTAACAAATTTAAGTTACCTATGGACTATTTTGTTTGATAATGACGATTATTTTTATTTTTATAAATTTAAAACACAGGACTAAGAGTGCATGGATTTCAATTGGGTCATTATTGATTTTGATTTGATTATCTATGTCAGCTCTATTTTTTGATCCAAAATCGTGGCACGTCTTCTAAAGCCGTTCAACCATTTTCGTGTGATAAAGTCATAACTATTCTATCTATATAATATAAGCTTTAAGAAAGATCATGACATGATCAGATAGATGTTAAATGATGAGTACTTTGCCGTAACTTCGACAGCAGAGTATACTCGTATCGTACATATTGTACAAGGTAACAAAGTTAATATTTATGATAAATCAAAAATGTTTTGCGCGCATTCTTTTTATCTGTCAAATATCGCTCTGATCGGTGCTGGGCAAACAAATTTAAGGATTCAAAAGAGTTGTTTATCAAGTCATATTTCCAATCGATTTTCCGAACGTCTGAGGCAAAATAAGCGCGTGATTTTTGCTTGAAGGGGCTGTAGACACTGACATCTCGCATGTTGTAGGTGATCTCCAGGTTGTTGACGAAGGAGGCGCGGAACTCGGGGTAGAAGTCGAGCACGTCGAGCAGGTCGTCGCGATGCACGCGATGCAGATCGCAGTAGGTGAGCGCGCGCACGCGGCAGTTGCTGCGTCCCACTGTGGCGTACACGCACGGGTTCTCGCCGAATATGTCATCCTTGCCTATACAGTAAACAAACGTTTTTCTTAAATTCTGTAATTGCGAAAATAGTGCGCTGCTGATAAAGAATTTTTATTGCAAACCGATTTGTGGTTCTTTGGTGCGCTTGAAGGGTTAGAGCTCTGCTTTTTGATACAGTGAATGTATTTACGTGGTTTGACATATTATAAAGTGTCTACCAGTGATATTCTGATTTGCACTTTTTTAATTTTGAACAATAAACTATAAAAAGTTCCATACAAATTTTAAACCTCTATTCATTCCCGTAGGGGTTGATTATGCAGAAATTTTATGTCACGGATATTGGCATTTAAAGAAGAACTTGCTGGTGAAAGTTCATATGTTTAGCTTAATTGCTTTATGCTCGGTTATAATGTTTCAGTTAGAGAGGACCTTACACTACGATAGATAGGATAAATAAACAAAAATGTATATTGTTCAACAAATATAAGGTATATATTTCAATTTTTTCTTTATTCACTACATTTTCCGATTACTATATAATTATGTAATTGCTTAATTATGATACGTAAAAATATTCTAGAATCCGATATGTAGCTATTTTAGCTATAGGCTCCACCTACGAATCGACTTTATGAACCCTTTATTTATACTGCTGGCTTAAAATTTTTGGATGACATCAACTCAATAACTATCAAGAACCTATGCAGGATACTATGATAGATAGTTAGATATATATTATTTTGGTACATTAGGATAGAGAAACATGCATGCACAAAATCTTACATAAAAGTAATGCACCAAAAAGATCTCCACTCTATGCATGGACTGCTACGGTATTTCAATTTTTTTTCAATAGACTAGGTGCAATTTTAAGTTTAGGAAAGTAAAATAGAAAAGCATAATAACAGGTGCATGGTACGTACCCAGAATAGCCATGACAATGTCGTCTTTTAAAATTTCGATGGATCCTCGCGAAATGAAATACAGCGACGTAAGAACATCACCTCGATGAGCTAGCGTTTCACCGGGAGGTGCGTGTGTAGTCTTAAATCTCAACGATAGGGCCCTGAAAACACAAAAGAACAATAGGTTCTCTCAACTTGCATGTGTTAAGATCTGTGTTTTTTAAATTTGGATAGCATGAGAAAATTCTAAACCGTAAAAAATGCAAGTAAACTATTTTTGGGACTCAATAAATGTTTTGTTATGACAAGAACATTGGCATAATATTTTTTTGGTCAAACGTAATTTCAAGATTCAAGATTCAAAACATTTATTCCACAAAAGCACAAATAGGCACAACAATTCAAAGTAGTAATTATACAATTTAAAAAAAAATGATACAAGGACACAAAAACAGAGCAATGAGATACTAATAACAAAAATACCATTTTATGACGTATACTTTAATACTGTGCTGTGGTGCATTGTGGAATAGGTCACATCTCAGCATGTGCTGGGGCCGAAGCCACAGCGCTGGTTTTCTGATGTGACCTGACGCAGCTTTTTAACCTGCGCAGCGAGGTTAGTTGCGTGTCAGACCATAAATGATAAAATAAATATACATTATATACGCATGGAAAAATACATGAATGAAATTAAAAGATATGATTGTGTGTGTGTAACCAGATACTGATGTTGTATGGTCTAGGTATGTGTATGTAAGTACATGAAAAACATATATAATTTACCAAATATTAAATATCATTAGTATACCTATACATAGCTATAATATACATATTAAATACATATACATAGTAAGTAAAATTTGACCATAAAATTTAGTAAAACAGAAAAAAAAATAATGCGAATCGACTCAGTTTAATGTAAGGATTATTTCATTTCGTTTAATTTGATATTGAAAGAAAAAATCAGAGCAGCGGGGATCTGATTTATTTACGCTACATTGAAATAATCCTTTCATAAAATTAAGTCGATTTGATTTAGATTTTTTTTCAGTTTGAATAATGGACAACTCACGCTTGACCAAAAAATTATTATGTCAAAGATGTTTTTATAAAAAACATTAATAGTTCCTAAGATCGTTTTAGTGTATCTTTGTCGGTTTGGAGTTTTCTAACACTGTCCCAGTTAAAAACACTCTACTATAGTCGTTGACTGCATTTTTTCGAGGTCATTTCCATTACCACTAATATTAGGGGCATTATTGTTAGTTTTAGGAAAGGAAGCCAGTTTTTCTGTGATTGGGCATGTCAAGTATTACTATTCGCCACTGTCAATTTTAAGGCATATGTACAAAGAATTTGTGTTAAAACTTGTGCGAGCTAGTAATTTTTGTGTTACATCTCCATTAATTAATTTACAATATTTTATCTTTATTCGTGTAAGAAGGTCTAGCTCACCTCAGGCATCCGGGACTAGCACCGTCGAATGCGGAACAGTTAGCGAGTAAATTACGATTGAGGTGTAGACAAATATCAGCTTGTAGACACTCCGGAAAGCCTTTAAGGACACTAGATGTGTCGATGCCGTTTGTATAGCTCCATGCGTGTTGAAAGTATTCCTCTAACCTTTGGCGTAATGGGTTTGCAATCTGAAAATTGTTTTAAAAAAGTTTCACAGACAATACGCCAAAAATGGAGCAAGCTATCGCCGAACGTAACACCTTCACATAATTCATATTACTCTTAATTATTTTTAATTTACTTTTAAATTTCTTCCATGGAAATAAAGTTTTCATAAAAAAACATTAACTGCCTTCTATAGCAGATTGGCAATTATCTTTTTTATTTTACAAAATCGTCACAAAAATAGAGTTTTTTTGTCTCCAAACTATAGTTACATCTTATCTTTTCTGTTGTTTATAGTTTAATTATAATTAACGCGTTGTAATAAATAGAAAATAAGTTGTAAATTGTAATGAAACTTGATAGTAAAACAAAAGTGTGCATTTCAAGAGGTGGTTACACACATGTAATTCGATTTTTTTCAAAAAGTGTGCTGTGCTAATTTCATATCTGTGAACAAAGCTAGACTACACCATTGTGATCATAAAAAATAAATATTGTCTTACCTGATGAAACCTAATAAATTCACGTACTCTTAAAATTTGTGTATGATATCTAGCTGTCCCTGAGTATAGTCGTTGTATTATCGCTGACACATTACCGAAGATACTAGCATACATGAGAGCTGAAAGAGACAATAGTCTTTGTTATATATATTGCAATTACATGACTTGTATACCCAATATGATGTGATTTTAAACTAAATAATAGTATGCGACTATTACTTATAGGCAATAAATCAATTGTGAGGTTCCATCGAACGATACATACATCCTACAAGCATAACAAATATCGTAAACCCCTTTTCCATATCAGTGTTGGGAGCGACGTTGCCAAATCCGACACTCGTTAATGAAGTACACGTGAAGTATAGAGCCGTGATGTAGCGCGACCTAAAAGTAGATAGAGTTTGTGCGATGAGTATGTAATGTTTTATGTTTGAAGCAAAGAGTGATTTTCACGTCCTTTACCTCATCGATGGACCAGTGGAATTATCGTATGAAGCCTGAACATCGTTAGCGAGCGCATCAAGCCACCCAATAGGAGCGTGAAGCTGGGGCCTCTCCCAGCTCCCGATAGCATACCTGAATAATAAATCTACGATGAAGTTCATGCGTAATACGAGGCTATATAACCAAAATGGAAGGAGATCTCACCATAAACACGCCAGCCAGTGTGCAATAAGCACAAACGTGGCCATAAGAAGTAGGAGGACGGCAGTGCCATATTCGGAGTATCGATCAATTTTGCGCGCAACCCGCACGAGGCGAAGCAGGCGCGCAGTCTTCAGCAGCCCGATGAGCGTCGTCGTCTGCAACCACCAGAAGCACTGCTCAGAACGCCAACTCCCACACCAGCCACAACTTAGCCGCAACTCAAGCAGGTTATGATTCGTTCGCTTATTCTAAAATAGCATCAACGAGGCTCCATAGCGAAAACCACGCTAACCAAGCAAAAGTTACCTATGAATATGCTTTAGAGCTCAACCAAACTGAGATATACTTTGCGATTAGTCTTACAAGCGATTATCTGAAACTATTGATTAGCTGGCTTCGTAAGGAATGCGGTGCAAAATTGAATGGCGATTCTAAATTTTGATTTAGTTATCAATTAATAAAATACTATACTTTTAATAAAATAAGTGGCAACTATGAGTTTCCGTTTGTGAAATTTTGAGCCGAATTTTTACTTCTGAGAGAGACAAAATGCGTTAACATAATTATAAGAGATTGTGAGAAATTTTGAAACCACACTGTGCAAAAGCCAATAAGTAATCGTTACCTGTAATAAATATTTGTTAATAGTTCTATTGACAATATTTTGCAAGGTGCCCAGTGCTAGTCACGATGTTGTTTGTATCCAGTATCTAATGACGATTTTTATTGGTACGTACCCACCTATTTTTTACCTGGAGGACTTGGTCATGAACGTAAATATGTATAGAAGAACATGCATCTTATTTTTACTTGCTTACAATTTGTGAAGATGTGGGTACCCAATGGGCTTAAACAATTTCTACAAATTAACTAATTTAGTAAGTTTGTACAAAACACTATTCTTGAATTGAAGGAACTCATTCTAAATAGCAACACTAGTAACTAAGTAATTATATATGGGTAGTTTCATTATGTTATTGCCTAGTGTTATTTCGATATTTCATATTGTTGAACATCTATTTAAACCAGATTCCTTTTCAGTCCAGGTTTCTTTCTTTGTAATTTATCTCGTAGATTATTATGATAGTTTATAGTGTAATTAAATATGAATGTTGAAGTAAAATACCTGTTCAATTTTGATGTCGAATGTGTTAGAATTATATGAATCTATATAAAAGGTTTGGAGCATTATTATACCCAATACAAACATAAGACAATATGCATAAATTTGAAAATGGTTTCCGTGATCTAAATTAGTATTAGGTGTAATTATGACCCGTTGCCTTAGTTTTAGTAATGACAAAATTAAGAGGATAAGGTCGGATGAAGATAAACGAAAATAAAAGTATTTATTTGTAAAATATTTTTATTTCAAAAAACAAAACCAAATCAACCAATTATAAAAACATTTGAGGGAAACTAAACTAAACATTTTCATGTTTGTGTGCCTTAACAAATATTATTTGTAAATTACATAAATTTGAGCGTGAACATATTAGTAAATAGGATTGGTTAATATTCTGTACATTGAAATGAGGTATTATAAAACATTAGTCACTGTAAGGTGGGTGCCATAGGAATAACATTATGTAGGTAATGTTGTTATTTTATATGTTGGGGACTGATTACTTAGTGCTCAATGTTGTGAAGAGATATTGGGTTGGGTACCTGTTCAATTTATTGGTACAAAATTAGTTTTCTCTGGGAAGTGTGGGCGAATTTGCTAACAAGCTTTGTGCATTTTGTGATTATTGCACTTTTGCTATGAGAAGCCAATGAAATGGCCCGCCGCAGTAAATCTACTAAATCTTAATAAATTTTTCGATTCTAAAATCATATCAAAGTTGCGATACTTCTATGTACCATTATTAGGAGCTCACAAACTTTCTTCGTTCTATTTCAAAGTTTCGTATTCGTATACGTTACTCAAAGCATTATAACAGAAGTATGTAAGCTTAAATTTATCTATTATTATGTTAATGGAAAGGTGAAGGTCCTCTAGAGGTTACCTTGGTGGCTTGCGACGACGGTTCCCACCACAGATTGCAGTTTAATATTATGAATATTCAATCATTTTTAAACTATGATTTTTACGTGTTGACGGCAAAATTTAAATAAGGATAATGTTGCATGGGATTTAGCTACGTTTGCTTTCTCGCTATAAGTTGCTAACTAAAATTAATAATTCTCTAACCACCATTGTAGACCTTTTCTGCGGACAAGCTCGTGATAACATGGCAGTGAGCTTCATTGATGATCGGCACGGTGTAAAAGAATATGATCAGAATATTTTGCTTATGGGAAGCGTCATTATCTTCCATTAACGCATTCGCACAGTGGTTTGAAAATGGCTAGTGGAATTTAATTGATAAAATATGTCAACTAAAATGTAATAAAATCGAGTGGCAGCAACATAAAAATAGTTCACAAAGATGGTATACCTCATCACTTTCCAGCCCCTGCTGTAACAAGAAATGTTATAAAAGATTCAATACGCACCCACCTTTGGGCTCTCCATTACCATGAATATAAATCAAAGGCATACATTTATCATACATAAAAAAGTTATTTTTAATTAAAATAATAACAAAAACGTTAAAAACAAAAATAGCAATCAAAGTGATCAAAGTAAATTTATGACATGAAAATTATTAACTATTGTTGTTTTGTAGCTTTTAACAAATAAAATTAGTTAGATAAATATAACACGGCCTTAAGTGATAAAAATTAATTGTGGTAACCTGTTTTAATCGTGACTTGCAATAAATGCATTCCACTAGGTAGTGTATTGTGATCAACTAGAAGTTCCAGATGTGCATTTGTCCGAATTAAGGCAAAATGAAAATCCCGAACAAGATTGTAATATATATGAACATAGTCTCAGTCACTTCGCTATATGGCCTAGTTTTTAGAACCTATTTAATCTTTCTATATTTGTAACCGTGTCCCACTGCCTTAATCTTATTGTGTCGTATGGCCTCTTTACTTTTCAGATATGCAAGACACTAAGAATAGCATCAAAACTGGTTTACTTTTTCATAGCGGGATTAACTTAATTTCTTTGTTGCACTTCGGACAAGTGATCGTCTGGGTGGCTATACTAAAAATAGGCTTATATTGACAGTCTATTTCTAGAAGTGTCGTGTGTGAAATGAAATAGAATGGGAGAAGATGCAAAGCAGCTCACTTCATCGGTGTCGGTTCCAAAGAGTAGAAGGTCGAAAGGGATGGCAGCCACGAGGTCGATGAGGAACCAGCCGCGGAGGTAGTGAAGCGCGATCTTGCCGGGGTCTGACTCTACCTCGTCCGCGATGTTCACGTAAGTCGTCCGGAAGTTTATGAGGATATCGATTATGAATGTAACGTCGACTGGAAATAAAATACTCGATTACAACCGTGGCAAGTGTTCCGGATTATCTTTTGAGCACTTTTCAACCTTTCTTTATTACTATCGATACCTACTCAGAGAGGTCGTAACGTTCCAAAAGGGAGTTATGTACTACTTGATTTCTGTCGTCGTTAGTCGGAGGAGAATGTACTTGAGCACCAATCAAATACTCAAGGGCCTTTGAGACACCGGGCACTTTTCTTTAGCCTTTAAACATTGCTCGTTTAGCAACTTGCGATATTAGACACATTATATAACGTACATAATTATAATATGGATGTAGATAAGGAAGGTAGTTATAAATACAAATATTTTTTGCTGGGCAAAAACTGTATTCAGCAGCTGCTTTTATAATGTTTATTTTTAATAGTAAAGTATCTTACATGCTTTAGCACTTTTTGATACATTTAATAACAAATAGCTTTAGCTGTTGTGACCAAGTTGTTTTAGTTGTGAAACTTTTAAAAATGAAAACGAACATTATTTATAATTTTTATTGCATTGAATATTAATTCAGAATGTATATCTATCTCTATGGTCTAAAATATTGTTTATAGGCACCGCAATGCTATAATAGATTAATTATACTTCCGGAAGTTGATCTTAATGCAATATTTGTGATTAAAATAACGGCTATTTGCATTGACTTGATAATGAATCATTTTAGAACGTTCTTTAGAAAATTAATTAATAAAATACTGAATTCGAGTAATAAATAATAATATTTTATTCCAAGAACAAAACTCAATAAGATATTTACCAATCATGTCGATAATAACTATTGGATCTTCGCCGAAACTGCGCGAGCGCTTGTCAAAATCCGGCTCATTCAGTTGGAACGCAGCTACGTACGGCGTGAATATCGCAGTGTAGATCACCAGGATAAGGATTAGCCAATCCCACGCGGCCTAGAAAATACATAAAAATGGTTTCATTATTCAACAAATATAGGGTAATTAGAGTCTGTCTTTAATCCTGACCGTTGCAAAGCATCTAAAAAGTATAAATTGCTATATAAAAAAAAATACATTAATTACTCTATTAAACAATCAAATAACAGTAGTGAATTAAAATCTGAAAAGCTTTTGCCGCCATCGAAACTATTTTTTATTAAATTGAACGGCTAACGGAAACGTACTAGTGATAAATTATAGACAGTTACATTTTTTCCACCTAACGTTTACTCATTACATATTTTTTACGCTGCCAAACTAGTTATTTTTATTATCTGAAGAATACGAGCAAGCTGACGTCGAAATTTTTATTGAACCCTCATAAATTAATAGATACTTATGGGCTTTACGCGCACTTAGAAAATTTGCAAAATTTTTTAGTAACATGAATTTATGCTTTCATCTTAGAAATATCCATTTTAGAAATAAGTGGTAGAATTCTCAAAATACATGGCTCTATAAAAAATTAAGTTATATAAAGCATTCACTACTCAGGAGTTTTTATATGTGATTTTGATAACTCTGCACTGTTTAGTTTATTAGCAGAATAAATTTATGCATAATGCCTGCATTATTAATAGCCGTTTTCACATTAGTCAGTGTACCTCACACAAAGGCCTAATAGTTTTTCCGTTTCTAAATCTACCGAATATTCATGTAGGTAGTGTAGGTACCTATTTTAAAGGTAATAGTAATAGCGTGTGGAATGAAAGTACGTATTTTACTCTTGCGTGCCGAACTGCGAATGAAGGCAATGCGGCACAGTAATAATATATTTTTATTTTATCATAAGGTAACCTTAAGTAATTAGTTTTAACTTTGAAGCTAGTTTCACCATTTTTAAATTGTTTGTATCTGTTGTTAATACATGAAAGCATATTAGAACTAACACAAAGGTATAGCATTATTCTATCTACTTGTCATAATTACAAGACCAAAAAGAAGAAAAATTACTCGAAGACAGTAACAAATACATGGAGAATTTTCACACATTTAAGTCTTCCATTTAATTTCTTTATAGATTAGCAGAAACAAAACAGAATATTTGTTCATGTATTTTGTGAGCCACAAACATTGATTTACTACCAGACGTAGATAGAGCAGTTCATACAAAAACACGCTTGAAATCTGTCACCTAATCGACTATACATTTGTACTCGCTGATATATAGTTGAATGTGCACGCCCGAATTAAAATTACCATAATAGTAAATCAATGGCCACAAAATACATGAATTTAATTATGTCATATATTTCAACACGGGGAACAGTGCAGTTTCATATTTTTAGTTTTACCACAACCGATCCAGTAGTTTTTTAGATATGGACAATTAAAAATTGATCTCGATATTCCAAAATAAAAAAGTTCCACTAAAATGTTTAAATTATTACCCTCGAGCTATTGTCCCCCTAAACTAAACCCCGTCTCGGGACTAAATAAGTCTTTGACCCGAGGTAAGCATTGTGCTTTTCATTACGAATACAAGGAAAGTAAAAAAGAAACATGAATTAGCTAAAGAAAAAATAAGTGGTTTTTTTTATTTTGACCTCGAACTACGTTTCGCCATTATAATCACCTAGGGGTATAATAGTTATTTGTTATACATGAGTGCAAAGTAGCTTTTTAACCGCGTGCTCAACTTTGATGACCGAGCAAGCGAAGGATTCTAAAATTTAGAATCCTGAGCGTTAGCGAGGGAATTAAAAGAGCACAAGGTGAAAAATCTTTGCACTCGAGTGCAACACGTAACTTTTCATCCCCCCTCAGCGAGGAAATGACTAAATGCAAAAGAAAACATTTACAATCACAAGATACTTTTATTTCAGATTAGGTACATATTTACTACATCATTATGATAGGTAAGTATTACAGAAAAATATTTATATTATGTATAACAAATAATACGTTTTTTACTTATTTTCAAGTTTCGTATTTATAATAATACGACGTCAAAACAAAATGGCGCGCGCAAAGCAAATCAAAAACAAAAGTACACCAAGGAGGTTCAGAGTCTGAGTTTAAAACAAATTAAAAAAAAGTTGTGTGATAAATTCGGCACCATGGAGATGGAAGTAAATAGGTTTAATGATGTTTTGAGATCACATAGGTACCTAGTTGCACGCGATGTTCTTAATTCAAATTTACTTTAATCTCAAGCGGATAAAAACGGCTTTGGCGGTCAGATATCGAATAGCAAAAAACTCTTTACGAGATGAAAAAATAGTTTACAACCTATTCTTAGACCTACTGAATATACACAAAAAAATTAATAAAGATCGGTCAAGCCGTTTCGAAGGAGTTCGGTAACAAACACTGTGACACGAGAATTTTATATATTAGATAATTCGACAAGTTCTGTTTTAGTCTCTTCTCTTATAAAATTACTCGTTAAATCCATATCTGAATCAGTTGAACTCATTATGTTAATACAAATCTTTGCTATACTACAAAAGTATAAACAAAACTCTACCACTCGAAAAAACAAATGAAGATCGGATTGCGCTATCCTGCCTATTTTGTTTTATTTTTCTTCTGTGGCCGGACAGCTATTCAGCCATTATTTTTCATTTTCATCATTGAAAAAACGGTAAATATTTTGCCCAAATCTAATTATTATAGTGTTAATTGTGATTGTTTATGTAGATTTTGTTTATATGCTTAATCTTATTTATAAGTTATTAGTCTTTAGAACTGGTGAGTTGCTGCTTGTTTATAGCTGGACTACGGCCGTCTTATAATGGACCCCACAGAATACCAGTGGTCCTATTAATATTTAGTTGATATTTAGTCATATTTATTGTTATTCAGTCAACAGTACCAAATAAACATATTTTCTTTCTTTCTTATTTTAAAGAAATAGTTGAAAGTAAATTATAGAGTCTGACACACGAAACATGAACCTGATATTTTTTCAAGTAGCAACACTGATACAATGTCCCCATGTAGTTTAGTTCAACATGGTGATTTTGATACTTTGTAATATACAATTTCATAATATTTTTTTCTTAATTTCTGTCGAAATATTACAGATATTAAGTAATTTTAACATTCATGAAATCCAAATACAGCGATTTCTTATAAAAGGTTCATTGTTGGAAGTTCATTGAAACTAAACATTAACTAATATTTAATTTTAAAAAAGTATAAACTCCTTTTTTTCCTACTATATTCAAGGGAAAAAAGACAATCCTTTCACAAATAACATTCTAAATTTCTATTATATATTTTCTAAATAAAAATATTAGAATATTTCAAGTATCAAAATGTATTTTACCTTCTGTTGACAGTATTACCAGAGCTAGAATTTTTGAATTTGCCGCTTTTTTCCAAGCTCATGTTTCGTGTGTCAGACTTTAACAAAGTCATTTGAAAGATATATCTTTAATTAATACACATCTTTATGTTATTTCAATTTTACATCACGCTGTAATTGAGTGACTGTATAGAAAGTTGGAACATGGTTCAATAGAAATGTCAGAATAGACCTAGTATTTTTCTAAATAATTTGACAGCTGTCAGTAGAAAGTAATTCTTCCTAGGGCTGAAAAGTATTACTTTCAACCCGCTCCGCAGCCAACTTCAGACCTACTTTCCGAGTATTAAAGGAATTGCTTTAGATATTAAAACTGAATAATTAAACATGAGAATTTTGATCAGTGGTTCAGTTTTAGTTTGATTTGACTAAGTCATGTTAGGGCTGAGATTACACTATCTTACTTAGTAATAATGATACAAATGTAGGTTTGTTTTGGCAAAATCTTTTTCAAAATATTTACAAAGTTACAAAATTCGTTCGTTAAACTTTCACTTCGGTCAATGAGTTTATAGCGAAATTGACGGACTTCGTAGACCACGCAATAAACATCTTTAGTTTATTATTTTAGGACTGTAAACTTTACTTTTATTTATTGTTGCCTTTAAGAGTTTTGATTTAGCTCAACTTACAATACGGACCAGGCTAGTTTAACTAAGTGTTGCTAAAATATCATTTTTCACATAATTGGTACATAATATTTTGAATTACTGATTGTTATTTCTTTGCGAAGCCTGCTATAAAACTTTCTAAAAATTGGTCATCGCAAAGTCATCATCACAGCTCATATACGTCCCCACCGAGGGGTTCGAGCCTACCCTATGTTAGGGTGATTAGGCCTTAGTCAACCACGCTGGCCCAGTGCGGATTGGTCGACTTCACATACACCATTGAATTTCTTCGCAGATGTATGCAGGTTGCCTCACGATGTTTTCCTTCACCGTAGGAGCGTCAGACAAATGTACATATGAAATTCGAAACGAAAAACACATTGGTACATGGCGGGTCTCGAACCCCGACCTCCCGATTGGAAGGCAAGTGCGAGTCCACAGCGCCACCGACGCTCGGAGGAATTCTGTGGAATTGTCCAAATATAATACATCAAATCTAAGGAACTGGAATATTATATCTCTGACCCGTGATCGCAGACACTTAGCATCGAAGGTACGATCTACTAACAAACGCTCCGGGGAAAGCTACTAATTTAAAAAAAAGGAACCTATAACTATTTGTTGGTGTACTTTATTGCCCCTCATTTTATACTTTTGTACCCAATTTTTACCTGATTTTTACCTGCCGAGATTGATCAAACAAACCTGAACCATCCTGCGCTTGGCTTGTATTGATTAAACATTAAGTTAAGTGCTTTGCATTGAGGGATTTTGTTTACTTCAGTAACATATGCATAAGTGAATTATTATAATTATGTACCTACAAGAATAAAGCTTTTCATTTTGTATCGGACTAAAGGAATAAGTTTGTTTTTTTTTCTTTCAACTTTAAGATTTCCCTATATTTCTACAATTTAGCAAGAAACAGCACGACAGTATTTTATTCCTCGACGCATCGCAAAGTACTGTCATAAATTCTAAGAAAACTACCTAATATGCGATTATTTTGTAACGTTAAATTGCTGCTCACTTTGGGAAGGGAAGAAATTGTATAATTGATGTTTTCGTAAGCTACATAAAACAAGAAATGACATAAACAGAACTCATCGAGATATATATTTCGTATCGTTTATTCCAGATCAGAGCGTCGGTGGCGCTGTGGTTTCGGCACTTGCCTTCCAATCGGGGGGTCGGGGTTCGAGACCCGCCATGTACCAATGTGTTTTTCGTTTCGAATTTCATATGTACATTTGTCTGACGCTCCTACGGTGAAGGAAAACATCGTGAGGCAACCTGCATACATCTGCGAAGAAATTCAATGATGTATGTGAAGTTGACCAATCCGCACTGGGCCAGCGTGGTTGACTAAGGCCTAATCACCCTAACATAGGGTAGGCTCGAACCCCTCGGTGGGGACGTATATGAGCTGTGATGATGATGATGATCGTTTATTCAACATTATGATTGTATTTAACTAAATGATTATTGTGTTATATTATATTAAATGTTTACAATAGCAATTATTTTTCAATGCAGTTATTAAACATGAAAGTATAGCATGGTATAATTTATCAATTTATTACACAACAATCGTCGTCGTAGTGTGCACGTCCTAACTATCCTGAACAAGGTCCTTAAAGATCCAAACTCCCCATCCTATCTGCACTCCCGTTTCCAATTGCTCCCTACTCCATCCCGTCCTAAGTGTAGTTGTCGTGATGTGCGCATGCTGGTTGTTCCAAGCAGTAATTCACATTTTTTTCGCAACTCCTTCAGCGTTCGTGCTGCTCAGCTTTGGAACAGTCTCCCAAGTGACATTCAGCATAGCCAGGCACATACCAGCTTTAAGTCCCGCGTTAAGCAACATTATATTGCAAAACTATATGAATAAGTTCAATGATCATCGGGTATATTTTTTTTATTACTAGCTGTGCCGGCGAACTATGTTTCGCCATAATAACGGCGAACTTACGTTTCGCCGTAATAAAAAATAGTTTACGACCTATTCTCAGACCTTCTGAATATACACAAAAAAATTCATAAAGATCGGTCAAGCCGTTTCGGAGGAGTTCGGTAACAAACACTGTGACACGAGAATTTTACATATTAGACTAGCTGTGCCGGCGAACTACGTTTCGCCATAAAAACGGCGAACTTACGTTTGGCCGTAATAAAAAATAGTTTACGACCTATTCTCAGACCTACTGAATATACACAAAAAATTTCATAAAGATCGGTCAAGCCGTTTCGGAGGAGTTTGGTTTGGAAGACTACAGCATATGGAAGTTCGCCATAAAAATGTTACTTCTTCGGGAAAAGTTGTTCGCCTGCACATACACACTACCAGACCCCAGTGATCCATTGAAGATAGAACGAGACGAGGAAGCTTTAGCCCTGATCTGCCTTCAAATAGAACCTCACCTGTACCCATATGTCAAGGAATCGACTACTGCAAAACATGCATGGGATTCATTGGCAGCCGTATTCGAAGACAAAGCAAAGCTACTTAGCAGCGATTATGAACCATGCTCAGAAACTCAAGGAGATCGAAAAAGATATTGATGATGATCTCGTAGCAGTTGTTATGTTGAGAGGTCTTCCAGATGAGTACAAACCCATGAGGATGGCAATCGAGCACTCTGGAATGAAGTTGACTTCAGAGAACGTACGCCTGAAATTACTTCAAGAGGACTCATCGCGTCATACCGAAATGAAGACAGAAGGTGCAGCGTTGGTCTCGTGGAGCAAATCAAAACCGAATAAAGTTCGATGCTTCAGATGTGGAAACAAAGGCCACAAGAAACCGGACTGCCCATTACGTCAGAAGGATAATGTATCGACGGAGCCTACGCAGATGAAGAAGACGACAAATCTTCATTGCGTTCTTGGTGTCGGTGATTCATTTAGTCCTGATGCGTGGTATGTGGACAGTGGTGCATCGAACCATATGTGTTTTGATAAAAGTTTATTTAGGGACCTTAAGTGTAGTGATAAGTGTAATGATGTAACTTGTGCGAATAATGAGAAGATGTCGAGTGCCGGTAAAGGTAACATTGTGATGAATATCAGTGGATGTATGACTACTGTGAAAGATGTTACGTATGTGCCTGATTTGAGAGTGAACTTGTTGTCTGTATCTGCGATGGTTGCGAGAGGTATGAATGTTGTTTTTTGTTCTGTAGGTTGTGCAATATACAAAGAATCAAACTGTCGGATAATGGGTGAACCTATGGCAACTGCTAGTTGTGTTTCCGGTATCTACAAATTAGATAATTGTTGTCCTGTTGTAGATGGAGTGCTAGTCACTACAGTTCAGGATGGTAACTCATTGGATCTTTGGCATAGAAGACTTGGACACGTAAATATTCCAGATTTACGCAAGTTATTGGGATTTGAAAAGGATTTTCAAATTAAGCCTTGTATTGCATGTATAAAGGGTAAGTCACACCGGTTACCTTTTAATGTTGGTGAAGCTAATAGAGCTTCTCAACGGCTTGAATTGGTTCATGCAGATATCTGTGGACCAATGTCTGAAACTTCGTATGGAGGTTCCCGGTACATGTTTATCATTGTAGATGATTACACTAGGAAATTGTTTGCATATTTTTTGAAATCTAAGAGTCAAGTACTTGAGTATTTCATACGTTTTGTGCATCATGTGGAGACCGAGACAGATATGAAGGTTAAATGTATTCGTACAGACAATGGTACAGAATTGTGCAGTAACTCTTTCAAAAAATTTTTACAGAGTAAAGGCATAAAACATCAATTGACAGTTCCCTACACTCCGGAACAAAATGGTGTTGCGGAACGTGCTATAAGGACTATTACTGAGATGGCTAGGACTATGTTGTTAGATGCTAATTTTTCTAAGAAATATTGGGCAGAAGCTTGCAATACCGCCGTTTATATTAAAAATAGGTTACCGCACAGTTCCAACAATAAGTTGATTCCGGAGAATATATGGACAGGGAAAATTCAATCTGTAGATCATTTCAGAATATTTGGAGCGATTGCGTATGTTTATATTCCTAAAGAGAAGAGGAAAAAGTGGGACGCAAAAGCCAAGAAATATTATTTCATTGGATACTGTGAAGAAACCAAAGGTTATCGTTTCGCGAATACGAATAATCCTCGTGATGTTATTACAGCTAGAGATGTTGTATTCATCGAAAATAATCAAGATTCAACAGAATCTCAGGAATGTAATGATGATAGAGAAAATGAGATTATTGAAGAATTGATAGTACCTGATGTTAGACAGGATACGTCGGTAACCGATATACCAGTTTCTACTACAACTCATGACAATGGAAATGATTTGACAGAGAGTAGAGTCGATGAAGATGTTCATGAACAAGTAGAAAATGTTAATGATGATGAAGTTCCCAGCACCAGTACAGGATGTCGTTATCCACTAAGAAATAGGTTACACGAAACAAACTCAACGTTTATATGTATGGACAAAGAACCAGAACCTACCACAGTTCATGATGCTCTAGGTCGAGATGATGGTAACTGTTGGCAGGAAGCCATGAATAAAGAACGGAAGTCGATGTATGATCATAATGTATGGGAGTTGGTGGATAAACCTAAAGATGCGAAAATAGTTGGAAATAAATGGATATTTAAATATAAATATATTTGTACAACCAAAACCTGCGTTTTGCTGTATATTTAAAAGATACCCAGTCAGGGAATCGGCGGGGCGGCTCTCCTTCCTACCTATTCTCAGACCTACTGAATATACACAAAAAATTTCATAAAGATCGGTCAAGCCGTTTCGGAGGAGTTCGGTAACAAACACTGTGAAAATAAACTTGCCGTTCCAACGTACAGGCTCCAAAAAACTAGAGGCTAATTTATGGGGAAATGTATATCTTTTTACAATAAAGTTCCACAGAGTGTTACTGACTTACCTTTTCATAAGTTTAAAGCGCATGTAAAAAAGACTCTAATGAGTAAAGGATATTATAAAGTCAATGATTATCTGAATGATGTCAATTCTTGGTCTTAATTGTAGACTTAATTTATAGATTTAAATGTATAATGTACACTGACACATCTAATCTTGTAATGGAAGTTGAACACAATCTTTACTTTTGAGTTCTGCTTCCAATTGACGACTCTGTAACAATACAGGGAGAAAAAAATAGCCCTTGCTGGTTTTCTTGCTGGTTCTTTCCAGTACAAGGTCTCCCGCCGTAGACTTGTGAACCAATGGCGTAGCTTCTTTGACGTTCAAAAGTGATTGTAAAATCCCAATTGAATAAAGGATATTGAATTTTGAATTTGAATTTGAATTTGTGACACGAGAATTTTATATATTAGATTTATATATTTATATGATATTTGTATAGGAATAGCTATTTATGAATTATTGTTATTATTTTATGTATTGCTATTTTTCCGTTTTGTTGTCTAATACACTTATGCACGCCACTAATGTTATGGGTTGACTGGCAGAGATCTCTATTTATTTATTTATTATGCCTATGGACAACAAAACAGATTACAATCATAAATACGTAAAAAAATCCTTCTTAAAATTAAAAGATATGTACTAGACTGTAACCCTAACCTTGCTGACACATCATTATAAGGTACAAAACAAGAAAGTCCTACTCCTCAAAAACAAACAGATTTAGTTACTAATAAAATAAAATGAAAAAATCTTTAAAAATAATTACAATATATTTAACTATGTATTACATACAGCGAGCGATATGGGCGCGTGTTAAGCCTTAAGATAGAGTTAGTTGCTTAACTGACTTTATAAAAATCCTGTATCTTGGATTAAAAATATCCAAGCACAAATTCTTGACAGATATCTCGTTATAAAGCCGACACATTCTTACAAGAGGATTATAAAAAGAAGTGTTGTTTTTATATGTTTGTAAATAAAATGTTTTGTTAGGTATTCGGGGATTGCGCTTTGTAATTACATTTAGTTTACTTAAGAGGTAGGAAGAATCAATACTACTATGCAGGATCTTATGCAAATATATAAGGTCCTATTTCTTGCGACGGACAAGTAAGGTGGTTACTTTAAATTTCATGAGCCTCTCACTATAACCAGCGAGACTGCGACCAAAACCGCATTTGTAGCTTAGTATCCTAAGTGCTCTTTTCTGTACACTTTCAATGCTCTCCAAGTGAACAGAGTAGCAAGGTGCCCAAATGACAGAAGCATATTCTAGAATGCTGCGTACAAGACTATAGTAAATTGTCAAAAAACTCTGTGCCCGTTTGAAACCCTTGGTGCACCTTGTTATAAAGCCTAGTACTTGCAGCGCTTTGTTTTTAATATATGCGCAGTGTTCACGGAAAGTGAGTTTTGAATCAAATAATACACCAAGGTCCTTAGCCACCGATTTCCTATTTAATGTCACCCCTTTAAGTTGATAATCAAATGTATGTTTATATCGCTTGTTAGTAAAGGTTATAACAAAGCATTTTTGTACATTGAGGTGCATTTGATTTTGTTCGCACCATTCAGAGATTGCGTCTATGTCGTTCTGTAATCTACAACAGTCGGACGAGTCTTGAATTACGCGGTATATTTTCAAGTCATCAGCATAGAGTAAGCAAGGGCATGACAGCTTGCTGACCATATCATTAATAAAAATGATGAAGAATAATGGACCAAGGTGTGAGCCTTGAGGAACGCCAGATTTAATATAAACAGGTGATGACTTGAAGCCTTTGAGAGTAACCAGTTGACTTCTATTACTGAGATAAGAATGTACCCAGCGGAGCAGATTACCGTGAATACCAAGCATAGCTAGTTTTTGACACAGCAATAAATGATTCACCCTATCGAATGCTTTTGTAAAGTCAGTGTATACTGCATCGACCTGTCCACGTTCAGCGAAAGCCTCACATAAATAATTTCTGTACTCTAGCAAATTAGTCACGGTAGATCTGCCTCTTACAAATCCGTGTTGATTGTTTGAGATGAACGGCTTAACATGAGAGTAAAAACAATCATATACAGCGCTTTCAAATACTTTAGCGATACAGCACAATATACTTATTGGCCTGTAATTTTCGCAATTACTTTTACTCCCGGACTTGTGGATAGGAATGATGTGAGCAATTTATTTCTATAAGAGATAAGTCCGCCCTTGCATACGTTATTATTGAACAAACTTTTTTTTCTTGTGTTTATGCAATAAAGAGTATATACAAATGAAAATTTTCCGACAATTCAAATTCAATTCAAAAATCTTTATTCAACATAACATAGGCCTTTACAGGCACTTATTGGCGTCAAAGCAAAGCAAAACATTATAATTTAAAGAAAACATATTAATCTTGTATGCACATACATCCTGAATATAATCAGGATGTCTGTAAATACAAGTAGGAATGAAAAAAAAAGTTGACTCTACACCTGTGCGGAAATTGGGAGGCCTAAAAAAGGGAGGGATAAAAAATTTGACCTTTCGAGTTTCTTGCCTGTTCTCGAGAAATTTGTTTCTCATTTTAATATGTGCACATTATGATGACTAACACTAGTCACGCTCTATATATAATCATATTCATTTTTGGTAGCTCAATCTTCTTACGACTTCGACATTCGAGTATCTATAACCTATTTGTGTATAATATTCTCTGATGACCAATAGAAACTCCTTTTTTGAAGTCGGTTAAAAATGAAACTGCTTCGATATTGTTAAGAATTATTACATTTCTATTCTAAAACCTCTTAGAACCGGTTCGTATCTAAAAACAATTAATAAAATGCTGTGTTTGCTGTATTTTCCTTACAAATTCTACATTTAAGGAGTTAAAAGAAATGAAAGTTCGTCCAGAAATTCCAAGTTACTCAAAAAAAAACTGCAGAAATCAAACTATAAAATGTACGCTGACAACGCAAAACTTAAGTTGTATTTTAAAAATATATCGATGGAGCAATTACCTTATATGGAGAGTGGTGAAGGATTGTGCAGGGGTGTGAAGGCTGCGTCGTCCCTTTGGGCCCCGTCGCGCCCAGTGAGAGTACCTGTAGACAAGCCACGTTTTATGTAGTAATAACATGCAAAATTGTGTACATATGCCGTGTTACTCTATTGTGTAGTCTGTGAGAATCAATGATGTTGCAATATTAGATAGCGTGTTGTCGTTTTTTCCATTTTTTGATGTTATGTTACTGTTGTTTATTTCAAGTTCTTTTCACTCACTTTCTTGTTTGTTAGTAGATCTGGAAGTTTTTTTGTTAGGCCTAAACTGAGCTGTTCTATTACTCCGTGTTTGGTCTATCAAGCCGAAACCTACTCATGTTTACATTAGTCATATAAATTTATGGCGTCATTGAAAATTCGAAAGTGTACAATTATTTTGTAATTCCTCATACATTATTTTTACAAACCAAACTATTTATATGAGTGATTTTTAAATTAATTTTACAATTTCGAATTTTCAATGACGCGATAACTTTTATATTATGACTTTATGTTAACATGGGTAGGTTTCGATTTCGAATGCTCTGTTATATGAATTAAAAAGAAAAGTAAAAAAGAAAAAAACGGTTTTTGTGCACGACTACGATTTTTTTATCTCATCTATTTGAAAAAAAGAAGCCTTGAGTTCCTCGATAAGTGCGACCAAAATGGGTCAATCCGGCGCTTTTAATAACAGCGACGAAATTACTTTTGAATTTTAATCAAAAAGTTTGAACGCAATTAATTCGCTTCGATAAAATCCATTGGTCAATAAAAAAACGCGAACTAAATTTTTCGATTTTTTATTACTTTTTATTAAAATATTACAGATAATTTTAATTTGATTCCTACAGATTGAATAAAAGATGAGTTCTAGCAGTAAAAGTGAAATATTAACACCAAAAAGTTTAAATTTAAACGCAGAAACTGTCATAAACAATTTACTACCAAACAAATCGAGAGAAAATTATCTAAAAGCCTATGATAATTTATAATAATAACTAGTGGGTCCGGCAGACGTTGTCCTGCCCGATTCCAGCGCCACCTACCGGATCCAACTGTACGTTTAAACCTTCCTTGGACCTATTTAAACACACAGAAAATTTTGTAAGAATCTGTCGAGCCGTTTCTGAGTTTTAGCGAGACTAACACACAGCGTTTCATTTTTATATATACGAGTAAGAAGATAATTTGTAATTTGGTCATGTAAATATAAATATTCTTCACTTCTAAAAGAAACTCTTTTTTATTTTTCTTATAGAGGGGGATGAAATGCAGAGTGTGTCACACGGTACCAAAATTAGTTCACCTCGAGCGAAGTACTTTCAATCCCTTACTAGGCTCGGGATTCGACTTTAGAATCCTTCGCTTCGCTCTCGATTCAAACAATCGCTCTCGTCCTCAATACATTATTTTGGTCCCTTATGACACAATCTACTATTATTGTCTATTGTTATTCATATAGGTATTATATTTAAATGTATAAAATGAGTTCATCACTGATGAAGATATTGGAAAGGCTTTCTCTATTCTTCGAAATCTGTGTGGAAAAGTCTATTTTAACCGCTAGCGTAGAAAAATGATTTGCAATTCGAAAGTTTGAATATAGACCGGGAATGTGAATTCAAACTTTCTAAATGCTAAAAATGATTACATGATAAATTTATCACGATGCAATCTTTGAATTTAATTTTTTTCGAATTTTCGTGGCGTCATTTCGTATTTGATGTTGAATTGTTTTATAAAATTTTTAGTAGGTGTTTTCCTCGCTAAGGTGAGCCTTTAATCCCACGTTACGCTTAGAATTCTACTTTTGGACCACTCGCCACGCTCGTGGCTCAAACTTTAAATCTTTCGCTTTCTCCGGATTCAAATTCAGACTCGCGACAAAAACCAACTTGGCAGCTATGCATAACAAATAACTATTATAGAAATAACTATTAAAGAAACTTGGCAGCTATGCATAACAATAAACAATCTGAAGAAGATGGTTACTCGGGTCTAAGCCTGAAATTGTAGTACCTTGGTATCTTTCATTTGAAAAAGGTGCGTGTCAATTTATATAAAAAAAATGTACTGGTTATATCTAAAAGGATAACATGCTTGCTGTAAGATTTATCTGTATGTAGGTACACCTCGCTCATGTTTTTTAATTCATGAATAAAATTGCATGTTTTATATAAATTGTGTACTTTATTAGATCCTTCGCACATCTGAAGTCTGCTTGTATCTGTATGGAGGCGCCCATCATAAATATATGCATACTCTTCTCCAGGTAGGCTCTTAGTTACCAACCTCCCAAATATTAACCCGCCCGAAATTAAAGAAGAGCCAAGAGCTGTTATTGAAAACAATTTACCACTGAAATCGAGGGATATACGAGTATACTCGAAAACGTAAAATAGATTATTTAATGGAAAAATGAAAAGAAATCTAAATCGCTGTCTGAAAACGTTTTTTGAGCTTATTTCGGTGAAATGGCTCTTTGGGTGATATGTTTAAATGATCAAACGAACTTACCTGAAGTGAAGTTCGATCTTAATTATCCTGTCTTCGCCGAAGAGATTTATTCCTTAACCATGTAGTAGCCCTGCTACGCGCTAACCCTATCGCACAAGTTTTAAAGTCAGAGAAAGAAAACCACTATATCTTCCTCTGTCTAATCACACCTGACAAGCCTCCGCAGTACCGACCTCATTCTTTTTAGAGAAATAGAGCAACATTGATATATAGGGGGATAAGATTCAGGGAGGGCGGGACCTTAAATCTCTTCGGCGAAGACAGTATAATTAAGATCGAACTTCACTTCAGGTAAGTTCGTTTGATCATTTAATTATCCTGTCTTCGCCTCCGAGATTTATTCCTTAACCATGTAGATGTTCAGAGAGTATAAAATCAATGTTGCGACAATAAAATAAAAAATAAACAACATTACAGTAAAACATCAAAACATAATTATTACGTATTTCCATTTTTTTTTGCGCCACTAGCAAAAATGTCAAAACAACAAAATATTGTGAACAAAAAACTAATCAACCGACAGTATTATTTTAAGTACTTAATAATAATTATAATTGTGACAAAGATTCAATAAAACTGGTTTCAGAACTAATATACCGGTCTGTTATAAAAATCAGCAAATACAGCTGATCTTTCCGAACATCCTGCGGTCTTTCTAATTACATCGACGTTGAGGCCAGCACGAGACGCCGCCTGATGTTGATGCGTGTCTCGCTCGCTCCGAATATTGAGATGTCAATGCCATTATCGCACATGATCTGCTTTATCCAGCGCCCAATGGGTTGAGATGAAGCAGGTCTACGTGGTTTCTTATGTGTGAGGATCAGGTTTGTTCTGAATCTGAGCGAATTGAAGATGATACAGCAATATATCTTAATACCACTGATGCTGGACAAATACCGGGATATTAAAGGGATAAAAAAAAAGTAAGTTTAAAACCGGTTGAGCTTTGCCAATTGCTTATGTTTTAATTAAATTTGTAAGTGTTATAATTACTCGATCTTCATATGCTTTATTAATATTTCGTATTTTTGTTAGAGAAATTGTATGCGTCCTTGGTCCAGCTAATAACATGACTAACTTCTTACTCATTTTTTCAAGATTAATTGTATCATTTTCAAATCGTTTAATAGTCTAATACTATAATACCAGGGGGCTACTGCCTAACTAATAACGATCACTTGCTATCGTGACATTAGAACAATAGTTCTACCTAAACTTCAAAATTTCAAAACACTAACAGAAATTCCAACAAAAATGTAGTATTTACATTTGAAAAAATCTGTTGTATTCTTTTTACAAAATTCCCACCATATCTTTAGACTAGATTTATATTATGACCCGGTGTTATGTGATGTCGAAGATAACAACATCTAAGGCTGTTTCTGGCACGTCATGAAAGCTTTCCCGGAAAATACACACGCTGGCAGGGAAAGGTGACGGCGCAGATGGTGTACCATCCTGAAAGGAAGTAAGTAGATCTTTCTTGGAGGAAATATCACAATCTCTGTGACACCCAGGGATATGAAAAGGGGATACCATGGTTAAGAGGGCTATAGTTGAACAACGATAATTCCGGTGGCTTAATCAGTAACTATTTTGTTTATCGTTTTAAAAATTAGTGCAAACGGTGTTAAAGCGTAAAAATAAAATTGCGACTAATCTACTGTTTAAACGCGTCAATATCATAGGCATATACCATGAAATATACGCGGGACATTTTGCATTACTACGAGATGCAAATAAGTCAATAGATGGTTCACCAAAAAAATGTTTTAATTTTCAAAAGTTGTCGGATACTCAACTGCCACTCTGTGTCGAAGTTTATTTTTCTCGATTCACTGTCAGCTTCTATATTTAACGAGTAACGAATATAAGACGCGAAAATAAATATACCTACTTTTCTCACACCAGTCCCAAATCATTTTAGTAACTTGACTTAAGTGTTGGTATTACACTCTCCCCATTCTATTTATATAGAATATGGCAGTGGTGTTATCGACACTTAAAAGACTACCACAATTAGCGACATTTTTAGCAAATGAAATTAGCCCACAATATACAGCGAGTAGTTCCAGTCAGTTTATATGATTGGTTCGATCGATGTTGGTCCAGAAACCACCAGTCTTTTCGTTGGCACAAGCTGCACCCTAGCCTGCTGTCGAAGCGTCCGTAAAAATTCCGAAATTGTACCTATGACTTTTTATTCAATTGTCTGCCAATGGAATATTGATCTACCACCAATGGAGATCATCATATAATTATAAAAAATCTGTAATTGTAATAAAAACGTCGTAATTGTTAGTATTTCAAAGAAGAGCACTTTTTAGTGATTTTGTGTGTATATACTACCCATATACTACAGCCGACATGCTGCCGTAGAAAACGTTCAAAGAACCTTATTCGAATTCTGTTAGATTTAAATATATTTTTTATGTGTATAATAAATTTTTGTGGCTTGAATCTGGTAATTGTATGTTATTTTATTAGAGTTTAAAAGAAAACCCAAAAAATTTACAAAGCTTTTCTGGTATTAGACTAGTTTTTTTTTTAAATTAATAACTAACCCTAATCGTGTCAGATATTAAATAGTTCTTTTTGCATTCTCTAGGCACTCTCCAGCAGAGTTTGCTAAACACAACATATCATAGATATCTCACTGATAGCAGACCATAAGATCTTAAATGAGTAAGAGCTGGCTGTAATATTTTTGTGAAATATTTCGCGCGGAACATAGGCTAAACGGGAGTGCTAGAAACTCGTACAAAATATCATGAAAATAAAAGCGTAAACATGTTTTTTTTTTGATTTGTGAGTCGGCAGCAAAAATTAAGCTTCCTTAATATCAATATTAATCACGTATCAGTCTTCGGTCATAAATCGAGTAGCCGTTCTGATCTTCCATTTTGAAATGAGATACCTACTTCGACTTCGAATTCAGCTTTTTAGATTTAATATATATAGAGCACACGCTTTTAGGAATAACGAAGATATCATAAACGAATTGTTTTGCTGTCGGGTTACATCTCCTAATAGCTTTTATTTCTAATAAATGATTTAATTCGAGAGAAATTGCTATTCACTCACTTTTTGAAAAAGAACGCCGCGCACGGCTGTATGGATTTTGATAAGGTTCTTCAATAAATGAAATCCTTGACACATTGTCTAATATAAACCTATCGCTAGTGATAGTTCACCACTCATTGAGTAAATTAACATTTTAAGCGGCCGGCATGTACTTGTGGCTGCGCGCTCAGGTAGCGCGATTGTTCGATGACCGTTGTGATGCGACGCGACTGGCTGGTGCCTCGGCGGTGCCAGCGGCAGCGGCGGCGGCGGCGGGGCTGGCTGGCGACAAGCTGGCAGCAGCGGTGCGAACGCGGCTGCTCGCCGTCGATTCGCTTGTTAGTATGACGTCTTTGACTGTCCCGGCCCACACCGGCTCGATGAGGGTAGGATTGGCCGCTGCTTTGCTGTCGCGTTCGGGACGATGAGCCTTTCAAGTTTAAATGACTCTTAGATGAAATTGGTGTCTGCATCGTTCAACGTAACTACATCTGGAATATTAAGATTTTTCTTTAAAAGACACGATTGTGCCCTTCCCAGTGCTGAAAGTGCTTTACCGAGTTGATTCTGTTGTCTACCAACATAGCACTTACCTACTTCCGAATTAGAGTTCGGCCTTTCGCCATAGGTACTATAGTACATTGTTTTTTTTTTAATGCTCGTCTTTTGTCACTTTTGGAAACCGTTTTGAAATAGGACTTGAAACCTGGCCGCTACATCGGTTTGTAAGTCATCAGTTATCACCATATTGGTTTGTATGTGAAAGATACTGATAAATATTTAATGAGAATTTAGGCAGCACAAAAAATATTTTTAAATAATTCCGATGAATGCAACGGAAATTTTTAAAACAGCGGGGAAAAAAGGAAAGCCCCTATATTTTCCATTAAATACATATTACGAGTATTACTCGTTGAATGCAACGAGAACATAATAACAATATGATCCGAAGAATACAACGGACATAAAAGTGATTTCCGATGAATGCAACGGAAATTTTTAGGCAGCGGGGAAAAAAGGATACCCACATTTTCCATTACGAGTATTACTGCACGTGGTCGCGCTGCGCGCGTACTCGGTGGCCCAGGCGAGCGGTGTCCACCCGCTTACTCGTTCAATACAACGAGAACATAATAAAATATTATCCGAAGAATACAACGGACATAAAAATGATTCCTCGTTCAATACAACGAGAACATAATAAAATATTATCCGAAGAATACAACGGACATAAAAATGATTCCCGATGAATGCAACGGGAATGTAAAAAAGTATTCTTCTGGTTGCACATCATTTTCGCCATCATCTGAGTACAAAATGTGCCTCCGGCTTGCCCCTACGTTTTTTTTTGCTTCGTATCTCTTCATCTTCCTTAGCCTTAGCCATTTATCTTCTTCGGATTCACAGTGTTTTCGTTTAGGCATACTTAACAAATAAGCAAATAACCGTATGTTTATACCTTTTTTTTTTACGTAGGTTACCTACACTCATGCACAAATTATATTACTGTTACACTCTTGCGAACGCCGCGCGCGCACGGACAAGAATGAGGTCGGTACTGCGGAGGCTTGTCAGCCCCCCTAGCACGTCCACCAAAACACGATATGATAACGCGGTTTATCGCGGTGAACTGTCAAAATACAATAGGGTTTCGCCGTATTTTGACAGTTCACCGCGATAAATCGCTTTATCATATCGTGTTTTGGTGGACGTGCTACGGGGGCAGGTGTGATTAGACAGAGGAAGATATAGTGGTTTTCTTTCTCTGACTTTAAAACTTGTGCGATAGGGTTAGCGCGTAGCAGGGCTACTACATGGTTAAGGAATAAATCTCGTAGGCGAAGACAGGATAATTAATGTTAAAACGATCCTAATGAAACATTATAGTATTATAATAGGTATGGTTTTAATTTACCCGCATGTTTGAAGAAAGCACTATACAAGCCTTGGCCACATCCGAACTTTGTCGGGCTCACTGATGCGTTCCTCGGCTCGCCTCGGCCTGTATACTAACGATCGCACGGCAATACTGCATACTTACGGGCTGCAGCAGTCCAATGTGGGTAGTATTATTCTTTTTACGGTCGAATAAAAATTTGGGTTTTTTGATTAAATTTTTAATCAACAGCAATATTATATTATATTTCAAACAAATTATATACATGACGTATATATTTTTTTTTGAAATGACCCGGATGAGATTTGTCGGGAAATTTGGAAATATCGCTTTGGGCGTCTCTTGGCTGAAGGAATGTTTACGGGGACTATTAATAGAGTCAGGGGGTCGAAAAACCTTTCATGTAAATAGAAACAACAGGATGGTTTGTGCTGAATATTAAAAGGCAGATAAAGGATGTAAAAATTCCTACGAAGACAGATTGGGAGTAGGTAAAGTCAATTTTTATTGATTTACAAAATATTTTTATTTAAATCTTTTAGGCGAATTTAAAGTTTTACTCGAAATAAACACCAGAATAACTTAAATTAATTCAAGTTACGAGTATTCTGCTTTTTATTTACTATTTTAGTTAACAAGATTTTCCAACTTTTTAGTTCTAAACAGTACTACAAAAATTACTTCCTTACTCTTAAATGTCGATCACTTAAGCTTGAGAATGATCTATTAACTATGACTATATTAACTATGAGTTAAATGTACCCATCATATTTAAAGAACTATCCCTTCAATCCTAAACTACAAGGAAACTTCTATCACCAGAAGAAGATTTCTCCTATCGTTTTGTCAGATCCTGACTTGGCGACAACGGAACTACCTTATCGATTAAAACATATAATTGAAAACCGGTCGTGAACATACATAAAAACAACAGTCGAACATAGAAACCCCTCCCTGTTGAAAGTCAGTTAAAAGAAATAAGCTTCATAAAGGTAATCCATAAGTTATAGAATAATAAGTACGAGCTATGAAAAAGAAAATAAAGAAATTGTATGACACTAAATATACGTTGCTATAAAACAAAGTTCGAAAATAAGAAATTAAAGGCTTGTCACAGTTGATTTATGAAAGGTTAAATATACAGCTCGGGTAAGTATTTTAATAACCTTTAGTTAGCAGCAGATATGAACCCCTATGCTTTCGTGATGGTAGTTTTATTTTCTGTGGACGCTTTTACGTAACCATAACTAGTAAGTTATATTATATTGGTTTTATTATTTATTTATTTCGTCCGAAAATGTTTTTTTTTAATCTTTTCCAACTGATATCTTAGTCTATGATAATACTTTATAGTAGATTATGCACCAAGGGATTAAAGCGGTGTCTAACGTCACGGGCGCCATATTGAACCCTGAGCGTAACGAGGGACTCTAGAGTTAACTCCTGAGCGTAGTGAGGGAGTTAAAATTTAACTCCTGAGCGAAGCGAGGGAGTTATGAAGAGTCCTAAGTGAAGCGAGGGGTTCAAGTCGCCTAAGACGAAGACACTGCTTTATTCCAGAGGTGAATACTCTACTTTTCACACAGTGTTTATGATGAAAATTACCACTTAAGTAATTGGTTATAGTGCCCTGCGTTTTTATTGTGTCGCAAATGGTATGAAAAGAAGAGTATTCACCTCTGGAATAAAGCAGTGTCTTCGTCCTAGGCGACTTGAACCCCTCGCTTCACACTCTACATAACTCCCTCGCTACGCTCAGGAGTTAACTCCAGAGTCCCTCGTTACGCTCGGGGCACATAATAGATAATAGTACTACGTACAGAACGGCCACTCACCTCCCCGCACTCATTTCAAATACCTCATCCCACCCGGCACTTCGTTGTAGACATCACTGACACATAAACAGGGGCGCGCGCGATCGCTCGGGCGAGTAGACGCGAGCGCCGGCCGATAACAGAGACAGCGCTATGCGGGTAAAAGAGAAGGCAATCGCTGTACTTTCGATTGATAACCGCGCACTCAGCCCTACTTGATTCCACGCACACATTTGCGCGTGTACAAACGTCATTTGCTTAAGTAGTAGTAATAGGTAATTGATTTGCGAACGTTGTATGGAGTGTCCGGGGTGTGCTCGGGGTTCAATATGGCGATTGTGACGTTAGACACTGCTTTAATCCTTTGGTGCATAATCTACTATTATCAATAAAAAATAAAGTGAACTATTATTGTTTATTTTAGTTTGCACTATTATGTAGGTAAATATTTTATAATTTTCGTAAACAAATTATGTAGTTAGATTTTATAAAAACATTATTTACACAGGCTCAGGGTAGAATGTCTCTAGTGGATGCACGCCACTGCTGTATAGGCGTAGAACCTTTGCCTTCCTAAGTTAGCATCTATGCTATTTTTTTATACGAATTTTATATTCCAAATGTAAAACACTTTACTCCCTTGGGAGATTCATACAACATTATATCCCTCGCTTGCTTTACGTTGAAGTTAAGGGGGTTATAATTGAGCATTGTCGAGCAGGTGGTATAAAAAAGTTATTGAAGCTCTCAACCAATTGTTTCATAACAGAACACTTTCTAATTGAATTGGACCACTGTCAAGTTATAAAACTGACACGCGCATCACTCTATAGTAGTTGGTGTTTTCAAGGTATTTCACCTTCCATTGAAATCTGTGGGAAAAAAGAGTGATAGCATAGATAGTGCGGACTGTTGATGGGCAAAATTATCACTAATAAGGTGAAAAGTATGTAAAGTCGTAATGTACCGAATGTACGACCATTAAATACAAAAAAAAAAGAATTGTTATTCTGAAGAACAAACACGTCACGCAATAGTTTTATCTTAAGTAAAGCTTGAAACATTATAAAAACTTAAAACATATAAATTATAATATAATAAGTATGAACTCTTAGTCTACCCATCGATTTACAATACGATACGATCAGCTGCTGGATCCTGTCAATGACCTTTAGTAGCACGCAGGACGAATGTTAATTTGTTAACAATAAAAAGTTATCAAATTTTCTTTTATTTCTCAATTTCGTGATATATTCCAAATTTAAAACACTTTACTCCCTCGGGAGTTTCATACAACATAATATCCCTTAGGATGTCTTGCTTTACGTTGAAGTTAAGGGGGTTATAATTGAGCATTGTCGAGCAGGTGGTATGAAACCGAATGTACGATTTTTTGCTTTATCCACATGTGCATGCAAATATTTATTATTAAAATAACTGCCGGCATTCCAGTTTTTATTCAAAATTTATCTTTTTAAAAATTTGATTTAGAATTCGACAATTTAGTTTCTTTTCATTATTTTCATCTGTTTTAATTTGTCAAACTACCATCAGATCGTCATATCGCGCAGCACCGCATAGTTTTCTGCCTACACAGCTGCCATAGTCGCGATCAGAGGAGTTTGCCTTCTCATTCCTGCAATACTCGTACATTAAATCGTTACAGTTAACATATTCTAGGCAGGAAGATTGGGCTTTGGCCAAAAACCACCATTTCGATACAACCCAAAACATAAATTGAAGAGTGATTGAAGCTATTCCACACATATCACTCAATTACGAGTGTTATACCTCAGGGGGACGTTCTTCTTATGAGAAGTCACCAACATCAAACTTCTACACGGACCTGTCGACCGGTCCGTAGTACCACGTTCAATAAATTTGTTGTTTACAATCCGAGTGCTTTTTCAATTTCATAGCCGGAACGTAACAGCATTTAATGCTGACAATACATTCAATACAATGAAATCAATACATTACACAGGTTTGAAAAGGTACTGATTTATTATTTAGTACTGCCCGCGGTTTAACCAAAAATATATCATCAGATCCTGACTTTGGTGACGGTGAACTACTGCAGAAGTATTCTCAGTCGGATACAACAATAATTTTGAAAATCGGTCCATAATTGGCGAAGTAATTGCGTAACACACATAAAAAAGAAAACAAAAGAAACATACTCGTATGCATCGAATTAAGAACCTCCTCGTTTTTTGAAGTCGGTTAATTGAGAACCTCCTTCTTTTTGAAGTCTGTTAATAAAAACATACGCATCGAATTGCGAACCTCCTTTTTTCAAGTCGGTTAAAAAACCGATAAGATTATGATTTGAGGGTATTGCTGCCTATCGATTAAAGCGAAAAATTACTCAGATACTGGTGCCACAGGATGTTAAAGGCAACCTTTGAGTTTTTCTACAAAAAAAAAACAGTTTTATTTCACATTTTAACTATAGATACTATATTAACTATTAACTATTAACTATAGACACCAAATAACATGATTACGAAAAATATATAATACTATATATATTTTTCGTAATCATGTTATTTGGTGACAGCATTCTCTACTCAAGCTCTATTAATACGAGTAGTTCCACTGATAGAAATCTGAAAAAAATCGTTTGTTTCTACGGTTCGCTAATAATCGTAAGAACAATATGGATTAAAAGACGTTCAGTTTTACATACTCTGTATTTTGTCGCTCTGAACAGAAAATTTATTTATTTATATATTGCAAATGAACAGGACCGTGGAATAGAATATTGTTTGTTCTATTTTGTTCTATCGGTAAAGCTACAGCTACATAGGTGGACTACAACCTAAAATAAAGAGTTTACAAAAACACACCTACACCGGCCGCTGAGGCATTCTCGTTTACTGGGTTGCGTCTGAATTAAAATGTTAAAAAATTACTAACTCCCGCGATACCCAGTGTACTCGTGTGAGCAGACAATTTGTTGCAATTTTAAAACACATTACTTTTTACGACCAAAACTCGATATGTTCAGGTATTTTTGCCACCGGAGAATATTAAAATGAATTATACACTGAATGTAGCAACGGCCAAGTTAAATTTTATTATGTTTCGTTAAAATATGGTTAATTCGATAACGCATTTTTAATGTCTATCTAGAACACTATCTGTATCATGTCATGTTAAAAAAGTAGGCAAATAAATCTTTATCAACATTTATTGTTCGCCTATTTATTCCAGTACTGCCAGCATGAAATAAATACCTGAACTTACTATTTATGTTCAAACTTTTCGCTAGCACAAGCAGAAGTTTTCCACTTCCTCTTCGTTTTTCCTTTGACTCATGTGCCCTGAGAAAAGGGTAACATGCCACCTTTTAAATACATTTGTTATTTGGCGATTAAATGTAACTCATTCCTTAAAAATGTTTACAACTTAGGGTAGGATCGAGCCCCTCGGTGGGTTGTGATTGATATTGGAATATGTCGAATAATACGAATATTCCAATAGTATAAATAAATGAAAAGCACCAAATTTTTTGCATACATACTCGAGATCAATGAATCCGGGTCACATAAAGATTTCTGATAATCTGGGAAATTAATACAGGTACTAGGTTAGTGGAATAAATTAAACATATTTGGAATAATTTAATCATTTATCTATTCTATAGTACAGTAAGCTCCCATTTAAGCTTTACATTTGCATGCACTATAAAAACCGCTAGGTACTATTACGAGCGACATAAGAACGGTCCAAAGGTCAAACAGTATAGCTTGACACGGAGCTTACTGTACCAATATGAAAAAAAAATCTTTTTGCTCGAGAAATATGAGCGTCATACTGTCCACCTGATGGTAAGTGGTTAACAGTCACCTATTGTACATGTGTTGTAAGATTCGCAGCAAATCTGCAAGAATCTCCCCCACAAGATCCACAGTGTACATTGTCAACTTGTGACCTAAGATGTAAAGTCACGGTACCCAGTAAATTCACTGCCGTATCTTACCCTTCAAACCGGAACTCAGCTATGCAAGCACTGTTGCTTTGCGGCAGAAATAAGTAAGACGGAGGTAGGTACCCAAGCAGATGACCCTGGTACAGAGTCTCCCTTCGGTAAAATAAAGTGGGTGGAATGGTTAGTAAAAATCATAAACACGCTGTAAATACTTTTTTTTTACGTTTCGATCGAAAAGAGCCATTTTAACCCTCACAGACGATTCCAAGTTATAGTTTACAGCCAGTTTTTTGTTGATACCTTAGCAGCACTTTTATTTATTTTTGTCTTTTAACTGTTCCTTGAATGTCTTTACGCTAGCAAATTTCTTCAACGGTGGCCTTTATACAATATTAAAAGAACCAGACAGCTCTTTTGAAATTAACATTTCAGTACTTCATCATCATCATCATCACAGCCCATATACGTCCCCACCGAGGGGCTCGAGCCTACCCTATGTTAGGGTGATTAGGCCTTAGTCAACCACGCTGGCCCAGTGCGGATTGGTCGGCTTCACATACATCATTGAATTTCTTCGCAGATGTATGCAGGTTGCCTCACGTTGTTTTCCTTCACCGTAGGAGCGTCAGACAAATGTACATATGAAATTCGAAACGAAAAACACATTGGTACATTTCAGTACTTACATCAGAAAAAATAATTTTATGTTTAAGGTCAATTATTTTTTTTTGAATTGCAGAAATCTTGCTATCATATCAGTAAGACTGCTTTAAAAGTTATGTTTTCGAGAATCAATGTTGAGGCTTTATATTTAGACTTTAGGTACAAATTGAATATATTCATTGTAATAGGCGAGAATTTTCTACTGTTTTACGATCTTTCGCTATCAAACCATTCACAAGCAGCTTAGGGATTCTACGGTGGTCATTTTCGATGACAAAGCCATACTTACTTTCGTTATGTATATCAGAATCACTATCCTCATCAGAGCTACCATAAGCTGTGTATATAGTATTATTCATATTCCCTTCTGCGGTGTTATCAGTTTTCAGTGTTGGATCTCATATCGAATACCTAGACACAGGATTGTCGCTACGCTTATGTTCCGTAATCTAAGATCAAAACTTATTTGTTCTTCTAAAAGTTTAGTGACTTTGGTTACGAATCAATGGCCGCGCATAATCGGTTACTTACTCGCAAATTCTTATCGATACTTAACTAATTTACGTTCGGATAATTTTATTAAGGCAAAAGAAAAATCTGCTCGTATTACAACTCTACTACGGGCTCTCCAGATATCTCAGCAAGCGACTGAGGGAAGCCGATGGTGACCTTTCTTGCGCAGGCTTTCCTTGGCGGTTCAGCGCGGGAACGCTGCCTTTTTTTTTGGGAGGAGGGAAAATGCATTTACGCATTCCTCGTGGTCGAGCCAAACCACGAGGATATGTGGGACTCCCCAGACCTTACCCGGCCCGGGCCTACCCATTAAAACCCCCCCCCAGCAGCTCCTCCGTCCGTCACAAGACAGAGGGAAGGGGACAACAGCCAGGCCTTATTCCCGCTGACCCCCTGCCTGTGACATACCGTTGCCGGACTCTCCGCCTGGCTCTGCTGCTTTGTGGAGCAGCGCAGAATTGCGCCGCTCTACACCCCGCAACTGGTTTTTTACTGTGGTTGTCTTCGACGCGGCCCGACGCTCAGTGCGCCGGGCCCCCGACCCGCTCAGTGCGGGTAACGGGTTGCCCGGCGGCAGATTCCACTGGATCCACCGCCGCGCGGGTGAGCCGAAGCTCGGGGAAACCCCTAACGGGCGCGAAGCGCCGTGGCCAGAAACTCGCCTAGACCCTACTACCACCAGAGGTAGCTGCTGGGATCGGCTTCCAGCGAGAGCCACACCTCTTCTTAACACAAGAAGAGGGGACTTCACCCTTCCCCGCATGAAGCGGATGGCCACACGAAGTGGCCCGCCGGGTTGAAGCCGGCCATCCCAACGCCCCATATGGGGGTCCTCTTTGTCAGACTATTATCCCGCGGCAGAGAATCTGCCGGGTTGCCCAGGGTGCACCACAATCTTTAAGTCTTTTTGAATTAGGTATAGTTTTTAATTAATTTGTAAGGCTTATTATTAGTGGGCTTAAAAAGTTCTAACTCTACCTCTGATTAAGATGGAATTATTTAGTAGTCCGTTACTCTATATCGCACATCTGGTAATCAAAATTACGCTAGTCTTATGCTAGTTATTTGCCGTCAACCATTCAACTATTTTGTCTTTGTGTACCTTAAATAAAAGGGAAGCTTTGGCAAGTCGTTTATGTTAAATTTTATTTATATAAAAACGACTTGCCAATGGTTCCACTTTCGGACCATTCCTTTTCTTAGTATATTATACTAAGACTGGGAATAAAATATGATTTACAATAAAATATTATTTAAAAATTTTCTAACCTTGTGGGAAAAAAATCGCTAGCTTTTATACTATAAAGTGTCTTTTGTATTAATAGCTTTAAATAATGGAATAACTTTATTGTACTTAATGAAGCTTCGAAATATTCCATTATTAATGCATTTATATGTAAAATATAAGTGATGTTAAGAAGTCTATTTTTGAACCGACAAAACATTTATAACACCTCTTTTTCATTTTTAAAGAGCTATGAGAAAAAAGCTTGGCAAAAAAGCCAGTTGTGCATTGAAGAAAAATGATAATATTGCATAGCACCCTCACTGCAAAACTAAACAGTACTGCCCCATGTTCCCGCTTAATAAGTTAATAGTCGTGCAACTGGCATCGCCAAGATTACGAAATCAGTTGCTCGCGCTGGTTTAGTCGTTATATGACACATACTGGATATGTCACATTCGTTCAAAAATGACAAAATCTATGTAGGACAAATTGTGTAATTGCCAAATTCTTTAAATGACATATTCCGCAAAAGACAAATTCTCGAAATGGCAGATTCTATTAATGTCATATTCTATAAATGCCAAATCATCGTTAAATTAATTTAAAGCAGGAATTGTGATTAAATGAGAATACTTGGGATAATTTTACAAGGAAAATAATGAAAATATGTGTTTAAATAAAATGAAAATATAATCATCTTTTTCAAATAAAACAATAATTTTCTCATAATTTGCTAAATATTGTAAGTAAATAAATCAAAATATTTTCCTGATTTTTGATTTGAAGAAACAAGTTCTTACGATATCAAAAATCCTAAATCAGTGGCAAACTTAAGTAGAAGCTGTAAGTATATAGCTTTTTCAAAAAGTGTTCAACGTTAATTTGTCTTCTGTTTAATTGTTTTAATAATCTTGTATATTTTTTATCAAACATCTTGACTCTGTTTCTTCTATTTTTACGTTGACATTCGAATAAACTGTTTTTAATTTTTATGTCAAAATGTTTGGCTTCTTTGCGTATTTTGTGAATAAAATAGTAAATATTTGGTCTTTTAGGAATGAGTACATTAATACGGTGATGCCAACCTTCGAGACTATTCGTAGTTCGATGCCGTTGGCCAGCACAACTCAATAAACCTGGGCTCATCCGTGGGTACCACTGCTTTTGGAAGTAAGCTTTGAAACACGCCATAGAATGTATATCATCAATCTGATTTGAAATAATGTTCCATCCTTCAGGAATGTGTTTGGGTGGTAAAAGTGGAAGAATAGACATCATCCTTATTGTTTTTCTTAGCTTTCTTTTTGATTGCTTTTTGGTAATGAAAATAGCAGCCTGTAATTTTAATCTCGTGCGTTCGACGCATTAATAAGCAGCTAGTTTACGAATGTATTTGGAATTACAATAAAATCTGACATTATTAGAATCTGGCATTAATAGAATCTAGCATTAATAGAATCTGTCGTTTGTAGAATCTGTCATTTGTAGAATCTGGTGTTTAAAGAATTTGTCATTCATAGAATTTGGCGTTTTAAGACTCATGTGTCATTTCCAGAATATGGCATTCATCGACTAAACCTTAAATTTAATAAGGGGAAAATCTTCTGAAATACACTATGCATATTGCTGAATATCTTTGAATAGGGTACATCGATATACGAGTATGTAACTGAACACCAAATTTCCGGCTAATAAGTTTCTTTACGTGTAGCTCGAAGAAACGGGCTGAATGTTTTTCTGGACTTTTTAAAATAATTCTTAAATTTACTTAGTATTATCAATAATAAAAACTACTTTCCCCCGACAACCATTTATTTTTTTTTGTTTCTTTGAAATATCTACTTAAAGTTAAACTAGACAATAATTTTTAAAGTCAAAAGGCAAAGTCGCAAATTTAAGTATAACTATAATAATAGGGTTTTATGTTTTGTTATGTTTCGATAAATTATTAATTGAGTGAAAGGGTTGCAATTAAATCGATGATGGTGACTTCAAATGAACTTGTTGAACACATGCAACTTTCTTAAACAGATTTAAAGAGAAATATATTTTAAAGTTAGTTGATGGCACAATGATGCGTAGGCAATGTTTACCTCCTTGCCGATGGCTGGTAATCCGTTGAGGCCATTACAGGGCGGTTCGAGGCGTACGACGCTCTTGCGAGAGCCGCGGAAGCCGGTGTCGCGCACACGCACCGAGGAGCGCCAGGTGGAGGGCGGGTCGTCGCGCGAGCCGCGGGCGGAGGCGGCGCGCCGCGAGGTGGTCAGCGCGGCGCCGGCGCCGGCGCCCCCACCCCCCGGCGGCGTCACTATCAGCGGCACGTCCGGCGGGCCGTGATCCTCCATGCCGCTGCCGCACCAACGTTCTCACCGGAACCCACCGTGTTCTGATGCTTCCAAATGCTCACATTCCAGCACGGCTCTCTCGAACGCCGACGCCGACTCCAAAAGTGTGATGGCCGTGTTTTGCATAGATGCACTATTTTCTTCCACCGCACCTCTGAACTTCCCCCTCGATCGAGAATCGAAGTGATATCTTTTTAAAATGGATTTCGAGCGTACTACGTCAGGCGTTGTATGTTGATATGCTTACTATGGTATGGTTTGACAATGAGTATTCAATGATGCCATAAATAGCGCTATCTATGAACAACAACCTTAAGAGTTAAGTATATCTTAATATTAGTATCCCAATATAACTGTGGTAGTGGCTGTCAATAATACAGCGTTTTATGGCACCGTGAATTCACAAATACGACTATTGTAATAGCGTGAGATATAACATGAAAAGAAATACTGCAATGACTTTTATAAGTCACAGAAAGGAATCCTCAAACATCCGTCAGAATATTGTAGATATTTTAGGATATGAAGATATAGCGAGTGGGGTCTGCGAGCGGCTGAAAGCGAACGAGGCCATGCCTCTTTTGAGACAGTATGTCAATGGGCGGTTAGGTCTTTTCATCTATTCACGGGTGGGTAAGTCGCTTCTGCAGTATGCGAATGAAAAATGACAACTCAGGGAAAACGACGACAATAAAATACAAAGAATCGCTGTGTGAACATTGAGAAGTCAATTATTGTTGAATGAAAGGGTACAAAAGGTTGATTTATAATTTGATAAAGAAGAGTGCTAGTTATAAATACTAAGAATAAAGCTTTGTCACTTCAGCTAACGGTAAACACACTGTAATACGTTGCTAGGCCCTGAAATCCTAAAGTAATCTTCTTACTGAGACACCTATCACATAAAATCCTTTCAGTATTATATGCAATTAAAATTAAGTACTCATAATAAGTAAGAATGAAACAAACATATGAGATATTCAAACAATTTTATCGCCTTACGGAGATAAGTGTTTATGACAGTGTCATATCGTATATATTTTTATATTGTCGGAGCAGTAAGCTGTTATTAACATAATTTGTGTTAAATTTTTGATAATAATTTGTCTCAATTTTCACTGGGCTTTGTATCAGTTCCAGTAGTTATTTGAGATATATGTAAATTACACTAAGAATTACAATTGCATTGTTGTAGATTTTTGTCCCTATAAAAATATAACATTTAGTAGGTCACAAAAAATAAATAAACTATTATAAAGACTACATTATAAAAATGGCGTACAAATATAGTCTTGCTCTGATATTTATTTCGTAGTTTAGCATAATGTTTTATCAATATATAGTTCCGAACATCATTTAATTGAAACATGCATTTGTTTTATGATGTATGTTGAAATTGGTTTTGAAGTGTATCAGTGTAAATATTTGGTGTGATATGTTTTTAGTAGAACTATTAGTAAATGGCATCAACATTTTTATCATTAAAACCATGCCTAGTTCATTAAGTCAGCGATGAAAACATTCCTTAAGCTTAACTAATTAATGCATCAAGACCGTCTAGTTTATAAAATGACAGTCAAAAACCTATCTACGAAATAAGGTTATATGAAATATTATAATCAAGAACATTACGTTATTGGAATAACTGTCTATGAAAGAGATAAAGCAGTGTTTGATATGTATGTGCGGAGAGTGTTAGCTTCGAGAGATATGTATAGTCCAGACTGCCAGGCTCCTGGCATTCTTTAACACAACGAAGGGGAGGGGCCGCATGCTCTACATAGTTTTTATATACATAGTGACGCATATGCACTCTCTGTACAGCGCTTCAGCATATCGCACATTTATTTTGTAACTGTACAGAGTCACTCAAAGCATTGAACGTTCAAGCGTTGAATATCATTAATGTATTGATGAAAGACTTCGAATTAAAATAAGCTACTATGGCTATATTCTACTATTTTCGTAACAAATAAGCTGTGTATCATTCGAATCTATTATGAATGTAACCAGTGATGAATGAACGCAATATAAATTTCGGCAGGTGTTCCAACTAAACACCTGATTGAAGAATGATTATACAAAATGTGACAGTAAGCTACCATCCTACAAAGAAGAAAATGCATGTACTTATTTAGACAAAGGAAACCATACCATGGTAGTCATAACTCCAAGCATGGATCGCGATTTTTCCACAAAAATAGCAAAGTAATAAATAATTTTAACAATATAAATCGCAAAAGCTCGCAACCGAAAGGAACGCCAATAAAACACCTTTGAAGAATTGACGCACAGCCCACTGAATAAACTAAGCACAGGACGGCACCACACTATATTGAACAAGGCAAACCGCACTATGATATCTGACCAATTTTAGGTAAATACGTAAACAGGAAGCCCAGAAGCCGCCCCTATCGTAGCCAAAAAAAACAACTAAGGTTGGCTGCAAACGATAATAATAGTTTGTATTTTTAATGCAGTCGATCGATCAAAGAGTTCGACTCGTTCACGGCACGTTAACACAAGTAGGAGGGCTCGTTTTTACGTTAGGGACGTTTGTATAAAACAGGGAGCGCGTATACGTTCACCGAAGACGGAGGCGTAGGAACGGTATTTAGATAACAATTCGATGGCAGTGTGAGGAGGCGGCAAGGACCGCAGCGTGGTCGCGGGAGGTAAACTCGATCTGGCACGGTGCGGCGCACGCAAGAGGTCGCTGTGCGCGCGTCACCGCTGCCGACCGCCGCCGGCCGCGCCCGACCGCGCGTGACCTCGCACAACCTCCCCTTCCACTCATCGAACCTTTCAGCTGAAACGCGCCGTGTGGCGTCGTCGTGCCGCTGCTGAATAATGCCAGACTTATCGCGTGACCATCTGATATTATGTTGCTACTTATAGTATGAATAATCGTCGTCACTAGACGATATGTTAATTCTAATTAATTCTCCCAGAACTTTGTAACTGAATACGTGGTTTCAAACTAATATGTTTACGAATTTCATCCAAGTTCATGAATAATGATATATTATAAATATGATAGGAATTCAGAATCAAAGAAAAACAAAGTAAATAAATAAAAAAGAAAGATTTTATCATACAAGGATTATTATTCGTACCTACGACAATGCAAGTTCGTAGCTATTGCTACGTAAATATTTGTCTACGAGTACTACGGATCTGACGCAGTGTGAAAACAAAAGCTCGTTGAAAGACACGACGGCTTCTGAATGGTATTTTTTTAACATAGAAATTTTAAAATGTATAATCATTAGATTAAAATAATTTCATCACCTTCGATTATTCCGATTAGAAATAATTATTTAAATATAGCTCAGCCTTGGCTTTATTGTATGTATAGTTATTTGGTATGTCAAATTATCATATTTACATTTTTTTTTCCAGTTAACGGCTTTTCTATAGATATTTGGCCCCCTGATTCTGAAAATGAAAACCGTATTTTTTCTATCAGCTTTAGTTTTTGTAATATGATGTTATGTGCATTTTGGTATAAAAAACATGAAAAATTTACCACAAACATAAGTTTAATCCTCAAAAGCGGCTAAAAATGATATTTTTGATGATTTTCTTGAATGAGAAGCTTGAGGTAGGTCTCTTTTCAAGCTCCAGCAGTAACCTGCCATCATGTACACATCCCAATTACCTTTATATCTTTCCACCATAGTACAAATTTCTTGGTGAAACCTTTCTCCTTGTTCATTACTAAAGTGGCCGAGATTTTCAGGAAAATGGTTTAGATAGGAGTTTAAATAGTGAAGCTTGACGCATATGTTACAACCAAGATTTTTGAGGCAAGATTACATATCTTGAACTAAGTCTTGATACTTTGGAGCTTTGGTATTACCAAGAAAGTTTTTCATAACGGACACAAATGCTTTCCATGCATTGGACTCGGTTTCACTCATGATTATAATAACATTTTCATCGTTTACTAGCAGTCTTATTTGGGGGCCATCAAATATCCCAGCTTTTAACTTGTCTGTACTGAGACCAGGGAACTTCTGTGCAATATACTCAAAACAGTAACCATTTGTATCGAGCGCCTTAACAAATTGCTTCATAATGCGAAGTTTTATGTATAATGGTGGCAAAATAATGCGATCTCTATTGACAAGAGGAGGATGTATAACATTTTGCTTTGCTGGGACTTTCCACTTTGCTTTCCATTTGAATTTATGCCATTTATATAATATTAGGTCCTTACATATGAAATTGGCGTTTTGCCGTACTGGCCACTTTGATCTCAAATATCTCTTCTATGGTTAGGAATTCCAAATTCAAATGTATACAGCTATTTACTCATGTTTCGAAAATTATAATTCATTTGTTTTTCTTAAAAAGGTTTCTTTTCTTTGCGTCACTCAGTTTACAAAATGGAAAACTTAACATATCGCGTTATTTACGAGTACGAGTTCCACCGTAGCACCAGTGCTGCAGAAACGGCTCAAAGGATTAATGATGTGTATGGCGACGGTGCCGCAAAAGAAAACAAGGTGCGTTTTTGGTTCCAACGTTTTCGTTCTGGAAATTTCGACCTGCAGAAGAAACCCCATGGACGACCGGAGACCAAAGTTGATAATGAAGAATTGAAGGCTATTGTAGAAGCGGATCCATCGCAAACCACGTCCGGGTTAGCTACAGGCTCTCATCGCAATGGCTGAACCCTGCCGAACCAGCCAAACCATGCCCCAAGCGAAAATTGGCCCCAAAAAAGTTACTTGTGAGCGTTTGGTGGACTAGTGCTGGTGTCGTTCAATACAGCCTTCTTAAATCTGGCCAGACGATTACGGCAGATGTCTATTGTCAGCAACTGCAAACCATGATGGAAAAGCTAGCTGCTAAACAACCGAGGCTGGACAATCGCTCTGGGCCACTGCTGCTTCATGATAACGCTAGACCACACACTGTACAAAAGACGGCTACCAATTTGGATAACTTCTTGAAAGGGAAAAAATTCAACTCCGACGAGGCAGTCCAAACCGCCTTCACAAAATTTAATTTTTTAATTTGTTTTTTAGTAAAGGGATCGATGAACCACCTATGAGATGGCAAAAGTGCACAGATAGCAATGGTACATACTTTGATTGAATAAATATACTATTTAAAAAAATCGACTTTATGTTCCTCCCATACAAAACACCAATTTCATATTTAAGGACCTAATATAATAAAATCGTAGGGGTACAAAAAACTGTAATTGCGAAATATTAAGATAAAAAATACACAGGTCGCCTTAAAATCATTAGCAGAACACGATAGAATAGTTTAAAAAAATATTTGTTTGTTTGTCTGTTTGTCCGCAAAGATCTCCGAAACTACTGGACAGAATTTGATATGGCTTACACCGCAATGCTAAGAATTTTCCGGGAGAACATTTAGGTATAATTTCATTTGTTTAAATATTATTATTATTATTATTTATTTTGACATTATTTTTCTTACTTAATTTTCAAATACAATGTTTTTGGAATTTTGTTTTTATGTGTGTGAATTATTAAAATGTATTGTATTGTGTATCATTATGGGCTCTAAAAGCCTGAAATTAATAAATATTATTATTATTATTATTTTTATTATTAAATTCACATTTTATTTTTAGTGAAAAAATACCATATAACATTTTCGAACAATGCTTAAGTAGAAAATCAACATGGCGCACGTAAAATAATTTTGACAAGTCTGTCACATAGTGCAAAAAATTTAATATTTTGCCCATCTGGATTTCGCCAACCAAGAAGTTTAGAAGTTTAAAGTGTCTTTTTCTTATGTATTACCGTGGTGGTAAGGCAAAAGGATACCAGGACACAAGAGTTTCGCTGGAAACGAAAAGGCTGACCACCTGGCGAGAAAAGGATCGGAGACATAGCTATGGGTGGGTATGGGTCATGTATCTACGATAAGATAAGATAAGATAGGGCAAAAAGATCAAGCCATACAACCAATGTATAAAGCATTTTTATGACAATATTACGTCACAAATATAAAATTTGTAGGTTGGTTTAATTCTTGACCAATTTCCACAAAATCGGTACAATTTTTGAAATATTTGAAATGTTGAAAAGTGAAGATACCCTTTTCAAGGTATTTTGAAAGGTGTTATATGTTTTTACATTATGACTATAACTCTCATCCATTTAAAACTATTAAACGTTATTGATTTATATTGATAATTAAAAAAATATTTGGTTGCAATGATTCTGGGTTATGCGTAAAGGAAGTACGGGACTCTTGATCCTAATGTCTAAAATCACAGATCACATTTTTTGGATCCACCCAAGGAACATGGATATCGAACGAAGGACCTAAAGAGTAGACCACATTGAACCTAGCCACGTTGACCTAATTCGACATGATTGCCGATAAAAGTTCGTTTCCAAACCCAGCAATATGGATAGGTATCAAATGAAAGGCCTTGATGAGTAGAGCACTATGAACCTGGCAACATTGACGTTAATTCAACATAGCTGCCGTTGAAAAAGGCAGATAAAAGTTCGTTTCCAAACCTAGCAATATTGGTATCAAATCAAAGGCCTTGATGAATAAAGCAACATTGACATAAATTCAACATAGCCGCTCAAAAAAGGTGGATAAATGTTCGTTTCCAAACCTAACAATATGGGTATCAAATGAAAGGCCTTGATGAACTATGAACCTAGCAATATTGACGTAAATTCGACATGGTCACCGCTCAAAAAAGGTGGATTAAAGTTCGTTTCCAAACCTACCAATACGGGCATTATATAAAAGGCCTTAAAGAGTAGAGCATTATGAACTTAGGAAAATCGCAAAAATTCAATATCGCTGGCGCTCAGAAAAAAACGGATAAAAGTTCGTTGCCAAACCCAGCAATATGGGTATCAAATGAAAATCCTTGATCAGTAGAGCACTATGAACGTAGCAACATTGACGTAAATTCAACATGGTCGCCTTTCAAAAAAGGCGGATAAAAGTTCCTTTTCACACCCAGCAAAATAGGTATTAAATGAAAGGCCCTGAAGAGTACCTAGAGCATTATGAGCCTACGAAAATTGTCATAATTTCGAAATGGCCGCTGCTCAAGAAAGGCAGAATAAAGTTGAATCATTATGGAATAAAAGGGAGGAAAATACTAATCACTGTGTTAAGCATTTTGATGGCGAAACGTAGTTCGCGGGCACAGCTAGTTTAAAATGAAACTCCATACATACGTATTGTTACGCCGATGGTATAAGAAACTTCCGGCGGCTGAAACGCATTTCAGCGCGTTTCAGGAGGTGCTCTATCACATACTAGAATATCGAAATTTTACCCAGGTTGTCGTTGTTTTCAGGCGCCTGAAACATGTTTTCAGTCCGTTTGAGGCTACTCTCTATCATACCACACCATAATCTGAAAACCCGTTTTCAGGCGTTTTCAGGACCTCTTATGGGCTTTTGAAGCACATTTCAATATATGACTAAATTTTCAAAAGGAGTAAGTGAGATAGCACGATAAGAAAGGGACAACAATAGTCAGCACCTTCCAGATAGAAAAGATAGATCGAAATGCATCTAGAAACTGCCAGGCGTGCTGGCTGACAGGGATAGAACATGCTGACAGAGACAGAATATAATCGTGCGTACCGGAACTTTCGAGAAGACAAACAATCGATCGGGTAGGGAATATTCAAGAATAGAACTGCATCTGCATCGGCCTCATTTGTGGACAGAGGTGGAGGCCTTTGGCGGGATTCGGGACTTGGAAGTGAGAGCTGCCGTCCGGTTGGGCCACAATGGAAGCCTGAAGGACACAGTTGCCCATGCCCTAGAAATAGAAGCTGTGCGTCAGGACTCTAGGACATATAGGGCGCGGGGAGTTTCCACCAAGGAGACGGCTGCACCCCCGCTGCGAATTTGGACCGAGATGTTACCACTGTGGAGAACGCGGCCATTTACAATCTAGTTGCCCAAAAAGGAGCAAGAGGGAAGATATAGCGTGGCGAATAGGCTCCGATAAGCCGGAGCCGCAGCGAGTTAAAGCGAGAGTCGCAGGACGAGCGTTGGCTAGTAGTGAAAATGCCCCAGTTATAACCTCACAGGCGAACGACGAAAATAGTCTAGTCATCAGGGGAAGTGTTGAAGGAGGACCATGTTACGATGACCGTAAACATCGTCAGAGGCAAGAGGCCAAAGACTGTGTAAGGATGTTAAGAACCAACACTGTTAGTGAAGAGTTGAGTGATGAAGTCATGCAGCGAGTGCAACAGGATTGGATCCAGGCGGGAGTATCCAGGCCAAGGTGGTGTGAAGTAGCTCCGATAAGTACAGTCACAAAAAGCTACTGGGCTTTATGGTAAAGCTTAGTAATGCAAAACTGGTTACTTTGCAGAAGATGAGAGTGAACAAATGGCAAGGATGCGCACTTACAAATAATAGTCCCAAAGAAGAAGGTCAGTAAAGTGCTGAGACTTTATCACAACGGAATATCCGGTGGGTGCCTTGGAGTGAAAACACCTTCGGGTTAAAGGCGTAAGGTGGAGTTAAGTCAGTAAGAGTCCGACATAACCCGTACTAAAATATGTGGACAGACTAGTCAAAAAATTATCTTAATTGTATTTAGCATCCACAAAAGCAATTTAGCTAGAAAATATATTTAATGCCAACTAAAAGGGTACCTTGCCCCAGTGTGAGTCGGTTAAAAAACAGTCTTAAAAACATAATTCTTTGTTTTATATTAATGTAACCTACACATCAAATATTTTGCACCACCAGCAAGGCTGGCTGCATTGAAAATCAATAATGTTGTCATACTTTAATAAAGTAGGATGAAACTTTATGAATAATGTATGGCTTTCTGTACAACTTTATTTTTCAATACTGTAACATCTCGGTGTGTTCCTTAGCCAAGTTAAATTTTTATACGTATGGAAAAGAAAATATGACTGAGCGAGTTGTGTTGGTCGCATAGGTACTGTAGGAAAGGTGTAAATACATATTATATGATGCTTAATCCTGAGAAAAAGGGTCTTCACAGACAATTAGATGGACATACGGACAGCCGGACTACGAAGTGGTCCTGTAATTCCGTTTTTCCTTTTGAGGCACGGAACTTTAAAAACCTAATTGTCATTTTTTTTCGAATACAGTTTTTTGCTACAGCTGAGAGGCGATTCCACTAAAAAACTAAGCTGATACTGAACCGGATCGTTGCATTCAATCAGTTCGACTGCCACCGAACGCGTAAAGGATAGACTATGTTCTCGAATTGGTTGAAAGAAACGATCCATTTTAGAGAATGTTCACAGTTTTACATCGACCGTATATGGTAAGTACTTACTGTCGTTCGGCCGCCGATCACGAACCACCATGAGTCGGCCGGCCACCTTTATCGCGTATTGTAGACCGATTTCAACAAAATTTTGGTAATGTATAGGAAAACGATAAACGGCGCGATACGCCCTCACTGTCGGCGTTTGGTGTGAACACTCCCTAAGTTTTGGTTTCGATTTATCAGTGGAATAGGGCTCTTAATCTAGATTCTAGTCTGGTATCTGCTATATCAGATATTATCACTCATACTATATTATATCACAGGAGTGGATACCTAAGTATACTCAGAGTAACGACACTCTTAAGATACTTCTTAAGCCCTGCTGGCCATGGCTTTCACCTTAAACGAGGTGAAATTTGCCTACCACATCATCATGATCCGATGTGTTGGTGTAAGGTTTTTTTTTAACTTTTCCATCCCTTCGTACAGTTACGATAAGCTCCCTTAGCCTTATTGTCCTCGGAGGCGTAGCTTCATAGACGCGTATTCGTCATTATTCCCTAGCTGTACGCCTTCTTGCAGCTTACATATAAAACTATGAAACTCTGTCAACAAAGCGGCAGCGTAGCGCCCCCGTCGCTGCATGCAAGCTTCATGACGCCTGTCGTACTGCTTGTTATACGCTTGGACACGTATTTTTGAATCATTAGAAATGAATCTCGAATTCGAACATGAATACAAATCACATGCGAAATTATTTTCTACTGTTTCCAATTTTAAAGATTTTTGAATCACTCGAATTCAGTATTGTCATTAAAAACAAATTCTACATTAGAAACCGTTTCACGCAGAAAAAATAAAATCCGGTACGCAATAACATGGCAATAACTCATTAATTTGAAAAACCAGCAATGAATCGCAAGTAAAACGGAACGTTTGTACATTGCGCATATTCTACTAGTAGAAATGAAAAACGAGTGGGTAGGACCACTCGTTGCAGAATTCACGGAATGAATGTTCAAAAATAGCGAATTCGGAAATTTGTTTGCGAATCTTACGATTTCGAATGCGAATTTGAATTCTATTGTTTCAAAAATGGGGCGTACAGCGAGTAAACGCACGGGTTTAGTTTTGTAAAAATGGCGGCCAAATTTGTTCAAATAGTGGAAAAATACCTGTTTGTACAACAAACTCTGTCCTTAGCCGAATACTCGTAATAATCGAGCTGAATATGAGGGGCATAAATTTAATGAACGAACGAGAACGAGAACCTACTTTTATTTACTTTCTACTTATTTAATATGTAATAATATAACATTTATTCAATGTCAGTGTTTGTAGTAATAAACCAAAATAATGTCGTCGTCGTTTAACTACATCGTCACAAATGATTGAAACCGTACGCGTGCAATACGCCTCGTGGATAGAGTTTAGTACGCCGCCCGGGCTGCACAAACAGCACGGCGTATTTTGAAGCGTCTATGACGCTACGCCTCCGTGGACAGTAGGCCTTAGTTGGATCTTACAACATTCATTTGAAAAAAAATTTTTTACAAAAATAAAAACCGCCTTCAAAAAGACTAAAAACTTAACTTTATTTTTAAAAAAAAAAAATATTTTTTACATTTTATTGAATGAAATCTTTTCAGTTAAAGAAACCCTAATTTAATATCAGCTCACCAAAGGTGCATACAAAATTTGGCTCCTGCTGGAAAAATAACCCGGTATAGAAAGTTGAAACATGGTTCAATAGAAATGTCAAAATAGAACTATTTTTTTTTATAATTTGACAGTTGTCAGTTGGAAGCAATTCTCCCTAGGGCTGAAAAGTATTACTTTCAACGCGCTCTTTAGGCAGCTTCAGACCTACTTTCCGAGAATGAGATTTGAATTATAATTTTAAATGACTTACACCGACCAAACCTTAAGGCTTATCACCGCTTGTTACGTAACCTTTTATTTTATTAAAAGTTAAATTTACAGAAAGGGAAATATATTGAAATACTCCAAGTAGTGTGGTAATAATACTCGACGCAACGCAAAAATTTAGACATATAAATGCACTTCTACTTGTGCAAAGCGCTGCAATAATAAAGAAGTCTTGATAACTCCACTTCGTTTTTTATCGTTCACGTACCCCAAGGCTCAAAATGTCAACAAGAACAAAATACAGTCTTCTAGACAGGAAAGCAGTCAGTTACCTCTGTACTCTAGAAGGACACTAATTCGATTTTTACATAAAAATATTATACATTTCTCGGTTAAATCTTATTTGTAAAAACTGATAATATGACTTTCTTAATTTATTCCATTGCATCAAAGCCGTACAAAAAAAGGAGCGTGTTTCTTATAATTCCATTCTTTGAGCAGACATTCATGAAAATTGACTTAAAGAAACAATTTTTATATGATCGGATAACAAGGTTTTATTTTTGTACCTTGAATGGGATTAAAATCTATCGCGGTTAATAAAAGTAGATAAATACGGAAGAATGTTCCTTACTTTATAAAACCTTTGTGTGACGGCTCCAGCGAATATTTGAATAGTGTACGATTAGTTAGATAAGTGAAACAAAGAGAACATAAGTACTTACTCATATTAAGCCTCACCAAAATAATCATCACAGCTTATATACGTCCCCACCGAGGGGCACGAGCCTACCCTAACTAGTTAGGGCGATTTGCGGGCCTATTACCGAATATTCAACAATATATCAGCGAGTACAAATGTATAGTCGATTAGGTGACAGATTTCAAGCGCGTTTTTGTATGAAGCGCTCTATCTACGTTTGGTAGTAAATCAATGAATAGATAGCATAGCTTATCAACTAGAATTTATCAAAAAACCGAAAGAACCGAAAAAACCGGGTACCCGGTTCCGGCTTGAGTTCGGAACCGAAAGAACCGGTTCCTAAAATGGGGCCGGTTCTCGATGCCCTATTACCGATGTCATGCTTTTATGCAAAACGTTACTGATACACGTTTATGATAGTGCAAAACGAAAAATACGATTTCCGGTCAGATTTTTGATCATTTGTGATCATCAGATACACGGTTATTTTTTAATTATCACAAAAAATTTGTGTGCTTGTTTAGACAAGCAAACTGAACAATTTTCACTATGGGACTAACTTTGAAATCGAAAAAAAAAACAGCTGTTCCATACATCTAGGTACAGTGATGTTGAACATTTCTATAGAACAGCAGATTTTTATTTTTGCGATTTTTTAAATTGGTCCCATAGTGAAAGTTGTTCAGTTTGCTTGTCTGAACGAGCACACAAATTTTTTGTGATATTTAAAAAATAAACTTGTATAATGATGATATCATTGAAATTATGCCATAGTGATAATATCATTGGAGATCGGTAATACAAAATGCAGCATTTCATGACTTCTTTTTCTCAAATTTATACCATGTCATACGATGAAAGATCCATAATTGACCTGCAGGCCTTAGTCAAACCACGCTGGCCCAGTGCGGATTGGTTAACTTCACATATACCTTTGAATTACTTCGCAGGTGTATGCAGGTTTCCTCACGATGTTTTCCTTCACCGTAGGAGCGTCAGATAAATGTACATATAAAATTCTTGAAACGAAAAACACATTGGTACATGACAGGATCGATCGCAGGCCTCCTGATTCTACTCTTAGCACAGTCCAATGCCGAGGCCACAGCGCCACCGACGCTCAAATAAACATTTTAATGTAATTTGAACTGAAACTTTTCATTATTTGGGTCATTATACTTTTACCGAATTTTTCATAAAATATTTAAGTTAAATAATGTGACTATAATTTTCAATTTCATTACAAAATATACATCGAAAATGGCAGCAATAAAGCCTTAAGGATTGAAAATATTTTGATGTCGCTCATTAATGTCTTATCTTATCTTAAGGCGAGGAATTTCCACGTGCAAGCCCATATGTTCCGCACTTCACACCGTTCATTTGTACATGACGTTAGCGCGGACGCGGCCACTGAACAGGCGCCAACATCATGTGCCGCACAGTAAAAATATAACAGTACAACAAGGACGTTTTATATCGTATGCAATATACTTTTTGCTAGGTTACAAATAAGTATTGATTTATAAACTGAGGTAAGTACCTACAGTAATACAACCAATAAAGATACAGCTTTATGACTTCATTGCTATTTTTTATTGTATCTTTACTTGTATGTAAATATGGACACTTTTTAATTGTTACATTACATAGTATTTTTATTTGACAAACAATTACGTGATTTTTTAATAACTTAAAAAATAACAAAGTTTAAAAAGCTTTTATTTGCTAGTGACGTCATTGTACTCGTCCACCATTATAATACCGATACAAACATATATTTTATAAGAAAGAGACGTAAAGCAATTATCAATAATTAGACTTTTTCAAGATTCATCATAATTAGACCGTTTCTTCACAATTTCAAAGGTTTTAAATGTTTCTATGATGTGTTATTAATAAAATGTAAATTCAAATTTTATGCATATTTCTTTTGTGCAGTATAGAATGCATCACTAGAATACCAGAAATGCTCGATTAGCTAGAAGTAGTATTTAAAACAAAAGCTAAGAATATGACTGACGTTATAAAGCACTGTTAAATTTTTTTGTTTGACTTCGACGGCTATTCGGTTTGATTTAGAAATAGTAGATTGTTACACCGAGCGCTAAGTGACTTATTAATGCCCGCGGATGTTTGGTGCACGAGCACTTGCTCGAGGGCACTAATAACCCGAGGGCATTAATAGCTCACTTACGAGGTGTGTTAGGAAGCTGCTTTTCCTTCAACTTATTAAAAAATAATAAAAAAACTGAAGTTGACTGTAGAAAAACTTATTTATTTATGACAAAAAAAATGCAAATTGTTCCTTTTAAGAAACCAAACCTTATCTTGACGGTGGTGACGGAAGTGGAAAATCCACAAAAAAAAACTCACTGTCATGTACACCACAAAACCCTTATTTCTTGCCGTCAACATGAATGTGCACCAAAAAACACCACTTTCACTGCACAATATTAACTCGAATACAATTTTTAATTTATTAAAATAAAAGCTAATCTTCGCCATTAAAGCCAATTGCCTCTCTTTTTTAAATAAAATTGGCTTTGTAGGGTCCTATCTAACTTGTTTTGCGCATGTGTATTTTTTGTGACATGTTATACAACCACTCAAATCTCTTTGGAAAAATGCCTACATTTTGTATGAATTGTATGAATATGAATTGTAATTTCTTTTTAAATTAGAAAAACAAACAACAGGGTAATTATGTTGAACGGGTCATTAATGAAATTTCATACAATACTACTGCCGTTTTCCAGGGTAGTAATGTATTACTTAGTGTTGCCTTTTCCGATGATTAGAGTAAAATTAATGAGTAGTTTGAAGAAAAATATTTTAATAGATATATGTAGGTATTTTAATACAGTACTGAATAAATAAGTACTATAACTTATTTCGATTTGATTTGTTAACTGACTTCACTGACTTCACGAAGTTGATGAGTTAACACATACCTCATAGCTTCGTCATTTATTAACTGATTTTCAAAATTCTTTTTGTATTCAGAAAAGTATACCCCCGAAGTGGTTCCATGCCATCAAGTCAGGATCTAGTATTAGAATCCCAAGAAAATCGAGAGAATAGGCACGTCCAACGTCTTTCCTGTTTTTTTCTGAAGCTATTCAGGTATTTGCGTCTGAAAGACATCATCTCAAGGATTTTTCCACTATGCTGAGCTTACGATGGATCCTTAACGTTAAGGAGTTAGGGAGTTAGTCTTTAGATATAAATGGTACGTATTGACTCTCAGTTAGGTATATTCTTTCAAGTTGACTTAGAGAGCTATTATTAATGTCACGAAAAAAATAAAAATATTTTTTTTACAAAAATACAGACACCACTTCAAAACAAAAACTACTTCAAAATAAAAATGTAATGTTGTGTGTTTTATTTTATTGCTACTAAGTTGGCAAACAAGCAAACTGCCCACCTGATGGTAAGTGGTAACAGTCACCTATAATACATGTGGTTTCTGTGCGATTCGCAGTAAAACTGCAAGAAACACAAGAACCACAGTGTACGTTGCCAACTTGTGACATCAGATGTAAAGTCACGGTACCCAGTAATTGCAGTGCCATATCTTACCCTTCACACCGGAACACAGCAATGCAAGCACTGCTGATTTGCGGCAGAAATAGGTAAGACGGAGGTATTTTTATCCTTGCCTTAGCAAGCATCAAAAACGATAGTATTTTTGTATTTAATTATATCCCAATTTTTTTGTGACAGGTATCTCTGGCAGGTATGTCATCCATCATATTATTACATACTCACCTATACACACACATACACACACACACACACGAACACACGCACGCACACACACACACACCACACGAAAATAGAATGTTTTTTTTTAGCATTATATTACATTATTATTATTTTGTTACTTTGCTATTATTTTGTATAGCTTTTCATGTGTTACTCTTGTATAACTATGGAGAGGGACACTGACTACTGAAATACAGACAAATAGTCTAGCTCGGTGGTCAGGGACTTCTTAATATTTGTACTAAATGTATGTTAATAAAGAGTTATTATTATTATTATTAGATGAATTCGAAACAAGCTCAAACCTGTTTTTGATGTGCTACCATCATCAACGCTGGCCAAGTGCGGGTTGGTCGACTTCACACACAACCTAAAAATTTCTTTACACGTGTGTGCAGCGGTCGGCGCGCCGCCGGCGCGCTACTTAGTGGTAGGTATTTATATCGCTGCATTGCGTGAGTGACAGGGGCGTGCATGTACTAAACAAGATTATCAAGAAGAAAGCCACAAATCGCTATGAATATCAGGCAACCGTATTAGTCTCTAAGCAAACTGGTTTTAAAATATTAATTAATATTCTACCACCTTAGGCCTGTAAGAAAACTCGGGAAGTATTACACAGCTAGCGTTCTTTACCATGATGACTTTACATTTGACGACACGGTTAGCGCACAGAGTTCGAGTGATCGCCTACTACGCAACTGGTCGCGGGTTCGATTCCCAAATATTTTTAACCGACTTCAAAAAAGGAGGAGGTTATCAATTCGGTTGTATTTTTTATGTTTGTTACCTCATAACTCCGTCATTTTTAAACCGATGTCCAAAATTATTTTTGTATTCGATAGATTATAGAGCAAGGGTGGTCTCATGGTCACCAAAGTCAGGATCTGATGATGGGATCCCATAGAAAATCGAGGAAAGCACTAAAAACACACTTCTTTCACTAAAAAGATTTCATTCACTGAAAAGTTAAAAATAAAAAATATTTTACAAAAAATAAAAAACGACTTCAAAAACACTGAAAGCTTACAAATAATATAAGAATAGGTACAGACAACATCACACTTCTATATTGAAGTCGGTGATAAATTTTAACACTTTCTAGGAGATTATCGTTTGGCGCCGACTTCAATACAGAAGTGTGATGTTGTCTGTATCTATTCTTATATTTTTTTAAGTTTTCAGTGTTTTTGAAGTCGGTTTTTATTTTTTGTAAAATATTTTTTTGTAGTTACGGGACAAATATTATGTATGAATACAGAAATATGTTCCGGTCTGGGCGTATGTGCACGTGATATGTAATATATTCTATGTTTGTAACTTTGATGACACGGTTAGCGCAGAGGTCGAATGATCGCCTACTGCGCAACGGGTCGCGGGTTCGATTCCCGTACGGGATAAATATTTTGTATGGCTTACAGATTTTTTTTCCGGTCTGGGCGTATGTACATGTGATATTCTATGTTCGTAACTGCACCCACAACACAGGAGAAAATGTTAGTGTGGGGCGACGTTTTACGACGTTAAAGAAAAAAACTGCACCTACGACACAGTTGAAAATCCTAGTGTGGGCCGACGTATTTATATAAAAACACTTATTAATTAATTACTCATTACTGAGTGACTGACAGATTACGCACAGCCGTAATTAAAAGGCACAAAAAGCGGAAATTTGAAATGTATGTTGGAAATTCGCCATCTAAGGGGGTAAAACTAAAAAATAATAGTTTGTATGGAACCTCTTATGACATTTATGCGGGCGAAGCAGCGGGCAAAAGCAAATATTTTATAAAGTTTCACAAAATTCCGCTGATCAGATATTTTCTTTTAATACAATGAAGTGATCTTTACATAAATCGAACGGAAATTTATGTTAATTATTTTTTACTTTTTTATAATCTACTCACGCTTGACCATAAATGTTACGAAATTTAAAAGATTCCTAAAATACTGTTTTACTGTTCATAATCATATATAATACATAGGCTCGAATAAAACTCTATTATTTAGCTACATGTATAATGTGCTGTTGATTCTACCTTCTAAAGCTTTGATGAAAGGCGTTGTGAATAAAGGGGGCAACATTAAGTATTTAAAGGAATTCAGCAATAAAGTTTTATAGGAAACATTATTTTGAACCTATAAATCGTTGCATATTTACTTGAAGAAATTATCATACTGGTTTATTAACACTGCACTGTGCTATATGGCCGCGGCAATAAAATATAAACATTTGGGAAATAAATATTTACCACTTTTCTTTCAGCATTTTTTGTATGCATTTGATTTAACATTTCGTCTTTGACTTCTTTTATTTGCGATTTTTACACATAAAATAACTTATAGAAAAAAAGAACGAAAAACATATTTTTTCACACATAAAATAATTTAGGAAGAAGGATTAAAATAGTTTTCTCCTTTATAATACCTAATCCATTATTTACACTATTCACCATATTACTACACTAATCTATAATAACAATGAAAGTTAACAAAATAAACGCAAACTGCAAAATTAAAATTCGATCGTAAAGAAACACGTAATATATTTTTTTGCGCCCGCGACACGAAGCGACATGACCATAGGGTAGTCCGACCGGTGAATGAACAGTTAAGGATTTTTTCAAGTTCGAAAGAGAAGCCCTAAAAAAGTAATAGCTTTAGTTGCATTTTTATACCTTTTATGGCATCTATGTTTAATAGAGAAAAAACTAATTTCTGGATTTCGGACTTTTTCTTTTACTTTGGGAGAAATGATAAATTTTGTAAAAAAAGACTCAAATTACCAATGAATGAACATTTTTTTAAATGAATGAACACGAATACAGCTAGTCAATGAACACATATTATTTAATTATAAATCACTCACCATAACAATTCTTAATCAAGTTTGGCTGCATCTTTACCTAAAAACTATGTTTTTGAATCATAGAGTACGCTTAATACCTAATCAACCTGCGTTATATAGGTAGGCACATAAAAAATAACTTAAAAAAACACGATACGTCCATAATTCAAAGTCTTGTACCTATCAATGACTGTTCTACATATCATACATTTCTGAGATTTAAGGTTTATTAGTACTTCGTAGTTTACTTATTCAATATCCTGAAAATTAATATCACTGAAAGAGATAAATCCGCATCTTGAAATAATTGGTTCACTTAAAACACACTGGACATCGTTATATTCAATACTTATTTAATATGTCTGGTATCTGTGGTTTGACAAAATTAACAACTTTATCTTCCAATCAACTTTACAGTTCATGTCTTCATCATTTAGCATCAGTACTTTGCCAACAAAATAACGCATTCATTTTTCAGTTTTAAATCGTAGTTACTGTCACATATAGTTACCTACCACAAGTATTTTCACACGTAATCCTACCTTTTCGCCTATGAACTTTTACTTATAGATTTCATGACTTTGACTTTTTTTGCTTGACTTTTCTGTTGAATGTCCTTCTTTCATTGTTCAATATATTTCTTATTTCCGCTTCTTTTCTATTTGTTTAGTTTTCCTATTTTTAATATTTTCGTATTTCTGCTTCTTCTTTTTTCCTTTTACTTTTAACTTCTTCATCCTTTCTTTGTTTTTCTGCATCTTGTTTCCTCATGAACTCTTTGTATCGTTGACCAGTATAACCAAATGGGACAGGCTCTTTTGTTTTCAAGATTCTTTTATTTGTAGAAATTATTTCAGGATATTTTAGAAACTCCTGAATTGGATGAGAAGCACGATTATGGCCAGTTTGTGTAACTTCAGCGGGTTTCGAACGAAAGTGATGCATTTAAGTATCAGAAGAACAGATATCGAGATTGTGGTCAATAGTACTGATGTCATCTGTAATTATCGAGTCGATGTTGTTGTTGAGCTTATTAATATTTTAACCTCCAGAGTACAACGGAGCATTTATGAGGGTATAAGAATCAAGGCGTACATTCAATAGATTTAGCATAAGTTTTTGGTTCCACATGTAGCTCCAAATGAAAAGAACCCGTGACGGAATCGCTTTTCGATTGTAAGAATTTCCCATCAGACTTCACATCAACTTAGATTTGACTGATAACAAGTTAACCGAAAGTTAACTTGTTATCAGTCAAATCTAAGTTTAGTATCTAAGTATCGTACCATCGTAATGCTGGAGTGGCAAGTGAACAGGTAAGGTAATTCTATGACATCATCAGTGTTCTCAAAATCACAGCTGTAGTGAGCAATGTTCCCGAAAAGGTCAGACAGAACTATTGCATATCAAGCTAACTGACTAGTTTGACGAATTTTTTGATTTATTTGGAGGGTGCTATAATCGGTCATATTATGAACTTCAGCTACTACATCAGTTACTTGTATGGCTGATTCATTTTTAGATTCAGAATTTGAATGACGTTTCATCACACTGTAGGTCTCCGGGCTTAAAAACAGTAGATATTGATACCTCAATAGAACACTTTGAGTTAGATAGGTCCAGAGGATGCTTGCGTACTGTCGTATTTTGATTTGATAACATTTTGTTATCTGGATTTGCCTTACACTTGTGCCATATTGTAAAGTAAGGATGAACATGCTGTTTATTTGCATTGTAGCTTGCTATACATTCATTACGGATAACCTGGCCTACTTCTGCCTCTATAACCTTTATGATACTCCTCATGTCATCTTTTATTTCTTCATTGTCACCATTAACAGATGTTGTTGTCAATCAGCATTTATAAAAATAGGAAAAAATAGACTATAAACAAATACAATAAATTAAAAGCTTTCGCTGTTAATTTCCTATAAGCTACAATCGAAATTAGTCAGTCACAATGCGCGTAGTTCATTCATTAAAAAACAAAACCAATAAATGAACTATGTCGAAAATCTATAGTTCATTCACTAGTTTTTCAAAACCAATGAATGAACACTGTTGTTCCAATACTGGCTAAATAAATCAAAACGATTTTTTATTCTCACATACCAAAATCTGCAATAAAGAAATGAGTATAAGGATTAATTTATGAAAATTTTCTAAATAATCTTACACCCAGTAATTGAACACCCTGTTCATTCACTAAATTTAGAACTAACCGTGAACCGGTAATGGAACACCCAAAATTTCAATGATAATAAGAGTCAACTTGGATTCATTATGGTAGAAACAGTTAAAAAAGTCTGGAATTACATAAATAACCACAAGTTTAAAAAATATAACTGTCAACTATTTTAGTATTGGCCGACAAAGTATTGCCGGCCTTACCTGGCGAAATAAGTTTTCCATACAAACAGTTTTACACAAAAATATGAATTTTTCAAAAGGCTGCCATGATAAAATGAATGTTGTCAAGCGATAATAAATACTGCCACTATAAAGAAAATATTGTTATTAATTGAAATTAATAAAGCTGATAAGGTAGAATCCTATAGATTTCTTGTTTTAAGCAAAAAACATTCGAAATGTTCATTCACTGAACGTGTTCATTCACCGGACGGACTACCCTACCCTGAGACGACTTGGCGAGTACTGTCTTATATGGAGCGCGATTGCAACCAAGCGAAATTATAGAATTTTCGTCATTTTCCTAAATATTTTATATGACATCAAAAAATCTGTCTTCACAGTTCACTAGATAATAACGAACTACATGTTTTGGTATAACTTTTATACTGTTTTATGTATATTTCGATTTCAAATCGTGGTTTTAGTTTTTGATTTAGACCTATGTTTGGATTTTTTTTCTATCGAGTGAAATGGAGTAAATCGTGTTTCTGCTTTCACAGTTCACTAGATTATATCTTCAAGTTTAAGGTGTGTGAATTTCAGAATTGTGGGTTCTAATATTATCCAGATGTAGACGTTCTAAGATCGGCAAATTTGGGAAATCCTCGCCTTAAGTCCACCTTCTCTTAAGTCTCATTTCTCTTTTCGGTCCAATTCTTCGAGTCGTACTCTGCGATCTAATAACATTTTATCATATTTCAATATATTTCCCTTTCTGTAAATTTAACTTTTAATAAAATAAAAGGTTACGTAACAAGCGGTGATAAGCCTTAAGGTTTGGTCGGTGTAAGTCATTTAAAATTATAATTCAAATCTCATTCTCGGAAAGTAGGTCTGAAGCTGCCTAAAGAGCGCGTTGAAAGTAATACTTTTCAGCCCTAGGGAGAATTGCTTCCAACTGACAACTGTCAAATTATAAAAAAAAAATAGTTCTATTTTGACATTTCTATTGAACCATGTTTCAACTTTCTATACCGGGTTATTTTTCCAGCAGGAGCCAAATTTTGTGTGCTTGTTTAGTTAGACAAGTAAAATGAACAACTTTTACTATGGGACCAAATCGCGAAAGTGAAATCAGCTGTTCCATACATTTAGGTTGAGTGGATGATGAACATTTGTATGGAACAGCTTTTTTCTCGATTTCGAGATTGATCCCATAGTAAAAGATCTTCATTTTGCTTGTCTGAACAAGCATACAAAATTTGGCAACTGCTGGAAAAATAGCCCGGTATAGCCACTCAATTACAGTGCGATGTAAAATTGAAATAACATAAAATTAAGTACATTAATTGAGGAATATATATTTTTAAATGACTTTATTATAATTTATTTTCAAGTATTTCTTTAATATAACATATATTTGGGTAAAATATTTACCATTTTTTCAATGATAAAATGAAAAATAATGACTGAATAACTGGCCGGCCACAAGAAAATAAAAACTGTCCAAGTGCCAGTCGGACTAGCCCATGAAGGGTTCCGTACGATTTATGACGTATTAAAAAAACTATTTACCAGATCTCGTTCAAACCAATTTTCGGTGGATGTTTACATAGTTAATGTACATCATACATTTTTTTAGTTTTATCATTCGCTTATTTTAGAAGTTACGGGGGGGGGGGGGGGGGGGGGGGCGGACACACATTTTACCACTTTGGAAGTGTCTCTCGCGAAACCTCAATATAATTTTTTTTTTGAAGACCTATCTATAAATACCCCACACGTATGGGTTTGATGAAAAAAATTTTTTTGGGTTTCAGTTCTCTGTATGGAGAACCCCCAAAATTTATTGCTTTTTTTCTAAAATCTTAATGTGGTTCACAGAATACATCTACTTACCATGTTTCAACAGTGTAGTTCTTATAGTTTCGGAGAAAAGTGGCAGTGACATACGGACGGACAGACAGACAGACATGACGAATCTATAAGGGTTCCGTTTTTTGCCATTTGGCTACGGAACCTTAAAAACAAAATAGACAGGAAAGCGGCAATCCGATCTTCATTTGTTTTTCGAGCTGTAGAGTTTTTATTAACATAATGAGTTCAACTGATTCAGATATGGATTTAACGCCTGATTTCATAAAAGAAGAGGCTAACGCAGAAGTGGTTGATTTATCTAATATATAAAAATCTCGTGTAACAGTAAGTATTTGTTATCGAACTCCTCATAAAGGCTTGATCGATTTTTATGAAATTTTTTGTGTATATTTGGTAGGTCTGAGAATCGGTCGTAGGCTTTTTTTATACCTGACAGGTGACATTTTTAGTTGTATTCATAATGAAATGCACAATGTGTGAGGTACACATTGTGCATGCTCAGGTTAAAGACTTATTTAGTCCCTCGAACTATCGTCGAAAACCCTGTCTCGGGACTAAATAAGTCGGTGTGAGGGGCTGGCCCGGAAGAGTGCCAGGCCGACCCACTAACACCCTCCGGTGTTCTCCCTGCCCTTATGGGCACGCACGGGTAAGGTCTACACTGCGACTATCACTACCAGCGCGCCTGGAAGTTACTTTCACCCCTAGGGTAACAATAGTGTCGATTCAGACACACAACTTAATTTAACTAAACTAATTTGACAGGATTAAAACTATCGCCATCTTTCTTTTTCTCTAAAGGATTAAAAGTGACGGCTTTATTTTTAGACCTGTCAAATTAGTTTAGTTTAATTAAGTTATGTGTCTGAATCGACACCAATGTACTAATTCGTCGACTTTCTTGCAAAATATTGTTATTTCTACCTACTTAAATAAAAACATTATAAGTTTCATGATATATAAATAAACTATCCGCAATAAATAATTTAACTGAAGGTGAAAATTGTATGAAAACCTGTTTAGTAGTTTCTAAGATCATCGCGAACATATAGACAGACAGATCCGCCAGGAACTTTGTATTGATTCGAAATTTTTTTAAAGAAAATATAATAAAAACTGAACTATAGTTATTTATATAGTTGCAATAACAATTGTCTTGTACCTACCGTGTTAATTGATTAGTTTGATTGAGTTATATATGCAATAAAAATAATAATTGTCTGGTAACTACCTTATTTGATAAATTAAAGTATTTCGAAAGGCATGTGCCAGCGTGGGACAACCAACATACACATTAACGATAGTATTCCAAGTCATTTGAGTATTGGAACACTAAATTTCTCAAGCCTTTCGGTATCAGTTACGCAAAGGGCATTTATCTATAGGAACTGAGATATTGGAAGCCAGCCTTGAACCCTCGCGTGCTAATGGTGTGCACGGGCCACGCCTCTAATGCCGGTTACTATGGCATAGATTCAACCCTTACATTATTGGGTAACACTTTCGCTTAAGTGCACGTTTGGCCTAGCCATGTTTTAGGTTCAGTGAAACCTGTTTCGTGTTCTGCAGCAGAAGAGAGGAAAATAGTCAGCTGTAGACATATTTATATTTATATACATACACGTTTTACCGCAATCAAACAACAAGCCTTAGTGGTGAATTTGTACTTTTCTTAAGATTTAACTCCGTCATACTCCGTACTTGCTTTTCACGTCGTATCACCACTTCAGCAGGCGTAGCACGGGCTGCCAAGACTGGACTCGAGTCACGCATTATCTCACAATTTCAGTGACATAATCTCTATGTCTTAAAAAGAAGCACGGTGGCGCATATTTAGTGGGACTGACGTGATAAAAAATTCTTGTTGCTCGTCAAGGGACAAGTGTGACTGGGTTTTATCACAAATTTTTTGCTCTCTGACTGCTGCTACATCTTCCAAAGTATTAAAGCCCTTGCTTCAACCACAGCAGTCGGCGCACAGGTACGGCAAGGACTTTGTGATAAAACTCATTCACACGTGTTCCTTGACGAGCGTCAAGAAATTTTTACTACGTCAGTCACACTAAATACGCGCCGCCGTGCTACTCTTTAAGACATAGAGATTATGTCACTGAAATTGTGAGATAATGCGTGACTCGAGTCCAGTCTTGGCCGCCCGTGCTACGCCTGCAGCTGCCGCAATCAATGTGGGAGTGTCACCTCTAGCTCATGACAGTTGCTTTGATCGTAAACTACCCACTTCTAACAATATTTTTATATTACCTACCTCAATGCCTTAACGTATTTTATGATGCCATTTCAATCATTTCCTATTAATGTAACATCAATATTGTATTGATTAGTATTGATTGATTTTCGTTAGTATTGATTTATTAAATTGGAACACCTCCAGATTAAGAATATTTAATAACAATTACTTACTTATAATTTTAGAAAATTATGACATTTTTCGATTGATTGAGTCAGGTTGATGAAGAAAAACGAAGCTGTGTTCATCGCCTATAAGAATTTGGTCGATTTATTTGATAAACTTATGTCAAAACCGCTTGGACTACCACGTTTCAAAATGCTAAGCGTATCAAACCGATCAATAAAGTCGATGTGTTATAAAATTCCCCCGTGTAAAAACAAAATAATACAACAAAAAATTACACAAGGTGTGATTTTCACATGCGTCTTATTACCCACGCAATACTACTACTGTCCTATAGAATTTTATTATGTGATATTTTTAACAACAGATATAATATTAATTAACATACAACAGATTTTTAGATGTGTAACACATACATCCGCTTATCGATTTTAAAAATTACTGTCGCCATTTGAGTAAAATTAGACGGCAAAAATAAAAAGGTTTTCGTTCACGACGCGTCGGGCGCTGCAGTGACAGTTGTCTTCCTATATTAGTGCTTAATGGTGGGTGACCGAGATTTCATTTTGAAAATATAGAACATATGAATTTTGCAGTTATATCGATGTTGTCGCAGAAAAGGTCGATTGTGTATAAAAGTAGGCCAACCTGACTTTGTCAATTTAAATTATCTTTTTGAGAAATAGGTACCTCATCAAGTTCGTATATTATTATGCTACGAGTTATTTTTCTATTAAGTGGGTTTCACACAAGACCACCTGCGTGGTTTAGTGGTTTGGACCATCGGGTGTGGATCGAGAGGTCCGAGGTTTTGATTTCCCATGATGGCAGAAGTTTTTATACTCAGTGTGGTGGTGGTGAGGCTTCTGAGCCCGCCTGATTTACTAGCACCATTTTACCTAAGTACCTATACATGTTTAATTTAAGGGTTTCCCTCGATTTTCCTGGGATCCCATCAGCAGATCTTCTTCTCTCAGATTTTTTAAATAAATAAATTGAAAAATGTTTAAATCAATACAAACAAATTGAGCGATATAAAAAAGTTTAACTTTAATATTCCGATTTGGGCAGGACTTGAAGTTGCGTCTTTAATATACCATGTTGACGCCTTAATCAATTCTGCCCGAGTCGATTTCTATTAGAAGAAAATGCAAAGTCACAAATATAATATTTGTAAGTCTGCTGTATTCCTAACTAATTGTCACAAAATCTGTAAATATTTATAAATCTGTAAATGATTAAGAAATTAGTTTAATTTAGTAGTTTATTTCAGTTGTTACCGCAGGGAGACTCTGTGCCAGGGTCGTGTGTACATGGGTAACTCCGTCCTATTCCTGCCGCAAAGCAGCAGTGCTTGCATTGCTGTGTTCCGGTTTGAAGGGTAAGATATGGCATTGAAATTACTGGGCACCTTGACTTTACATCTGATGTCACAAGTTGGCAACATGTATTATAGATGACTGTTACCACTTACCATCAGGTGGGCAGTTTGCTTGTTTACCAATTTAGTAGCAATAAAATAATGAAATCTTCATTAAATAGATAGGTATTTCTAAATTTGATGTTGATACGTAGGTGCTTAGTTATAAGCAGTGAGTGAAGTCTGCTTTGGCTTTTGGCGGTCAAATTTGAACTGTCAAATAGAAGCTTACCTGAATCTATTCCTCGCCCCTCAAATATGATTTTCCTCCTAACTCAAATCAATACCCCTTTCCTGAATATCGTCTTTAAATATATAGAAAAATACCAAATTAAGCCATAATTTTCCCCCTACAAAATTATCCTAGATATTAGGTACATCTCAACTCATACCTACACCCTCCTTTAACTTCTCACCTACAATCCTTAATTTTAGCCGCTACTAACAATATTTTAATGTTATATTTTAATGTTCGCTTTGCATTGTCCACAGGTAGCCCAACCGGCTAACCCTGCGTTCCGTAAAACGATAAAAGTGATAATATCGCGAATCCGACCAAAGTCACAACATAACCTACTGATTCAATAGCCCTTATATTTTGTGACGATTTAATTTGGTCGGATTCGCGATATTATCGCTTTTATCGCAATTCGGAACGCGCCATTTGTAGTTATCATACTGCTAAACTTCATAATTTATATCCGTGTTTTCGCTTCCCACTCGAAATTGGCGAAATTGTCAAATCTGACAGAAGCCACTACCTAAAAATTGAATTGAATTGAAATAGAAGCTTTAAAGTACACATTGAACCGATTGAACGTCCATCCATACCGACTTCTAACTATATACAACATCTTGGTTGGTTGGTTATACAATATCTCATTACACTCAGGGACAAATTTAGAGGAATACTACACTTTTTACATAGATTCAAGCTACTTTTACAACATCATATCGATGTGTGAATGTGATTGATCTTTAAGCGCGACCCGCGGACGAGCGCGACAAGAAAGCAGAGTACGTAATTAATGCGTTTGTTTGATTGTTATCCAGGATTCATTACCAAGGCCATAACGGATAATGACAAAATTTCCCTATTTGTGACCTGGAGAAGAACGGTAACTTTTAATTGTGGTCTTTTTTATCACAGTCGTACAACTGGTTTCCGCGGTGAATGTTTTTTTTTGTAGCGAATTCGATGGCTAGAATGCTGGTAAAACTAAATATGGTTTCCTATGCTAAAATACACAGCGTTATCAAAACTAGAAGTGAATTTTTATCGTTCCTCTAAATTTGGCCCCGAGTGTAATCAATGGCGAAGGGTCCATATAAGCCGATTCCCATCGGCCTACCTTTCGAAATCACCCAAAAATCGAAGGTCGACAGGCAGAAAATGCCTAATGGCATTAAGTCCGCTGTATACACTTTATGTGCATAAAGCAATAAATAAATAAATAAACAAAATTCTTAAAAGGAGCTACTTTTTAACAACGCCATCTAAAATCATGGTACTTATTATATAAAAAGCATAATTTTGTAGATGGCGCTGTTAGAAACTTCAATGAATCAATATGAGCGAGCTTAGATGCTTGAATTGGACATCAATGATTTCTATAGAAAATCGCGTAAGGGAAGCCGAACGTTCGTAGCCTACGTTGCGTACTGCGTTTCGGGCACTCTCGGGGCATTTCATTCATTGACGAATCGAATCTCTCGCATGACCTACGCGCGGCTCCCGGGCTAATTCGGAAAATATGCTATCACGGACCAGCCTACGTTGTCTATCTCTTTCTGACTCATGCATAATTTTGAATGTTTCTATCTCTTTGTCTTCGGAAGTTATCGTCGCGTACTAAATTTATTAATTAATTTAGTACGTGTCCGGCGTCCGCCATTTTACGTGTTTGTTGTGATTTTGATTAGTGAGTGAAATTTCGAATTTGTACCGGTATTTGTTTGATTTTGTGATAAATAAATAAATGTTATAAATGTTATTTTATTTTTTCCAAAATACATGTAGGGTACATTGTTGAGACTCCTTTTTTAAGCATAAGCCTATATTAAAGGAGTCCCGCTCTTTCTTAAAAACTACATTAATTTTTACTTAAGATGCTATACTATGTAGTCTAACACCAAGGATTCATATTTGATTTCTGCGCTATCATCATTTCAGTTCATATGAGATTGATTAAATTATTGCACACAATACTTTAATCAGTTTCTCGACATAATATTTTCAGTTTGTTCATATGTTAATGATAATAGCCATGTTGTTATAGTTTTTTTTACAATCATTGAATGTAGTTGTATAAATATTCAATATTCTATTCACTTTGTTATACATATTTATTGCTTGGTTATTAAATTGTTTTGAGGCAAATACAGTTCTAACTTCATTCGATTTTATTACATTATATGGATTACGTTTTATTAATATAATATGATCCAATGGTGATTTTCTATGTATATATAAAACACATTGTTGTATGTACAATTGGCGGACTGTGAGTACCTTTGCATCCTCGTATAACTTCGATGTTCTGTATAATTTATCCTTTATAAAATTACTTTTAAAATGATTTTTAAAGTGATGTGATCTTACATATTTGTTTGTTGCGGTAAAATTTATTTGCCAAAATGGTTTTAATGCATATTTAATGCTGTGGCTGACTACTTGCTTAGTTCTTCGTTTCCCAAACTTAGTTACGAAAATAAAAAGCATGTTATCAAATTAGGCCGTGCTGTTCCAAATATGACAATTGATTGTAAAAAGCGAGATGGATTTTTTAAACATTTTAATTCATCTTTGCACTATAAAAAATATACGTGGATGACAGGCAGTTGCAAACTGAATAAAATGTTTTGTTTTCCATGATTTATTTATTTATCCTTAATGTACAGATCAAGTACATAGGCGGACTTAATGCCTTCATGATAATTGTTTTCTGATTCAAACTCAGTGAAGAGACACTGTTTAATCATATTATCAGTGCTTTTTTGTATGATGTAATTGGTCCTTTTCATCTGAAGAACGCATCACGCGGTGCAGTCAGCGGTGAGTGCTTTTTTGTTACGGCTTGTATGTCTTTAAATTTTTCTCTCAGAGTCTCTTACTTTATGTTTATAAATTGCTCTAGAAGCGCTTTTCTGCAGCACAAAATAATCTGTAAGCCAGGCAGCGCGACTTTGGAAGTAGGTATACAAGACTAGAAAGCATAGGCTGGGATGGGACTGCTTCGGTAGAGTTTCAAATTGTAAAACGAAATATATCAAACGAAATTGAAAGTTAGAAATTATAATGCACTTATCGTGTTTGTTTTCCTATAATACAAGCTAATTTGTGGAAACTAATAACTATATTGTACTAATAATGATGTCTTTCATTTGCACTTTTCGGGTTTATTCGCGTAATTCGCGTATATTTAGCTTTAAACATTTTAATTATTAAGTCTGACGATTCGAACGCTTTCCAGCATTCGTGGACACGGGAAGACTGAAGCTGGTGGGTGTCATAGAGTAACATCAGATTTATTATTTTACTATCTCAAATGAAGAGAAGCATCGCGACACGTAATTTGATAATCTACAGATCCTCGCCAAGGAACACCGATTCGTCCCGATGATGCTATGCAAGATTATTGAGATTCAAAAATACCCGAATTTCAATAAAGATAATGGTTGGAGTATTCCAACTGCTTGGAATTTTATTTTATCATGAAAATAATCAAATCCCAAGACCGTCCACAAACTGCTTAAACATTAGATATCGTGAGTTCTGTTTACGTGAATCGGACCACATAAATATATAAAATGACGGTAGCAAAATAATAAATATGATGTTCCTCTATGACACCCACTATAGCTTTAGTCATCCCGTGACCACAGAATAAATAATAGTACTCCGTGACCACGAATGCAGGAAAGTGTTCGAAACGTCGTCGGGCTAAATAATTAAAATGTTTAAAGCTGTAACATGTAAGTTAATTCGAAAAGTGCAGTTTTATCTAGTTACCGACCATTGCGGACTAGCCACGTATTATTCGTAAGTATATCCAGTTAATAGACACTCGCAAAGTCTTGGAATCTATACACGAAAGTTTCGAGGTAGCCATTTTCATTTATTGCTTAATTTAAAATAATAAATCCGTTGTGTGGTTTTATGAAACCACGATGCAAGTGAAACTTTTTATCGGATCGCAGGCTTTTAACATTAGAGCATTTAGCCTAAATGAGAAAGAAAGAAAGAAAGAAAGAAAGAAAATTTTTTATTTTGCCACCACACGACAAAAACACAAAAAATAAACAGAAAACAATACAACAAATAGGTACAAAAATTATTTTGGTGTTAGTCGTCGTGTGATGCCAAAACTGTGCTCAGCTCAGTATAAGCAGTAAGCGACGGGCTTGCTACACTGGTATTCTGCTGAGCACAGCAGTGACATCTAGCACAGGATTACTTTCACACAATACCCGGCTAACACAGCCGTATAATTTATACGTCTGTGGGCCAACATCACAAAAAAAAAAAAACACGAAAAAATTTTCACATTTGTTCTCTTTTGTTCACATTTGTTCTCTTTTTACAATTAGTCTGTGATTAACATAATCATTTTGTTTGATATTTATAGAGTTATAGGTTTATCATGGTTCATTACGTGCATTCAATTCTTACACAACAAAACGAAAGTACTGTAATTGTACTTACAATGTTTTCACATATTGGGCGTTAACAATAAGAAAGATAAACCAAAATAAGATCATTTCCACCGCCGTCGCTAAGTGTTCCACATAATAAAGGTTAGAGGATTCGTCATATTGTAATCAAGAAATCTGTTGCAACTCTAAAAGATGTCTCTTTAAAACATTATTAAAAGTGTAACGTGTTTTCAGAGTGCGAATGGGTGGCGGCAAGTTATTCCAACACTTTGAGGCAGCGTATTTAAAAGACCCTCGGAATGCAGCTGTCCTGTGTCTAGGAATTAAGATCATGTATATGGCAGCCCTAGTATGGTAAGGGGTTATATCCTTAGCCCATTCAATCTTTGAGTACAAGTATTCAGGTGAACCTGTGTGTACAATGTCAAACAACATGGTAGCAAAGTGAAGCATTCTACGCGAGTTCATCTTAAGGAGATTAGAATGGTTTAGAAAAGGCGTGATATGTGCTCTGGGTGGGATTGAGAAACAGAAACGCGCACACGCATTCTGAATACGCTGAACCTGTCGCTCAGTTCTGCCCAATAAGCAGGAGCCAAACACTGTATCAGCATAATTTAATTTAGACAGAACTAAAGACTCGCACATTCTAACTCTAAGATCCTCAGAGAGGTACGGCCGATACCTACCTGGTTTCATTGACATGTTTCTCAAAATGTAGATCTGACTCAAAAGTCACTCCAAGGTTTCTAGCCACAGTAACTCGCTCAATTGGCTGATCCACAACTTTGAGCATTGGCTGGCTCGCCAGGATGCCAGTAACCTGCCTCTTCGACCCCAGAACTATGTATTTGGTTTTTGCTGGGTTTAATACCAAACCATTTAAACTGGACCAGGCAGACAGAAATGCTAAATTCTCTAAGCATTTAACTGAACATTTTCGAAAAATTATTCGGGTTAAAGTTAAAGTCGCGTTTTTTATGTTAATCTTTCTCTTGAAAAGAAAATTATATAAAAAAAAACAATAAGTAAGAAATTAAAAAAAATAAATTAATAAAATAAACAAAAAACAATCATTTTTAATTGTGTGTATTTTGTATTAACTCTTGAGTTTTGTAAAATCACTGTAATATGGTTAATGCTTGATGTATAAATTTATCAGATAAAACCTATCTGTATAGGTTGTGATGATTGTTAATATAAAGATTAGCTCGCATGTGTGGGATAGTGATGTGATGAATATTTGTAATAACTTTCCATTAAATCTTATGTTGTATGGTTGCTTGAAGTGATTTAGAGTTAATTGTATGCGCTTATCTCATCCGACCAATATTCAACGGAAAATCGAGCCACCAATTGCAAAACAACCTCGAGAAAGAAACCCTTTAACCGAATACTTATTAATATTCTTCGACTGAAATAACACAACGCTTAATAGAATTTGCAAAAACAAGTAAAGTATGTAGACGTGATTTTTGACTACCTAAAGTTGAGGAAACACTCTACAAGAAGACACCAAGTTGTAGGTCATTCAGAAAGATATGGCGCATACTACACTATTCTTGGGCTAGAATAATTCGCATAATTTTATAATGATCACAGGCAGACCAGAGATCTATTTCGGAGTCAAGACATTTTGGTACTAACCACATGCTGTCAATAATGACAGGAACCTGCAGGGCCTGCAAAGGAAATAAGAAAAGCTTGGAACACTTCCTGTGCTAATGCAATTTCTAAGCTCCCAGGAGTATGAATCTTTCATTCGGGATCGAGTATCTAAAAACCTGAAGACTTTCGGTCTAGGTACCACACGGCGCAGTTATTAAATTCATAGGTGAATTTAATTATTTTAAAAGCTGTGAGGTAGAAATTCGAAGTCTTCGATTTTCATGGGACCCCATCATCAGATCCTGACTTTGATGACCTTGGAACCACCTCAGCATTATACTCTATAGAAAACAAAAATAATTTTGAAAATCGGTCCACAATTGGCGGAGTAACTGCGTAACATACAACCAAAACACGTTGGACATACCTATAAAATTTAATAGTTTCCCTCGATTTTTATGGGATTCCATTATCAGATCCTGACTTTGGGACCACCATAGGAGTACTATACTCTATCGAATATAAAAAGAATTTCGAAAATCGGTCCACAATTTGCGGGGTAAGCGCGTAACATGCACACAAAAAACATACGTATCGAATTGAGAACCTCCTCCTTTTATGAAGTCGGTTAAAAACATGAAACACGTTGGTCGTACCTATAAAATTGAAGGGTTTCTCTGGATTTTCATGGGATCCCATCATCAGATCCTGACTTTGGTAACCTTGTGACCACCCGAAGAGTATACTCTATCGAATACGAAAAGAATTTTGAAAATCTGTTCGCAATTGGCGGCTTAATCGCGTAACATACACACAAAAAAACATACGCATCAAATTGAGAACCTCCTCCTTTTTTGAAGTCGGTTAAAAAGTATGGGAAATTTATGATTTGTTTACAGTTCAACATTTTTTTTTGTTGTTAGATTGGCTCAACCGTTTTCCATTTTTTCCTCAATTATTTTGAACTTTTCAATCAATTGTTTTGTTTTCAACTTTTTTGGAGTCAATTTTCGCTTGGGGCATGGTTTGGCTGGTTCGGCAGGGTTCAGCCATTACGATGAGCGCTTCCGATTATCTCACAGGACCCACTTTTCATCACAAGTAATGATTCGTTTCAAAATCCCTTCATTATTGTGCCGGTTGAGTAATGCAACGCAGCAGTCAACGCGCGTTTATTGATTTGCTTCACTCAATTCGTGAGGCACACACCTTTCAAGCATTTTCGCCTTCCCAATTTGCTTCAAGTGGATTAAAACAGTTTAATCACTAACACCGCAGCCTGCAGCTAACTCGGACGTGGTTTGCGATGGATCCGCTTCCACAATAGCCTTCAATTTTTCATTATCAACTTTGGTCTCCGGCCGTCCATGGGGCTTATTCTGCAGGTTGAAATTTCCAGAACGAAAACGTTGGAACCAAAAACGCACAGTGTTTTCTTGTGCGGCACCGTCGCCATACACATCATTAATCCTTCGAGCCGTTTCTGCAGCACTGGTGCCACAGTGGAACCTGCTTCATGGGTGGAACTCGTACTCGTAAATAACGCGATATTTCAAGTTTTCCATTTTGTAAACTGAGTGACGCAAAGAAAAAAAACAATTGAGGAAAAAACAAGTGAATTATAATTTTCGAAACACAAATACATGAGTAAATAGCTGTATAAATTTTAATTTGGAATTCCTAACCATAGAGGAGATATTTGAGATCAAAGTACGGCAAAACGCCAATTTCGTAGGTAGGGACCTAATATTTATATTAAATAAAGCGCTGCTTTTTCGTACGATCGTTATTTTGTGTGTATTGCAAAGGACATTGCTCTGCGTCCATACATTGTTCGCCCCAACACCAACAGCAGTGAAAAAATGCTTTTCGTATAATTAGTCATTAGTAAATACTGTACATCCACATCAATTACTACGGACAAGCTTCGAAATCGAATTAAATATGAAAATGAATCAGATTTTGAGGTTAGTTGAGGTAACAATTTAATTCGTTAGAGCAATACACATAGTCCATACCTATACAATTATTAAAATAATAATTATTGCAATCAATCAAAGCACGTTATTATAGCCACGTTGTAAAGAACAAGAAATCGCGAAATTATAAAGCAAGTCCAAAACACGACGAACTAACAAGCGACAGCGCGTGAGTAGTCAATTGACGAATGTTTTAATTCAATTTACGTTGTAAGATATGACAAACTTAATTTATACAAATAAATAAATGTACATACCTACATAAAATCAACTCAATTCAAAGGTTCAACTCAAAGGTAACAATAACCATTTCTATATTTTACTTCATTTGGTTTTGTTTCTAAAAGTACTTTTATATATTTTTGATTTGTCCGTCGAATACAAATATTTGTTATGAGTGTTATAAAATATGCATATAATTATAACGTAAATCAAATCTTTGTTGGTCATGGGGCGATTTTCGACATTGTCCTTTCATAATGGACAAAACATCAATTAAAGAGTTTCTCTTATCAAAAATCAAAAATACGTGCATTGGAGTGTTACAAAGCGGTCGAAATATGATGGAAGATTTGCCTTGCTCTGGTAGGCCATCAACGTGTTTGACTGAAGCTAACATCGCAAAAGTGAAGGAATTAGTGACTGAAAATCCTCATTCAAGTTTGAGAGAGATAGCCGCTGAACTTTCTTGGCCTTATTAATAAAAATTTTACTCCTTGGATCATTCTCGGATTAGTTACTAGTTACTTCGTGTTTTGTCTTATTTTGACATATGACAGCCGACATGTGCGGAAACAAGATAAAACACGGAGTAATTAATCCGATAGGATGATCCAAGGAGTAAAATTTGTATTAATAAGGCCGTATGTGTCTTACAAGTCTATCCGTACCATTTTAAATAATCACTTGGGTATGAAACTTGTTGCCGCTCGGCTAGTCCCAAAAAACCTAAATTTTCTCCAAAAACTCAAACGCATAAGAGTCGTTGAGGACATACTAGTACGAGTCAATGCCGATCCACATTCATGAAACGCATTGTTACTAGTGATGCAAACCAGTTGTGGTTGCTTCCAACTGAACCGAAACCGAAAAACCACGTAAAGTCGATAAAAAGTCAAAGTCATGTTGACTGTTTTCTTTAGGAAAGAAAACAGTCAACATGAAGAAGGCCAAACGGTAAAAAAATAGTTATTTGTTATACATGAGTGCAAGGTTGCTTTTTAACCGCGTGCTCAACTTTGATGACCGAGCAAGCGAAGGATTCTAAAATTGAAAAAATTAGAATCCTGAGCGTCAGCGAGGACATCAAAAGAGCACAAGGTGAAAAATCTTTGCACTCGAGTGCAACACGTAACTTTTCATCCCCCCTCAGCGAGGAAATGACTAAATGCAAAATAAAACAATCACAAGATCCTTTTATTTCAGTTTAGGTACATATTTACTACAACATTAAAATAAACTTCTTCGTGGCTGGAATCACTCATTTTCGTTTTTTTTTACTTGTTTTCAAGTTTCTTATTTATAACAATACGACGTGAAAACAAAATGGCGCGCGCAAAGCAAATTAATGACAAAAGTACACCAAGGAGGTTCAGAATCTGAGTTCTTAACAAATTTTTAAAAGTTGTATGATATATTCGGCACCATGGAGATGGAAGTAAATAGGTTTAATGATGTTTTGAAATCACATACCTAGTGCACGCGATGTTCTAAATTCAAATTTACTTTAACCTCAAGCGGATAAAAACGGCTTTGGCCGTCAGATATCGAATAGCAAAAATATTCTTTCCGAGATGGGGGGATGAAAAGAATATTATATGCGTGTTATGCGCCGTTCAAGAGAGCAAATTCGATGAAACGGGCTAGATTTGTGGAACGAAAATTCTTGGATTTTGCACCACGATAATGCGCTTTCGCATAAGGCCATCATAGTGAACGAATTTTTGACCATAAATATTTTACAAAAAATAAAAACTGACTTCAAAAATACTGAAAGTATGATCTCCTAGAACTGACGATGATCTCCTAGAAAGTCTTAAAATTTGTCACCGACTTCAATATAGAAGTGTGATGTTGTCTTTACCTATTCTTATATTATTTTTAACTTTTCAATATTTTTGAAGTCGGTTTTTTTTGTAAAATATTTTTTATTTTTAACTTTGTAGTGAATGAAATCTTTTTATTGAAAGAAACCATAATATTAAATTAGGGTTTCCCTCGATTTCATCGAATACAAAATGAATTTTGAAAATCGGTCCACAATTGACGGAGTAATCGCGTAACATACACACAAAACACGTTGGACACACCTAAAAATTTAAGGGTTTTCCTCGATTTTTGTGGGATCCCATCATTAGATCCTAACTTTGGTGACCATGGGACCACCCTTGAAGTATACTCTATCGGATACAAAAATAATTTTGAAAATCGGTCCTCAATTGGCGGCGTAATCGCGTAACATACACAAAAAAACATACGCATCGAATTGAGAACCTCCTCCTTTTTTGAAGTCAGTTAAAACTCAACAAATACGAGTACCATCGAGCAACGACTTTATTCACCAGATATGGCTCTAGTGGACTTCTTTCTTATTCCTAAACGGCCTTTTTAGGTCCACTGAACTCAGTTCCGGAAAAAGCATTTAAAAATGTTTCGATGATTGAAATAGTCGTTGGCGTAATATGTATCGTTTATATGGATGAATAACTAACATTTTGTGTATATACATCTTTTCCCGGCACTTTCTTGACAGAGTAGTAAGAGATAGAAAAACTGATTTTGTAACCTAATGGTTACAAGATCAGTTTTTCTATCTCGTAGCGTGCGATGTATACGTAGCCTTTCGCAGCTTTGTACATTATGCTGAAATAACCTCAATTTTTTTACTATATTCGTTTATCTAATCTGTATCGATTCACCTGCGTTGGGTTTATTTTGGCCGACACGAAATATCAAATCTGTTTTTATTTTTTAATTTATATTAAGCTAGCTATTATGCCCGCGAACTATGTTTCGCCTTAAAACTTCAAAGAAAAAATTGTAAATCTACTTTCCCGCGGGAACTACTTACTCTTCCCAGATAATAAGTAAGCCTTTATGTTAATCCTTGTCGTAATCCGTCTACCTACAAAATTTCATCCAAATTCATTTAGTAGTTTTTGCGTGAAAGAGCAACAAACATTCGTACATCAATATTTTCGCGTTCATAATATCAGTAAGGATTTATCATTGCATTCTTCGAAAAATTTAAATACTTCAATCTTGTATTCGCATTCGCGTAGGTTAAAATCTAATATTCTTTACAACACTAGTAGGTGATAACAGTGGCAATATACCATTGAGTGACGGAAAATTACACATTATGAGTTTACATAACGATAACAAGAAGGTGCCTACCGTAGTACGATGTTGAATTTGCGACAAAGCTATTAGTGTGTCATTATAAACAACTCAATAATAAGATATAAAAATATAATATTATTAGTATTTTATTGGTTGCAATTATTTTTTATGAAATTCAAATTGCAATATTATTAAAGATCCAGCACAAAATTAACGGTTATCCCACGCCTTGCAGGCATAACGCCAAACGCTGCATACACGTAGCTTATTAGAACAGTGTTCTGTTATCGGCAGATGATAACACAACTTTACGTTAGATAATAGTATTTTATGCAATAGTTTCATATTAAGGGTTCCTTAAAGTCGAGGGTCAATGTTACAAAACGAGGCTTGCCGAGTTTTGTAATAAAAGGCTCGAGAATTTTAAGACCTAATTACCTATGTACCGTTGCATACAGTACTTTATCTACGATAGCTAGAACTTTTTTTCATACATAAAAATACAAGCATTTAAAAATAATAAATTTCTCACAAGTTCACGCCGACAACACAATGACATTCAAAACAAATTGAGAAAGCTCCTTCTTTGTTTTTTAATCATCCATCTTAAGCAGTTCTAAAAAAATCTTCGACCGCGTTCATGTTAATAAACTTACCTATCTAACCTAAAAAAATATTGAAATTATAAAATCTGTATTCCATGTAGGTTAATTTATGTGAATTATTATTATATTATGAAGTTAATAAAACTCGATGTTAATATGGCAATTGCAGTAATAATTAACTTGATTTGATTTTAACTTTTTCACGGATGCGTTCGAGGTGACATATTTCAATAGTGAATACGTTAACGTTGGCCACCTTTATTAAAAAAAACCCAGACTTCAGCTCATATTTTGCTAACTCAAACTCATAGGAGTGTTTTTACGAAATCATAGTAGACTTAAGTACAATCACGAAAAGTGTATATTTTTAATATTGTTTTCAGCCATAAGATTGGCATATTACAATGCTGGTTGATAAATTTATACATTTAATTTCAGTGTAGTTCCTACTACCAGGGGGTAATCATTTTTGCCGAATATGTAGTATATAAAAATTTATTGTCACTACTGAAATATAGATGTTGACAATCATTCATAGTAGTAAATTCCAAAATTTCACCCAAAAATATAAAAACCTTTTTATTAGATAGTGGAAAGCGAAATTAAATTGTTGCGACACTGATAGATTAATTCAAACTCAAATTCAAAAATCTTTATTTAATATGGACCTGTACAGGGACTTATTGATGTCAAACAAACCATAAAAAATGTTCAACCAAGAATCTAATTAACTAATTATTTAATCCTTTACACACACCCCAACCATTATTAAGATGTATGCAAATACAAGAAAAAAAAGTAGACTCTACCCCTGTTGGGAAATCGGGAGAGCCTTCTCGAGAAGAACAGGCAAGAAACTCGTAAGGTCTTGTATTTTTTATTATAGTAACTACTAAAATACTACTTATAATTGTTTTAGGTTCTGTCGCCCGTGCATTTGAGCAAATAAAAAAAATGTGCTGAATTTTAATTTTGAGAGGCAAATTACTTTGCGGCCAAGAGCAACACTCAACTTTTCACCTCACCCCAGCGAGGAACATACCTACTACGGTTATAAAAAAATTCAACATCGAATACAAAATGACGTAATGAAAATTACAAAAATTTTAAATGCGATCATTACGACTTGACTGATTTATAATCTTATTTAGCATTCCCAGTCCATATACGAACGTTCGAATTTCAAATCAATTTTCCACGCTAGCCGTTAAAATAGACTTTTTAACGCAGTGTTAAATATAATTAAATCGGGTCTATTTCGTGGTAAACAATAACTATATTGACTTACTGTTAACGTCGTATATGTCGGGAAACAGTAAGTCAATATAGTTATTGTTTACCGCGAAATAGACCCGAGTTAATTGTATTTAAAATGTTTTTCACGCAGGTTTCGAAGAATAAAGAAAGCTTCCAAGTTTATTCGGTGAGCTGGTATTAACTTTCCTAAAAAAATTAAAGATTTTTTTTAAATAATCAACACCACTTAAAAGTTAAAAATAATATAAGAATACACACAACATATTTTTATAATGAAATTGGTGCCAGTAATGATTCCCTAGAGCAAAGAACTTCAAAATAAAAATATGATGTTGTGTGTGGTTGTGTGTATTGTTTTCACATATTGTAATAACAGTGTCCTTTACACACTAGAGGGATTTCCAGAACATTTTCCAGAACGTGGAAACTGACTTGCGGACTAGTGACGAATTCTCATATGACCCTCTTTTGAGGCCTTTATAAAAAATTGTGCTACAGCATTATTTGTAGGTATTTATAAACAGCTCTTGCAGTATTTTTCTTTTTTTCTTTTTAACATGTATTTTTTGAATATCCAAACACTACCGTCTATCAATAAAAATGTATGTGTGGATTCTTAAAAAATACATTGTTTACTTTTATATTGCTTTTAATTTATCGCATAGACACAGATAATGGTACAGGTTAATTGGATTGTTAGCATTAACGATTTAAGACACGGCTTACGTTTGTGGTTTTCATACAACAGACGTGTGCTATTAATTTTTACTTGATGCCAACCATTGATTTACTACCAAACGTTTGGTAGTAAATCAATGATGCCAACATAAAAATGTCGAAAAGTGCGCAAGGCCGTCGCCTTCCAATCGGGAGGTAGTGGTTAGAACCCCGTCACGTACTATAATCTATTTTCAAAATTTGAATTCATATGTACGTTCATTCGACGCTTTTACGGTGAAGGAAAACATCGTGAGGAAAACTGCGTGAAGAAATAATTTCTTTACAGGTTGTGTGTGAAGTCGACCAACCCGCATTTGGCCAGCGTGGTTGACTAAGGTCTATTTGCCCTAGTTTAGGGTAGGCTCGAGTCCCTCGGTGGGGACATATATGAGCTGTTGATGATGATAAATATAAATTCTATTAAGCTGGCAACCTTAATTTTTTTGTCGTCATCCATTTGTATTAAGGAATACGGGACAAAATATCATTAATTATAATTTTTGTTATACCTTGATATAATCAAAGAAAATACAATGAAAATCACAAGCTGTAGTTTCGTTTTACAATCGGTTCCTAGTTTTTTATTTTTTTTAGTTAATTTTAATGAAGTTTTGTTACTATCATTAGTTTTATTTCTAATATATGTAATATTAGGTTTAATTTTAAAATGTTTACTTTTTAATTTAATTTTAATATTAGTTTGTCCCGTACACTTACTCACTAAAGTTCCATATAATGTAAATTTCGTTAGTAGTGGTGTATGACATGTATATTATGTTAGGTATGTGAAAGCGTGATAAATGAAAATTGATTTAAAACATAATGATATAATAACGGAAATTAATGAAAAGAGCCTAAATACTTATTGTAACTGAATGTAGGTTTCTAGTTTAACAAGCTTGGCAAAGAATTTTTAAGAAATAAATAACCCATTCTTGTGAGATATTGCGTGATGTCTGGCGCCTAGAGGCACGCTGCTTCTTTTTGTTGGGTTTAAAGGATACATGCGCTGAATGCAGTCAGCGCACTTGGCCTGTTGCCATATGAAAAAACAGTTGCATAAATTTATTTATTACCCGTCGCCGTATACAGCCATAGTCTTAAAATATATTCTCTAGTTTTGAAAGTAGATTCATATCATACATTTAATGTTATAAAGCAATAGGAAGTAGGTATACTTAGTCTGGCCATAAATACTGTTACACTTAAAAATAAAAAAATATTACATTTGAATTTCGAATCTGTCACTTTTATACGGTTGTTCATTGTGTTTTCTCATTTTGGCGCCAATACATTTTATAATATTTTGCGATATTAAAATGGAGTGGGGTGATAAAGAGAACCGAATCACTGTGATTGCCACTACTACCCCACCGACCAACTAGCATGCACAACTAGTTGTGCGGTCGAGAATGCTAATCTGACATCCTTCCCCACGGCATAACCAGTTGTGCAGTTTTACATTTTAACTAAAAAAATTAAATGTCCTTTTGATCGTTGACAAATACCGTGATATTGTATTGATGAAGGACGAAAAACAAAAACGTAAGAAAAGGTACATAATAAAAGATGACTTGATAAGGCGTGTTTAAATGCAATATTTACATAATGAGATTACCCTAGGCCACGCAATTGAAAAATTAAGATAAAATAAGGTAAGTGTTACAAAATTAGAGAATAAAAATGTCCCTTCATTCACATTCATAACCAGTTATGAAAACTTAGTTCTGACTGTGGACGAAGGGAAAAATGTTACAGCCGAAAAATAAATAAATGAAAAAGTATACGTGGTACATTTCATTGAGTAGTTGGTCGATGGAGTACTAAGTAAAACATTTTTTTAGTTAAAATGTAAAACTGCACAACTGGTTATGCCGTGGGGAAGGATGTCAGATTAGCATTCTCGACCGCACAACTAGTTGTGCATGCTAGTTGGTCGGTGGGGTAGTAGTGGTGATTGCATTACACAAAGTAGGTATGGAGCCAAATGCAATTTTTAAAACTCTCCATACCCTTGGTATTAGTAAAATGTTTGTGTACCGGGCTATTAGTAGGTACAATGAGACTTCCTCTGTTTGTGATAGAAAAAGATCTGGCCGTCCACGTAGTGTTCGTACGAAAAAGGTGGTCAAAGCAGTAAGGAAAAGAATTCGAAGAAATCCTGTCCGAAAGCAAAAGATTTTATCTCGGGAAATGAAGATAGCACCTAGAACCATGTCACGTATTTTAAAAGATGACTTAGGACTTGCAGCCTATAAGAGACGCACTGGTCACTTCTTAACTGATAATTTAAAGAAGAATAGGGTGGTAAAATCGAAACAACTACTGAAGCGGTACGCAAAGGGAGGTCACAGAAAAATTTTGTTTACGGATGAGAAAATTTTTACAATAGAGCAACATTTTAACAAACAAAATGACCGTATTTATGCTCAGAGCTCTAAGGAAGCTTCCCAATTAGTCGACAGAGTGCAACGTGGACATTATCCGAGTTCAGTGATGGTTTGGTGGGGTGTTAGCTATGAAGGAGTGACTGAGCCATATTTTTGTGAAAAAGGTATCAAAACATCGGCACAAGTATATCAAGATACCATTCTTGAGAAGGTAGTTAAGCCCCTTAACATCACCATGTTCAATAACCAAGTATGGTCCTTCCAGCAAGACTCGGCGCCGGGTCATAAAGCTCGTTCCACGCAGTCTTGGTTAGAAGCGAACGTTTCGGACTTCATCAGAGCTGAAGACTGGCCGTCGTCTAGTCCCGATCTTAATCCACTAGACTATGATTTATGGTCAATTTTAGAGAGTACAGCTTGCTCTAAACGCCATAATAATTTGGAGTCCCTAAAACAGTCTATACGATTGGCAGTGAAGAATTTTCCCATGGAAAGAGTGCGTGCTTCTATTGATAACTGGCCTCAACGTTTAAAGGACTGTATTGCAGCCAATGGAGACCACTTCGAATAAGCTTTATATATTTTTAATTGTTTTATATTTATGTACTAAACTAACATAGTGTAAAAGTAATAAATGTTTTAAGCAGTTAAAAAAAATGTTTTTTCTATCTTACAATATTTATGGCAAGACTAGGTATATCATGTAGGTATATATTAATTCCATGCTAGAAATAGAAACACATTTTATAATACTTTAGCTTTTCACAATAAAAATAAAGATATTGAAATATAATTCTTCTATGCGGCTCTGTATGTATGTACACGAATCTTCACACGCATTATATCTATACTAATCTATATAAATAAAAATCAATGTATTACTATGTTTGTTTGTCCTCTATGCATTCCGAAATCATTCATCAGATTGTAATGAAACTTTGGTAGGGTGTTATGGGGACACGCATGAGGGTTCCTAGAAAAAAAAACAAGGCATTTACGTGGCATTGCAACGCATGCCCGGTACAGCTAGTAATATTATAAAGAGGAAAGATTTGATTGTTTGTTTGTATTGAATAGGCTTCGAAACTACTGAACCAATTTTGATGAAAAATGGTATAGGGATAGTTCGAGACCAGGGGAAGGACATAGGGTAATTTTCCTGCTGGAAAAAAATCCTACGGGAAAACAAAAATAACGCGGGCGAAGTCGCGAGCGGAAAGCTAGTTTTTGAAATAAAAACGGTTGTCATGTGTTAAAGCGTTTGGATGTACTTATGTCTAATATTGAATTTATGATATGATAATATGATTAATGATATTTCTATAAATTACTCTTAGAGTCGGGTCTATTTACAGCCTTTAAGTATTTTTTTTATTTCTAAATCAGGCCTTTGCCTAACAAAGTGCAAATGTTAGCCTTTTTCACCGCGGCTGTACGGTACATGTCTATAAATTATATATCGTGAGAGTCCTATTCTACTGGAGGATAACTATTCTACTGGCGCAGTGGTGCGCATTAAAGACACAGAAACTAGAAAAAACATAGAAAAATGTTTTTGTTATAGTACGTTACAAATAAGTTTTAGTACGTTTTAACATACCTAACAGCGTCAAATAATTGCTATATTTATAAAACATTTTAGCACATTTATTAAGAGCATGTGTATTAAAATTTGATTAGGGCTTATCAAGTAATCAGACGTAAACAAACAAATATTTTTTTATCATACTGTTCAAATTATGCGTCGCGAGTTGCACGTTTGACATTTAGGCGTCCGTTCTTTGCCATACATGAAATACAACGGAAAACTACTGGTATACATCTACTGGTATACATCACTTTACTTGTTTTTTAATCTGTAAAATATCAGTGCAATTTAAGATTTATAGTACATTGTTACCCTAGGGGTGAAAGTAACTTATTTAGTCGCTAGACTGGGTTTGCGAGGGCGCCTATAGTTCGAGAGACCAAGTAAGTCATCAACACTGTGCTTTTCATTACGAATACAAGGAAAGTAAAAAAAAACATGAATTAGCTGAAGAAAAAATTAGTGAATTTTATTTTCATAAATCGACAACTTCAGACGTTAAATCTGAATCAGTTCATTGTGTTAATACAAATCCCTGCTATACGGAAGTATAAACAAAACTCTAACTCGAAAAAAACAAATGAAGATCGGTTTGCCACCATTCAGCCTATATTATTTTTATTTCTGTGGCCAGCCAGCAGCTATTCAGTCATTTTTTCATTTTCATCATAGAAAAAATGGTTAATATTTTGCCCAAATCTATGTCATTTTAAAGAAAGACCTGGAAGTAAATTAAAATAAAGTCAATTAAAAAAATATTCTTTAATTAATACTTAACTTTTTGTTATTTCAATTTTATAGCGCGCTGTAATAGAGTGGCTGTATAAAAAGTTGGAACATGGTTCAATAGAAATATGAAAATAGAACTAGTTCCTTTTTATAGTTTGACAGCTGTCAGTTAAAAACGAATTTCCCTAGGGCTGAAAGGTATTACTTTCAACCCGCTCCTCAGGCAACTTAAAACCTACTTTCCGAGTATGAGTAATGAATAGTAGATTGCTTTATAAGGGTGGAAAGGAATCAATGCCTACGAGGTTGTTAGACGCCCGAGCGCAGCGAGGGCGGCTATAGTCCGAGTAGGGTTTGATTCCTTTTACCCGTGTGTAGCACTCTACTTTTCATTTCGAATGCAAGGAAAATAAAAAATAGCTTTTCTAATAAAATTTATTAATAAAAATACTCCTAACATGACATATCGACATCGTGTTTTACACTTAGTGTACTTTTAAGCATTGAATATCTGCTCCATAGCGTAGACGCCTGCACTTTATGAGATAGTTCATTAAAGTATATAAGAAATACATTTTCAGAAAATGATTTTATATTCCTTGCATCTCGCCACTTCATAAAGTCGGAATATGTATTTAAATATCTTTCCTTTGAAATTTTTGGCAAAAAAATTTCGAGTATTGTATTTGCTTCGTTCGTGACTGAATCTGGAGCCGAAATTTCAGAATCGCTTGAATTCATTGTTTTTCTTAAATACCTAAATCACACAATCAAGATTTCGGTACAGCGTAACAGATTCCCCTCCCGCCAAAATTATCTTTTTCACAGGTATTTTTAAATTTGGAACACATCGCGTTACCTGTTACTGGCCATTCAGCCAAATACTTTTATTATCATTGTAGCAAAGATTGTATGTACGTAACCTAATTCAGTTCTATTTTTAAAATTTTACTTTCCGCCCTAAGGAGGGAAGTAAATAGTATGAGAATTTCCCGCCCGCTGGTGGGAACTAGCGTTTTCCTCCCAATACTCAGATCAAGGAAACGCTCCTTTCCGAGCATGAGGAATGAAAAAGTACTTACCATAACTGTAAGAAGATTTTGAAGACATCTTATATTTTTTGTTAGATATTTCAATCCGTATTTTTAACGCTCTGAATAGCCTATAACAGAAGTAGTGTAGAATTCCGTGTTAAAATTAGCAAATATATATAAAAATCTCGTGTCACAGTGTTTGTTATCGGACTCCTCCGAAACGGTTGGGCCGATTTGTATGAAATTTTTTGTGTATGTTCGGTAGGTCTGAGAATAGGTCGTGGGCTATTTTTTATACCCCTTATTAGGCAATTTTTTATTAAAGCGAAACTTAGTTCGCGGGAACAGCTAGTTATAAAATAAAATAAGACACCTTCCCCTACACTGTATCAGAATGGTATAAAAAGAACGAGGATAGAATTGAATTTAAAGATGTGTATAAATTACGTGCGGCAAACCCCGTTTACAAAGTGAGCGGCTGCCGGGCGAGCCAACGTTCGAGGGTTTGCCTCGCGTAATTTATACGCGCCTTAAACGGTGCGACTCATTATTGCGAAGGTTTCTTGTCGCGATCGTTAGATAGATAGATAGAAACACTTTATTTTGCACAATTTTTACAGAATACAACACAATACATACATGAACAGCAAAATAGGCGGCCTTATCGCCGTAGGCGATCTCTGCCAGGCAACCTTTATGTTGGAAAAAACATACGTTTTAGGTTGGTGGTCAGAACATAAATATATAATAAAAAATAATAATAATCTTAATATAACGAGAATTAAAAAAAATAAAAAATTACTAGAAAATGATAATAAATAATAATAAAATAGATATATATATATATATATAATAAAATAAATAAATAGATAATAATAATAAAACTATCGTTGTGTGTTTGCGAATGGCAAATTTTTTAGTACACAAGTTCACATCACGAAAATTCAAGTTATCGCAACATTGTGGCCACAGCCTATTACTCAGGGGTATTATCCAACCTTTTACCCTATGCGCCTCACCCAACATTATGCCAAAAAACTACGCCCCCCTGGGGCCGAAACGGGAAATCAATAAATTTAAGCAAACGATGAAGATATTTGCGTGTTTAGTTTTATTCAAAAGATGGTTGCATGCAATGTTGCAATGTATCGCCGATTTCGCATAGGTGGTATCGTCCGCGTCGCGAGAGTTTATATGAACAGTTTTGATAAATATTCTTTATACATTTTCATTCAAGAGCCGCTCACTGCGCCCCCCCTTGGTTCACTCTACGCCCCCAAGTGGGGCGCGCCTCACTGGTTGGGAAACCCTTCTATAACTATTTACGATTTGTACATGACAAATTACTTGAGGAAACGAGTCGCGCGCAACGTTGTGAATATGTTCGAGTTCGTGTTAATGTGAACGCAGCATAAGTTGAAATATATTATTCTACACTTTACTTATATTTTATTCACCATTCTAAAGTATTCTATAAGAAATAGTTATTTGTTATATTAGGTTGGGGAAAAAGTCTTTTCGCATTATAGTATGTATAAACTTGTAATAAAATCTCTTTGGCTATACTATTTGTATCTGGCTGGTTTTGGTATCATTGAAAGTTTAAATTTTAAAGAACATAATTCCAAATTCAAATTAGGAAAATGTGTGATTTTCATTTGTTTTTCGTACCGCCAAGATGAGTGAATCTAATGAAGAAATTCGATACATTTTAAAATTTTACTACAAAAAAGGTAAAAATGCAACGCAAGCCGCGAAAAAAATTTGCGATGTTTATGGACCTAGTGCAGTGTCTGTGAGAGTAGCACAAATTTGGTTTAAGCGTTTTCAATCCGGAAATTTTGATGTCAAAGATGCACGTCGCTCTGGTCGCCCTATTACAGATAAAATGGATGCCATTTTTGAAAAAGTGGAGCAAGATCGGCATGTCAGTAGTTACGACGTAGCTGAAGAACTGGGAATTGACCACAAAACAGTTTTGGCGCATTTGAAAAAAACTGGGTACACAAAAAAGCTCGACATTTGGGTACCTCACGAGCTCACTGAAAGAAACCTAATGAACCGTGTACTCATTTGTGATTCTTTATTACGACGTAATGAAACCGAACCATTTTTGAAGAAGCTGATAACTGGTGATGAAAAGTGGATCACGTACGACAAGAACGTGCGAAAAAGGTCGTGGTCAAAGGCCGGTCAGGCTTCACAGACTGTGGCGAAACCCGGGTTAACTCGCAACAAGGTGATGCTGTGTGTGTGGTGGGATTGGAAGGGCATTATTCATTATGAGCTGTTACCACCAGGCAGGACCATCGATTCTGAACTCTACTGCGAACAACTGATGAGATTAAAGCAAGAAGTTGAGAGAAAGCCGCCGGAATTAATCCACAGAAGGGGTGTGGTTTTTCATCATGATAACGCTAGACCTCACACATCTTTAGCCACTCAGCAAAAATTAAGAGAGTTTGGCTGGGAGGTGTTAATGCATCCGCCGTATAGTCCTGACCTTGCACCTTCAGATTTCCACCTGTTTCGGTCTCTTCAGAATTCTTTAGGCAGTGTCAGGTTAACATCACGAGAGGACTGCCAAAACCACTTGTCGCGGTATTTTGACCAGAAGTCCCAAAATTTCTATAGCAATGGCATCATGTCCCTACCTACAAGATGGCAAAAAGTTATCGAACAAAATGGTACCTACATACTTTAGTTAAATGTAAATAAACTATATTAAAAAATGTTTTGAATTTTCTTAAAAAATGCGAAGAAACTTTTTCCCCAACCTATTACATGAGTGCAAAGTTGCTTTTTAACCGCGTGCTCAACTTTTATGACCGAGCAAGCGAAGGATTCTAAAATTGAATCACGAGCGCAGCGAGTGATTTAAAAATTAGAATCCTGAGCGTTAGAGAGGAAATCAAAAGAGCACAAGGTGAAAAATCTTTGCACTCGAGTGCAACACGTAACTTTTCATCCCCCCTCAGCGAGGAAATGAAACAAAGCAAATTAAAAACAAAAGTACATGAGTTTTTACAAATTTAAAAAAAGTTGTATGATAAATTCGGCACCATGGAGATGGAAGTAAATAGGCTTAATGATATTTTAAAATCACACACTCGTACCTAGTGCACGCGATGTTCTAAATTCAAATTTACTTTAACCTCAAGCGGATAAAAACGGCTTTGGCGGTCAGATATCGAATAGCAAAAATGCTCTTTCCGAGATGGGGGGATGAAAAGAATATTTATGTAAATGTACTGTCGCCAAATATAAAATGTAACTTACCACTTTTTCTTCGAGTATATCATTATTATTGTTGTTGCTCCCATATTTTAAGGCACCGTTTTCCATGACCACAACTGATCGTCGGGCTTTACTTGATTATGTTTTTCACATATGTTTGATATAATTTTTTGATTTTAGTCTAAGAACTCATTTCACCACTTCAGTCTTTTTCACACAGAACAGATTATGCGGTTGTAATTAGTTATATTATGTCAAGGGCAAAAGCCGCAATTTTCATTTAGTTCAATCTTATTTCTGATCACTTTCATCATTGTCGATATGAGTTCTAATGAATGAGAGCCAGATGTGTGGCACTACCGTACACATTGTAGATACTACGACGAGTTACTAGCTAGCTATTTTTCACGAGTCCACACTAGGTATCGAAAGATTATTAAATATAGGAACTTATAGCGAATTTGAAGAATGATATTGATTGTTTCGTTATGATAAGACTGCGACTAATTGTAATATTAGTAGCTTGGAAACGAGTCGGCGCATTTTTAAAGCTCTGTCATTTGCTTAGCGTTGCCTACGGATGTTTTAATTTCATATTTCTCTTAATACAAATAAACGATCGGTGTTCGACAAAGTTTTCGTTATTGGTCCTTATAAAAGTTACACAGTAGTAAAAATATTTAAGTGGTGTAAAAATAATGAAGATGCAATATTGCGTAAGGCAAATAAATGTTCGCTTGTAATGCAATAACTTAGAATTATTTCTTTTCAGTAATTAGTTTCAAAGTGTGCCTAATATTAAAGTTATATTAAAGTTATGTAACCATAATAACTAGTGGCCGTTGCTCCGCTACTTTTCTTTGTAAACAGTTTTCTTTGTTCATAACATTGACGTCTTTTATATACGAAAAGTCGTATCACTTAAAACTTTTCGACGGCGGCGTCTGGGTTGCCATTATGAATTGTTTTGTTGTCTTCAAGGCATTGTTTTGGTGTCACTTAAACTTTCACTTCACTTTGCGGTTGTTTCGGGAGTTCTTGAGTGGATGTCGGGTAGGCTCGTGTTGTCGGGATGCTAACGGGTGCGGGACGTTGTCTGTGTGGGCGAAGGCATGGCGGGTGCAGCCGGGCGGGCGCGGCGAGGCACTGCGGCGCGGCGGGCGGTCGCTACGGGACCGCATACGGTGCGCCGCCCACCGCACAACACCATCGCACCACGCACCATCATTTATTATTGACAGAGAACCTTGGACTATATACTAATTTTCTTTCTCCTTTGCATACTGAGGCTTAGTAGGTCAATGGCTACTTGGTGTTGCGTCAACGTATCAATACTTAACCACCTTTATGCGCTTTGTTCAATTAGTCTTAGACGAATATGAAAAATTACGAATGATTGTTCATTTTTTCGAATTCTCCCCTGCCTCACTCAAAATTAGCACGTAGACGTATTAGTAGATGACTTGTAGTTTAACGCGTCAACACCTTTTTGCGCTCGTGATTAAGGCTACAATAAGTAGAACAACGATTCAGCTTAGATGAAGAAGGAATTAAATCTCAATCGTAGTGACGCATATTACGTTGCCATATTTTCGGATAAGATTGGGTATGAATTGTAATTATAAGCATGACTTCTCAATCCTTATCAAAAAGTCATTTAAAGCTGATAATATAATCTGTCTGTGTATTTTGTGGGTGTTGGCAAAGGATATAGTATGATAACATATCATATTTCCTCGAGTAGCATAATTGCTACTCAAAGAAATATATGATATGTTATTATCAATTCATCGACACGAGAAAAAATAATTAAACAATGACGAATTATTTCTTCTTAACATTATTAATTAATCAAAGAGCATTACAGCAAATTATGTAAGGTAGATCAAAAATACAACTGAAAGCGATAAACGATATTGAGTCACTTAACAGCTATCGATATATTTAGTAAAATAAAAAAGAATACAGAAATAGCGATATTTAATCAATCTATACTAATATTATAAAGAGGAAAGATTGGATTGTTTGTTTGTTTGTATTGAATAGGCTTCGAAACTACTAAACCGATTTTGATGAAAGTTGGTATAGGGATAGTTCGAGACCAGAGGAAGGACATATGGTAATTTTCCTACGGGAAAAATCTGACAGGAAAAGTTAGTTATAATGCATACAAAGTTGCATACGGTCAGCTAGTATATTATAAAGATTTATGAAATTTGAAATTCAATATGAGGTAAGGTTAGCTATTAATAAACAGCGTGCGTAGATAAATTTTTTGAAACACACTACTATATCAAAAAAATTCTCTACGCACACATTTTTAAAGTCGTATTTTTTGTCAATGTAGATCATTCCATATACTTATTGATGTCAAATAACTGTACAGAGATATTTGTTTCAAGGCAATCATAATCATAAGCAAACAAGCAAACTGCCCATCTGATGGTAAGTGGTAACAGTTAGGAGGCAAGAAGAAAAATATACACGTGGCTTTTGTAAGATTCGCAAGAAAACCTCAACCCCCACAAAAACCACCAATGCCAACTTGTGACATAAGATGTAAAGTCACGGTACCCAGTAATGATACTGCCATATCTTACCCTTCAAACTGGAACACAGCAATGCAAGCGCTGCTGCTTTACGGCAGAAATAGGTAAAGTCTTACCTATTTCTGCCGTAAAGCAGGTTCCCAAGCAGGCGACCCTGGTACAGAGGCTACCTCCGGTCTAAAATGTTGATCTAATAATCCATGTACGTGTATAAGTCCTAACCAAAATCGAAATCATAAACAAAACAAGTAAGTACAGAAAAAAGTGGGTGTTCGAATATCAAGAGAGTTTGCATGAGGATAACAAGCAAGAAACTCGGAAAATCTTATTTTGGCTCTCATTTGTCATTAAATATCGGTACCTACTTCACTACCGAAATGAAGAGATTCGTCACCTTAATGAGAATAGAGTTATCCTACACTTAGATAGAAGCAATTAGAAGTTAATCGTCGATAAGAATTGAAGAAGAAGAGAAGAAACAAGTTGCACCATCAATAAATTTTATTCAGCTCTATGGAGGGTGCTTCACCTGGTTCCGCAATAAATTTAACTGTGCCTACGAAATGATGTCTCAGTATAAATAGACTTTAGGGTCAAACAAGTCACATCAAAAGTTACAAACATCGCCAACCCTCAGTCATTACACGCTCTTTACGTGTGATTTAAGTAAAAATATGTTTATCGGTAACTATACGGTAATTCAATTACTGTCTATCCAAAAAAAAATATTGCTTCAATATTCTAATCACTCCACATAACTTTTGAAGCATGAACAATGAAATTGTAATGGCGATGCGATGGTGATGTGTTGAAGAATAAAATACTTTATGTGTTATGACAAAAGATAAAGAATTGATAATTTAAAAAACACGGCATTTCAAAACCTAGACACAAAATATATTTATTTACCTCTACACTGATGAATAATCGTGATCTTCATGACCGCCAACAACTATGTTATGCTTTCTGCATTATTTTATGGTAAAAGATAATAAAATGACTTCGAATAAATTTCAACTTACCTAAATATTCAACTTCTCACCAAAATTTCTTAACAAATTTCATATTTGAAACATTGCATTTTCTTTTAAAATAAATAAATTGATAAATATACCTATAACCAATTCTCATAAAATCTATCAAGTTTTATAATAAGTTAAGTATACTTCGGTTTAACAAAGTAAAAAAAGATCAATATTGTTAAATTTTCAGTATCAACACGATATGTTGAAGTTTATACGTTTTAATTCTACTCTAAGTGAAATTTTTCAAGCATATTGATTTATTTATTTTAGATCTATAATAACTTTGATTTTTTTGATATTGTAATACTAGTAGGAAGTAGTTCAAAAGTGATAATTTGTGCAGTCTTGGATATTCAGAAACTTGATATACCGAATGAAGTGTACGTTCAGAGGGCATTGTTCAGTTTGATTGTCTTAACAACTCTTAAATGTAACATAATTTTTGTTACACATTATATTTATATTTAAACGGATTACTATTTGTGACTTAAATTTGAATGATATTTATGTATGTACATTGAGTTCAATTCATAGTCAAAATTTTTTTTTATAATTTATATCTGAACCTACAACCCTTGATCCTGGATCGATCTTTCTCGTATCAGTATTCCAAACGAAGGTAGAGTCAATAATGTATTAATGTTGACATTATAAAGTTAATGATTCATGCCCGAGAAATGAAGGTATTTTTATTTCATTTCAACATTAATAAATAAAACCGTTCAAGTGCGTATCGGGCCACGCGCATTGTAGGGGTCCGTAGTGTTATTATCATTAAACTGTTATGGTTTTATTCCATAATTTCTAATTTTGTTAACTTATATTTACTACTTGTTTAAGTTAACTAACAACTTAACTAACTAATATTCAATGGATTTGTACGAAATTTTCTAAAAGTTTACATTATAAGTTGATCGACTATAATTATTTAACTTGTAAACTTATACAGGATGGATTTTTGAGATGGGATTTACAAGGCAGGTACATTAACCGTTATAGTTATAAGAAAACATTGTTAGGCAACCGTCCATAACTTTTTAAGATATTCTGATCTGCATTCACAGATTTTGGAAAAAAGTTACAGTAAACAAAAAAAATGCTGAGATAGCAAAAAAAAAAAATTTTTATGCCTATCGATCCTATTTCATGTAGGGATCAAAAGACTCTATGAGATCATTTAAGGTATGAGTACTAGAAACGACAGAAATCGCCAAAAACATATCACATATATTTTGTACGGAAAATCCTCAGCTCCTATTTCATACGGTGATCTCTCTACGAATCCTATTTTTTACTTTTAAGGGAAACTGTAATTTAAATAAATACTAAATTAAATCATTTAAACATGTATTTTTAAGCAAACGCAAAAATATCTAATCTATCTATGAAATAAATTGCTCAAAATGTCCGCCGTCTTCACGAATGGTCCCATAGAGTCTTTTGATCCCTACATGAAATAGGATCGATAGGCATAAAAATTTTTTTTTTGCTATCTCAGTATTTTTTTTGTTGACTGTAACTTTTTTCCAAAATCTGTGAATGCAAATCAGAATATCTTAAAAAGTTATGTATGGTTGCCTAACAATGTTTTCTTGTAACTATAACGGTTAATGTACCTGCCCTTTAAATCCCATCTCAAAAATCCACCTGTATACTACTACTGTGAAACAATGTGAATATTTCTAAAAGACCTATCCAACAATACAACACCCATGGGATAGAGAAAAAAAATACAGCTTTCTAGTACTAAGTGTAAGAAAGACAGGCAGATGGTTTCCTGGTTAACTACGGAACCGTAAAAAGGTGTTCTGAACTTTCTTTTCTGAAGTAGTTTATTAACCTGTCCGATCCGTGCCTCGTGTTTTACATCTAAGTCACGATGAAAACCACGTTACGATTAGACATAATTATAAAAATAAAGTGACAGATAACACGAAAGAGACTCAAGGCTCTGTTACTTAAGATAACATAATCCATATAAAAGTAGTGTACGATACTTATTACTATATTGACCGTCGTCGGTCGTGTGTCTGACTGTGAAATCAACTGTGCTTCAGTGTTTTAAATAGTTTAAAATAATTATGTACGAATAATAGTTTTAATAGTCTTGAATGAAAATTCTCATATAACGCGAAACGTGTCAATAAATTGATGAAAATATGCATAGTAAACAAGTTAACGGCGACTTAACAAAAAAGGACATGAAAAATGTTTCTCCGATGCAGAAGGAAGTTCCTAATTTTCTTTCGCGATTCCTGTTTTGTTGGATGATGCCTATGTTCTACAATGGCATGAAAAGGGATCTTGAAGAATATGATTTGGTGCCTGCAAAGAATGTCTACGGATCTAAATTAGTTGGTGACACATTAGAAAGGTCAGATATTAATATTTCCAGCTTGATTACGCATGATTTGCGGTACCTAGTCCGCAGGCTATATTAAATCATAATTGACAATGTTTGTGAATTTAAATATTTAAGTTTATTTATACGATAAATAACTAATTATATCCAAAATCTTATGAGCCATTTGAAAATGCTATTTTGCCAACATTATAATGGTTATTTGTCCACATAAATTTATTTTCCATTTTTAAAGAAAATGCAGTCACAAATATAAAATTTGCATTCAAAGATAAATCGCTAGCCTGAACTGGGAACTGAACAGGGTCATATAAAAAAACAGCCAAGAGCGAGTTGGACTCGTGCACTGAGGATTCCGTACAAACTTTTTTTTTAAATTTTTGTGTATATATACATTAACTACTGCTCACAAACCAATTTGGTTTATCTATCCGTAGTGAGGACAATTTATATACTTATCTTAGTATATAAATTGCTGACTATGTACATAATAATATTTACAGTTTTTACCTTAACATGTGCTATGTGACCTTCTTGCTTCTTGCTTTAATTCATCATTCTAGGTCAACGGGAAGTAACGTTTAGGTTTTGATTCCCCTGTAAAATCGCAAAATTTGCAAAAATATGCGTCTTTAAACGGTCATATCTTTTAATCGCGTTGACTTACAAGTATAATATGTTCACAGATTAAAGATACCGTATACTAGAGTATTTGATATAAATTTCAGTTTTGATATCTCTATGCATTTCTGAGAAAAAGGGTCTTGACAGACAGACGGACATCGGAGTGATCCTACAAGAGTTCTGTTTTTAACCGACTTCAAAAAAGGAGGAGGTTCTCAATTCAATGCGTATGTTTTTTTTGTGTATGTTACGCGATTACGCCACCAATTGTGGACCGATTTTCAAAATTCTTTTTGTATTCGATAGAATATACTCCAAGATTGGTCCCATGGTTACCAAAGCTAGGATCTGATGATGGGATCCCATGAAAATCGAGGAAAACCCTTAAATTTTAAGGTGTGTCCAACGTGTTTTGTGTGTATGTTACGCGATTACTCCGCCAATTGTGGACCGATTTTCAAAATTCTTTTTGTATCCGATAGAGTATACACCTAGGGTGGTCCCAAGGTCACCATATTCTGGATCTGATGATGGAATCCCATGAAAATCGAGGGAAACGCTATTAAATACCAGCTTCTTTCTTTCACTAAAAAGATTTCATTCATTAAAAAGTTAAAAATAAAAAATATTTTACAAAAAATAAAAACCGACTTCAAAAACACTGAAAAGTTAAAAATAATATAAGAATAGGTACAGACAACATCACACTTCTATATTGAAGTCGGTGACTTTCTAGGAGATCATCGTTTGGCACCGACTTCAATATAGAAGTGTGATTTTGTCTGTACCTATTCTTATATTATTTTTAACTTTTCAGTGTTTTTGAAGTCGGTTTTTATTTTTTGTAAAATATTTTTTCCTTTTGAGGCACGGAATCCTAAAAAAATACTTTATTTATAATATTCACTATACGAGGCGTGCAATGTGTTGCAACAGCATATCTGATATATAAAAATCACGTGTCACAGTGTTTTCTATAATTTTTTTTTGTATATATTTGGTAGATCTGAGAATAGGTCGTAGGCATTTTTATACCTCTAGATGACGAGAGTGGCCCGGTCCAGGTTTTTTTTGAGAATTATTACGGCAAAACGGCGTTCGCGGGTACAGCTAGTATTTTATAAACATTCTGTATTTTAAATAGTTTGTTTTTTTTTATTTGTGTCATAAAATTTGGTAATTACTCTTTGTAAAAACCGTTAGACCGGATGTATGCTGTAGAAATATAAGTAGAAATGTATTATAAGTTATTGTGAAATACTTAGTAATATTAAAAAATATCAATTAATTACTTTGTTTGTTTACGCAATGGTGAATTAATTAAAACGTCGCGATAACACGAATACAATTTTCTACGTACTTAGTGCTATCATATATTTTGGATTATTAATACTCCAAAAACCGAGCTGATGCTTATCATTTAGTAGGTATTATATCGACGATGTATATACGAGAAAGGTAAGTATAATAATATCCACTTGCTAAAAAATACTTATCGCACACTGTGCGTACCTGTGTTTATTTTACAAATTCTTATCTCGGAAAATAATTGATTCATCGAAATATTATAATCTCTACATATTCGTACATTTAGATAAGAAAACTTACTGGCTGATTTATCAACGCACAGCTTAAACCACTGGATCGTTTGGACTTAAATTTGTGTCTAATTTCTCTTCAATCCATATACTGGTATAATATACACAGATATTAATTATGAAATAGGCATCTGAAAGTAACAGATTTTTCAGCTTGTATAAAAACCAGATTTTTCAAATTTATGCGAAATAATTGTAACTTACTAACCTGGCGAACTTCGTACTGCTTAACAGTAAATGAATGCCCAGAAAGAAAAATTTATCGATTTAGAAGTATAAAAATCTAACCTCTCTATTATTTGCAAATTTTAAAGAAAATTTGCGATATCTCAGAGAGAACATAAAACAGTCAATGCGAAGCTTTTTTCTTGTAGTTTTGGAACTGGTTCCGAAAATGCTTTCTAATTACGATATTGGAATATTTGCTCATCGTGTCTTCAAAGTCTGAATGAATATTATCGGCTTACACTTTTACAGGTTACTATGTCTATTCCTATTATCTGGATTTAACTTTAGTTTTTAACCGACTTCAAAAAAGGAGGAGGTTATCAATTCGGTTGTTTTTTTATGTTTGTTACCTCATAACTCCGTCATTTTTAAACCGATTTCAAAAAATCTTTTTGTATTTGATAGAGTATACTGCAAGGGTGGTCCCATGGTCACCAAAGTCAGGATCTGATGATGGGATCCCATAGAAAATCGAGGAAAACACTAATTTATTAAATTCGGGTTTTCTTTCACTAAAAAGATTTCATTCACTAAAAAGTTAAAAATAATTTTTTTTTACAAAAAATTTAACCGACTTCAAAAACACTGAAAACTTAAAAAGAATAGGTACAGACAACATCACACTTCTATATTGAAGTCGGTGACAAATTTTAACACTTTCTAGGAGATCATCGTTTGGCGCCGACTTCAATATAGAAGTGTGATGTTGTCTGTACCTATTCTTATATTATTTTTAAGTTTTCGGTGTTTTTAAAGTCGGTTTTATTTTTTGTTAACAATAAATACAACAAAAACATCACAGCTTCAATCATTATACTGATCCGTAACATAGCACAGGTAAATGGTTATAAATGGGCACATTATATATCTACGTTTGTTTTTATAATATTAAGTTATTCACACTTTATGTACAATTATTTTTGTACAGAGGCGGGCTTAATGCCTGATGCAATAGTCAACCTTTGGGTGATGCAGATAAACAATGTGGTAGATGTACCGAAAAAACAAAAAAAAATTAAGTGGCACTCGGGGACTGCCGCGGTAAAGCTATTGCATAGCATTTTTTATCAACTTATGCAATTATAATTATTTATTTATTTTATTTATGCAGTATTTTTTTTCTTTTATGTTAATTCAAGTTTTTTCTTTGATATTAATTCAAGTTTTTTCTTTGATATTAATTCAAGTTTTTTCTTTGATATTAATTCAAGTTACACTTTTGGAGCGTGGTGACCGACATGAAAACAATTTTTTTTCTTTTATTGAATAAATGAGAAGTTAATATTGTTAAAAATATTTTTATTATCTTACAATACATGTAGGTTATTCAGGAATTTTTATCATTGAAGCTATAGGTTTATGGTATGAAATAAGAAACATAAGTTTGAGACTTGATATCCTCTAAATATCTGGAAAATAACGCGTCAAAAAATAGAACCGATTTCAAAAACACTGAAAACTTAAAAATAATCTTCTATAATGAAGTCGGCGCCAAAATTGTTAAAATTTGTCACCGACTTCAATATAGAAGAAGATTATTTTTAAGTTTTCAGTGTTTTTGAAATCGGTTCTATTTTTTGTAAAAAAAATTGTTATTTTTAACTTTTTAGTGAATGAAATCTTTTTAGTGAAAGAAACCCTAATTTAATACCAGCTGACCTTCGGTGAGCTGGTATTAAATTAGTGTTTTCCTCGATTTTCTATGGGATCCCATCATCCGATCCTGACTTTGAACCATGGGACCACCCTTGCAGTATACTCTATCAAATACAAAAAGAATTTTGGAAATCGGTTTAAAAATGACGGAGTTATGAGGTAACAAACACAAAAAAAAATACAACCGAATTGATAACCTCCTCCTTTTTTGAAGTCGGTTAAAAACACCCACCGTGCCGAAATCTGCCGAACTGAAACGACGTTAGACGATGCACGGCTTTCAACGCCGCACCGCTGTGCCGCAGGCCTATTCTCTAGCTTCGGTTGCCAACATGAAGCAAAAACATGCTTCATGGTTGCTAACTAGTACTGTCATTTTTGAAAGGAACTTATCATCCATTACTGCTATCATGAACGCTGCCGTAAGATATAAGATCACTTAACTAGTAATGGATATAAAATGTCTTTCAAAAATGACAGTCCTAGTTACCAACCGTAGTTAGCGAATAGGCCTGCCGGTCGGAGTAGGAGGTGTTAGGTTTTTTCGTTACGGAATTTCTCGATTCGGTCGCCGCGCTCAAAGTCCGCCATAAAAGCTATGCAATAGCTTAAAACATATTTTATATATTCTTTAGTGTACACAGTTGTTATTCCTTTCAGTTACATGCGTGAGTTACGTACAAGGGCGAGCTTCTCTCTTAAAGAGATCTCTACCAGCCAACCCTAGCAGGTGTATTGAGATATTAAAATTGCGGGAAAAAGTGTACTTAATTTGAATTCAAAATTTGAGCGGGACATTAAATGTCCCCCTCAAATTTTGAGGAGGCCATTAGAGGTAGAAGGAAGAGTGCTATTATAGGAGGTACATAGGTACTGAAAATGCGTATTGAGGTATTTAGGGGTATCGGGGTAATTGAGTAAAGAGTACAGAATCAATAAGGCTCTGATGTCCCTACGCTGTCGTATAGTTAACCATTTTAACCGCTGTCGGAACGCAGACACGTGATCGAATTTCCTTAAATTAAAGACGAATCGAATGCAGCAAGTATATTTGTAGATGATGTTTTAAACATTTGACCTCCTTAAATCTATGCTAATTGACATCGCTTCATTGGCATCATTACAAGTTTTATTATCAATTAGGAATAATATATGTACGATGGTATATATAAAAATAATTTAATCTGATATTTTACTACAAATAAAGAGGTTAATAGGTAATAGGTTGGTATCGATCTCCTTAAATTATAACGCACTGGTTGCCAATTGTAGCCCAATCGTTTATATTAATTCAAAATCGTGTACCTAGTAGTTAAGAGCGTCGGTGGTGTTGTGGCCTCGGCACTGAACTGTGCTCCGAGTAGAATCGGGATGCCCGCGATCGATCCTGTCATGTACCAATGTGTTTTTCGATTCACGAATTTCATATGTACGTTTATCTGATGCTCCTACGGTGAAGGAAAACATCGTGAGGGAACCTGCATTTATCTGCGAATTAATTCAAAGGTGTATGTGAAGTCAACCAATCCGCATTGGGCCAGCGTGGATTGACTAAGGCCTAATCGCCCTAACTAGTTAGAGTAGGCTCGTGCCCCTCGGTGGGAACGTAAGTATATGAGCTGTAATGATGATGATGATGATGTATTAGTTACTAACATTCTTTTGCATGTCGTATTGTTGTTATTAATTGTATCTATGTTTAAGAGTAACAAAGATAAAAATAAAAATGAACAATTCTGGCCCCTAGACAAGACGCATTTCGATAATCACTATCGCAATCGCTAGAAGAAAAAGGTATGGGATTTGACATAAGGCCTCGCTTAGCTTTCGAGCGCAATTGTCAAATCTCATACATTGTCCATTTAGCGATTGCGATAACGATTAGCGAATGTCATCTTGTCTAGGGGGGCTGTGCCTCCTGTTAAAACCGGTACATCTCCAAAATATCAACTTTTCAAGAGAGCGATTTTTGTGTTTAAAAAATTATAAAACGAGTCAGGTTAATCATTTGATAAAATCTATTACACAGATTGTATCTGTAAAGTATTTTCTACAATATATAACGTTTTTGCTTTGTTTGGTTACATTATGCGGGAAATATAGAAGAAAAACTGATATACCAAAACACACCAACAAGACAGCGATGTTCATAATAAGTTATATCACTTTACACAATATATCAAGCTATTGTGAAAGATGATATTGTTGTACTTATTTAATTTTGCTCTATGTACTGAAAAATATCAGTCCAGAGAAAGAACGCCAAAACAAATCAAATAGCAAAATCGTTATACGCACAATAACCGTGAAACTTGATTTTTCATTAGATCATTTGACATAAGACTCTTGTCCTCACCAGTCGTCTGTTTTTTTTATATAAGTAGAGTTATATCTTAATTCAAATGTGTATGTGTATGTCTAATATGATATAAGTGGCATTTTAAAGAACAATAAAGTACGTGATTTTTGGAACTCAATCTATTTTGTCATTTTTTATTTTTAGGGTTACAAAAAACAAATACTAAAATTAAGAGACACTTTTTAAAATATAATATGTTAATTTAAATATGCATTCTTACATTTGCCTATATCTGCTAAACTTCAAAGGTGTGTGTGAAGTCGACTAATCCGCACTGAGCCAGCGTGATTGGCTTAGGGCCTAAACACCCTAACTTACGGTAGGCTCGAGCCCCACGGTAGGGACGTACTCGTATATGAGCTGTTATGATGAACCTAAATTTGTTCTTTTTTAATCACACAAAACAGATAAATCAGCAGCCTCACATACTTTGACCATAATAAAATAAACAAAAAATAACACTTTTTTTCTGAGCTATTTTTTTCTGATGCAGGTGAATTAAAAACACTAAAGGGGTGTAAGGTGTTCCAAATACCACCTGTCGGGACCCAAGTCAACTTCATCTGCACGCGGTGCACCCTGCTATATAACAGACGAGGCTCTGGCACTCCCCACCAACCCGCACTGGGCCTGGGCCAGTGTGGTGGCAGACGGCCCAAAACCCCCCATGAATACAAACCTACAACAAAGGCCCCAAGTGCCCGGCGGTCCTGGAGGCCGCGCCGGCGGTAACAGACGTCGACGCGGCACTGGGACCTGGGGTGCAAAGAATCCCCGGGAGGCGAAGATTCCTCGTCAAACGACCTTGGCCAGCATTATATAACGTGCGCACACTGCGGACCAAGGAGAAGAAAAGGAATTGAGCAGGATTCGCTGGAGTATAGTGGGACTATCCTAAGTCCGAAGAGAGGGTGAGGACACGATGGTTCATAAATCCGGCAACCGGAATAGGGTGGCGTACCTTATACTCAGAATTACCAAACGGTATTCGCTGAAGGTCATATAGGTATACGCCCCGATATCGACGCACCCCGACGACGAAGTGGAAGTTATGTATGAGGACATTTCTGGGCAATACCTACTTCCAAGACTCACTACACAGGTGTCATGTGAGACTTCAACACAATGCTAGACAAGCGCGGCGATAGTGACTTGAAAGTGGGGCAATTTGGAGCTGGAATCCGGAATTACCGTGGTCAAATGCTAGCCGATTACATGGAGAGAGAGGGACTCTATATGATGAACTCTTTCTTCAAAAAACGGCGGCATTGAAAGTGGACCTGGAAAAGTCCGGATGGCGTGACAAACAATGAGATTGACTTTATCATGTTTACTAAGACTCGCATATTCAATGACATCTCAGTGATCAATGCGTTGAACACGGGAAGCGATCACCGAATCGTGAGAGACGTATTGAATCTTAATGTCAAAGCCGACTGATGAAGTCAACGCTCCGTCCTTAAGCCATCCAGATCCAAAACCCCATGCGCTTTCAACTGGAATTGCAAAATCGCTTCGCTTGGCTGGAGGATTGCATGGATGTCGACACATATAATAACAGGGTTGTGGAAAGTTGGAAACTGTCCTTACTTACTTGGTGGGTTCGAAGTTTTTCAAACCCAGCCGTACCAAGTAAAGAAGCAAGATCTCAGAGCCGAGAATTAAGCTATTGGAAGAAAGGGATGGGTCTGCAGTCAACCGAATATGCTCGTCGGTGACTCAACAAACAGATCTCGAAGTCTCTGACCCGCGACATTCGCCGATTTAATAGGGAACGTCCTAAAGAAGCCATCGAGCGGAACAAGGGCTCCAAAGTGTTCGCAAGAGATCTGTTACTCGGTCAGAGTCTGCTGACGAAGCTGAAGACAGACGACGACAGAGTCGTTACGTCTCGACCTGAGCTTATAGCTGAGATCGAACGCTTGTATGGACAGCTTTACACAACATCGTAGGCACCTATCATTCTGGCTACAGATCCTAGAGCCAAATTGATACGGCATTGCACCGGAGATATCCCGGACGTCAGCCTGTACGAGATTAGTGTGACTCTCAAACAGCTCAAAAACAACAAGGCATCGGGTGATGATGGAGTTATAGCTGAGCTGCTGAAAACGGGTGGACTATCAGTCCGGAAAGCGCTGCAGCGGCAGCTATTTAACTCCGTCATACTCGAGGGCAATACAACTAAAGCATGGCACAGGGGTGTGGTGGCACTTCGAAAAGGGTGACAGGGCCCAGTTGAAGAACTACAGACCTATTACTCTCCCGAGTCATGTATATAAGCTGTTCTCGAGAGTCATCGTGAATCGTCTCGCGCGCAGGTTTGACGTCTTCCAGCCTCCCGAACAAGCTAGATTTCGTAAAGGCTATAGTACCATAGACCACATTCATACGCTGCGGCAGGTTATACAGAAGACCGAAGAGTATAATCTGCCACTATGCTTGGCGTTTGTGGACTATGAGAAAGCCTTTGATTCTGTTGAGATTTGAACCGTGCTTAGGAGGATGTATTGATACTTTTGGACTGGAGAGGGCTTGGCATCAACATAAATGGCGAGTCGTTTTGCCGATGATATCGTAGCCATGGCTGAGACCGTGGAAGATCTAGGCACAATGCTCGAAGAGATTCGTAGAAGAACTAGAGTCACCGATATAGCCCAAAGAAATGCAAACCTTAAGTGGCAGTGGGCAGGACACATAGCTCGCAGAACTGACGGCCGTTGGGGCGGAAAGGTCCTTGAGTAGCGGCCGCGTACCAGGAGATGCAGCGTTGGTAGGCCCCCACAAGATGGACCGAAGATCTGGTGAAGGTCGCGGGAAGCCGCTGGATGCGGGAGGCGCAGGACCGATCGGTTTGGAGAACCCTGGGGAGGCCTATGTCCAACAGAGGGCGTCTTTTGGCTGCAATGATGATGATGAAAAACACTAAAAACGATATAAGTCGAGTTATATCATTTTTCGCAGGAGGCAAAGAATTATTGCTTTGCAAATTATTTTGATATAAAATATTATGATAAAAAAAAATATTCCTAAAATATGTATATTGAACTGCTCTTTTTTAAATATGACTTGCGACTGAAAAGAATACCTGTATATCAAATTTTTCTTAATATTTAAACTACATCATAGAGGGGACTATCATTAAACTGCAAATTACCGAATTCAGGCAGTGTTTACATTGCTGTCCATATCCATAAATTTTCAATAAGCATAATATTTTTTGTATTGCACGTTATTTTTTTGTTTCACAGCAGACTCATGCACAGAAGCTTTTTTTTAGATGAAGATTTTGTCTCTGAAATTCCAATACCAAATACTGACTTCAATGATATGGGATCACTTCGGGAGTAGGTAGCTCTGTAGTTATATAAAAACTAATAAAAATATCAGTTAAGCATACGTTAAATACCTAAACACGTTACAAAATTCATGAAAATATCACCTTATATTCTAAAAAAATAAAAAATTACGACACCGAATTCCTACTTGAAGGATATGAGATCACCTTCGAAGTATATCTTTTCAAAGTGAAGAAGAGCTAAAATTCATAAAAATATCACCTACATTACTGAATGACAAGTTTCTTAAACAATCTACCCCTCTACCTACTCTATCTTCTAAGGTAGTTTTTAAAATATATTCGTAACTGACGCCTAATACTGTGTACTTGCGTGCCAAATATCTGCCTAAATATGAGGTACTCGTATATTTATTCAAAATTGGATCAAATAACAAATATTTATTTAGCATTCTACTACTTTTACAACTTTTCACACTCTGCGGCTAATAAATGAAATCATGATATACTTACTCGTACCTAATTGGTTTAAATTACGATAAAACGATGCACGTGCTTAACTATGTTTTCATTCAATTATTTCCGCGATAATCCAAATTAGCTGCGCACACGTGAGCTATTCACAGATTTCCATAGTCGGCAACTTATTACGTTTTATAAATAAAAAATCCAAGCGCGGCCAAGCGCGAGCTGGACTTGTGCACCGAGGGTTTCGTACAAACTTATAAGCAAATAAGTTTCTATGTATTGTACATACTAGCTGCGAAACCCGGCGTTGCCGGGCTATAATGGCATGTTTGATAGCTTGCAAAAATTATTAGTACACCGATTTTTTTAACTCACATTCTATTACAAATTTTTGTATTAGAAATATCGAGATTTATTTACCATTAAACATGACGTGGTGTACAGAGAGTAAACTAAACCAATAAACTTATTAAATAATTAAAACGATTATGAATAAAAAAAAAAGGTTATATTTGTTTATTTGTTCCTGAATTATTTTTGAATAATCTATGTAGATTATTTTTTAATTTTCCAGAACTTTCTAGAATGTTTGAGGGCATTGTGAACGATAATAGGCCACCTCGACTTCATCATCATCATCACAGCTCACATACTTACCTCGACTTATTTTAACATAATTATCTCAATTATTTTTGTATACTTAATCTACATTATTCGAAAGACGTTTGGGAGCACAGTCCATTTTAAATCATTGTAACCTCATTAAATTATAATTGATGATCTAGATTATTTTGGTGAATAAGCGTAAATTGTAGAACGTTTGGGGGAGTATCTATCCTGGACAATAATAGACCATCCGGATTTTTAAGGTCTGTGAATCGTTTTGGACTAATCTATTGAAAAAACTGTTTGGCAATTAGAAACAAAATGTTAAGTACTTAGTTACATAACAATTTAGTTACTTTGGTGACTAGTGAACTTTGGTAGCTACAGACAACACCACGCTACACAATACACACAAACAAACACACACACACACACACTAACACATACACCACACACACACGCAAACGGTTTTTCGTATGCTATGTATATGTAACATAAATGGGAAGACTGGTCTTCACGACACAGGGAATCCTAGTGTGAAGTCCAGAGTGCTTAATTTCTAATCATATGTATAAGAAGTAAATAAACAATTTTGATTTTTGATTTTGATTTAACGCTTTATATAGAAGTCTGTGCCAAACGATGATCTCCTAGAAAGTCTTACAATTTGGCACCGACTTCAATATAGAAGCGGGATGTTGTCTGTACCTATTCTAACATTATTTTAAACTTTTCAGTGTTTTTGAAGTCGGTTTTTATTTTTTGTAAAATATTTTCTATTTTTATCTTTTCAGTGAATTTAATATTACCTCACCAACCTGACCTGACCTTGGACTTGAATTTAATACCAGCTGGTATTAAATACAGGTCCAGGGTCAAGTCAGATCAGGTCAAGTCCAAAAGTTAAGGATCCTTCCACTATCAGCTCGGTTCATGACTACCAGACGTAAATACGTAAATAACTTCAGAGAAATCATGAGAAACGTTTGACGTACGGATAAAATGTAAGGTTTCGTCGATTTTTATGGGATTCCATCATCAGACCCTGACTTTGGTGACCTTCCGACCACCCCAGGAGTATACTCTATCGAATACAAAAAGAATTTTGGAAATCCGTCCACAATTGGCGGCGTAATCGTGTAACATACACACAAAAAAACATACGCATCGAATTGAGAACCTCCTCCTTTTTTGATGTCGGTTAAAAATGTTTTTCGTATAATTTGATATTATATTCGTAATTAGTCCAAGATATAACTATTGTAGTAACGCCTCCTCCCGCTACTAAATACGCGAATTTTAAAGACACCATTAAAAATATAAAAGAAAAATACACCTGGCAACTCCACCGTCACCATAGCTCATTCGTTTTTTCGCGCTCTACGCAGCTTACACATATTTTACATGTTGATGTTTTTCAAAGTGATTATCTAAATAAAACTAAAATCCAGATACGCAGTGATAAAAATGGAGAAAAGATGTCAAAAGTTGTTCGAAAGTAAAATGGTTATCTTAACATAAAGAAAATAACCCAAGATGTCGAAACAGTAAGTACCTACCTTTTTTGAAGATGCGTCGTAATTTTGATTTAGCTTGGCAAGAGGACCTAGATACAATTAATTTAGATAAAATTTTATAATAAGAAATATGTTTTTTAAAACTGCCTGCTTTCCGTGGGAAAGCGTTACCTATCAAGGCAAATGAATTAGATGATGTATCTAGGTACCTACTCGATTATGAACTCTATTCATTGGATATAGGCTAAATCACAAATACCTTTATAGGAAATTATGGTATATACGAGTAGTTTATATTTATGACCAAGTTTACAAAGAATTGCATTGAAAAATATTTTAATTGAGGTTGCCTATGTAGATAAAGTTTCTGGAAAACTGCAAACTGTTAGATGGTCCATAACATAACATGGAAATTCCTAATATCCTTCTAAAACTTGAGATAAATTACTCGAAAAATAAAGTCAAAGGAAATGAGCTTTGCAATAGCTGTAATATCACAAGTATTGACTTCAATTTCCAAACAATCTTCTTAAAATATCTGAGTGATGTCTTTAGATTACAATGCAATAAGTTTACAATGAAGGAAACATGACTATGCTTTTATAAAAGACCTAATAGAAGCTATTAAAAGCAATAAGAGGGATGAATATTTGAACTCCAATAAAAGTGTAAAATTATTTACAGTCATAAAAAGAATGATAAACATTCTAAAATATAAGCCATGTATAAAAACCTCAAAAATTTGCTTCTAGTTTGAAAACCTACCAGCAGCCTGTGTGCTGCAATAAGCAGCCTGTGTGCTGCAATAATTTCTAACAATATCCTCCTCGGAGAGGCTCATAGAGAGAGGGCCAACCTCAACTATCATTCAGGTCACGAATGAACATGCTCTGTTTTCAGCAGCCAGTCTCGAACCAATTATCCATAGACCCCATATTTTTACCCATCGTGGGAATAAATAACCGAGGTCAATTAATTTTAAAAGTGGATAAGAGACTATGTAATACATTTTGTTACTATTTTGAATCAACTTTATTATCCACTAGACAATAATAAATATTGTGAAATGGATAATTATACAAACAAATTAACAACTGCATAGGTAGCAGAAATGCTTGGCCCTATGCAAAGATTTCTAGAGTTTTACTATTCCTAAAAGGATGGTTCTGTCTCCATAGTTCCATAGATTTATTTTAAAATAAAATAATGATTCCTTAAAATAAATTGATAATAAGTTTATTGAAAATCTACACTTTCAAATGAAGATTTCATGTTATAGATTTGATTAAATTAATGCATGCACTATTTACATCCAAATTATTCATAACAAAGAAAATTGTTAGTTTTTATGTTTGAATAATTGTATGAATACAATTGCTTTTACCATGCGGGTTAAATACAGTACATACATACCTTAACCATTTGTCTCAAGTCAATTTCAGGTATTTGTATAAAAAAAAAGTGTATTTTTATATTGTAATATATATATGTATATATATATATATATATTTAAGAAAAAAGCTGAATAAAGAACATAATAATAATTAAAATTAATAAATGTTTGACGACTTGATTAAAATATTGATAAATCAATAAGAAATGTTAGTTATTATAATTTTAAACTATAACTTATAACGGTTTACAATAGCTAGGCTTTATTTTTTTTTAAAATAAGTTTTTACTAATTTTATTCAATGTAAAATAATTTTTAGGTTTTACAATATATTCCTTCGATGTGACCTTAAAGATTAAGTGCAATAGAAAGGAAATGTATCACACTATTAGTCATCATCACTTATAAATAAATTTGGTTTGTAATTTTGCTCAATATTTCATTAGGAATGGCAGTTTAATTGTTTACACTAAGAGCTCAGATAGATATAAGTTTATGACTTTGAACGTTTGGGGGGCAATTACAACCTGCTTATGTATATGAAAAATATTGTAAAATGATTCTGCGATATGGAGTACTTCCTAAACATTTTCTTTAGAAATTTTCTCAGGTGTATTATCAACTGACAGTAATTAAATGGTAAAAGCAAGACAGTATCAATTTCTTAGAACTGTTAGATACATAATTATGCATTAAGATGTTTTGCTGACCTCTCAAGTAGATGTGATATTTTATTAGAAATAGATAACACCACACTTTCAATACATATATTAACAGAAAAAGCTCAGTTTGATATCAATCAAATTGATCTTGCTAAACATTTGGCGGTGGTGTGAAACTAGCAGCATCAGATTTTTGCTTAATATATAAAATTTCAAAATATTAAAGCTGATTTTAAATATTGTAGTCTCAATGCAGATGTAAGTTGGAAACTGTCGCAGGACATAATGTACTTCTAAGATTTGTGATGCATTGATTCATTTGTAACACATTTCAATAAAATAATAATAATAATATATATATGATTATATGATAAATAAATTATATTTTATAATATACATGTAATCATGGCATAGTCTTATGTTTCAAATGTTGATACTTTTACCATAGGATTAATATTTTTATAAAAGAAGAAGAAACTCCTTTTCTTTGATTTTGAAATTTGTACAGAGTTATAACTGACAGAGCTTAAGGAATCTAAGTATTTCCTTTTTAGACCATTAACACTCAGGCTTACTACAAAGAAATAATGTTTCATTCAGATCTATCCAATGTTTTAATACCAAAAGTTTCTTTTTTCAAATCTTATGTTTATTTTTAAAGCAGAAGCATCGCATCAATCATTGCATTTTCACTGTTCAGCTTTTACACCAATTATCTAACTATAGGCAATAGAATAAGGTCAGATGATAAAATTAAAAAATGGATAAAACGAGTTAAAAGACTATGTCTGGTAAAGCCAATGTATGTTAGCATAATGAAATATGGCATATGCAATCCTGCCATAGTTTTATATTACCTTAAGCATGGGTCATCTAGAAACCTGACATTGAAATAACCTAGACTCAAGAAAACTGACATTAAAAACTGCTATTATTAGCAAAACCACTGCCCAAAAAGTCACAAATCCTATACATAATTAGTTATGTATTAATTATAGTTTTCTCAAATTAAGATGGCTATTTTAAGAGTTCTATGACAGCGTCACTTAAGCAAGTTGTCTCTTCTTTCTCTATTTAAAGATTATTCCAGATATTTTACTTGTGAGGACTTTGTTATTGCTTTAGAAGTAACAAATAATAAAGGACCATTGAAATAAACATTTGATAAATTTATTTTAGACTTTTAAAATACTACTACTCAATCCATTAGTAGATGACTAAAGCAAACAATGGAGGAAAGTTAATCTAATTGTTCATCTTTCATATTAATATTCTATTTATTCATCACCCTCCAAACAATATGCTTCAAATTATCATGCATATAGGGCAGGATTAACTGTTTATAATATTCTAAAGGCGAAAAAACATTTTCAGTAAATCACTATTTTACATTTTCGCGTGGCGATTATGTACTCTGTCCGTGGGACAGGCTGAAGGACATATATCTTTCAAAGCACATTAATGTTTTTTTTTAGGGAATCGTTAATTCTACATTTTCGCGTGGCGAGGATGTAGGTACTCTGTCTGTGGGACAAGTTAAAGGACAAATATATGTCCAGGCATATGAATGATTTAAGGAATTGTTAATTCTACATTATCGCGTGGCGATTATGTACTCTGTCCGTGGGACAGTCCTAAGGAATTGTTAATTCTACATTTTCGCGTGGCGATTATGTACTCTGTCCATGGGACATTCCAAAGTACAAATAGGTACCTATAAAGGTAAATGATTGATTTCAGGATTTTATTACTATTACATTTTCGCGTGGCGATTATGTAGTTTGTTTGTGGAACAGACTAAGGCTAAATTATTTTTAATGTATTTGATATTCATTATTAACTTCTGTACTTACAAATATTTCACTGAGGCAAAATTAATTGAGTCTCTGTACTGTACATTGAAATCCCATTAGGTTTCAATCTGGAAAGGGAACCGAAACTTACAAAGAGTTAGATAACACATTGGGTGACATATCCCTACTATTGGATGATCTAATAAATTATCGATATTTGCTAAATATTATAATATACCACGCTAGTTAGATTGGCAAACCTTTTTGCCACGGCTGGTAGTTCTTGAAATTTATAGTTATTATATGGTTAACATGAAACTGTTCACACTAGTAAACGTTATCTACATTATGAAATAAATATTTAATGTTATGAATACCTATTGATAGTTGTAAATAGGTACTAATGTTTACCTATTTATCAAAAACTCTAAACATCTACAATAGTTATACCTTGGACTAATTACGAATATAATGATAGGATTAAACGAACTTACCTAAAGTGAAGTTCAATCCATATTATATGAAGTAATTAGTCCAAGGTATGGAGCATCCCACCCTTCCCTTTTGAAGTAATAAATTACTAACCCAATTATATATACCTAATACTCTAAACTAATGAGCTATGGTGACGGTGGAGTTGCCAGGTGTATTTTTCTTTTATATTTTTAATGGTGTCTTTAAAATTCGCGTATTTAGTAGCGGGAGGAGGCGTTACTACAATAGTTATACCTTGGACTAATTACTTCATATAATATGGATTGAACTTCACTTTAGGTAAGTTCGTTTAATCCTATCATTAGTAAATACTGTACGTCCACATCAATTACTACGGACAAGCTTTGAAATCGAATTATATATCAAAACGAATCAGATTTTGAGGTTAGTTGAATTATACAATGATTAAAATAATTATTATTGCAATCAATCAAAGAACGTTATTATAGCCACGCTGTAAAGAACAAGAAATCTCGAAATTATAAAGATAGTAAAAAACACAACAAACTAATAAGCGACAGCGCGTGAGTAGTCAATTGACGTGTGTTAACCTTGTAAATTGTGAAAAAATTGTTAAAGGAGTTATTTTACTTCATTTGGTTTTGTTTCTGAAAGTAGTTATAAATATTTTTGATTTGTCCGTCGAATATATTTGTAATTGTAATGAGTGTTATAAAATATGCATATAATTGTGACATAAATCAAGTCTTTGTTGGTCATGGGGCGATTTTCGACCAGATACTTACTACCTACCCTAAAGCTTTCGATTCCCTTCTGAAATCGCAAAATTTAATAAAATATGCCACATAAATGGTCATCTTTTGATCGCGATAACTTAGAAATTTCTGAAAGAGACCGTAGACCGAGTATTTGGTATTAAAAATGATCGCACAACTTAACTAGTTGTGTGATAGAGTTGGTCCATGGGTCCTTAACAGTTTCATATCTCTACTCGTTCCTGAGAAAAGGGGTCTTGACAGACAGACGGATCGACGGACAACGAAGTGATCTTATAAGGAATCCGTTTTTTTTCTTTTGAGGTACAGAATCGTATAAGCCAAATATGAACATTATGAATTGATGTTTATCTGCAAACTTGACATTTTGTGTCATAATCTTCTTCTTCTTCTTCTTCTCTTATATATAAAAATGAAACGCTGTGTGTTTGTCTCGCTAAAACTCAAAAACGGCTCGACAGATTCTTACGAAATTTTTTGTGTGTATTTGAGTAGGTCCAGGGAAGGTTTATACGTATGCAAAATTGGACCCGGTAGGTGGCGCTGGAATCGGGCAGGACAACGTCTGCCGGGCCCACTAGTACTAAATAAAATTATCTTGGGGGACACATGTAAACGAAGTTAGCCGTCGTATGCATTATTCCTATCATTCTCTCAAACGATTACAATGTTTTTTGCCGATCAAAACTAAAATTATGCTCGCGCAGTCCCTCTTATTACCCATTCTCGACTACGTTGACGTATGTTACTTAGATGCGACGGAAGTACTACTCAATAAGCTAGAAAGACTACAGAATCTGGCGATCCGTTTCATCTTTAGTCTCAAGAAATTCGATCATGTATTTACGTTGCCGATTTCATCATATACCTCCTTCCTCTCGCCCTACACGATCATGGGTCACGAATACCCTTATCCTTCCACCGTCAAATATAAATTTCTTTTTCCACTCCTTTACCTGTTGTGGAACAAATTGCCGATTTACGAGAGAGCTCATCGGTTGACTCTTTTAAGAAGAGATTAAAAAAGTACTTTCTATCTCTTGATGTATAATATGTATATATATATATATATATATATATATGTATTTATGGTAGATATTGGTTATTATGTGTATTTTGTAGTTTATAATATGAAATAAATTGGTTTGAATATATTGTGTAACGCAGTTTAGGTATATGTTGTAGGATATATTTAATTATTCTAGTGCATAGTGCATTCCCGCAATTGCAGTCTCACTCACTACACCTGTTAGGGTTGGCTGGCAGAGATCTCTACTAGAGATAAGCCCACCTATGTACACAATTTAACTAAAATTTAATTGTTTATGTACAATAAAGGATTTATAAAATTTTGTTATGAATTATACAATAGAAATTGAATGAAAAATTCGTCACAAAATCTACCAGTTTGAAGATTTAATTTTTACTGTATTTACAATTTATTTGAAATCGTTAGTATCATAGTTGTCTGCTCTGGTTTTGCCTGTTCACATTAACGTTGTTATTATTGGTGCAATATGTTTGCATTCTTACAGAAATTGGTTGGAAGAAGAAGCGTCAGCAAGGACAAAGGGTAGAACTCCATCTTTGATGAAAGTATTGTTCAAAACTTACTGGCTGGCCTACTTGCCCGGGGGTGTCATGCAATTCATTTACGTTATGCTAAGGTGAGGGTCATATTAAAGATTTTTCCAAGGAATTTTAACATGTAAATACTTTATAAGGTAAACGAACTTATTAAAATAAATAATTGAGTAACATAAAGTTTACATGTGGCATGTGTCTATTTTAATAAGTTAATCTTTCCTTGCCACAGAACATTCATACCACTTCTTTTTGGGCAAATGCTGCTGTACTGGTCGGTAAACTCTACTATGACCAGGGAGACAGCCACGGTGTATGCCGTGAGCATGATTGCAGGCAGTTGGCTGGCGGCTTTCTTCAACCACCACGGAAATTTATATTGCCAACAGATCGGCATGAAGATGCGAATCGCCACAAGCTCTCTCATGTACAGAAAGGTAATAATTATCCTGTATATTATGAAAAAGACATACCTATATGACAAACTTTAACGTAGTTAAACAATTAAATTTGAATTTTATTGCAAACATAGCACTTCAATACAATACCGAGCCTCCCTCTGAAAAAGTCCCTGTTCGAGCGCCAATTTGACGCAGTGAAAAGAATGAAAACACGAAAAACATAAAAAATAAAAAATGCAGCCAGGTTAGGCGGGAATTCGTTAAGTTGTTATATATTAAGGGTGATATAGCACCGCGTTACAATTATACATATTATTGTATAATATTGTAATTAAAGGTACAACTTCTTATCTTGCGGTCGATCTGTAAAAATCGCTATACCATATCAATCCACCATTTATGACGTATCAGCCGCACGCGCCAAACGCATGTGCGGCTACAATCGGCCGTACGTAACGCATGAACTTAAACCTAAACTCTTATCAAGTAAAGCTTATAAAATTTAAGCACGATAAACAGATTTAATGGAAATATCGTAATCCTGAAACGAATTTGCAAATAACTCAAAAACCATTTATATTAAGGCACAGCTTCCTTTAGACGCTTTTATGCGTTTCCATTTCCACAAATCACATATGACAAAATCAGTCGCTTTTGACGTCATCTATAACGTCTTAACAGGAACATTCGTAAAATGAAATGGATAACTATGTTGGATAACTATGTGGACTGTATATATGTGTGTGATAATGGAAAGGCGCTTAAATGGGTGAAATAATTATATTAATATATACAAGACAATTAAATAACAAAATACAATGTATAACTTAGACCGAGAAAAGCACACACAAAAATAAAAAGACAATGACAATTAAATGATAGCTGTAAAAAAAACACTGACATAATTTCAAAAATAGCATATAAAAAAGGTTGCCAAACTACTACGTCCGCAACATCCTCCCCCCTTGTGCAGATATGCACGAGCTGACGAGGAGTGCAGGCTAAGGCAGCTTAATTAGCTTTCTGAGGGGTCGGCGTAGCGTACCACCTTGAGTCATGACGTCCACCACTCTTACTACCGAATCCTTGCCAGGGTGTAGCGCAGATACTTGACCTCTTGCCCATACTCCTCGTGGAAGGTTCTCGTCTACTATAAGGACAAGGTCTCCTAGTTTAATAGTATCCGATTCGGTTGGCAGTCTCGGCTGTAGTGTTGGCAGTACTTCTTTAACCCAACGGTTCCAGAAATGGTCAGCCAGCCTTAGAGCTACTTTCCAATCCTTTCTTCGGATGAGATCAGTGTCATCGAGAGATGAAGGAATAGTTTGAACTGAAGAACCACCAATTAGAAAATGGAAAGGTGTTAGACTTTCAGGGTCCATAGGGTCAACTGACACATGCGTAAGTGGTCTCGCATTAACTATGGCTTCGGCTTCGTGTAATAATGTCAGAAAGACCTCGGTCTTAGGCGCACGCTCTTTTAAAGTTGCTCTCAGCGCCACCTTCACGCTCCTTACCAAGCGCTCTCAACAACCTCCGAAATTTGGAGCAGCTGGAGGAATGAAACTCCAACGCATCTGTCTATTTGCTGCATAATCCTCTACCGCTTCACCATAGAAACGCCGAAGTTCTCGATCTGCCCCGACGAAAGCTGTTCCATTATCAGAGTAAATAACTTGAGGGGTACCTCTTCGGGAAATAAACCTTCGCAGGCTCATTATAGCGGCATCAGTTGAAAGGCTGTATACCATTTCTAGATGGAGCGCTCGTGTGGTCATACATGTATACAGAGCGACGTACCTTTTCTCATGTCTACGACCCACTGTTACATTTATCGGGCCGAAATAATCTAAGCCAGTATAAGTGAAAGGTCTCCGGTGGTGAGCAAGTCTTTGGATAGGCAAGTCTCCTGTAGCGGGTATCATAGGCCGTGCTTTCTTTATTCTGTAAATCAGGCATCGATTGGCTACACTGCGAACTGTATTTCGTAATCGCAGTAACCAATATTTTTGACGAAGCTCGTTATAACGTACTCATTATTTGCATGGCCTGCTTTTTGATGCGCGTATTCCACAAGCAACTTAGCCACCGGATGAAGACCATCTAGTAAAATAGGCATTCTTACATCATTGGGTACCTTCTCGACCGCAGCTATGCGTCCAGCCAACCGTAGGAGCCTGTCCTCTCCCATAACAGGCGACAGCTTGAGTAAACGACTCTTCTTAGACAACGAATGGGTGTTAATGACGCACTCTAAGTCATCACGAAAGCTATCGATTTGGGCACGTTGAAGGATATGAAGTTCCGCCGATTTCATGTGTTCTGCACTGTATTCTAATTGTATCACCACACGTGGGGAATTATCTACGCCTACTTAATAGGTACGCTTTTGTTTTAGTTAATGCGCTTGAACAACGCTTCATTGGGAGAAACAGCAGCTGGTAAAGTAGTTAACATACTGTCCAACGACATGCAGCGGATGGACCTGGCCATGCTGTTCCTGCACTACGTGTGGATCATCCCTATTCAGGTGGCTCTTGTGTCCTACCTGGGCTACAGGGAAGCGGGAGTGGCAGCGCTTATCGGACTGGTTGCCTTGATCATCATTGCACTGCCTATTCAAGGTTCCAAACTGTTCCTATTTATATAAAATACATTGTAACATATTGGGTAGACAATATAATGAATAATTTTGTTACAACAAATCAAAAACCGCCTTAAAAATAAATATAAGAATGCAGACACGATCACATTCAGATCACATTATTATTTTGATGTCGGTGCCAAATGCTAGAGCTAGGAGATCATCGCTTGGTACCGAATTTAATATGAAAATGTGATATTGTGTGTTTTATATAATTTTTGACTTTTAAGTGTTTTTGAAGTCGGTTTGTAAAAAAGTGCATTTAATACAAGATCACCGAAGAAATTTGAAAGAACACAACAATGTGCCTACTATATTAAAAAAACTAGCCCATAACTCCCTAAAAGTTAAGGATCCTCCTATTATCAGCAGGCCTATTCTCTAACAATACGGTTGGTAATGAGAACTCTCATTTTTTAAAGAAACTTTATATCCATTAATAGTTTAGTGATCTTATGTGTTACGGCGGCGGGCGTTCATGATGGGACTAATGGATGTTAAGTTTCTTTCAAAAATGACAGTTCTAGTTAGCAACCGAAGTTAGAGTTAAGGCGCATAACACATTGCACCGGACACCGCTCCGGTGTGCGGTGCTGCGGTTTTTAATTTTGACTGGAGAATCTTAATTTGTATACAAAAACCGCAGGGTATAACACACTCGCACCGCATCACCGTGCGGTTGTGCGGCGCGCGCGACGGCACCGCACTCCCGGACGGTGATGCGGTGCGGTCCGCGCGGTATGCCACACTGTGCCGCAGTATCGTACGGATTTTTGCGTAGAAAGGACGTGCATACGCGTAATAGATCTCAACATAGATAATGCGGTGATGCGGGGCGTCGTCGTGCACCGCAGCTCCGGACGGTGATACGGAGCAAACCGTACGGTGGCACGGTTCCGTGCCGCCGCAGCCGCATGCGGTTTTCGTCCCTCCGTACACCGCAGCGGTGTCCGGTGCAATGTGTTATGCGCCTAAGGCCTGCAGGACGGTTCATGACCACCTGAATAGCTTCGCCACAAAACATGAAATACGTTGGACGTGTATACAAAATTTAACATACACCTACAAATATACCTACGTGACGAATTGAAATCCCATAGAAGTCGGTTAAAAAGCAGAAGTTGAGGTTAAGTAATAATTTAAAAAAAAAACAATTAATGAAATTGGATTTCATAATAACAAATCGCTTTATGAAAACAATATTGTGTGATTATTCCGATGTATGTTCGATTTATTGATATTAAATTAATGATTTCTTTGAGTTATTCAATTGCAATATATAATTTTTAAACGTAAATAAACATTAAACATTTAAAGAAATACCAATTAAAGGAATACCAACCCTTGTGTTTTTTATGTATAATATCATGTAGAAGCAGCTGTTCTGTGTCAGTCTCTTATTCTAGTTAGAATTATTTGTGTCGACTTTGTCTTGCTTCACCAAGTCCGCCTGTACAGATGCACTTTGTACCTATTCCCTCACCTCAAATAACATAGCCCTCACGTGCCGTCCAGTAAGACGCCGATGTGACAAGACTGACGTAAATCATGCATATCGCGGCACATAACATAATTAGAAAACGGCCAAGTGCGAGTCGGGCTCGCCCATGAAGGGTTCTGTACGATTTATGACGTATTAAAAAAGCTACTTACTAGATCTCGTTCAAACCAATTTTCGGTGGAAGTTTACATGGTAATGTACATCATATATTTTTTTAGTTTTATCATTCGCTTATTTTAGAAGTTACAGGGGGTATACACACATTTTACCACTTTGGAAGTGTCTCTCGCGCAAACTACGAGTATTCGGCTTAGAAAAAAATTATATTAGAAACCTCAATATAATTTTTGAAGACCTATTTATAGATACCCCACAAGTATGGGTTTGATGAAAAAAAATTTTTTGGGTTGCAGTTTTATTTATGGAGAACCCCCAAAATTTATTGCTTTTTTTCTATTTTTGTGTGAAAATCTTAATGCGGTTCACAGAATACATCTAATTTCCAAGTTTCAACAGTGTAGTTCTTATAGTTTCGGAGAAAAGTGGCTGTGACATACGGACGGACAGACAGACAGACATGACGAATCTATAAGGATTCCGTTTTTTTGCCATTTGGCTAATGACTTACGGTACAGATGAACGCTTGTCTACGAAATAAATATTGCTAAATCTGCCTTATGACAATGGTTTGTGGGTCTCAAAGTTCCTTCCTTTTCAAACTTCCGAGCGGGACGCGAGAACTTACGATCGCACCCATGCAGACAAATAGCCATTTATGTTCAAGTAGGTACTGCGCCGCGATCTGTACATATACACGGTTATTTTTTTATCACCCTGGAAAATTTTAGGGACACTTCAGGACACATCCATAATTATATAAAAAATTTAAAAAATGAAATAAAAAATTAAAAAAAAAATACAAAAAAAATAAAAAAATCTCAAAAAATGCTGCTCTCAACTAGTGCAACATTTTTTGGATTTTTTAAAAAATTAATATAAATTAAATAAGTGAGTTATTTTTTTTATTCATATTTAAAACATTCTAATACCATGTCGTGAAGCGTCCCTAAAATTTTCCAGGGTGATAAAAAAATAACCGTGTATAGATAAAAAACTGATTAAACAAAATAAACGGCTAATGAAAACAGATTTCTCATATTATTTTATACTATCTTACAGGAATGCTTGGTCGGATGATCGGTAAACTTCGGTTGCGAATTGCAGAAAAAACAGATGAGAGGATTAAAGTTATGACAGAAGTAATTAGCGGTATACAGGTAAGATCGAAATAATACATAAAATGTTAGTAATTTTAACAATTTGAACAAAATGTAAAGCTAAATGTAACCTTATTATTTTCGCATGTTTTCACTTTCACTGGCGTGAAAAATAAATAAAAAAACTTTTTGTCTCGGGCGGGGTTGAACCCGCTTCTTCAACATACCGTGTTGACTGACTTTCTTGATTTTATTCATGTTTCAATTTATTTAGCATTTTTATACAAAATGCAAAGTTCTATGTATATAAAACATACAAGCGTGGTAAAATAGCGGATCACAAGAGAAATGTGGTTATTTTTTTCAAACTGTATTTTGTTAAAGGTTATAAAGATGTACGCTTGGGAGGTACCGTTTCAAAAAGTGGTGGGACAGAAGCGAGCAGACGAGTTAAAGCAAGTGAGGATAGCGCAGCTGATGCGAACAGTTTTCCTCGGTTTCATGATTTTCACCGAGCGATCTGCGCTTTTCGTCACCATCTTAGTGTTCGTCCTGCTAGGAAACAATATGTCTGCCAACATTGTGAGTACCCTACTTCGTTTTGTTACGTTGCATAGGTACTTTGTTTGTTTAAGCAAGAAGATTGTGGACTATACTTAAAGTTCTTGGTTTATTATTAGAATGTACGATATGTATATTGTATAAGTGATAAAATGTGTAAGTGATATTTTTTTATTTGATATTTTTTTATGATTTACTAGCTGTACCCGGCATGAGTTGCAATGCCACGTAAATGCCATTTTTTTTTCTAGGAAACGAGCGTCCCCAGAACATCCTACCAAAGCATCATTACAATCTAATGAATGGTTTCGGAACGCATAGAGGACAATAGTAGATTATACACTGAGGGATTAAAGCAGTGTCTAACGTCACGGGCGCCATATTGAACCCGGAGCGTAAAGAGGAACTCTAGAGTCTCTGACTCCTGAGCGAAGCGAGAGAGTTATGTAGAGTCCTAAGTGAAGCGAGGGGTCGCCTTAGACGAAGACACTGCTTTATTCCAGAGGTGAATACTCTACTTTTCATACCATCTGAGAGACAATAAAAACTCAGGGATCTATAACCAAATACTAATGTGGTAATTTCTATAATAAATACTGTCACATTATCATTATCACTAGCACTATAACTATGGTTAAAATGATCACATTATCATGAAAACCATAAAATACAAAAAATAATAAGATTTGTTATTCTCTAGCACTCGAAATTACTTGAAAAAAATGTACGCAATCGGTTTACCCGTTCTCGAGTTTTGCGCTTTCCAATGCATTTAGATATCCAAACGTTACTAAAGTATTATTTTTTTATTTTCCAATTATAATATAATCGTTTCTTATGTTTTAAATTGTGTCATAACGGAGTGCCACTGGTGCAGTGCACAAGAAACACAAAAAAAAAAATCGTGTTCCTTGTGCACTGCACCAGTGGCGCTCCGTTATTTTTCAACTTTTTTTTTAAGTTGTACAGTTGTACATGGTCCCTATTAACGTTAAAACACCACATACCACGTCACTTAAAGTAGATTAAATGTATAAATAAAATCCGTTTTGTTTTATTACTTTAAACTTAAATTTATTAACTACTTGCTCGTAACTCATGTGCAATTAAAACAACCTCAAATAGCTTATTTCAAATATCTGAAGTAAACTAATCAACAGCTGTTGTTTAATTATTGCAAGAATTAATAAAGAGTAAATTGAATAATGCCGTGCTAGGCATAAAAAGGAATAAGTATACTTTCCTATATCTCTTAAATAATAATGTTAAAATAACAAACTATACTTATTTTTTTATTATAATGTCATTTAGAGTATGCATGACTGAGTCGAAAAGAGAATTTAGGTAATTAAATAATATAAGACACATATTTTTTCGAAATAACAAAAAATACCGAGCCTAACAAAAGCCTCAGTGACTAACTGACTGAGACAAAACCACGATAAATAATAAGTCAAGATTTATTAAATAGCAGTATTAAACATTATCTTTACAGATCTATCCCTTGCAGCAGTTTATGAATGCGGCCCAGATCAACATCACATTAGTGCTTCCCCTAACGCTTTCATTTGCTGCCGAAGTCGTCGTCTCAATCAGGAGAGTACGTGAATTTATGTTATTAGGTAAATTGACCGTTAGATTAAATCTAGGTGATCGGTTCCATTGATCACAATGGAAAAGCGGTTTATTATATCGATATTTCCAAAAGTATTACAGCTTAAACTGTTGTTGCAGATGACAGACCAGACTTGTCAAGAAACTCACCTGGAGGCCCCGTCTCCAAGCTCTTCCGCACTGTGCCACCCGTTATCGAAACGACGGAGAAAAATGTGCAACCGCTTTCTTATCAAATGAAGTCAGATTTAATTAACATCTCTACAGGTAAATTTTACTGATCATTTATTTAAATCAGCCCCCGTTTGATCACCGAAGCGCGATATGATAAAGCGGTTTACCTTATTGAGCTGTCAAAATACGATACAATAGTTATTTGTTATACATGAGTGCAAAGTTGCTTTTTAACCGCGTGCTCATATTTTCTCAACATCTCAAGGAGGTTCAGAGTCTGAGATTTTAACAAATTTAAAAAAAGTTGTATGATAAATTCGACACCATGGAGATGGTAGTAAATAGGTTTAATGATGTTTTGAAATCACATACCTAGTGCACGCGATGTTCTAAATTCAAATTTACTTTAACCTCAAGCGGATAAAAACGGCTTTGGCGGTCAGATATCGAATAGCAAAAATACTCTTTCCGAGGTGGGGGGATGAAAACGTATTTTTATAGTTCACTGCAATAAACCGCTTTATTATATCATGTTTTGGTGGTCATGCTTCGAGCGCAGAAAGAAAATATCTCTAAAAGAGGAACCTCTATTAAAGTATTTTTTACTGCCTCGATTCCTATTGAAGGTTATATAGGGTTCGATTTCCTATTTAAGCAAAGTTTTTCTGCTTGAATAGTACGACTTCTGAGTCCACCTAACTACTACCGTCTTACCTTAGTGTGATACCAGAAAAACAATTTAAATAACATTGTTATATTCCGAAGTTCCTCAGTTGTTGAGAAGTCCAGGTAAAGCTCGCTTCCTCCGGCCTTATCGTCACTTACCATCAGGTGAGATAAAGGCCAAGGCTTCCCTGTTGTTTGTAAAAACTGTTGGAGACTATCGTGGCATTCGTTGTGACGTTTGTTGTAGATGAAAAAGGTCACGCGATCACTGTTGGGAGGATGCGCAGATCTCTGTCGCAGCCAGGCTTCGACACGGCCATTGAGCTCCGGAACGTGTCCGCTAGTTGGACCAATGACCCATCCAAGTGTGCTTTAAAGAATATTTCCTTGAGAATACGGAAAGGCAAGCTGTGTGCTATCATCGGGCCTGTTGGGTCAGGAAAGGTACTCGTAAAATATTAAATATTTTTTCTATTAAGTATTCTGTTTGGGTATGACAATGTATCAAAACTTTAGATCCTTAGAAGCTTTCTTGCACTAATAGAATGCTTTATTATCAGTGAGTTGCATGGGCTATAAATTTTTTCCTACGGAAAAATTAAAAATGTAGAATTCCCATGCGAAAAACGAAAATACGCGGACGAGAAGCTGCGAGCGGCAGGCGCGGATCCAGCTCCCAAATTTTTATAAGCTTGTGGTTACAGCTACCCAAAAATCGTTCTCAAGCTACAACAATCAAACAAAACTGGCTTGCGAAAAAAATAATTTTCTACCAGTTAATGACGAAGAAAGGTAGAGCAAATTTTGAGGCGGCGCAAGACACTTAAAACACATAAATTGTATGGTATAAAATCTCTTTTCGGGCACGTGAGTAGGTCTACAACGCGACATGCATTGTAGACCCTACCACACGCCCCCTAAATGGCAGGGTTTTAGTGGGTAGGCCCGGCACTCTGTCGAGAGAGCCCCACACACCCTCTCCGTCTAGTCAACATTCCATTACCTTAAATTTTTTCATCCGTCTATCGCATGTCGCATTATATCCGGCCGTGGAGTAGGAGTAGAGATGGGCGGTGGAAAGATTCCAACTGGGAAAATTTCCGGAATTTTTCAAATCGGGAATAAACCCGGCATTTACGAGGGAAAAAACCCAAATGATGGGTTTTTTCATTATTTGTTAAAGTGTGAGCTCTGTTATGTTATTGTTCATTAGTTTATATGATTGTATCAACTTTCAAAATTATTCGTATGGTTTGAACATTTAGCAGTCTAATATTGTAACGGAATAACTAATTTTTTATGTAACTACTGAGCAAACTTGAAACAATTTGCAACTTGCACTTAGATAATGGCTTAATTAATTTATTGATCTGCCCCCTTTATTTGCTAACTTCGGTTGACCACTCCTACCTGTCATTTTATAAGGATGTGGATAACTTTGCTTGAGCTTGAACAACTTGAAGGGGGAATCTCTTTACGATTCAACAAGGTACTGAAAAGCTGACAAAGCCGCTCCTTGGATATGCCATTGGACTCGGGTATAAACCCCATACCTGGCTAAACCACCCTTCAGCAACTTCTACCCCTATAGAGGCACGATCGGCGCTAGCCATTCCCCGAGCGCACCCCCTGGAGACAGGCCCAACGGTGAGCCAGCACCGCTGACCCAAGCGTTGGGACTACTCTACGTAGGGGTCGCCAAGTGCCATAATGTGACCCTCCCAAACGGGCAGGCCAAGGATAGAAAAGTAATGTCTCCCAACCGGCTGTCGGCCGGCCGGGCCATTTCATCCCAGAAGCATCCCAGGCTTGGTTAAGGGAGTTGGTGGCGAGCGTCTAGCGCCGGTCAGCATCTCGCATACGACGCTGGCCAGCGCGACGTTCGCTGCCCAGCTCGAGGGCTAGTGCGTCGCGCTGGAGTCGCCAGGCCGGGCACTCCGAAAGTGTGTATGGCCGTGTCGTCGGGAGTGTCGCAGTGGTGACAATGCAACGTCTGCTCCCTCCGTGCGACATGATGCAGATAATGACCAAAGCAAGACTAGATGAACTGCCTCGATCGTCCAGTGGCTGGCAGCTGGGTGGGCAAGCGTCTCGGCCCACTGGCGAAGAGCCTCTCTCTGTGTCAGGTGCCTGGTGCGCGCCACCTCCTGCGGGAGGGGGCGCTCCCCCCGACTTCTCGCTGCCACCTGATGTCAGTGCACGACTGCAAGGATTCGTGCCTCGACATCCCACGGGGGTGAGCCGTGAGAGACCGTGCGGTAGGCCCAGCTCGGGTAGCAATGACCCTCTGCGGCCTTCGTAGGAAGGCCACCGTTCGGGGGGCGCGATGCTCTGCCCAAATCTGGGCTCCGTACAGGGCTATTGACTTTATCACAGTTTGATAAAGCCGACGGCTCGCTGCGCCCGGTCCCCCATACGCTGGGGAGGACCCGTCCGAGGTCTGCCGCGGCGGCAGACAGCCTTGGGGCGAGGAGCTTAAAAGGCTCCTCGAAACCCAATCGGGGATCCAGTACCAGACCGAGATTTCATCGAGCTCTCGATCTGGACTTGGACACCTTCATCCAGCCCCGCCGGGGGTCTGCGGCGACGCGGCGGCCTGAACGTCATGGCCGTCGTTTTTTAAACGGCCACGTCCAGCCCGAGGAGACGGATGCGCCGGACACACAGATGAGGCACTCCGTGGAAACGGAGTGCCTCCTCTATGTATTCGCGGGGGAGGCTGTTGATTGCGTTCATAACGACAACCTCCCCTGCCGACGTGGCCCCCTCAGCCCACTTCTTGAGGTGGGCCACGGCGTCCACGGTGGACCAGCCGGTGCTGAAACCGAACTGGCACTCGGCCAAGTCCGGTCCCGGGCCCTCCAAATGCTTGACGAGCCGGGAAGCGAAAATTTTCTCGAGAAACTTCCCGGCCTCGTCGAGCAGCACCACCAGCCTGTACCCCGACGAGGCATCGGCGGGGCAATTCGGCTTCCGAAGAAGGCAGGCTTCCAGCACAGGGGGAAACGGCCGGAGGCGATGCTCGTAGTGAGCACTGCCCGTAATCGATCCTACAGAGGGCCCAGTGCCAGGCACAGGACCCTCGCTGGCACTCCGTTCCTTGTGACGGAACCAAACTCCTTTACCGCGTCGAACTTCAGGTCTGACTCAGGAGGGCCCGCTTCCTCCACTTCCAGGGAGGCGCTGGGGGCGACTATCCTCGGGGGCTCGAAGGGTCCAGGGTCGGGAAATCCGGTGTATCGGGGGAGCACCGTCTTGGTACTTCCACCTCATCAGACGGTACGGCCGTCCCCAAGGGTCGGAGTCGAGGAGCTCTATACACGAGTTCCACGACTCCGAAACGGCCCTCAAGATCTCTGTCTTGACGGCCTTGTTCGCCTCCCTGTACGCCCGATGCAGATAGTGTTCTCTTCGTCGGGCGTCCTCCTGGTGGCACTCCTATTTGCTATGGTACCTAGCGTTCACATGACAGTTGTTATGCAAAAGCAAAAGCGGAAATATTTTGTTTATTGATTTCTATATTGTTTTTAAAAAAGGCTACCTGCGATTTATTTGTCTCTCGCTCAAAACTTTAACCCGGCAAGATCAAATGAATCTTTGTTCTCGTACGACACGAGCGGGGAAGTATTTATGGCTTAGAACAAAAGCTTTGTACGAATTTTTTAAAGATTCATCATGACAGCTCATATACGTCTCCACCGAGGGGCTCGAGCCTACTCTATGTTAGGGTGATTAAGCGATGTACGACACACTCGTCAAAACTGCATATTGGTCAAGCGATGCAAAACCCTTGTATTTACTGTCTACTCGTCAAGTTTATATACCACGCTGGCCCAGTCCGGACCTCCCGATTGGAAGGCAAGTGCCAAGTCCACAGAGCGCCACCGACGCACGCATTTTTAAAAAAATATTATATTAAAATTACAGAAGTAAAAAAAATCGCTTACTTAAAAGTAAAATAGCAAATGGTAATCTCCACGCAGTTAAAGAATGAGATTTAAAACTACATATATTGCTTAGAAATGGTGGTACTTAGATTATTGATAGGTCATCGCATCAGCGCAAAGACCTATCAATAATCTAAGTGGTGTTATACTCTGACCGTATAGAGAACCTTAATTGTATTTTTATTCTTTATTTGCATTTTATGTTTTTAAATCATATCGTTACTAGATATGTGCGTATCTAATGAAAAAAACCCGAATATTTACCCAATTTGGGAATTTTCCGGGAATTTACCCGGGAATTTTCCCACGTTTGGGTTTTTACCGGGTAGAATCCCATCTCTAAGTAGGGGTAAAGACGAGTGAAAGGTGCGCGGCAAAGCACTTAAGGCGAAATATGCCTTAATAAATTTTCAGTTAAATGCTTACGATTCGAAAAAAAGTTTCACAAAACCACACGATGAGTTTTTTTCCAAGGCAAAATACTTATTTAATGAAAATAGCCTCATTGTTTATACATTTTTGCTATCTTATGGAAATGTCAGTACTTTTGCGGCAGATCTTTGAGGGCCTGGACTGCTTTGTTGGAAAAAAAATTGTACCATGTAAAAATTTGGATATTGGCGGCGACTGCGTAGTTACACGTCGGAGCGCATATTCAAAAATCCGTAACTGTGTACAGACTTAAAGAAAAATGAAGGAAGAATGAAATAAAAGACAATCATATATATTATCATGTTGAAGTATATTTCTCAAGTTCAGAATAATTCAAAGTGACCTTCAGCAAGCAGTAGTAAAATTCATAGTTTGTTGCCCGTGGTCCGATCACTTAGTTCTACTATGACATCTATTCATTCTAAGAGCCTCTAAGAGAAACTTTTTCTTGGGGTAGGATAACATTCAGCAGTGGTAGGTATATGTACAATGGCTTACATTATGGTTCTATGAGTTGACGATATTGTACAAAGATGTATTATGACAGTTTTCTGAATGGCTATTAGTGCATTTCATTTACTCATTATACAAAGAGGAAAAAAAATGGCATTATAAAAATTTTGAAAACAGCCTGGAATTAAGACGTCATAATACACCCCCAGAACCGATTTAGCTCCCCAGATTTTATACCTTCGTACTGTAGTGTTGTAAGTTTTTTAATATTATAGATGCACCATCATTTTATATTTTTCTTACAGTCATCATTTCTCCAACTACTGCTTAAGGAGCTGCCAGCATTGTCTGGCAATGTGTCTGCAGTTGGGAGTATATCGTACGCGAGCCAGGAAGCATGGCTGTTTCCAAGCACTGTAAGAGAGAATATTCTCTTTGGTCAAGTTTTCGACGCTGAAAAATATAAAAAAGTATGTATCCAAAACTTGAATTGATAAAATAATTCGTAGATGTATTGAAAAGGAATTAGGTTTATTATTTACCTTCTTAACGATATTATAAAAAACAATTGAATCGGCATCATAATCTCGTATTTAGAGTGACCCAACATTGTTCGATAACGCTAATGTTTCCATCCGTCCGTTCCATCGAGATCTTGGCTCGAGTGCCACCTAGAGACTTAGGTTTTTTACTAGATGATAGGGTATGACCTCTAATTTAGCCCATTTTTGATTTTTTCAAGTCAAACCCTAGGGTAGAAAAATCTAATTTTCATATTCAAATTCAATAAGTGGTTCGTATAGTAATTTATTGATTTGGATTTTTGATGGTGAGCATCAAAATGCTTATAATAGGACCCTAAGTCCTATGTCATAGGCCACTAGAGACTAAGGGCCAGGGACTGGCAAACTAAATTCAATATGGCGTATAAAATTTCGTTTCACACCCCAGTAACATGGGTCTTAAATAAAAGATCTTGATAAGTAGAGCACTATGAACCTCACAATACTGCGCTAAATTCAACATGGGCGCCGCTCAAAAATGACGGATAAATATTCGTTACCAACCCCAGTAATATGGTAACAAATATAATTTGGTAACAAATGGAAGGAATTATAGAATTGAGCACTTTAATAAAATATAGGTCACGCGGCATCTCCCATGTTATGGGTTTTGAAACATTTTTACTAACTCGAATCATTTTATAACACAAAATATTTATAACACATAGTCACTCTTTTGCACAATACATATTTAAGTTGTCAGTGTAACTTATGTTGGCAGCTATGAAGTTTGGGTTGGCAACGCGCAAAAAACTGTATAGTAGGTAGCATTTATAGGCTGACATTAGTGGGATCTCTTATATTGTATACCTTACCTACTCAGTGGTTTAAATAGGTAGAGTCATCACAGCCCATATACGTCCCCACCGAGGGGCTCGAGCCTACCCTATGTTAGGGTGATTAGGCCTTAGTCAACCACGCTGGCCCAGTGCGGATTGGTCGACTTCACATACATCATTGAATTTCTTCGCAGATGTATGCAGGTTGCCTCACGATGTTTTCCTTCACCGTAGGAGCGTCAGACAAATGTACATATGAAATTCGAAACGAAAAACACATTGGTACATGGCGGGTCTCGAACCCCGACCCCCCGATTGGAAGGCAAGTGCCGAGTCCATTGCGCCACCGACGCTCTATAGGTAGAGTAGGGGCATTGAATTAAATAAATTGAAAAATTCAGGTATGCAACGCGTGCTGTCTGGAGAAGGACTTCAAACAGTTCCCGTACGGCGACCAGACACTGGTCGGCGAGAAGGGGGTATCGCTCTCAGGGGGCCAACGGGCCAGAATCAATTTGGCCCGCTCTATTTATAAAGAGGTACTGTTCCTTTCTTTCATAATGCTGTGTGCTTTTTATTGTTCTGCATGATTTATGTAGTGATATACTTATGTAGTATTTTACTCGTAAATTATAATATGAGAATATTATACAAACTACCCAATAAATGAATATATTGTGTGAAGAAAGATATTGCATGCGAATAATGTCAGTGTTGAGATGACGTAAGATAGAGGTAAATGGAAGAAAAAGACGTATTACGCTGATCCCTCGTGGGGTGTTAACCTCCTCAGTGGTCTAGTGCAGGGGTTCCCAACCTATTTTCTTATGCGCCTCACCCAACATTATGCTAAAATACTACGCTCCTCAGTACGAAAATATTGGCGTGTTTACTTCTATTCAAAAGATGGTTGCAACGTGTCGCTGACTTCGCATAGTCTTTATACAGTTTAATTCTGGAGTTCATTCTACGCCCCCCAAGTGGGGTGCGCCTCACTGGTTGGGAAACCCTGGTCTAGTGGTTGACACCATCGTGTGTTGAACGGGAGGTGCGGGTCTGCTACCACCGTCTTACCTAAGTTTGTTGTCATAATAAAAATGTTGATAGCATTGTTGTATTTCGACATTGGGATAGGGACATGATGATGATAATGATCAATAATAATAATAATAAAAATAACTTTATTGCACAATGTGGTTACAAATAGGTGGTTCATTAAAATTTTAAGTTCAACACATATTTTACTGCATGCAAAATTTTGTGACTATCCGTGACTATAGTGAAAAATTTTTTTGTGACTATAGTGAAATTTTGTGACTATAGTTTTAGACTAAGTTTGAAATTTTGTGACTATAGTGAAAAATGTATTACGCTGGTAATACATTTTTCGGGGTGTTAGTCCACACTTGTTGCTATGCTATGATGGTTTTGATGATAAGATGCTAAGTATGCTATGCTGGGGTCGGATGATGGGATGCTTGAAAGAAATCGACCAGTTTGAGTGACGTCTAATTACGTACTGCTTTATTGTGCATTGCTTGTTTGCCTAAATAGCGGCGCGCGGCGTATGCAAACGCTCAGTAAGCACATTTGTTAAACACATACTTATTTGAAGTAAACAAACTGATGCTGTACGATTGCTCGTACACCATTTTTTAATATATTTTAATTTACTAAGTGTACTTTTATTTTCATTTTTCTTTTATTATGTTTATTATGAAAAAAATATAGTAGCACGAATTTATTGATGTAGGTATGTTATATATGATTCCAGTCAGATATTTACTTGCTGGACGATCCACTGTCCGCCGTGGATGCCAACGTTGGACGGTTGTTGTTCGAAGGCTGCATCAACGGGTACTTGCGTGGGCGCACGCGAATCCTTGTCACTCACCAAATACACTTCCTCAAGGCTGCAGACTTAATTGTGATCCTTGACAATGTAAGTCTTAGTATTCCATCGCAGAAATTCGTGATAAATAGAAAACTATATGAGATGTATTCATTTGAGTAATTTAATTTTAGTTTGAGTAGGTACCGCTCTAGCAAGTCACTCTATCTATTGTGCTGGTAATCCCGTCTTTGGCGTTCCTAACAAATTGTAGGCGTAGTTACTATGAAATAAATGTCAATTGATCGATATTGATATTGTGACGCACCGTTCCCTTGAGCTTGATTTACTACTTCAGTGCCAATTTAGATTGGTCCGCTTCATTGTATCCTCTCGATCCCCCGGACACACTAGGTTGGTGTTGGTTTAGTGGGTAGGCTCCTCGCATTAGGCAGGTTACCCAACCACACATACTTATCCGCTGTCGCTACAGCAGGTAGATGCTGAATGCATTAGACTTTGTCTTTTATAGTTATTGATTTAAAATTAAGTCTTGTGAACAAAGTCTAAACTTATTCCACAGGGCAACGTTGCGAACATGGGAAGTTATAAAGAGCTCGTCAATTCAGGCAAAGAGTTTTCCACAATGCTGGCGTCTTTGCAAGAAGGCAAAGAAAAAGATGGGGATAGCGTCAAATCTGCAGGAGTAAGTTATATGAAATGTTTAAAACACTATTCTAAGTAAGAAATATAGTTTTACACGCGGAAATAAAACGTCCGGTACACGGAAAAAAAAGAGTCCCGGGATTTCTTTCATTCAAAACATTATATTGTCTTGAACATATTTTGTTGAGACAAAATAATTTACTTTGAAACAGTATGCCACGGAATTGACTTAAGAATGTTCATTTTCTTAATTCAATTCGAACATATTATTTTAACCTGAAGTTAATTTCGTTGCTTCAATAACATGAAACTTACTTGACCGAAGATATCTCAAATAATTCTTTCAATACTTTTATGTTCTTGTTTTACAAAATATGCCTTTCGATCAAGTATTTATAAATATGCAACGAAACTCAGTTATAATATTAAACGAAACCAATAGAATATTAACATAATTTAATATTTCTTTAACACAAGAAAACTGATGTCTTGGTTCTAATAGAGTGATGTTTTTCATCAGAATTTTCTCTGTTTTCGTTGAAGGGTATGTGTGCTTCATTTCAATACAAAAACTTCTTAGACTGAAATACTTATTCCAAAATTTTGTTTTAATATCACAGCCAATTGATCAAAGTAAATTTTGTTTCCTGATGAAACTTTTATTTTTTTGATGAAATTTAAAGACATTATTGAATGGAGTCAACAGATTGTTAATAGAATGCAACATTACTTTAACACAAGAAAATCATTGTCTTGGTTCGAATACACTAAGGTTTTTTATCACAACTCTCTTTGTTTTCGTTCAAGAGTGTGTATTTTAATGTAAAAAGTTCTTCAATTAAAATATTTGAAAATTTTGCTTTAATACCGTAGTTTTCTTTGTTTCAAGTACATCTTTTGTCCGTCCAACCTTTTATTTTTCCTGGACGAAAATTTATGACTGTTTTAATGTAAATAAATTGTGAATTTTGAATAGAGTCAATAGAATTTTAATCTAATGCGATATTGCTTTAGCACAAGAATTCTGTTATCTTACTTTGAAAACAAATGTTCTTTTCAACTAAGGCAATATCACTATCGGTTTACAACTTTTACTTTCAAACAAGATGTCAGATTTTCATATGTAATACACAATGCTTGGATGAAAAACACAATTTCCACAGAGAACTTGTACGAGTATTCTTCCACAATGCGTCAACCATACCACACTACGCGTTCCTGATTGACTGATTCAGTGAAGAAGCCTTCGTCTGATGAATTCTTTCTGTGTTTGCGACTGGTTTGGAGTATGAAAACCAACGAATACTTTGCCAATATAATGTTAATGTATAAGTTTAGTGATAATTTTAATAGTTCTCAGATCAAATTTAGTGAAACATGAAGCAAGCAGCGCGCTATTACAATGACCGTACCAAAAAATATTATTGCTGCTTTTGGAGTCCTGGAAAATTCCGAAAGATTTAATTCAACGTTTTGCAGTGAGTATACCAATATACTTATCTAAATTTGTTTTGTAGTCAAAATTTTTCATATTTCGATAGATGTTACTTTGGAAATTTTTAACATTCATTCACTTCCTTGAGTGTTAGTGTAAGGTACTTTGTTACACCTCGTATATGACATATGACGTTTCCAAATAACATTGAAAATATAAATTTTCAGATACAAAATTACCAACGGAGTTGACATGGGTTCGACGCAAGCCTACATTATCCCACCCGTCCCAGGATCCATGGAAAGACATCCTGGGAGTTATCCAAGACTGGGAAGCTTTCACTCAAGAATGTCAGAGAGTATCATGATATTAGTTGAGGTGAGTCAACACTTATGCCACGTAGAATACAACTTCTTTGAATTCTTTTACTTTGCTTTTGGAAATCATAAAAAATCCTTCAAAACTTTTTAAAAACCTCTAAGCTTACAATAATATGCGGTTGCATCTCTATAATGTTACTGAAACCCTCGGTGGGCGAGTCCGATGGCTCATGGTCGTTTATACACTCCGGAACACCTAAATCGAGTCACCTTGCACCTTTGGATTATATTGTCCATAATATAACTTTCACATACATAACATAATACATACATAATCAGCAGATCGGACTGAACATGAATATGTCAGCTACAAAATTGCATAAAAACTTAGTCATTTGGACAAAAATAACTTCGCTGTGGACTCGGCACTTGCCTTCCAATCGGGAGGTTCAAGGTTCGAGACCATGTACCCATGTGTTTTTTTTTTGAATTTCATATGTACATTTGTCTGGCGCTCCTACGGTAAAGGAAAACATTGCATACATCCGTGAAGAAATTCAAAGGTGTATGTGAAGTCGACCAATCCGCACTGGGCCAGCGTGGTTGACTAAGGCCTATACGTACCCTAACCACCGTAACTTAAGGAAGGCTCGAGTCCTTCGATGGGGACGTAATGACGTAATGTAGATGAGCTGTTATGATGATGGCAAAAATATTGTATTTTACTTTAATTTTTCTTTCAGAATCCTGGTGATAATAACGCCTCTATATAAAAGCAGATGATGAAAAAGGCGAGAAACGAAAAAAATATGTTATTGTGTATATTGTGTTAGTTAAGGGAAACTTGAGTCTAGATTTAAAGTTTAGTCTGCCAATATAGACTTATTCTGTCAAATGTAAGGTTTGTAGATTAAGACCACAAAAAAATGCAAAAATATAGATAAGTGATCTACCGCATAGGGTATTTATTGCACGTAGGGATCATCGAGATGGCTGAGGTCATTAGATCTTTTGATGTATGTGGCACAGTAATATTTTATTGCATCTGTAAAAAAAATATAAAATATATTGACTATATAGTTAAGCAATAAAATTGTATAAAAATGGGAATTAATTTATTGTGTATCTTAAGGAAATTGCTTACTGTAAAGTTAATTTTTAATAAATAAATAATATTTTATACTTTATTAAGAATGTTTTCATTTTTAAAACTCTTTCCCAGAATGAATTAAATAAGAAACTGTCAATACTAAAGTAAAAGAATGTGTTTTTGATGATCGAAGTACTTTGTAGTGATAATTATTTTTGTTGTTTCAGATCCAGTTGTACCTCTACTTGGCTCTATGGAATGAATTTATCAGAGCAAAACCCCACTAAGCATTACCGTTTAACATTCTTCTCCCCATACTTATTATTTTTTGTGGCATATTGTTGCTGTCCACACATCAGTTACACGACGTAACCAGAAATAATGCAAGAGCTCCGAAGATGTTATAGTACTGCTCAGATGCAACAACTTTATTTATCGCATCTCCGAATCGTCGTGTAGAAATCTAAGCAGTAGTGTAGCACCCTTAAAGTTCTTGCATTATTTATAAATACGCCGTGTAACTAAAGTGTACGTAACAATAGCAATAATACCACAAAAACATTTAATATACCTATGAGGAGAAGGAATCTAAACGGTGCTGTTTAGTGGGGTTTTGCCCTGATAAATTTATTCCATTAAGTCAAGCTTTTGTCAGTTTCTTTGAAGATCGTTTATACTTTAAACCGAGAGAATATTTTCTTCTAAATAGAAATTATTCTTTAAAGACAATAAAAAATTATATTGACTCGAATACCTAGATTTCCATCAGATAAGTCGATATGCTTGGTTCAAAATGTTAAATCTTACGAAAACAAAATATTGTATTGAGCTAATATGCTGATGTTATAATGCAAAACAAATAATTGTTCAGAACAATAATATATCTACTTAGTTTAAAGTAGATGGTATTTAGAACCAAGATTTCAGTTATATTGGCTGAAAGAAGTAATGACTTGAATCAATCATATTGATCATGTTGAACCAAGGCAGACAGAATCTCCATTCAATACTTTATATTTAATTCATTTAATTGTGTAGAGATGAGCACAAGATAATATTATCTTGTCTGAAAGAAATGATCGTCTAAATAAAGTGGTTTAGAAAACCGATATCATTGAATCAAAAAATTATTTCATTCAATTTAAGGCAGAAGAGTTCAGGACAAAATCTCTGTTATCTTGACTGAATGGCGTGATCGTGTTATACTAAAGTATTATTGAAAACCAATTCATTGGAATAAGACAATCATTATTTAATTCAAGATTCTGTTATGTTTAGTGAATCGACAGTGTTATTTTGATTGAATGCAGTTTACATTCCTTCAAAATAATATCATTTTTGAATTCAAAAAAATACATCGTCTTAATTCAAGACATTTAACTGCATAGTGCATATATAACCGCATATTTTCTTGAATCAAGATATCTTTTTTTTCCGTGTACACACGACAATATGTTAGACTTTACATAATAATATTGATCATAAGACCGCCATTATGTTGCTCGAAATATGTCTGTGGTTTTCGTAATGCAAATGTCAAATCAATCTTTATGTGTTGTTGACTGTACCTTAACTTTTAATCTTTATATCACAATTTACACAAAAATATATATAACTAATGGGCGTAACTGGACGTAACTGCGTCATCTTTGTCGAATATCTGACCTCTAAGATATTCTTTCATTAGCGGAAATAAATGTAAGTATATGCCATATGAGGATGCTCTGAATGCTTTACCGAATCGAAACCAGCATCATTGAGAGTAGCTATCGCAAGCCTGACCACAATATACACTGTTACCAGTGGCGATTTAGGCTAAAGTTAGGTACCTTTTTCTCAAAAAAAAAACTATAATTAACTAAAAATAACTTGTAAAATTTATTAAGGCTCCATTAACTCTTTTTTGACCGAAAGAGCTTCATCGACTCTATTTTGACTTTATAATCTTATCTGCATGCAAACAATGAGCGGGAGGTGGGTGGCTGAGGCCGCGCGGAGGGGATGCTTGAATGCAATTTGTTGGCGCCGATGAAATTACCAAACGTACCTAGTCACGACGAGATTACTTACCTATATGCCGCCGCACCATGCGGTGAATTCAAAATAATTTACCACTATAGCAGTATGTTTAATGTTATTATAGTCCATTTTGCATCGAAGGCCGTAAGAAGGGGATTACCTACTAACGAGAGTCGAGTTTGTAAACCTCTTACTGCCCGTGATACACACAATGTTTTTCATGACATGAGCGAAGATAAAAAAATAACAAAAGAAAAATCATTGTGTAGTTTCATGAAACCACAATGCAAGTGAACACGGATTGTAGGCATTAAATGGAAAATTCGAAAAATTATTCGATTTAGGATATTAAAATCGCGTTTTTTATCTTAACTCAAATCTTTTTTTCTGAAAAGAAAATTATGAATAAAATAACTAATAATAAAAAGTAATTAAAAAAACAAATAACCAGAAAAGCAATTAAAAAGAAACAAAATAATAGAAAAACGAAAAAACAGAAAATAATAGAAAAACGAAAAAACAGTGCTCTGCAGGATCGAATCACTGCCACACTGATTTAAATTCAAAGATCTAACGCCTAGACCAATCTCGACTTATGATGTAGTGAAATTTTTGTAGCGAGATTTCATGTTTTAATGTAGGTAATGCGACCTGCGATAGTGAGATGAAAAAATTCGAGGCTATGTAAAAAAAGTTTCACTTTAAAAACTATTTTTTTTCATTTAGACTTCGCTGGTAGCAAATCGTTGTTGTGTAATTGAGCCGCATTTAAAAACTCCGCTGGTGTTGATGTCACTACAGATTCTTCTATCACGGATTCTTCTGATGATGAAGTCACATTTAGTTTGTTTTTTCGTGCCTAAATTAAACAAAATACGCTCCGAAAACAACAATCTAACAAATGAATGGCACTCAACTCGCGCGCGAATGGAGATTATCAACTTTTTTCAAATAGTCTTCCACAGATAATGATAATAAGGACTGCGTTTAGTTTTCAAACTTGAGAGGCCATACTGCCAGATTGTACAGATATTCAAAATGCAATTTAATAAAATAATTGCAAATGTCTCTGATATAATAGTAAAATATAAATATACTATAGTTAAATATATTGTATAAGTTTTATACCAGTAAGTTTTATATACAAGAAAATTAGTGTGTTTATGATTATTCCTAAATATTTAGCTTTTACATATAAAAATATGGACACTATTAAATGATTTTTTTAATTTTGGATTGACATTAATTTGATTTACAGGGGTAGAAGTCTGGACATAGATAACGATCGTTATCTTTTGTCGATAAGTTGTAGTGTCTTTTCTAGCTAATCTATCAAAATATGGAAAGAATTTAAAATTGAGAAATGAAAACAAAATTATTCCTTATATTAGTACAATATGCTTCATTCAGCAACATGGTTGGAGATGGAGAGGATTTTGCCGACTACGCCGATTTCTAGCGACTGTTCGTCGCTAGAAATACCATGTTCGGTGCTCAAGAGCAAACAGATTCCAAGCTAAATATGCTTCCGCCATCATAAAAAATATTAAATTTTATAAGTTAATGTTATTAATGACATGAGCTTTTGTTGTACAACTCGTACAGCCTATGCCAGTTAGCGACGAACATTGTAATGCTTTGCGAGATATCAAAAAGGCTCGCTATGAAATCGTTAATTTGAGTTTTTTCGATAAGTTAGCGACAAAAATCGATAGGTTTGCGTTAATTTTCATGTCGAGAATTGCATTTATGGCTGAGTAAATGTCGTTATATGTAACTGAATAAAGCATATTGTTGTACTAATATAAGAAATATTTTTTTATCTTTTCCCAATTTTAAATTCTTATCATATTTTGATAAATTAGCTAGAAAAGACACTACAACTTATCGACAAAAATCGCAAAGTTTACGATCGTTATATATGTCGAGACTTCTGCCCCTGATATATTGAAAATGTATATTGTACATAATAATAATGTTCACTGATTTTGTCCCATGAGTCTAAGAAACGAAAAATATCTGTGAAATTACCAAAGTTTTAAAATATCTAGACTTATATTCGACCTATAAACCATACATATTTCTACAGGCTTAATATTTTATAATACATTTTTCAATGCTTTATTATTTTTTAAGAGTATTGACGAGAAAGAGAAGGCCAGCTTAAGCCGAGGCATATCGATGACTGACAGTGAAGACTATGACGAGTTCGAGGCTCAACAGATGCAAGCGGAAGAAAGGGGGAGCGGGAATCTGCGCTGGTCGATCATCACGGCCTACTTTCGGTCCGGCGGCAGCATATGCTTCATTCTCTTCACTATAAGCATGATATTGCTGGCAGCGGCTTTTGCTGCAGCTACAGACTATTGGGTCAGCTATTGGTACGTCCATGTTTGCGGTAAAGCTTTGTACTGGTTTAATGTTTCTTATTTATCTCTAAGTTAAGCTATACGACACCCCGTGCTTTAAGCATATAATAAAATACCTACTCGTATATTATCTAATCTGAATACTAAAATACCTAATTTGAATACCTACTCGACAGTTAACTCGAATCTCATGTAACAAATATGAGATTCGAGTTAACTGTCGAGTTAAGAGTTAGGTATTCAGATTTGAAGACAAAGTAATAAATTAAGACCCATAATTAACATTTACAGGTCTAACAATATGGCTACGTATGAAGAGTCGCTAGGTGGCGCTCCACCAGGTATATGAATGAAAACAATATTTTTTTCTACTTAATTTTTCATCGACAATTTTAAAATGTCTTCAAAAAAGAGCGTGTGAAATTAACAAACTCGAAATGCCGCAGCGCCAAAACCTCTGCTCTGTAAACTTTGCCATATCTGCAATTATAATCAATATTTCCTGTTTGCCTTTTAAACATCATAAATACGAATTATTCCACTTTGAGCTCCTGGATGATATCGCCCAGGTGATCAAATTCCACATTTTTGTGTACTAAAATCACCCGGCACCGAATCACCTGGGTGATCAAATATACTGGGAAATATATAAGTATAAGGCATTCTTGTGTTTTTCAGACCCGGGGTTGGATGTGAAAGTGGGAATGTTCACAACTGGCCAGTATCTGTACATACACGGAGGTCTAATAATCGGATGTATCCTCATTGCCAACCTCCGAGTATTCCCGTTTGTGTCGCTCTGTGTCGATGCCTCCAAGAACTTGCATAACTTCATGTTCTCTACGATGATAAAGGGAATAATGCGTTTCTTTGACACGAGTTCCTCAGGTAACTTGAATTTATGTTACATTTTTAGTAATTCAACAATGATTAGATAGTATGTATAACCGCTAGTCGACTAATCTACTTACTAAACGCTAGTTATACTATACCTGAATACAATACTAACCAACTAAGTCAAAATCTATACCATAATATAACAAATAATTTCCCGGGCTGTAATCATTATTTTATTAATAACAAAGTTTTTATTTCAAGTAAATTTTATATCCTTGGTACAAACATACATTAGTATAATTGTTAAGGAGTAGGTATATAGCAAAACTTCCGATAAAAAATGTCGGCAGTTGGTATGTCGAATAATGTCGAAATAATAAACCTGAAAAATCACATTTTGCTAAACATCTTTTAGATACAGGACATAATGTTCCTTCCCATCACACATATTCCATTTTACATACGTGTGAAAAAGGTCTAAAACTGTCCGTGTTGGAACAATTAGAAATTTCAAACACAACAGGGATAGTTCGCTTACTGAACGAACAGGTCATCATCGTCAACAGCTCATATACGTCCCCACCGAGGGGCTCGAGCCTACCCTAAACTAGAGCGTTTAGGCCTTAGTCAACTACGCTGACCAAGTGCGGGTTGGTCGACTTCACACACAACTTGTAAAGAAATTCTTTCTTCACAGGTGTGTGCAGGTGTCCTCACGATGTTTTCCTTCACCGTAAAAGCGTCGAATAAACATACATATGAATTCAAAATTTGAAAACACATTGGTACGTGGCGGGGTTCGAACCGCTACCTCCCGATTGGAAGGCGATAGCCTTACACACTACGCCATCGACGCTTGTCAGTTCAGTTTTACTTATTCCCCACTACTTAATATTTTTAAATAGATGCGATCATAACACCAGCACAATAACAACACCCGATAACCACGTGTTTTTAATTTGGAAACAACACCTGCGCCGCGTGCGCGCTATTACAATAGCGGCCACGTGCGCCTATACCGACACAACTCGGACGGTTGTTGTGATCGCTCTATAAAAGGCCGGCTCGTTCACACTTTGCTCAGTCGTCCGAGCGCAGCGAAGGCGACAACATCCTGAGGATGCCACGTGGAGTGGCGAAACGCGTCGAATCTAAGTATTTGCATGTTGGTGTGGTACTAATTATTGACATTCCTTTGTCGCATGCGATTGAGGGAGGCCGGGCGGTGCACCATTGGCCTGCGTAGTTAGTACCAACTACCGACATTTTTATATCGGAAGTTTTGCTATATACCTACTCCTTAACAATTAGTAATGGACTTCCGAAAAATAACGCCTGACACCATCAATTATATACATTAGTAAGTATACATGTTTGGCGCAGGATTTGGAATCAATTAGGTACAAGTTATTAGTTATTTTTGTATTTTTTATTTGAAAAGATGATGGAAAAAAATATGTTTATTAAGTTCTCAATTTGAAAACTCAATTTTTAATTCTATTTTTTATACGAAAACCTGATACTTTCAGGTCGTATTTTGAACAGATTTACCAAAGACATGGGTGCTCTTGATGAAATTCTGCCTCGCACTTTGCTCGACGTCCTACAGATATACAGCACTCTAGCCGCTATACTCGTATTGAACGCTATCGCGCTGTATTGGACGCTGATACCGTCTGTGATCCTACTGATACTGTTCGTCTTCATGGTCAGAATATACATGAAAACTGCTCAGAGCGTCAAACGACTGGAAGGCACAAGTAAGTATATGTATCGATAAGTTATGCAATAATTATAATATAATAATGATTATTGGAACAATACTGTAAGATGTTACTTGGTTGGTACTAATTTTAGTGTGTGGCAATAGATAGCCATAATTGCTAATGTGATACTGGACAATAGTAGATTGTACAACAAGTGCATAAAATGAGTCATTGTAGCCCTAGACGAGTGAATAGTAAGTTGAGGGGTACAATTACTTGTTTATGCCAGTGTTTTACACTCTGCTTTGCACTTCGATTGCGAGAAAATTAAACAATTACTTCAAAATATAACTGAAAATTTAATTAAAATTATATAAAAACTCAAATATGTAACACATTGTTGAAAAATTAAAGAACTTAAATAATAGCCAAATCCCGCCAGTAAACTTTTTTATTTTTTACATGGCGATGGCTTAGGTATTTTTTATTTTTGTGGACATTATTATAATTTGGACATTAGTATTGCAAACCATTTCATTCTGCCAAGTAATAAAAATAATTCGATGCGTTTTAATAATAACCGGTTACTATTTTTATCTGGTTTCATTACTTTTGAGGTAGAAAACACAAGACAAATCAATTAAAGCAAATAAATAAATTATCGCAAGTTATTCTGTTAAGTTTTATTGAGCGTTGTTGGCTGTTGGGCCTAAGAATCTTTGTCTAAAAGAAAATTTTACTTTATGCTCTAGATAATACATAAAAAGCCATTTTATGCAGCCTTTAAACGACATAAAGACGAACTTTGCGAGCACGAGAAGTGAAAAATGTATTTTACAATGACTTTAACGAGCGCACACGACCGACTTTTTGTAGGCCAGATTGTCGGCCCGATTTTTCCGACTGACTTAACGCATCCGTCTATCACTTTGTAGGTGGCCGACTTTTTGTAGTTCGTGTGCGTTGCAACGTAGAACTCTAAATGTTTTCCATCGCCAAAAAATCGCTCACCGATAGTCGGTCGTGAGCGTTTGCACTATAATTATGTTATTGATGAACACAACAATAGATAATTAATTACTGGTTACGGTGACTTGACATCTTATGTCACAATTTGTCAACGTACATTGGTGTCCTTGTAGGGATTGGGCAAGTCTTACGAGAACCATATGCACTATTTTAGGTTAGGTTAACAGCCTGCTTATTTGCCAACTTAGTTGTATACAAAAAGTCATAACCAGCAATGTATGCTTAGTGATAACAGCATAATAATCTTTTTGAAATCTTCTTCTTCTTATATATAAAAATGAAACGCTGTGTTAGTCTCGCTATCACTCAAAACGGCTGGGCCGATTCTTACAAAATTTTCTGTGTGTGTTTGAATAGATCCGGGGAGGGTTTATTTATACAATTTATTGGACCCGGTAGGCGGCGCTGGAATCGGGCAGGACAGCGTGTGCCGGGCTCACTAGTCCTCCATAAAACATTTGTAAGAACACGAAAATAATATTTAAGGGATGATTCTGTAGTAGTCTTGCATCGGAAGAGGAGATTACGTAGATAAGATATTGAGGTTTATCAAGCCTCTCTTTTTCCTTACAAACAAAATAAATTATTTGATCCTATGTTTCGACAGCCCTACATCAGTGTGCCATGTTTCTTATACTATTACTGTGATTCAGTCATTGATTTACTACCAAACATTTGGTAGTAAATCAATGGATTCAGTGTTTACATTTTTTTTGTGTTTATTCCATAGTTAGCTGGACCATGGTTGTCAGATTAATGTTTTCGCTTTCAACTTAATCGACTTTAAGTGTATTAGATTTCCAGATCAAAGACAAGCATCCAATGTCCATCTAATATCTAACCTAAATGCCCCTTAAATGCTATTTCGGCGTTCAATTACACCTGGTATAGTTAATGGGATTTGATACAGTTTCGTGTGGTATAGAAATATATAATTTTAATTTAAATTGCAGCAAAAAGTCCAGTTTTTAGTATGGTTACATCATCATTAAGCGGAATTTCTACTATAAGATCTTCAAAAGCTGAATCTAGACTTATCAATGAATTTGACAATCATCAGGTAAATTTTAATTTTTGATTGCTTTTGTAATATTTTTTCAACATCTGTTATCGAAATTAGCTGTTTTTATGTGTACTTTGCCTGCTTAATGTATTTCTTAGGCAGTGAGAATTTGTCCGATGAATACTCGCACCATTTTTTGGAGAACCAACTCATAGGGTAAAATTCCTATTGACGTCATCATTATATTAAATTTTTGCTTTCAGGATGTGCACACTGCCGCGTGGAATAGTTATATCTGTGGGGGCAGTTCTTTTGGGCTGTATTTAGACACCATGTGTTTGGTCTATCTCGCAACAGTTATATTTGTGTTCCTTTACCTCGATTTCGGTAAGATATTGGCTACTTATTAGATACATAATCGTTATGTCATACATAATCTTTATGTTATTACGGGTAATGCTAGAAGATTCAGTAAACTTAGGATTACCCGGGTAAAATTAGTACTACCCAAGCCTATTGGGTAAAGTCCGAATATTAAATCAAACTTAATTAATATCCGACGTTTACCCATACACACCTAAGTCTAACCAACACTGGCATGAATGGGGCTGCAGAGGGCGCGTAGCCCCCTTGCTCGGGGGATCGGAGGGCGACAGAATTTACCCAAAAGGGTTGGGTAATACTAGTTTTTCCCGGGTAAACCTAAGTTTACTGCTTCTTTTTTACCCATTACCCATAACATACACATTTACGGCATTACCCATAACATACACATTATTAGTTTTCAAAGATGTATCTACGCAGTGTAGGCAAATAGGTAGTTGACTCATATCAAAATTTATTAAAATATTGTTTATTTCTAACAGTATTTGGCATAAGGTTCCACAATATACCGATTTTAATAAATAACAATAAATGATTACTGTAAAATTTTAATTTGAAAATGCTAGAAATGATCTTTTTTTATCTCACGTCGTAAACGCTTTGATATCCTGTTTAAAATAGATTTTTTGCACTTTTTAGCCATCGAAAAAAATAATATTCATGTGCTATGGTCTAAAACAACAATTATGAACATTTTAAGCCCTACTTTAAAAAAAGGGTCAACTAGCCTATTACTGTATGCTGGCGAAAGTGAAGCTCTCACTGAAGTCTTAGGGCTCTAATAAGAGCCCTTACAGACGAGCGACAGTGGGTCTGGGATCGCTCGCCGCAATAGTCGTCTTGAACTCATGATCCCCAATTTAAATTATTAAAAGATGCATGATGTTGGCGACAGTCGCCGACGGTCGGCGATTAACGCGCAAGGTCGCGCGCTCGTACCTACTCGCAAGCTATCGTCGACCGTCGGCGACTAGTGTCGCGAGCTGTCGCAGACCCACTGTCGCACATCTGTTAGCACACTAACGCCTCTAGCTAAACCGGGCTCAAGACACTTGATTTTAAATATCAAGTTCATTGTACATTTATACACACTCGTAGGGGCGTGTAAGATCAAAGTTTGCACGAGTTATCAAGTTATTCAGATTTTCAGAGAAAGGCGAGGACAAGGTTTGTCATCGCTCAAATGAGTTATCCGACAGGAGAAGGACTTGTATCCACCTTAATGCCTTTTTTAATTTCAAATTTAAAAAAGCAATTAAATAAGTCTAAAAAGTTTTAGAGGAGGAAACAAGGGATACCTAACTAAATATTTATTTTGTGTACACTACTATTTTTGGTCCGAGCTGCAGTTGACTCTATCACGCTTTGCTCGGTCGTTCGGGCACAGCGCGACAGCAATAGATTTAAAAAATAAATACTACCTGTTATTGAATTCCCTCGCTCTTAAATATGATTGTCCTCTTTACAAAGGCGCAATTAATGGCAGTTTAATGACGATACGGTACCTAGGTAACGTGATCGCGGTGGGAAGCGTGGGTCTGGCGGTGACGCAGAGTAACACGCTGACCGCCATGCTGCAGCACGGCGCGCGCATGCTGGTGGAATTCATCGCGCAGCTCACCAGCGTCGAGAGGGTGCTCGACTACACGCGCATAGAGACTGAGGCCAACCTTTTCGAAGGCCGTAAGTAATGACAACCCTTTAAAATCGGGGTACCTAATCAAGGGCGGAACCAGGATTCATGGGGGGGGGGGGGGGTATTTTGTATTTTAACAAGGACATAGCTCTGAGTTATAGTTCAAATCATAAGTAGACAAAAAGATTTTATTAGCTTGAATTTTTAAAGAATAAAGCTAATGCGCCTTGTGCCTCTAAAAGTTGAATAGAAAAAAGGGAATTCCTGGGTCTTTGGAAATCGCTTTATGACTACTTACTCATAGTGCGAAGTAGACATATCACCGTCCTAGGCATAAAATGAAATAAGCAATTTCAGCTCGCGACCCAGCTGAAAAGACTAACGCCGTGGCATAAAACTAATTTATTTATTTATTTATTTCTTACATCTACTTATACTACATAGCGCTATCTAGAATGTTTATAAGCCTAAATAAGACTTGTCTAAACATTAAGTTCTCACTAAGAATACAGAATCAAGTAAAGTATTGATATCTTAAGCTTATTAGGTATAGAAATCATAAAGTGAACATGATGTACCAGACACGCCAGGGATTTTAGGTAAGTGCTAAACTCGGCAGCGGTACAAAAAAAGATATATTTCTGAAAATACCGCTCACTTCTGCTACGAAATCGGTCGGCCAGCTATCTGGTACGTCATATCGAGTGTATGTTCAAGTTCAACACACTATAAAGACATAATATGACATATAGGTATCGCGTTTTACCTACATGTCATATTAATTAGTTTAATGCCACGGCGTTAGTCTATTTAGAAAGTCCTTCTTCGCATTAGGTAGCCCGATTTCAAAGGATGACAATATGACGTAGCAGACATGATTACGGCGGGAAGCATGGAGTTCTCGGTGCCGGAGATTTACATGCTGAGCGACATGTCAACCTTTTTTAAGGGCGAAAGGTGTTCAGCCCATACAACTTCAACCCATACACGTCCCACTGCGGGGCACGGGTCGGGTGAAAGGTGAAAGGGATCTACGATTTACAACCGCTTCCAAAAACAATTCTACTTACTTGTAAAATGGAACAACTTTTTCCAAGGAACATAATATGTTCAAAGATGTAAAAAAGTTGGACTTTTTTTGTATGGACAGTGCGTTTTTTTTTCTTTTTTATTAGATATATGTTAATTGGGGAAAGTTGTTCCGTTTCACAAGTAGAATTGTGTTCTCTTTTTTTGAAATCGGTTGCGTTACACCCTGTATTTAAAATCCGTCACTGTTAGGAAATGTGTTAAATTGTAAATCTATTGTAAAAGCTGTGGAAGTATACACGTTCTTAGCTTTTTATTGATTTTAATAAGTAGGTTAAATTTCTAGTTATACTCCTACTTATACTACGATTGCGTAAACTTTAAGTTCTTGTAAATTAAAATTCATATTTATATTGTTCCTTGGTAAGTTATGTTTTTATTTCTAGACATATGGAGGTGTTTCTTTTTCACCCGGATACATACCTATGTGCCTAATGTGCCTTCGAATTTTTTTCGTTTACAGATTATTTTATATAAATTTTGGAGCCAATTTATTTGTAATTAAGCGCAAATTATAACTGTTAAACCACGCCTAAAATCTAATTATCAGAAACCGCATCACCCCCTGCTTGGCCGTCGAATGGTGTGATCGTGTTTGACAACGTCAGCATGCGTTACGCTCCCGACGAGGCGCCTATATTGAAGAATCTTAACGTCATTGTTGAAAGTGGCTGGAGGGTAAGTTTTGCTGTGTATTTTCATAGAAATAGTAAGTCATATTATATTTAACTGTCGGAGCGTTTAAATCTTTAAATTTAAGTGTATTTTTTTGAAACTAGTATTTACTTATCTAACAAATTATACATTAGTATGATTGTCATTATATTTTTAAGTAAGATTCTAATAGATTTATATTGAATATCTAATATTGATGCGCTTATATTTGTATTACAATCCTTTTATTTTTTAATGAAAACTACAAAACTAACTAAAAATAATTTCTTTTCTTCATCTAAGTTAGGAGAAAACAAACTTATTCTTTAAACAGTTACCATAAATCATTATAGAGTCAGATAAATAAGAGAATATATTTTATTATAGGTGGGTATCGTGGGTAGAACCGGAGCTGGGAAATCCTCCCTAATATCAGCTTTGTTCCGATTTGCCTACATTGACGGGAAGATCTCCATAGACGGTGTGGACACGGCCTTAGTGGCTAGACAGGTAATAATTTTATTTACAAATTGTGAACTAAAAATAAAAGACAATGGGTCCTAATATAATATTTAGATTTAAGTTCATAGTACAAGTACATACCTACCTATAGTTTTATTTGTAAATGTATAAAGATATTATTTGAAATCGATTTGAATAAAAAACTTATTTTTAGGAGCTTCGGTCAAAAATTTCAATCATCCCACAAGAACCGGTGCTATTTTCTGCAACGATCCGATACAATTTGGATCCGTTCGGCATTTATAGTGACGCCGATTTGTGGAGGGCTCTAGAGCAGGTGAGCAAATAATCCCACATCCTGTATTCTTCCAAAAAAAGAGACCACAATTCTACTCGTGAAACTAAACAACTTTCCTCAAGGAACATAATGTTTAAAAACAACAAAAATTTTCACACTATCCATACAAAATGATCAACTAAGGAAATTGTTATGTAAACTCCACATTTTTTTATGTTCTTGGACATATGTTCCTTGGGGAAATTTGTTCAGTTTCACAAGCAGAATTTTTTTTTCTTTTTTTTGGAAGCAGTTGCGTTACACCTGTATAATACTTAATTTCAAATTTTATTCGATTAGACCTACCTCACGTTCCTATTAGATTTTTATGATGTTAATATAATAACAATAACAAATACGACTGACATAAATAACAAAACATTAAAGAATACTTAGTAAGTATATGTCTTTTTTTTTCTCCGATTTTTAGTTGGTACGATTTTCGGGAAATGGCCTTGGCCTTTAAGAAATGGCTAGGCAAATGGCTATCGAATTAATGTCAGAATTAATAAATGACAGATTCGAAAAATTGTCATCTTGTTATATTTATATTTTTTGTTTATAATAGTAATTAAGTAAACATGTAGGTTTTATTTAGCAAGTAACATATTGAAAATCTATGAATGTAGTTTTACTCATGTAGTTTTACATATTAAACAAGGAAATGTTTCTTTGAATAAAATTTGTTATTTTCAATATTTGGGGTACTTTCCTCCCGGTTACTTGCTGCCTTTAAATTCTCACCCTGTTTAAAGTAATGTAATTTACAAAGGACATTAGGTACTTATTTATTACTGAATTGCCTTAGTTTCGTTCAATTATATAGACAATGTTTAAACCTTGCCCTTATGGGCAGGGAGAACACCGGGGGGTTTTAGTGGGTAGGCCTGGCACTCTGCCGGGAGAGCCCCATACGCGCTCGCCGTCTAGCCAACGGCGGGTACGGTGCGGTTACGCATTTCCCCCCGAGAAAAAAAAAGGCAATGTTTAAACATTGACTTGACTTTATCTTGCTATAAGGTTTTTCAAATATCACATCGTTTCACAGGTGGACATGAAATCTGCCGTGACATCTCTGGACTACAAGGTGACGGAAGGCGGGTCCAACTTCTCGGTGGGCCAGCGGCAGCTGCTGTGCCTGGCGCGCGCCGTATTGCGCTCCAACAAGATTCTCATCATGGACGAGGCGACCGCCAACGTGGACCCGCAGTAAGTATTATTTTTAAGCATCTCCTTGATGAGTTAAGAGTGCAAGAGAAGGATATGATATGATATTGACAAATTACTATTTTATTCTACTACTACTAAGAAAAATTAAGTTGATTGTCTAAATTTACATCACGTAAATACAAAATCATTGTATAACCATAGTAACAATTATCACTTTGCAATGCACGGACATGAAAAAAGATTGTAGGTCCATGTTGATATGTTAGGTATTTTATCTTATCCTTAATCATATTCTTTGAGTCACGTGAATTGAGTTAATTATTCTAATGTAGCATATCACATCGTACGCCTTTAAGAAATGGCTAGGCAATTGGCTATCGAATTAATGTCAGAATCAATAAATGGCAGATTCGATAAATTCTCACCTTGTTATATTTATATTTTTTAAACATGTAGGTTTTATTTATATATATTATTTATTTTATGTGCGCGCTTATTATTATAATAATTAAAATATTAGGTGCAAATAATGAATCATATCACCCACGACACAGGAGAAAATCCTAGTGTGGGGCGACGTTTTTTTTAAAAAGAAAAAGAATAAGAATATGTGAAGTCAACCAATCCGCACTGGGCCAGCGTGGTTTGACTTAAGGCCCAAGCGCCCTAACTAGTTAGGGTAGGCTCGTGCCCTTCGGTAGGGACGTATATGAGCTGTATGAGCCCAACTCACGATCGATCAAAACATATCGCACGATAGTGCGCCAACATGGTCCAACATCGTCCAACATGCACGAACTGTCTCTCTAGACGTGGAAGGTTGGACTAACAGTTGGAATATTGGATGATAGTTTGGAGCCTGCATTAAAATAGGAATTAACAAATGTTACCTTCCACAGGACTGACAATTTCATCCAACAAACAATAAGACAGCACTTCGCATCGTGTACAGTGCTCACCATTGCCCATAGACTCAACACAATCATGGATTCAGACAGGGTTCTGGTTATGAACACAGGTCAGGTGGCGGAGTTCGACCACCCATACATTCTGATGTCAGACCCCCACAGCCACCTCAGTTCCATGGTCAAAGAGACTGGAGATAAAAATGCCGCCGTATTGTTTGAAGTCGCCAGAGAAGCGTATTTCCAGAGCAACCTCAAGGAGACAGCGAGATGAATGTCAACCCACTCACATTTTATATCGACGAAACTATATACCAAACTACTTATAGGTATTACTATTTATTATTGATAGTTATTGATTATAATTATTAATAAGCAATATTGGATCAGTTGAAATTGATTTTTTATTGTTGACCAAATATTTTTTACGCGTGGTTTGTATGACTGATTCAATATTGAAGGCAGGGTTACAAGATATTGAGTGAGTCTCGAATATATTTAAATGTCGATAACTACAAAACTACAAAAAATATACAATTGTAGTTTAACGGCCAATGATTTAACACTTACAGTGACTTTAGTTATAAATGTTAAAGATCTTTTGTAGATCGTTTTTTATTAAAATTAAACATAGTGATAGATAACATGTGTGAGCAATTGCTGTTGAAAAGTATAAGGCAATAGATTAAACCAGAAGTAAGCATATACTAAAGGTGACTGTCGGGCAGTCTGTTTGTTTGCCAACTTTGTTGTTTAAAAACCAACCTTTAGGAGCCAACCCTCTGATAATAAATATGTTAATTATTATTATGGCAGTAGGTATTTCTGTTGTAAAGTATTAAAGATTACTGATTAAATTCATCATCAATTTGTTAGTTTCACATCTTTTACCGCAAAATTGAAGAGACGTTTAAATAGAACAGTTTTTGTACTTATATAAGTATTATTGTACAACCAATCAGCCACTAATATTGTGATATTTTATTAAAATTTACTTATTCAAACCAATTATAAACTTGTTTCATTGAAAGATTTAATACTAGGTGTTTGAGTTCTATTTAAGAATAGGTGTTATAGTTGTGATAACTAACTCAGAGACCTCTCAGAGAAATAAGATGTTGTACGATTTAAATCTCTGGTAGGTACGACATATTTAAGTGTTAGCTTTAACACTTCCGTTCCTCCGGACTGATAGTCCACCCGCTTTTATGAGTTCGCCTGTAACTCTATTGATTTTCTTAAGCTGTTTGAGTCACACTAACCTCGTACAGGCTGACGTCCGGGATGTCTTCGGTGTAATGGCGGGTCATTTTGGCTCTAAGGCCTTAACGTTGTTTATTAGCAATAACTCAGTAAAGTTTTTTATTTATGTTCAAATTTTAATGTAATTAACTAAAATCATTTTTTTTCAAAGGTACATGCTTCACAGCGTTTATACATTGGTTAAATTTAGACAAATAGCTATAATCGCATCATCAAGTATTCATTACAAGTGGCGTGGCTACAGAGAATTCTCCGCAGCAACGCCACAGTAATTGTTTTATTTTTTTTAAACTCAAAGCAGTACATTCTCAAATATTGAAAAATGAAATGAAAAAAATGAAAAATGCATTTATTACAAAAATAAATAAAGCATACTATTTTCAAACAGACTCGCCAAACCGCAGAGCGGTTTGTTGGCTGGAAAGAAAAACACGATCGCCAATAACTATACAAAATATTCAAACAAATAAAATTACCAACGCCTATGTAGCTTAAGGTCACTACCTGAGGCCCAATTCTGCTAATAAGTTACAGCCGAATCGAAACTAAACCGTTGCGATCGACCAATTGGAGCGCGTATATTGCCATTCAACTGTTCGATGACGTGATAATGTGGCGTTCTGATTGGTCGATCGCAACGGTTCATTTTCGATTCGGCTGTAACTTATTAGAAGAATTGGGCCTCTGTTTAGGAAACGTAAGGCCCTATGCAATAATCTCACTGCAGCTACTTCCCATTAATAAATATTAATAAGAAATAACCACAGTGAGATCATTACATTAAGAAATTATTAATTTATAAATTGTGAATTATCTACAGCTATAATTGTGAATACACGTACGTCTTAATGTATACATTTAAATGGGATACACCATACTAATGGCATGTGGTGGCGTAACTACAAAGCACAACACTAATATGTGTTATATTGTGGTATAAAATAAATTATTCTAAGCTTTTAAACAAAAATCACTTGGTAGGGGCAAGTGGAAATCAATTTCCATTTATATGTCCCAGTAGAGATAGGTTGAAAAAAATCCACTTTTACCCACCAGTGGGGATACTGTTACGAATTGTAACTTCTTGCTATGTCTATGGCCTAACATAGGAATATCATACATATGAAAATATATGACAGTCTTCTTGACATACTGTGAATTATATGGTGGTTTTATTTAGAAGATCCTTTTAATTATTAAATAACTTGTACGACACGTTCAGGAATACTGTGGCGACCGTGACAACGATAATGTCGGACTTGGAGAATAAGAAAAAGGAGAGAACTGTGGTGAGACGCATTTTTACTAAATGTGTAAATGATTTAGAAGCCGCGATAGACCGCCGTGAAACAGCTATAGAGACTCAAATTCTTTTCGAGAAATTAAAAGAAAAGTATGATCATTTACTTAGAATTGATAAAATTATTTTAGATTTACTTTTGACTGAAGTCGATGAACAAATTTTAGAAAATGAGCTAGAGGTAGTAATGGAATATAACACGCGGATGTTGAGAGTTATTGCAAAATACAAAGTATTAGCAGGATCAACAACTTCCGTATCTGAAAATATTTCACCAAAAAATATAAAACTGCCAAAATTACAGTTGCCAAAATTTGACGGCAATATACGCAATTGGTTACCATTTTGGGGCCAATTTTCTAAAATTAACGAGGATCCAAATATTGATAATATTGATAAACATCAATACCTTTTGCAATGCATGAAAGACGAAACTGAAGTAAGAAAGTTAGTCGAAAGTTTTCCGGCAAGTGCTTATCCAGATTGCATATCTCAGCTTAAATCCCGATACGCCAGAGACGATTTGCTAGCGCAAATATATATAAGAGAAATTTTTGCACTTGTACTATCAGATAAGAAGGGTACTTTAACTCAACTGTATGATCAGCTAAACGCTCATTTACGTGCATTAGAGACGCTCAAAGTCACTAAAGAAAAGTACGCTCTATTTTTACTGCCGATGGTAGAGTCTGCTCTCCCTAACGAAATTCTTAGATGTTGGGAGAGGAACAAACCTCAAGACAAAGGCGTATCTGATGAACTTACAAATTTGCTTGAATTCGTTAGGAAAGAGGTTGAATCTGAGCAAAGGATTGCGATCACGAAGAAGGCTTTTATCGGAAACATTAGTCATGATTTTAAGGAAATGGATGACAAGCCTGCAACAGCAGAGTGTTTACTAACAAGTACAAAACAGAGATCTTACGTTTGCATTTGGTGTGATAAAGATTCGCATGCAAGTATCGAATGTTATAAACTTAATAAATTAACCCTTGAACAACGAAAGCAAAGCTTAAAAGATAAGAAAGCTTGCCCTATATGTCTAAGAATAGGTCATCATCCCAAAAATTGCAAAGCTTCTGTGAAATGTTTTATATGCTCCAAACGACATTCCACCGTTTTATGTCCCGACTTAAAAACCAAGGAGAGTAAAGTTTATGACAAAAAACCACAAGAATCGACGTCATTATCTATGATTAATATGTCAAAACCGACGTGGCTACAGACAATAGTACTTCATATTGAATATAAAGGCAAGAAAATTCCAATTCGGGCACTATTAGATTCCGGTTCTCAGCGTACATATGTAAAAAATGAAATCGTTGAAAAACTAAATGTACCGGTCTCAGGAAAAGAAAAACTAACACATTGTCTTTTTGGAGGAGTGCAAACGCAATGTAAAGAATATTGTGTCTATAATTTTATGATCCATTCACTAGATAAACAATTCAGTTTTAATTTGTCAGCGATTGGTCAGAATAATATATGTAGCAATGTACCAAAAATTAATGATAATGACACTGACATTGTAAATTTATTACGTAAGTATAATATTACTTTGACAGACATGGGTCATAATTGTACAGATATTGGTTTATTGGTTGGGGCAGATGTTTTGGGATTATTTTTGACAGGTTCAATAATTCAGTTAGAAAATAATTTGACAGCTGTGAACACCAAACTAGGGTGGACCTTACAAGGAAACCAGGTAAGTTCATATGTAAATAGTAATTTTAATGCGATAAGTATGGTCTGTACATGTGACGATGATTTGACAGGCTATTGGGCTCTGGAGACATTGGGAATTCGAGATCCAGTGGAGGAAAAGAGCGAGTCGGAAAAAGAAGCTGATGCGTGGCTGAATTTTAAGGAATCAGTTAAGAGAACTGACGATATGAGGTATGAAGTTGAATTACCTTTTAAAGTAGAATATGGTGGTTTGCTTCCTAACTACGATAGAGCCAAACAAAGATTAGAAGTAATGGTAAGGAAGTTAGTAAAGACGGGAAAATTTCAAGATTACGATAGTGTCTTTAAAACTTGGCTAAGCTTAGGTATTATTGAGTTAGTTGATACCGATTCGGAGATAGGTCATTTTTTGCCTCATAAACCTGTAATTAAAGAACAAAGTTTAACGAGTACTATAAGACCTGTCTTCGATGCTTCGGCTAAGGACAAAAATGGTCTATGCTTGAATGCGTGTCTAGAAAAAGGCATGAATTTTATTGAACTTATTCCCAATTTACTTTTCGATTTTCGTAAAGGTGTAATAGCTATTACTTCAGATGTCGAAAAGGCGTTTTTACAAATAAGTTTAGTAGAAAGTAATAGGGACTACCTTAAATTTTTATGGTACAAAGATGAAACTCTGCAAGAATTGATAACTTACAGACATTGTAGGGTTGTATTTGGTTTGACGTGCAGTCCTTTTATACTTGCAGCAACATTGAAATATCATTTAAATTCTTACGAGGGAAATAGTAAATTAGGTGCGACAGCAAACATGTTAAATAAATCCTTTTATGTTGACAATGCGATATTAAGTGTCGATAGTAGTGATGAGGCTGATCGGTTTATTCGAGAGGCAAAGGAAATCATGTTGGCAGCAAAATTTAATCTCAGAATGTGGGTAACGTCTCATGGTATTAACGAAACAGGCAAAGAAACCATATCAGTGCTTGGGATGAACTGGAATACTCAATCGGATGAGCTGTGTTGTAATTGTGACAACATGCCGTCTATTGAAAGCTTGGCAAATATTACAAAAAGGGAATTGTTGTCGATAGCACAAAGCACATTCGACCCAATAGGTTACACCGCACCTGTTTGGTTGGTTCCAAAACTCATTCTTCAAAAAACATGGCAGCTTAAGTTAGGCTGGGAAGACGTTTTGCCTATTGAATTATTGTCAAAGTTTCACGATTGGTACAGATTCATAATTTTTCTCAATAAGTGTAAGATTCCACGCAGATTTGTATCGACCAAGGCCTTGAAAGACATGATGGTGAGTATCCATTTATTCGTGGATGCGAGTAAAGACGGGTATGGCGCGTGCGTATTGCTAAGAGCTGAAGAAGAGAATTACGTATCAGTGCAAATGATTGCTGCTAAGTCGAGAATCACACCCACAAAAAAGGTTACTATACCTCGGTTAGAATTGACAGCTGCTTTGATAGGTTCGAGGCTTATGAAAAGTATAAGAGAGAATATTAATCTTATAAATTATATTATAAATTATAAATCTTATAAATTATCGTGAGTACTGTTGGACAGATTCGAGTGTCACGTTGTGTTGGATAAAGAACGAGTTGTCATTAAAGACATTCGTAAAAAATAGGGTAACCGAAATAAGGAAAAACACTAACTTGGAAAATTGGCACCACATCTTAAGTGAAAATAATTGGGCGGACTTAGCGTCTAGAGGGTGTAGTGCAAAGATATTGTATGAAACTCGTTGGTGGGAAGGGCCTCCATGGTTACGACTTTCACAAAATCTATGGCCTCGATCAGAGTTTGTACATGATGAAAAACAAGTAAATATGGAAACAAAAATAATTGTAAATAATGTAAATATAACATTTTATGATGATTTCCTACGAAAGATTAGTAAATATTTTTCTAAATATTCGAAGATTATTAGAATGGTATCATGGATGATTAGATTTATGTACAATGTTAGACATATTACTAAGAAGAGAGGAGAGTTAAACTATGAAGAGTACGATGAAGCGGAAAAATTGGTTATCAAAATAATACAATCGAAGGATGAAGAAGTTTTAAAGAATAGTAGTTTATCAACATTCACAGATGACGAAGGAATAATTAGGGTAAGAACGAAACTGTTATTGTCAGATTTTCCTGATAGTGTCAAATCTCCCTTTTTACTATCTTCTAAAGACACGATTGTAAAGTTGCTGGTAAGACAAAGACATGAACAATTACAGCATGTTGGTGCCAATCAATTGATGTCTGATTTGCGTGAGAGGTTCTGGATTGTTGGCATGCGGAGGCTGGTAAAGCAAGTAATTTCAACTTGTGTCATTTGCAGAAGATATCGGTCAAAGGCGTCCGCTGCTCCTACCGCACCGTTACCACTTGAACGTATCGTTTGTGCTGCACCGTTCCAAACAACGGGGGTAGATCTAGCAGGACCACTATTTTTAAGAGAAGGACAAAAGTGTTGGATAGTTCTATATACTTGCGCGGTTTATAGAGCTGTTCATCTGGAAACAACAAGATCCTTGTCAACTGAAGGTTTCACAATGACACTGCGAAGGTTTATAGCTCGACGCGGTCGTATGGGTATGTTGAATTCAGATCACGGCACAAATTTTGTAGGAACAAAAAATTTACTTAACTCTTTGAATTGGGATGAGATTCAAAAACATTGTGTTGTGAATCGTATTTCATGGAAAATGAATGCTCCTACAGCTGCTTGGTGGGGTGGATACTGGGAGCGCCTTATCAGGGTGCTTAAAGACTTACTCCGGCGTGTTTTAGGAAAATCTGTAGTAACGTATGAGGAGTTACAGACTATTTTATGCGACTGCGAGTCTACAATGAACGCACGCCCTCTGACTTTTATTAATGACGATAAAGCAGGATATCTAGAACCGTTAACTCCAACACATTTTATCCAACCTATCCCAAGTTCAGAGGTGGTAGATCTGGACGTTATTGATTCGGATAGCTTAAATATGCGATTCCGTTTTATGCAAAAATTAAGGGATCAATTTCGAGAACGTTTTAAAACGGATTATCTTACATTTCTCGTGCAGAAGGGCAACGAGAAGAAAGATACTATTAATGTTGGTGATATTGTACTTCTAGAAACGGAAGGGAAGAGAATAAAATGGCCGCTTGCTATTGTTGAGGAGTTGTTTACAGGTAGAGACGGTGTACAGAGAACGGCGCGAGTCAAAACTTCCACGGGAATAAAAATACGGCCAGTTCAGCGGCTCTACAAATTGGAAGTACAAGGTAACAAGCTCCCTTTCTCTGTCGTTTCTGAATCTAACCAAAGTAACCAGAGTACGGTAAGTGACATACCAGCTCCAGTACCCTATGTTACTCGAAGCGGGAGGAAAGTAGCCTTCCCCAGCCGATTTCAATTATATTTTTAGTTAATGGGGTAGTGAGATTGTCTTTTGTTTTCTTTACAATAAAGCTATTTCTTTTACATTCGTTTGAACCCATGTGTGTTAATGTAATATGTAATTAATTGATTTAAGTTGATCTCATACTTGTATTTTAGTTTTGATAAAACCCAAGTGCGTTAATGTGATATGTTATTAATTAATTTGACTTATTCCCTATTTTGATTTGTTTCTGCATCTATCGATTGATGAATTATTATATATGATACATTTTCCTGGCGTGGGAGGATGTTACGAATTGTAACTTCTTGCTATGTCTATGGCCTAACATAGGAATATCATACATATGAAAATATATGACAGTCTTCTTGACATACTGTGAATTATATGGTGGTTTTATTTAGAAGATCCTTTTAATTATTAAATAACTTGTACGACACGTTCAGGAATAGATACGTTGGTGGGGACTAGTGGAACAGCCCATTTGTGTGAGGAGATGCTAATACTACTTCAATAAAATTAGCACATACGTTAGCATAATACCTTGTCGGGGAGTCACATAATCTAGTAGAATCAGGTTACTTCTAAATGCTCTAACATTGTCTTTTTATCGGTTTTTCATCTTATCTTGTAAAAAAGAACTGATTTTATTATATAACCCGAGGTCTAGATAACTAAACATCATTTAAACACGCAAAATAAGCCAAAGATGAAGATGACACATAGTATTCTTCAACTGTCTCAAGGTCAGTATTTACTTACCTAAAATTGCTTAATATAATCTATACTATGATTATTAAGAGGAATGATTGTTTGTTTGTTTGTATTGAATAGGCTTCGAAATAACTGAACCGATTTTGATGAGTTGGTATAGGGATAGTTCGAGACCAGGGCAAGGACATAGGGTAATTTTCCTACGGGAAAAAAAATCCCACGGGAAAACAAAAATAACACGGGCGAAGTCGCGAGCGGAAAGCTAGTGTTATATATAGGTAACTCATTTTTCATTCAATTGCTTAAAATTATTAATATTAATGTGTCGTTGCTCATTCTACTGACATGATAGCACCTTTGAGCAGCGGCATAGTCGATGGAATTTTAGGTTTCGAATCCTGGTTGAAGCCGCCATTGCCCTCTTCAATTTGCTCACTTTATGGTTATAAACTATAGCGAAAGGACAGAGTAGGAGCGGGTGGTGGTCCGTTGTTGACAAATCTCCTAGCGAGTACTCTGGTGCTATGGAATATCTCTTGGAAGTATATGTAATACATCATACTACTATTCTATTAGGTGTAGTTTATAGCCCTAATGACAAAGTAAATTATTTTAATTCATTTGAATCCACGCTTGAATCCCTTAGTTCTTCTTACAGTCACGTAATTTTGATGGGTGACTTATAAATACTGACTTGTCTACTTAAAAGCAATACCTATTAGGTCCAGTAATTATTGAAATCTCTTGTCTTCTCTGTCAACTTTGAATTGCTGGCTCTATCATCCACCCATAATTCTCCTAATTGTACCCCATCCCTTTTAGACTTACAAATTATTTCTAAACCTGAATTAGCTTATCTTATTCCTATGGCCAGTTAATGGCTCCGTTCTCGTATCATGATCTTTTGTATCTTTCTTGCTCAGTCCGAATACCTAAAAAGAGGTCCAAAATCATATTTTAACGTTATTTTAGAGGCATTAATGTTGGGAGCTTGAGAGAAGATTTTTCTAGGGCAGACTTATGTATTTTTAATTCCATCGATATCAACGACAACGACTGAAGTACTTTAATGACACTATCATCAGCCTATACGACAATCATGCACATCGGAGATAAGGTCAAAATAATGTGGAAACGGTTGCGAAATGATCAAAATTTGCGCACTTACAAAGAACTCCGTAATCGCTGTAACAAGCTGTGTAGGGATGCAAAACGCCGCTACATTCACTCCTCTGTTGAAAGTGTTTCATACTCACAAGTGTGGAGGTTTTAATATCACTCGGTGTGGGAGTCTTCCAATTTTACAGATTTACCTAATCTAAACACTCTCAATATGCATTTCACTAACTCGTCAGTCTCGTTAGTTTATTTCCACTAAATCTTCTACGCTAGAATTTCTTGCAAATGTTGCCCCACCTGACTGTGATCCTTTCTATTTCTGCGAGGTCACGGAGAGAGAGGTTAAGAAGAGCATCTTTGCATCCACAACTAAAGCCATCGGCTCCGACTGTATTGGTCGTGACATGATCGTACCGATCTTGGAAGACGTAATTCCTGTTATTACTCATTTAAGAAACTTCTCCTTAAACAATTGCGTCTTACGAAGTGCATGGAAGCTTGCCCGTGTTATTCCTCTTCCTAAATCTCCAAACCCCACTATTCTTTCACATTTCTGCCTATTTCCATTTTACCTTTCCTCTCCAAGGCACTTGAAGGCGTTGTGAACAAACATCCGCTAGCATATCTGACCCGCAATAATCTTATGAGTCAATTTCAATCAAGCTTTCGTCCATTTCACTCAGATATTCGCTATCACAACCGCTAGAAGGAAAATGTATGGGAGTTGACATAAGCCCTCGCTTAGCTTTCGAGCGCAATTGTAAAATCTCATACATTGACTATTTAGCGATTACGATAACGATTATTGAAAGACATCTTGTCTAGGGGGCAGGTACGGCTTTGTTGAATGTAACGGACGATATCCGTAAAGTTATGGACGATAAACAGCTTACAGTCGTTACACTGTTAGACTTCAGCAAAGCTTTCAATTGCGTAGACTATGACATCCTATTGGCCATTCTCCGCTCAATTAACATTTCACCTCCAGTCATTGCTTGGTTCGATGATTATCTTCGCGGTCTCCAGCAGTGTATCACACACGCTGACCAGCAGCGCTCTGATTGGGTGCAAATTACAGCTGGTGTTTCGCAGGGCGGCGTGCTATCTCCCTTTCTCTTCTCGATTTTTATAAACGAACTCACTAAAACTATTACGTGTACCTATCACCTGTATGCAGATGATTTACAGATCTACAGACACTGTAATTTTGGAAGCATTAGTTCAACAGTAGAAGAAGTAAATAATGATCTCAGCTGTATTAGATCATGGGCGGATTCATTTGGATTCTTGTTAATCCTGACAAATCTCAGGTGATGATTATAGGCAGCAACATGATGTACGGGACACTTTTAAAGTGCTCCAGAAAGTTTCATTTAAAGATGTTCAAATTCCATTTTCCCTAAAAACTACGGACTTGGGTGTAATATTAGACAGCACGTTATCATAGTCATCTCAAATAAATGATGTGAGTCGTCGTATACACTTTGCTTATCATTCTCTCAAGCGTCTCCAGTATTTTTTTGCCTGTAAAAACTAAAGTTATGCTTGCTCAGTCCCTTTTACTCCCTATTTTTGATTATGCCGATGTCTCTTACCTATATGCCACTGAAGAATTACTTTATAAGCTCGAGCGCCTTCAAAATCTGACTATCCGTATTATATTTTCTCAGAGAAAATATCATCACGTATCAGACTACCGGTCTAAGCTTCAGTGGCTCCCTATACGTCAACGCAGGGCGATGCAGATCCTTTGTCTTACTAACAAAATTTTTCACTGTCCCCAGATCCCTGATTATTTGCGGTCCCGTTTCCATGTATTACCATCTGGTCCTCGTCCTGTGCGTTCCTGTGTCACTCCCAATCCCCACTGATTTCCCTCAGTGTAATTCGAAGTTCTTTCACAACTCTTTTACTGTACGCGCTGCAATAATGTGGAATGCTCTCCCAACAAACATCCGTGAAAGTTCTTCCATAACTACTTTTAAGAGTAGATTAAGAGCTCGCTTACTCTCAAATTTATCGTAATATGATTCTTTATAATATACTGTTCATATGTATACACGGTTATTTTTTTATCGCCCTGGAAAATTTTAGGGACGCTTCAGGATACATCCATTATCATACACGGTGTTTCATAATAACCAATTAATCAATTCTTTATCGAAAACTAATTATTAAAATGTGTTTACACGTAATGTCATTCAACACAAAATTTTCATGTATATCATACTATCATCATCATGTCTATGATTTACATGAAAATTTTGGGTTGAATGACATTACGTGTAAACACATTTTAATAATTAGTTTTCGATAAAGAATTGATTATTTATTGGTTATTATAAAACACCGTGCATAAAAAAAAATCTCAAATAATGCTGCTCTCTACTCATGCAGAATTTTTTTGATTTGTTGGAAAATTAATATAAAATTAAGTAAGCGAGTTATTTTTTTTATTCTTAATTAAATCATTCTAATAATATGTCGTGAAGCGTCCCTTAAATTTTCCAGGGTGATAAAAAAATAACCGTGTATATTATATTGTCTTTTATGTAAATGTACACAATCGTCCCGCTAATATAATTCTATACAACATCTAGGGTTGGCTGTAAAGGAATATATAGGATGGAAATTAAATACCGTAACTGGAGAAAAGGACCCTAAATATTGACAGCAAATTTAATTCTGAAACTTACCTCCGACCGTCGTTTCTTCTCCAAGTGAGCCCCCGAGAGAATGGTTTGCTTATGAGTGGTTCAACGACAGAACCTCAACTACGGACGATTCGCTGACGGAATGTTTCATTGATGAGTGACACGACGGCAGAACCTTTTTACTACGAACGATTCGCCGACAAAACGATTCATTCATGAGTAAATCGAAGACAAAATTTTTCATCAAAGAATGATTTGACGGCAAAGATTATTATTAGATTATGCACCGAGGGATTTAAGCAGTGTCTAACGTCACGTATTGAACCCCGAGCGTAATGAGGGACTCTAGAGTCCCTCGAGAACTCTAGAGAACTCCAGAGCGAAGCAAGGGAGTTATGTAAAGTCCTAAGTGAAGCGAGGGGTTCAAGTCGCCTAAGACGAAGACAATGCTTTATTCCAGAGGTGAATACTCAACTTTTCATACTCGTACTATCTGCGAGACAATAAAAACTCAGGGATCTATAACCAATTACTTAGGTGGTAATTTTCATCATAAACACTGTCTGTTCACTGTTCATCATAAACATTATCATTGTCACTATCACTACGGTTAAAATTATAACATAATCATGAAAACCATATTATACAAAAAAAAAACATGTTATTCTCAAGCACGAAGACGTCACGCAATAATTTTATCTTAAGATAAGCTTAAAACATTATAAAAACTTGAAACATATTATTTAAAATATAGCAAGTATGAACTTAGTCTACCAATTGATTTACAATACGATACGACCAGCTGCTGGACCCCGTCAATGACCTTTAGTTGCACGTAGGACGAATGTTAATTTGTTAACAATAAAATCTTATCAAATTAGAAAATAAAAAAGCTGAAGCACCTGGACATTTACTTACATTTTTTAACTTTTACACAGGTAGAATGTCTATTAATTGTCTCTAATGGATGCACGCTACTGCGGTATGGCCGTAGAACCTTTGCCTTCCTAAGTTAGCATTTATGCTAAATTTTCATACGAATTTTATGATCCAAATTTAATAGTACATTGTTACCCCAGGGGTGAAAGTAACTCATTTAGTCCCGAGACGGTGTTTGGCGCCCGAGCGTAGCGAGGGCACCAATAGTTCGAGGGACTAAATAAGTCTTTAACCCGAAGTAAACACTGCTTTTGATTACGAATACAAGGAAAGTAAAAATAAAACAATGAATTAGCTAAAGAAAAAACGTGTAAATTTTATTTTACATAAATCAACAACTTCTGCTTTAGCCCGCTTTCTCTTATAAAATCAGGCGTTAACTCCATACCTGAATCAGATGAACTCATTGTGTTAATTATTAACACAATGTTATACACATAAGGCCTTACTAATAACCATTGTATAAGCCTGATTTAGTTAACCAATGTTTTGTCACGTTCACTCGAATGACATTTCAAATTCGAACAAAAGAGACAAAACACTGCTTAACTATACAAGGCTTATACAATGGTTATTAGTATGGCCCATATAATTAACAGTTAATACAAATCTCTGCTATATGGAAGTATTAACAAAACTCAACAAATGGAAAAAACAAATGAAGATCGCATTGCCGCTTTCCCGCTTATTTTGTTTATTTTTCTGTGGCCGACCAGCTATTCAGCCATTATTTTTTATTATCATAATTTAAAAAATGGTAAATATATTGCTCAAATCATTGTTATTTTAAAGAAATAGTTGAAAATAAATTATAATAAAGTCATTTAAAAAATAGATTCTTTAAACCTACTTAACATTATGTTATTTCAATTTTACACCGCACTGTAATTGAGTGGCTGTATAGAAAGTCGGATCATGGTTCAATAAAAATGTGAAAAAAGAACTAATTTCTTTTTTAAAATTTAACAGCAGCTGTCAGTTGAAAGTGATTCTCCCTAGGGCTGAAAAGTATTACTTTCAGCCCGCTCCTCAGGCAACTTCAGACCTACTTTCAGAGTATGAGTAATGAAAAACACATTACTCGCTTGGGAGTTTCATACAACATTATATCCCTTGGGATATAATGTCTTGCTTTACGTTGAAGTCAAAGGGGTATAATTGAACATTGTCGAGCAGGTGTGGTATGACAAATATTTTTCATTACTCATACTCTGAAAGTAGGCCTAAAGTTGACTGAGGAGCGGGTTGAAAGTAATACTTTTCAGCCCTAGGGAGAATCGCTTTAACTGACAGCTGTCAAATTATAAAACAAGCTAGTTCTATTTTCACATATCTATTAAACCATGTTCCAACTTTCTATACAGCCACTTATATTATATTTGTTATAATTTACTTTCAACTATTTCTTTAAAATAACATGGATTTCGGGCAAAATATTAAGCATTTATTCAATGATCAAAATGAAAAATAATGGCTGAATAGCTGGCCGGACACAGAAAAAAATACAAAATAGGCGAGAAGGGGCGATCCGATCTTCATTTGTTTTTTCGAGTTGAGTTTTGTTAATATTTCCGTATAGCAGAGATTTGTATTATAACATAATGAGTTCATCTGATTCAGATATGGATGTAACGCCTGATTTCATAAAAAAGAGGTTAAAAGAGAAGTCTTTGCTTTATTAAAATAAAATTCACTCATTTTTTATTTTCCTAGTTCATGTTCTTATTTTTACTTTTCTTGTATTCGTAATGAAAAGCACAGTGTTTACTTCGGGTTAAAGACTTATTTAGTCCCTCGAACTATAGGCGCCCTCACTACGCTCGGGCGCCAAGCCCCGTCTCGTCGCGGTCTTAAATAAGTTACTTTCACCCCTAGGGTAACAATGTACTATTATGTATGTCGTGCGATGTACCTATGGGATATACATATTTGGCCAACGGGGGAGGTGAAATAATTAAACATTCTATAAGCCCATATTTTTCCTAATAAAATAAAAGTATATTGACATTGTATTATGAAAATACTAAACACATAAAATGAAAAGTTGCTCTAATAGTCATATTGAAATATTTTCGTGTTTTTCCACACTCGGCTATTTCATACATTAAGAAAATCATAGGGGTAAAATAGTCAGTAAATGCGAGATAATTGAAAAAAAAATACACAGAAGGTCTTAAAATCATCAGCACAATAACTACGAAAGAATAGTTTAAAAAATGTTTGCTTCCTCTGAAAGATATAAACTACGAGTATTACTACTCTGATACGGTTTTCACCAAAATGCTTACAATTTTCCAGAATAACACATGGGTATCATTATTTTTGTATAATTTTTTTTTTGGTGAAAAAATATTTTGTAGTGAAGCGAATGAAGTAAAAGAACTTGGGCGTCGTGACATTCTTCAGTCTGTCACATTATGGTCACATGCCTTATCAATGGAAAATTATTTAGATTAAAGAAACTAATAGATATGCAATATCTATTTCTAATATATAAAATTCTCGTGTCACAATGTTTGTTACCAAACTCCTCCGAAACGGCTTGACCGATCTTTATGAAATTTTTTGTGAATGTTCGGTAGGTCTGAGAATAAGTCGTAAACTGTTTTTATACCCCTAGGTGATTATGGCGAAACGTAGTTCGCCGGCACAGCTAGTATTTATACTAATATTATAAAGCTGAAGAGTGTTTGTTTGTTTGCTTGAACGCGCTAATCCCAGGAACTACTGGTCCAATTTGAAAAATTCTTTCATTGTTAGATAGCCCATTTATCGAGGAAGGCTATAGGCGCATATATATATCATCGCGCTATGACAACTTCCGCTGCGTGCGCTGCGTAAACGGTTAAAGTTTCGCAAAAATCATGTATGACAGAATTGTTCCCCTTTAAAAGTTCTAAAAAAAGTCCGCGACAGCATATGTCTATCTTTTAAGGTTAGTTCACTATAACCTTTTTTATGCTAACCAAATTTGTTCTAAAATAATGCATTATTTGCGATGGTGTTTTTATAAACATGATATTAATCCTTATCCAAATAAATACATTATTCATCACAAGTATTTAATTTAAAACAAAATTGCCCTTTAAGTCATTCGATTTAAATGGATATCTTAGGAGATATCGCAGTTTTAAAATAACATCACAGCAAAATAATGATCGAGTACTGCGCGCACAATGTGCAAAGCCGGCGGGCAGTCATGAGAGGGAAGGGCGGTGGCCCCCAGTTAGCTATCTACACGGAGTACATAACCAGTGGAGAGCGCGTGCGGGGGTGAGGGCAGTCACCAAACATACGCTATATCAAGCTTATGCGACGAAATATTGGTCAGTCGGAGCAATTGTAAAATTACTTACGAACGTCACGCACTCTCCTTATTCAATTCAATAAACGGTAAAGTAATGCCTAGTTGTGCGATTAAATGGTGTGGAAAGTGTACTACTACCTCAAGCTACACAAAAGATGGGATAACATTTCATAGGTAAGTAGTTTTTTATTAAATTGACAAATTAAATCAAAATTTTAATTTTTGGAATGTTTGCGTTGATGTCTTTAGCTATCCCTTTCTGGTGCACTGACTTGCGTAATAGATATTGTCTCTTTCGTTCTTGATAGTGCGGTGCCGCGAAGGCAGCGGAACCATGCATATCGATATCTTAAAATTTAGTATTACTAGTATTTAATATTTTTTGTAATGATTTTTTTTAAGACCAGCTTAGGCGTTTGGTTTTGCCCGCCAAATCTAAGTATATCTTCTTCTAATATCTAATATATAAAATTCTTGTGTCACAGTGTTTGTAACCGAACTCCTCTGAAACGGCTTGACCGATTTTTATGAAAATTTTTGTGTATATTCGGTAGGTCTGAGAATAATTCGTAAACTATTTTTTATAACCCTAGGTAATTAGAGCTTTTTTTGACAATTGTTATGGCGAAACGTAGTTTGCGGGCACAGCTAGATTATGTATAAAAATGGATACGTTACTACGAGTATTACTCCACGCAAACGCCTATCATAGCTTACGAGAACAGAGCCATAAGATAATTAAAAATATGTATATGTATATTGTGTACTCGGCACTTGCCTTCCAATCGGGAGGTCGGGGTTCGAGACCCGCCATGTACCAATATGTTTTTTGTTTCGAATTTCATATGTACATTTGTCTGACGCTCTTACGGTGAAGGAAAACATCGTGAGGCAACCTGCATACATCTGCGAAGAAATTCAATGATGTATGTGAAGTCGACCAATCCGCACTGGGCCAGCGTGGTTGACTAAGGCCTAATTACCCTAACATAGGGTAGGCTCGAATCCCTCGGTGGGGGCGTGTATGGGCTGTGATGATGATGATGATATTGCATACATTAATACTTTTGCAGATTTCCCAACAATAATAGCGAGAAAAAAGAAATTTGGATCAGCGCTACGCAAAAAGACAATTTTTTTCCAACAAAGTACAGTGTTGTATGTTCTAGACATTTCACACCAGATTGTTTTGAAACGTAAAAAAATAATAGACGCAGATTATATAGGTCGTCAGTGCCTACACTATATTTACCGACTCTTGTAAGTATTTTTTGTATATTAAACTATTAAATGAGTTATAATTTGCACTTTTTGTTGTTAAAATATTTGAATTTTACAGACTATTCCAGAGGAATCAAAGAACATTAAAGATCTGTCGTCTTTGTTGAGAGAAAATAACAATGTATTTTTTAAAAACACGGTAATCCTAACAATTACCTTTTTATTGCAGCATCAACAATTAGCAGATTGTTTCTATAATGACTGTCACCAACTAATAATATATACATAACGTATTTGTAATTCTGTATAATACCAGAGTTAACAAAAAATTAATCAGTGTATTAATTTTTACAATATTGTAGATTTTTAGTAAAATCTTCGTCTTACTTTAAATATTATAAAATAGATAATTTTGCAGGGGTCACCGGCTGATTCAACTAATTTCCAAGCTGATTTAACTAATACCCAAACAGAAGACGTTGAAAATAAACCTTCTACAAGCAAGGCAATTTTCATGAAAATAGTGTAATTAAAATTAAACTTTTTGTAATGCAGCTGTTATAAAATTTATACTTTTTTTAACTTCAGAGTTCAGATGAACGAAATTATAAGAGCACCGAAGAACAATACATTGATTTAACACCAAGGAAAAGAAAAATGAAACGCAACATTGCTCATCTCACATATAATTTGAATAAGAAGAAGAAGCATATAAAGAACCTTCAAGACAAAACAAGGAAATTAAAAAAGAAAGTTGCAGGCTTACAAGAAATTTTAGACACACTTACTAAAATGTCATTATTAAATCAAGAAAATGAGACCATTCTAAAAAGCATCGGAGTAGAAAATCAGGAATTAATAAAAAGACAACAGCAAAAATATTTGACAGGTCACATACCAAAAACAAAATACTCGCAAGAAATTCGAGCTTTTGCAATAACATTACATTTTTACTCCCCCCAGGCTTATGATTTTGTAAGGAAAACTTTTAGCACATGTTTACCTTGTCCTAGTACGCTTCGAAAATGGTATCAATCTGTTGATGGACAACCTGGTTTTACTAAGGAAGCTATTAATGCTCTTAAATTAGTAGCAAAACAAGGAAACCAGATTTATGCCACGATAATATTCGACGAAATGGCAATTAAAAGCGGCATTGAATACCATCCTCAGGGGAAAAGATTTTATGGTCATGTTAATTATGGCACTGCTTTGGAATCAGATTGTCAACTTGAAGCCAAAGAAGCGCTTGTTTTTCTTCTGGTTCCATTAAATGCTTCTTATAAAATCCCAATTGGCTATTTCTTGATCAACGGAATCAATAGCAATCAAAAAGCATCTCTGCTCACTCAAGCTATACATTTGATTGAAGACATCGGTATTCGAGTAATAGCTGTAACTTTTGACGGTTGCCCTGCGAATTTATCTATGGCTAGAATATTAGGCTGCACTTTCGATCCGAATAACTTAGTTACTACATTCAAAAATCCATGCAGTGACACGCAAGTAGCAGTTTTTTTAGATCCTGCACACATGATTAAACTTGTAAGGAATGCTCTTGAATTTTATGGCAGCTTTGTGGACCAAAATGGTCAAATCATTTCTTGGCAACATCTAGTAAATTTATATAATTTACAGACGGAGGAACATTTTCATCTAGCAAACCGATTGAGAGCTATACATATATTTTTTAAATGTAAAATAATGAAAGTAAGTCTAGCAACCCAGATTTTCAGCAAAAGTGTCGCAGATGCTCTTATTTTTTGCAAAAATCAGCTTCATTTATCGGAATTTCAAACAACTACAGGTACGATAGATTTTTGAAAATGATGAATGACCTCTTTGATATTTTAGACTCGCATGTTCATGGCTACGATTTCAAGAGGGCCGTAAATGAAAATAATGCTGCTTGCGTAATACATAAATTAGACTTGGCGAAACATGAAATTTTGAAACTTTCTACTGAATTAGTAAAGGGGAATAGTACAAAAACAGTTAAACTTATAGAGTCTCCACGACACACCGGATTTCTTGGATTCTGTATCTGCATAGAGAGTGCCAAACACTTGATTCAGGAATTGGTGCTTAATAAGGATTGCGCTCTTACGTACTTAGCACTGCACAAAATAAGTCAGGACCACCTTGAACATTTTTTTGGTAGTGTCAGAAGCCATGGAGGATCAAATAACAACCCAACCGCTCGAGTGTTTGAGAGCATCTATAAAAAATTACTGACTTATGCCCAAATCAAGAATACAGGAACCGGTAATTGTGGAGCACTCAATCAAATTTCGGTTTTACAATGTACATCTGCTTTAGATCGTATTAATATTACTACAAGACGCAAGGACCAGGACACTGTTTCAGAAACTAGTGACGATTTTGACATTGAATTGCAAGAAGAATTTTGTTTTACTAAATTTAGCACAAAAGTGGTTGAATATATAGCAGGTTACATCGTCCACGCATTAATAAAAAAAAAAAAAATGCCAAACATGTATTGGAGCGTTGCTTGGGGGGCCAAAAGAAGATAGTCTACAATATCAGAAAGATGAGAAAGGCAAACTTATGTATGCTTCAACGACAGTATTAACAATATGTCGTCGCAGTGAAATTTTTATTAAAAGAGCCCTGGCAGAATGTGGTGGTAAAACTTTCACATCTAAATACACTTCGGACTACTTCACAATGGCTGTTCTTAAATCTTTTGTAGGATACGATTTATTTCCAGATATTCACTTTCACCAATTTGATGTAGAATCTACCAATCACCTAATTGACTTAGCTTCATGTGTGGCAACAAAATATATTAATACGCGACTGACATTTATTACAAAAAATAACACAAACCCAAAAGATTATATAAGAAAAACCTATTCTAAACTCATTCATTTTAAAAACCAGTAAGTATGAAATAATTATAATAATAATAGGCAAAAGAATATGTTATGTGACGTTTAAATTGTATTGGTCCTGATCTGTATAATATATTCCTTGTTACCGACGGGTGTTATCTTCAAGTAGGAACTTACAATAATTTACTAAAAAAAATAAAGCTTTAAAAACAATAATAAGCCTTTTTATTTCATAAGGAAAACCCATAATACGTGTATCGCAAACCAAAACCTAAAAGTACTAATAACGTAAAAAAATATCGATATCGGTATCCATATTTTTTAATTGCTCTTTTGGCGCGCCTATGAAAGTCCTTGTCATTTGGTTGTCAATTCATCATCCAATTACAGTGGGCGAGCTTACCTCTCCCCCCGCCGTAAATCGGTGACTTTGTTTTAGAATAAAAACATGCCGATGCTTTCTCCACTGGTTATGTACTCCGTGGCTATCTACTTCTGCCGGAAGAAAACAAAACTAAAAATATAGTGTAGGTACGCAGAAAATAACATTAGTTTAGTTTTTTTGAGAATTACAATCTACATGATATAAGATTATTAGACCCAGTACTTACTCACCTATACAAAAACACCTGTATAAACGAAGTCACGGGTTAAAGTTAGCGTTAGCCCAAAGTAACTATTACACGCGGACGAAGTCGCGGGCGGAAGCTAGTAGGTATATAAAAGGAGATGTTCCCATCTATACTTTACTGGAGGGAGACTCTGTACTAGGGTCGTCTGCAAACACTGCTGCAAGCACTGCTGCTTTGCGGCAGAAATAGGTTCCTCCGTCTTACCTATTTCTGCCGCAAAGCAGCAGTGCTTGCAATACTGTGTTCCGGTTTGAAGGGTAAGATATGGCAGTGAAATTACTGGGTACTGTGACTTTACATCCTGGTGTCACAAGTTGGCAACGTACACTGTGGTTCTTGTGGGGGTTGCAGTTTTGCTGCGAATCTCACAGGAGCTACATGTATTATAGGCGACTGTTACCACTTACCATCAGGTGGGCAGTTTGCTTGTTTGCCAACTTTCAGCAATAAAAAAAAAATAGACGCACGCACAGCCGTAACAGCTAATAATGGTAAAAACGTAAAATTTGAACAGTTGTTCTAATTAACAAAATGCGGACCCACACTAAGAAGGTATTTAAAAAATGTTTAACCCCAAAAGGCATGAAATAGGGGTTGCAAGTTTGTATGGAAAAATCTTTAAATTAGCAACGATTTTGATAAAACCTGAGATTCATGCTTCTAAAAATATTTCATTTAACACGTGTTCATAGTTTATTGGAATTCACCCTCTTAAGGTGTAAAATAGGGTTTGAAAGTTTCTATGGAAAATATTTAAATCTGCTCCAATTTACGAAATTTATTATCCAGGATTAAATAGGCTACAAAATTATTTTTCCTACGGGAAAATATAAAATTCCCACGGGTAAACAATAATAAAGCGGGCGAAGCCGCGAGCGGAAAGCTAGTCGTGTAATAAAGTGTGCACACCTACTCGCAGTGTGCATACCTAAGATTGCGGAATAAAATAGGGAAGTCTTTAAGCTTTGATCGATATCGATATCTGAGTTAAGAGGCCTATTACAATAAAAAAACGCGCAGATTAAGGTTTTAAATAAATAACATTTACTTGATAAAACTAGTCCATAATTTTTCATATCTACAATAACAATAGAATGGTTATTAGATTACTTTTTTCATAACTTATTAATAGTTATTTTCCCGAAGCATATTTAGGTAAAAACTCACGCGAACCAATTTACAGATTCTGTTTAATAATAACTATCAAAATATTTATCTTATGGGACACAATATCCTTTACTTCAATAATAATAAAATATGTTTTCGTTTTGCTCCTAAGTCAAGAAAGAAATTCTTAATCTAATCAAATTTTCTAATGAAAAGGCGTCGAAACAAGTCACATTATGTACGAAGCTCTCCATCGTTTAAATGTAATTTTTATGCCAAAATGTTTTTTAACGCTTGCTCAAACTGTTCTATTATTTGTATGATATTTTTAAATAGATACTATATTTTTATGAATAAAATATAACTACTGTATATTTTGCCGCGCCGGCGATGGCAGTTTGTTTAGTCTACCGCGCGACGCGATTTTGTGATTAGTCATAATTATTCATTTAATATTAAATCATACTTAATATAATAATAAATTAATTAAACTTATTTATATGGCTGGGATCAAATTTTTTAATTAGTTTGTTTAAAATAATATGTCCTATGATCTTTTATGTTAATCATAGTTGATTTGAATTACCTTAAGCGTAGAAGGTATCTCTTTTTGGCGTGTAACATTGATTTACTACCAAACGTAGATAACGCATGAACGTTCGAAAAGTGGGCCGGTGAAGAACTGCCCAATCGGGCCTCGTGCAGTTCTTTTCCATGCGTTGGATAAGCAATTTTGAGCATTATGTCTAAGAGTATAAAGTTGATATTTTCTTGTAGCAATTACTAATACGTCAAATTTAATGTGGCTAGGTATGAAATGATGTAACTGCACACGGTTGTACTTCAAATAGTTGCCGTAATAATAATAAAGAATAAGGTTGAATTCGATAAATACGGTACTTTCTTTATGGTAATTTTAATTCGGGTGTGCATATTCAACTACCTATTTAACAGCTTACAAATGTGTAGTCGATTAGGTGACAGATTTCAAGCGCGTTTTTGTATGAAGTGCTCTATCTACGTTTGGTAGTAAATCAATGGCGTGTAAGCATAAGATTCTGCCACCTTCACTCATGAATGAATCGTTCGTAGTTGAAGAGTTCTGGCTTTAAACTACTCAATGACGAAACCTTCCGTCAGCGACTCATTCGGTAGAAAAGCGATTATCGAAGGTAAAACTCATAATCAGAAAATTTTACACGTGCTGATAATGTATGATCGCCTAACCCGCTAAAACATGCTAAGCTTTTTTTAGCAGATACTTTTCGAATGCATAATTATGTATTTTTGACATCATAAATATTCAAAAACTTAATCATACTTAATCCGTATTTCCGTATTTTATATCCTTGCTATTAATTGCTTGCTAAATAATCAATACATCTTCAAAATTTAATTTACAATTGAACATGTGAGTGGATTTATACTACAAGAGATAAGGATCAATTGTTTTTACAATAACATATCAGAATAATCAGCAAAGACTATCACTGGTGTGGAGTAGCGCACAGAGTGTCATGTGGGTGTGTGCTATCTTGAGACGAACTCGTTAATATGGCTCGGTGAAAACTGCGTAATCGACACAAAAATATAGTTTGTTGGCAATAAATGTCGCAGTGTTAATACTAAATGTCCAAATATGGGAAAAAATGAATATAATAAAAACCCACTTAAAACAAACACAAAAAATGATCCTGTTTTACAAAAAAGAGTTCCCAATGTGCTATCACGATTTTTGTTTTGTTGGATGTTACCACTGTATTACAATGGTTTGAAACGAGATATAGATGAAAAAGATTTAGTGCCAGCCAAGTCTATGTATGGATCTAAATTAGCGGGCGATAACTTAGAAAGGTAAGTTTTAGTACCTATACCTAGTAAATACTTATTTTTATTTTAGTTGTGACTATGTACTTTGCTTAAAAAGTGGTTAGTGCCCGAGGTGAACTGTTTCAATTGATCAATTTGTGTGTATCAATTTATTAGGACTTTATTAGGACTCGAAAACATTTCGAGTTTCTTGCTTTTTCTTCTCGAGAAGGCACTCCTAATTTTGGAATAGGTGGTAGAGTAAACTTTTTCTCTTTGACATTAATAAAACAGGATCCGGAGAGAGGTTGACTTTCACTTATATGCTTACCGGTTGAAATATATTTTTCATTACTCATACTCTGACAGTAGGTCTGAAGTTTCCTGAGGAGCGGGTTGAAAGTAATACTTTTCAGCCCTAGGGACAATCACTTTCAACTGACAGCTGCTGTCAAATTTTAAAAAAAAGCCACTATTTCTTTTTTCACATTTTTATGTTCCGACTTTATATACAGTCACTCAATTACAGCGTGGTGCAAAATTTAAATAACATAATGTTAAGTATTTAAAGAATATATTTTTAATGAATTTACTTTCAACTATTTCTTTATAATAAAATAGATATGAGCAAAATATTTCCCATTTTTAAAATTATGAATATGAAAAATAAGTGGCTGAATAGCTGGCCGGCCACAGAAAAAAAACCAAAATAAGCGGGAAAGCGGCAATACGATCTTCATTTGTTTTTTCTATTTGTAGAGTTTTGTTAATACTTGCTGCTGTAATAGTGCTGATTTGGTCATTTGCGAAAATATTTTTTTTAATACGCAAAAGGCCAAATGGTCATTTGCGTTTTTGGTCAAATGCGTCGAACCCTTCCGTATAGCAGAGATTTGTATTAATTGTTAATTATATGACAATGTGTATAACATTGTGTTAATAATTAACACAATAAGTTCATCTGATTCAGTTATGGAGTTAACGCCTGATTTTATAAGAGAAAGCGAGCTAAAGCAGAAGTTATTGATTTATGTAAAATAAAATTTACACGATTTTTCTTTAGCTAATTCATTGTTTTCTTTACTTTCCTTGTACTCGTAATGAAAAGCACCGTGTTTACCTCGGGTTAAAGACTTATTTAGTCCCTCGAAATATTGGTACCCTCGCTACGCTCGGGCGCCAAACACCGTCTCGGGACTAAATAAGTTACTTTCAGCCCTGGGGTAACAATGTACTATTTTATTATATCTAGAATATACTATAGAAGACACACGCGAGACGAACACATTTAGAAACAATTGCCTATTAAAATATGGAAATGGCTTTTAATTAACTTTTTTAACGCAAAAGAATATGGCATAGCATAATAAGTAAAAAAAAACTCAATGAAAAACAAAAAAAAATACTTGGTGACGATAAAAATATTCTAAGCAAAATAAAAATTCGGTAATTTATGACTCATTACATCATGACTCACCTAGCAAGCAGGTATAAATAAACGTGTAAATTAGTATAGGTGACTGCACTGATCTATTTATCAAACGGAATACATATCTATCAGAATAAATATTTTAATAACAAATACGATGGTATAGTATTGCCTGCAATAAATCGGTCTTGAAACAGTATTTACAGGTTTTAAAGTTTAAAAATTGCAGTAAGTAAAGATGATCTATGCGCATAAAGTTGAGTGTCCGATCTATACTGGGTGTTAGGGTTGGGTCTTTTGATACTTAACCTACGTGATATACATTAAATTTCATCGACAAAAATCAACTTAGGGTGGGGCGCACCCCTCACCCCACGAGAGGGGGGTGGTTTAAAAATTTAGTGTTTCTGTTTTGCCTTATGTTCGTAAAATCAGTTTTTTTTTCATATTTATTGTGTGTATCTTGTTAAATTACATCTCATTTTAAAGCTTATTAAATTTACTATCTTTTGATACCACATACACTTACAAGTCAGAAGAAAAAAAGAGTTAATTTTAATGACTTAGAAAAAAAAACTTACTTTTTTGTCGTATCTTTTTTAGTTTTTTGTCATTAAAAAAAACCAAGTCGTTAATAATGATTTTTTTTCTTCTTAACTAGTAATATTTGAGTTTAGCTTTCGAACGATGCCAAATTTTACCCAGTAATTTCAATATTTAAAACAGATATCAAGTACAGAACAGGCAGCTGGTTAATCGCTTAACAAAGAAAGAGTGAGTTTGTTCATTATTAACTACATATTTCTTAGAATAACGGTAAATGAGATAGGTTCTGTACTTGATATCTGTTTTAAATATTGAAATTACTTAGTCCAGTAGTGGGACGGTGTTTTTAACGCAAAAGTTATGATAATTCTAAAGTTGTTTATTTTGACATATATCGTCAGGGACATGTTTATAGACACTTTTGCAACTTTTTAGAACTTTTCTACATCGGCGTTAGGTATTATTTAGGTATTTGCAACATCTCTTAATAAAATCAGCAATATAAAATTTAAGTGCAATATTTTGATTTCATCTGCCATTATACGTTAGCAGCTGTATATTTTATAGTTTTTAGAAATTTTAGATACTTGCTATACTGTTAGGTAAAAAATTGTTACTTATTTTAGCGATATTGAATTTAAGTTTCTAAAATTCATTGAATACGCTGTAAGACTATATAAAAATGTTGTAATAAAAATATTAGAAAAATGAAGGTTCAGCTTTCTTTGTAAATTACATTTTATGTCGCAGTGAGCCTAATACTGTATTAAAGTTATTAAAAATGAGTTGACTATTCTATGCCAACGCGTAAAGCTTTAATCCAAAAAATTAGAAAATTTTATTATAGGCTTTAGAAGAAAACAAAGAATTTATAAAAGCGCGCAATTTTCTAATAATTGCGGACAGGCGGCTATGTTAACCCAGCGCGAGCCTCGCGCTCGTCGCGTACCTACTCGTGTGTCCGTTCTCGATTACTTCCAGGTTTGCAGAAAATCTACTCACGCACGAGACGGTTACTTTATTGCAGGCTAGTACAGTTGATAATTGCATAGCTTCTAATGTCGCTTACGCGCTGTGATCGAAAGAAAACGTTACTTTTTAATACGTTTTATCAATTTTTGGAAAACTGGATTTCAAAATTATAAAATGTGTTTTTACATTTTCAGTCATATATTATTATGTATATATACATATTTTCTGATTCACAGCTGTTTTAAAATAATGGACAGAGTGATTGTTGTATCGAGTGAAATATTATTAATCATGTTTATGTCTTTAAAAATGTTTAGATAATACGTTTAAAAATATTCTATACTAATGTTTGTTTGCTTGAACGCGCTAATCTCAGGAACTACTGGTCTGATTTGAGAAATTCTTTCAGTGTTAGATAGCCCATTTATCGAGGAAGGCTATAGGCTATATATCATCACGCTAAGACCAATAGGAGCGGAGCACCAATGAAGAATGTTTAAAAATCGGAGGGATTTTTTTCCTATTGAGAGCTTCCGCTGCGTGCGCTGCGTAAACAGTTAAAGTTTCGCAAAAATCATGTATGACAGAATTGTTCCCCTTAAAAAGTTCTAAAAAAAGTCCGCGACAGCATATGTCTATCTTTTAAGGTTAGCTCACTATAACCTTTTTTATGCTAAACAAATTTGTTCTAAAATAATGCATTATTTGCGAAGGTATTTTTATAAACGTGATATTATTCCTTATCTAAATAAATACGTTATTCATCACAAGTATTTAATTTAAAACAAAATTGCCCTTTACATCATTCGATTTAAATGAATATCTTAGGAGATATCGCAGTTTTAAAATAACATCACAGCAAAATAATGATCGAGTACTGCGCGCACAATGTGCAAAGCCGGCGGGCAGTCATGAGGGGGAAGGGCGGTGGCCCCAGTTAGCTATCTACTTCTGCCGGAAGAAAACAAAACTAAAAATATAGTGTACGCAGAAGTACTTTAAAATAACATAAGTTTGTTTTTTTTTTGAGAATAATCTTTTTTTTTCTCGGAGGGAAATGCATACCCGCACCGTACCCGCCGTTGGCTAGACGGTATTTTTGAGAATAACCTACAATCTACATGATATAAGATTATAAGACCCAGTACTTACTCACTCACCTATATAAACGAAGTCGCGGGTTAAAGTTAGCCCAAAGTAACTATTCCACGCGGACGAAGTCGCGGGCGGAAGCTAGTCATATATATGAATTTCAGAACTCTATGTTTTATATTTGTGGCAGTAATCAAATCAAAAACGAAATTGTTCGAAAACGGGAAAGTAGCTACGCGCTGCAGTCGCTGCACTGATATTAGTCTTAATCAGTAATAAAGCATATGATTTTTATATGGGGTAAAAAAGGGATGTCTTATTTATGGACTTCATCTTGGAAAAGTAAGTAAAAAGGATTTCGAGCGCTTGGTATCCCCCAGTCAGTTAGGTGAGAGAAATGACAGGGCGAAGAATCTCTTGCATGAAAGACTAAACATTTATTTGCACCAAAACTTGTAGACCGTAAAATTTAATCTGGAGCCATATTAGTAATAAATTATTTCTTGACCCTGCCGAGATTAGCCGCCGTGATGAGAAGTCAGTTATCGAATCTTATAACTAACTTGTGCTTTTCGTGTAATGAAACACCCAACGGAATATTCAAGAAGGAGCAAATTAAATTCTCTATTCTAGACAGAATGACAATATGCAAAAAATACAATTATATGATGTAGTTAGTCATCATACAAGATTCAAAAACTGTGAAGAAACTTCTTATAACAATAAAATATAAATGAAAATTCCACATTTGACGTCACGCAGCATGTCGGATCTCTCTGTCCTACCGGTAATTTAAAACCTTAATAACTTTCTTGCTTTTAATGTTATAAAATAACTGAACTAAGTTATTTTTTAAAAAGAATTAAAAATTCAATATGCATCTTCCTATTGTGGTAGCATGGAGCCATCGCGGGCCAGCCGTATCGCTATACCCTTTGTACCTAAGAGGGGAAACGGTGGATACTTATTATGCCCTAACCACCCGGGCGGAAAGAGTGGTGCTCCAAAGTCAATTAGCTCAAGAGGGAGAGGCCAGTTCAATTCATCAATATTTATATCTCGAATAAGGCCCTATCTCTTTCTCCATTCTATGATGTAAAGGCCCGCAGGTATTCACAAGCGAGCGCTTCTAATTCAAGTTCCAAAATCGTTTAGATTGCTTAGACTACTATAGCAGTTCGCCTTCAGGACCAAAACTGGAAACCAATACGACTTCAGCGAGTTTTGAGACATGGCGACGTAATATCGCCGAAACTGTTCACAGCTGCGTTAGAGGATGTATTTCAGCTTTTGTAGGTATTAGAGAGGGCTCGGCTTCTACATGACTCACCTTCGTTTCACTAATGGTATTGTAGTTATAACTAAAACCATGGAAGATCTAGGCACAATTCCTGAAGACCTCTGTAGAGTTACCCAAAAAGTCGATCTTAAAGTGAACTTGGACAAGACTAGAATCATGTCGAATTCCCACGTACTCGTAGTTCCCACTCCTGTAAATATTGGAGGTTCTACTGTGAAAGTTGTTGACGAATATGTTTACCTGGAGCAATAGTCTAGCTCGGTAAGTTAAACTTCCAGAAAGAGATTAATCGACGAATCCAATTTGACTGGGCAGCGTTCGAAAGCTACAGCTACGCAGCATATTTTCGAACAATCTACCTAGATTGTTCCTCTCAATACTTGCGTGTTGCCATCTGCCAGTGGTGATGTACGGACCTGAGACGTGGTCTCTTACAAAGGACCTCAAAAGAAGACTTATGGTCACTCAAAGAGGAATGGAGTGAGCTGTGCTCGGGTTTTCTTTACTTTGTCAAAACAGAATGATGGGAACCGCAGGAAAATGAAAGCCAAATGCCTTAAGTAGCAGTGGTCAGTGGCCGTTGGGGTGGAAAGGTCCTCTAGTGGCGGCCGCGTGCCAGGAGACAGCGTTGGTGGGCACTTCACAAGGTGGGACTGAACATCTGGTAAAGTTTGCGAGAAACCGCTGGATACGAGAAACGCAGTAGCGATTCGATTTGGAGATCTTCGGGGAGGCAATCGTATGTCCAACAGAGAGCGTCTCTTAGCTTAAATGATGATGATGACTAACCACGCGTTTCTTCCCCATATTAGATTTTAATTAAGCCAGATGAAACGTTCATTTATAACAAATGCAGTGCAAGTCTCCTAGGATAAGTGCACTTCCTGACTTGAGGGTACCGGGTACTCTTCTAGACACTTGTTCAGCAATATACTGGTGAAATCTATCTCATTTTTCCTTCCTTCCTTCTTCCTTAACCACTTCGATGGCCACTTCGTCTTCGCCAGAAGCTGTAACATTCTTCATTTACTAAGAGCTGTTCTGATTTCAGAGTTCTTTGGTATACTTTAGAACTGAGGTATACGAAGTATATGAAGCTTTGGAGTTCAAGAAGAACTACAAAGTTTAGATTCCTAACAGAGATGAATTAGATAAGGACATCCCTGATCTCTTTAGGAAAACTAACTAGGTATGGTACACTGACGGCTCCAGAAGAGAAGGCAGAATAGGTGCAGGTGTTTTCGGAGTTATTGCGAAATACAGGAGAACTATGAGCTTGGGCGCACATGTCACCATATTTCAAGTAGAAATTTATGCCATCATCGACTGTGTTCACGCGAACAGTTCGAGTGAGAGTAAAACATTCTCATTCTGTTGGAGAGCCAGGCTGCTTTAAAGGCACTTGCTGCTGTAGAATTCAAGTCCAAAATCAACTTGAAGTGCACAAAGGCCTAGAATGAATTCGGGACCTCTGTAACGATTGCGTTCCAGGTCACTCCAATATCCGAGGCAATGAAATTGTCGACGAACTAACGAGGGCTGGCTCTGAGAATGCTCTCATCCGACTAAAACCAGCTTGTGGCGTTTCGAGGGGGATCAAAAACAGGGTCTTCAGGAAGTGGGTACAAACACAGGCCTGTCTCCAGTGGGGTCAGTGCCTATATAGGATTGCAATGCAAAACCTCCAACTAAGCAGATGCCAACCAAGGGCACTCACTAGAACCTTAACTGGTCATTATAAACTCAACAAACATCTGCACAGAATGGGCTTGACTAATTGTAGATTCTGAGGCGAGGATGATGAGCCACCAATTCACATACTTTGTGAGTACCATGCTTTTTTATTTATTTATATATATTTATATAAATAAGCGGATCGGCGGAGCGGCGGAGCGGCTTGAGGATCATCCTCCCGCTTCCTCTCCGCGGCCTCCTTCTGCGAGATTACGTCCTCACAGCCCCCCATTCCGCCTCGCTACCGAGCATGGTGGTGGCCATGCTCCGCGGCGAGGCGAAATGGGGGGCTGTCGCCTCCTTCTGCGAGGACGTCATCTTACAGAAGGAGAGGTCTCCGCCTCCCAGCGCAGCGTTGAGTTCGCTGCGCTGGCAGCTCTGGATGGACCTAGTTTGCCACCCATCAATACGAATGCTCCGTCTCCAAAGAGGGTTATTGATTACTTTACCGCTGTGAGCCTATTAAGAGACCATAGGCCTTAAAAAAGAGGATCTGTACAGATCGCTGTGGCTCGCTGGGGGACGCTCTTCGGCCGGCCAAGTCCTCCCTCGGAATGCAGATTATCTATCTACTGTATACTGTAACATTATTACTAATTCAGATGAAAACATTGCGATTCGCGACGAAATGATGAAAGTTCTTAAAAAAGAAATTCAGAAACTGTCAAATAGTACATCTAGGTTCAGTGGATATCGAACATTTGTATGGAACAGCTGATATTTTTCACGATTTCAAGATTAGTCCCATAGTAAGAGCGCTTGCGCACTTATACGTATTCGGTTCGTGTTCGATACGTGAAAAAACCGAACGGGAAATTTACGTCCTAACGTTTGCGTACTTATTCGTATTCGATTCGTGTTTGAGACGGTTGTGCGATAAACGTCAAGAAGGCGGGATCACTTCCTGTAGTTCCTGTTTTTAAAAAACTCACTGCAATTTAGTACTCATTTGGAACTATTTGATACCAAACATTATAATTTTGGTGGGTACCTGCTTAGCTTAGACAAAATCCGGCTTTCATTATCAAAATGATGGAATCATGCTCTAACATTAAAGTTACTAAGAATTTAATGTAACAGATTAAACCACAATTTAATACCTACCTCCAAAATTAATAGTAGTTTCTTTTAAAATCTAATATTTAAATTCTGATGGCACAAAAAAATTAATGGAAAAGGAACAAAAACAGTATGGAATATTTTACAAAAAAACAGACCAGTACAAATAGGTCTTATTGCTAAAAAGCAATTTCTTCCAGGCAACCTTGGGCCGATAGAATGAGACAGCATATTCAATAGGGGTAAGGGTACAGAACTAGGACTAAGGAAAGATTGTTATAATATGGGAATGGAATTACGAGCAAAAGTTCCAGCTTAATTAATTGATATTTGAATAAGCTGTAGGTGTTTTAACATTCCACTTCTAACATATGCTTTCCAGTATAAATTGCCATTTTATATTTAAAAAACCGGCCAAGCGCGAGTCGGACTCGCCCATGAAGGGTTCCGTAGGATTCAAACTATTCAGTTTAGAAAAAAAAATATATTAGAATCCTCAATATGATTTTTGAAGACCTCTCCATAGATACCCCACACGATTACTCGAAGTGAGAACTTACGGATCGAACACGAACCGAATACGTATGAGTGTTCAAGCGTCCATACAATCACTAGGACCGGCCAAACCGGATCAAAACCGAACACGAATCGAATACGAACCGAATACGTATGAGTGCGCAAGCGCCCTAAAAGTTGTGTTTGTGTTCCTTGTCGTAACATCTTATGCTTTCAATTTGTGTATGGTTGAAATTAATAGTACCTAATGAAAATAATAATTATATCTGCCAGTTCGTATTCTGTTTTCAAAAAACTGGAACCGGGACCGGTTTTGTATGCTCTAGATACAATGCAGATGTAAATTTTTATCTAAATGATATCAATATTATTGATTACATTAGACGATGTTATTTGTTACAGTTACTATCAAGCTTCCAATTCTGGAGACGCATTTTTGAATAATAATTCAGAAGTTAACCTGGAATTCAAACACGAATATGCGAATTATTTTCTACTGTTGCCAATTTAAAATATTTTTAAATAACTCGCATTCAGTGTTGTCATTAAAAACAAATTCCCGCGAACCACGTTTCGCCATAATAAGGTTTAACGCAATAATAAAAATTGACGTCAATAATCAAGATAAAAATTAATCTTCTATAAGAGGTTGGAACAAATTACCTACATGCAGTCAGCCAAATTTCTTCAAAATCGGTTAAGTAGTTTCGAAGTTTCCCACATTCCGTGTATTCTGTGACGAGTGAGTAGTACCCACGCGATACAGAATGCACGTAATGAATATTCAAAAATAGTGAATTTGTATTCCAATATTACGATTTCGAATTTGAATTCTATTATTTCAAAAATGCGTCTCCGACAATGCTATGTGAGGCTAGCCTATGCATTTGTGCACGCTAAAACGTAGCTTACGCGGACATCCGATAGTTTTTTGTTGCGCGGAGCGGTGCGTGCGCTATTTGTGCCTGCGCGCGGTGCCGCGCTCGCTTGTAGGTCACTTTATTCGTATAACTTAATATCTGTTATAATTTATTTTGCAAAGATGCTACACTTCTAATTTTTTGCGTAGTTATAAATAGCATTATTGTGATGAAGTGGTATTATCTTTAAAAACTTAAATACAATATTAGACCAAATATGACAATAAAACTAAATTACTAAGAATGCATAAATTCTAGATTTCTAATCTTTTATAAGGAAATTCGGTAGTAAGTTTTATTACTGTTTTCCCAATATCAGAAACTTAAATTTTATATTGACAAAGTTATAAGCATTTTTAAGTTTCGGTATGAAGCAGGTACATAAAATTTCTAAAAACTTAATACTATTATGATATCATTATTTCATACTAGATCCTGTATATTTCTTCAACTTAAATATTATAATCACAGATTTTTTTACGAATTATATAAATACCTAAATTTTACCTAAAGCAGCCATTAAAATTTTCTAACTTTTTGCAAAATAACTCTTAAATATCTATTACATAAAATATCAAAAATTTGGAAACTTTAAGAATTTCATAACTGAAACTTCTTCCACTACTGGACTATACTGGGTAAAATTTGGCATCGTTTGAAAGCTAAACTCAAATATTACTAGTTAAGAAGAAAAAAAATCATTGTTAACGACTTGGTTTTTTTTAATGATAAAAAACTATAAAAGATACGACAAAAAAGTAAGTTTTTTTTTCTAAGTCATTAAAATTAACTCTTTTTTTCTTCTGACTTGTAAGTGTATGTGGTATCAAAAGATAGTAAATTTAATAAGCTTTAAAATGAGATGTAATTTAACAAGATACACACAATAAATATGAAAAAAAAACTGATTTTACGAACATAAGGCAAAACAGAAACACTAAATTTTTAAACCACCCCCCTCTCGTGGGGTGAGGGGTGCGCCCCACCCTAAGTTGATTTTTGTCGATGAAATTTAATGTATATCACGTAGGTTAAGTATCAAAAGACCCAACCCTAACACCCTGTATAGTGTAAGAGAGGAAGACAGAACATAGTAGCTGCGCATGACATGTCTATTGAACTAAAGAGTGCGCAAGATTTTTGTATGCATATGTCAGAAATTATTTCGAAATAATCAAGTCGAACATGTGCAACATATTATTGCGATATTTCTCAGAAAATAATCATAAAAAACCAACTAACTGTATAAACTTATCTAAGTATAAAAGTTCCTATTTAACTACAAAGTTACGGTTCTCAGTTTTTCCCTAACATAATATGCTGTAAGACGTTGCGTCTTGCCTTGAGTTAAATAGGTTTTGATTTTGAATAGGTTTTGATTCCCTTGTGAAATTGCAAAATATGCGAAAAATATGACGTACGGTCATCTCTTCACCGGAGGGAGACTCTGTACCAGGGTCGTCTGCTTGGGTACCTCCGTATTACCTATTTCTGCCGCAAAGCAGCAGTGCTTGCATTGCTGTTCCGGTTTGAAGGGTAAGATATAATATAATAATATAATAAACGTTTATTTCAGGTGACTAGACCCATACAAAATAAATTACAATTTTTGGAAAATAAAATTAAAATAACATTATAGATAAAATAAAATTAAAATAAATACATTTTAAAATTCCCCATGTCAAAATTAATTTTATATAATAATAATAATAATGTCGTTATTAAAATAAATAATTAAATGGCCATAATCTGATGTAAATAAGATACAAAACATACAAACAAAATATGAGACAGGTACCAAGCATGACCACATTACTTGCGGTTCGGGTCCCGGTGGAAGCGCCGCCATCGCTGCGGGAAGTCGCCGCTCTCCTCTGCGACTAACGCAAGAATCGAGTTCCCAGTGCTACGGACCCTGTCCCAGAAGGACGCCACGCGTGACCTTATCACCGCAAAGAAGTCGGGCACCCGCGCCTCGGCGAACATTGCCGACGCGCTACAGTATCTAGGTTTTTTCATCACTATTCGAAAAGCGTCATTATATTGAACTCGAAATGAGTTTATAGCCTTTCGAGTATATTTGACCCACAGTTGACTCGTATAGAACCCTAAACAGTACGCGTTAAATAGTGTAATTTTACTGCCTCTGTACAGCTGCTAAACTTACGAGCTATCATGTTACATCGAACCGCGAGTGCCCGGCGTTCTCGCTCGATGTCAGCGTCATCCCTTGGATCCTCAGTGAGGATGTGGCCAAGGTACTTGAACCGCTGCACCCTTCGAATCACTGCACCGCCCATAAAAACATCTGGTACTCTCTCGGGCCCCTTCCCAGACCTAAATACCAAAAGTTCGGTCTTCGCTACATTATAATAGGTTGGGGAAAAAGTTTCTTCGCATTTTTTAAGAAAATTCAAAACATTTTTTAATATAGTTTATTTACATTTAACTAAAGTATGTAGGTACCATTTTGTTCGATAACTTTTTGCCATCTTGTAAGTAGGGACATGATCCCATTGCTATAGAAATTTTGGGACTTCTGGTCAAAATACCGCGACAAGTGGTTTTGGCAGTCCTCTCGTGATGTTAACCTGACACTGCCTAAAGAATTCTGAAGAGACCGAAACAGGTGGAAATTTGAAGGTGCAAGGTCAGGACTATACGGCGGATGCATTAACACCTCCCAGCCAAACTCTCTTAATTTTTGCTGAGTGGCTAAAGATGTGTGAGGTCTAGCGTTATCATGATGAAAAACCACACCCCTTCTGTTGATTAATTCCGGCCGCTTTCTCTCAACTTCTTGCTTTAATCTCATCAGTTGTTCGCAGTAGAGTTCAGAATCGATGGTCCTGCCTGGTAGTAACAGCTCATAATGAATAAGGCCCTTCCAATCCCATCACACACACAGCATCACCTTGTTGCGAGTTAACCCGGGTTTCGCCACAGTCTGTGAAGCCTGACCGGCCTTTGACCACGACCTTTTTCGCACGTTCTTGTCGTACGTGATCCACTTTTCATCACCAGTTATCAGCTTCTTCAAAAATGGTTCGGTTTCATTACGTCGTAATAAAGAATCACAAATGAGTACACGGTTCATTAGGTTTCTTTCAGTGAGCTCGTGAGGTACCCAAATGTCGAGCTTTTTTGTGTACCCAGTTTTTTTCAAATGCGCCAAAACTGTTTTGTGGTCAATTCCCAGTTCTTCAGCTACGTCGTAACTACTGACATGCCGATCTTGCTCCACTTTTTCAAAAATGGCATCCATTTTATCTGTAATAGGGCGACCAGAGCGACGTGCATCTTTGACATCAAAATTTCCGGATTGAAAACGCTTAAACCAAATTTGTGCTACTCTCACAGACACTGCACTAGGTCCATAAACATCGCAAATTTTTTTCGCGGCTTGCGTTGCATTTTTACCTTTTTTGTAGTAAAATTTTAAAATGTTTCTAATGAAGTGAATGAGTGAGTGAATCTAATGAAGAAATTTTAAAATTTTAAAATTTCTTCATTAGATTCACTCATCTTGGCGGTACGAAAAACAAATGAAAATCACACATTTTCCTAATTTGAATTTGGAATTATGTTCTTTAAAATTTAAACTTTCAATCATACCAAAACCAGCCAGATACAAATAGTATAGCCAAAGAGATTTTATTAGAAGTTTATACATACTATAATGCGAAAAGACTTTTTCCCCAACCTAATACTTAAGACCGTGCTTTGCTGCATATTTTTCGCAAATTAAAAGGAGTTTCCTAAGAGCGTTTATGGAGGGGCTGAGCAGCACCATGTCATCGGCATAGCTCAGGTTGTTCACTGCTACACCTCCTAGGTGGCAACCGATGCCAGAGCTACTCAGCTCCTCGATGAGGTCATTAATATATAGGTTGAAAAGGGTCGGAGAGCCCAGTCCTCCCTGGCGCACGCCGCTTTCTAACCTGTAGACGTTAGAGGTCGAGTCGCCCCACCTAACAAAGTTAGTTTGGCGTTGGTACCAGTATCTCAACAGAGCCACTACCTCGCCAGGTACTGTAGTTGCTTCAAGTTTATCCCACAAGATGTTATAGTTAACTAGATCGAATGCTTTGCTGAGGTCTAGGAAGCAGGCGTAAACCGAAGTGTCCCTACTGACGTAATAATTCACTACATGTTTCAAGCTGACGATGGCGGAATCCGTTGAGAGACCGGGACGAAAGCCAAACTGCGCGTCGTTTATATCAAAATTCAGCAACTCGGGTTGAATGAGCCGTTCAAGCACCTTGCCCAGTATTGTTCCCAGTGTGATCGGTCGATAGTTCCCCGCAGAACCAAGGTCACCCGTTTTATTTTTTATGATCGGCACAACTATCGCTTTCATTAAAGATTCCGGCAAATAGCTGTATTTTAAACATAGGTTGTAGAAAATGCTAAGTCGTTTATATAAGGGTTCGCCTGCGCAGAGAACGTGCTCGATGCTTAACCCGTCATGGCCAGGTGACTTACCCTTCATCATTGCGGTCACCGCTTCGCGCACTTGCTCAGTTGTAAACTGCAAAGCCGGTCGCCTGCCCTCGGCAGTGAATGTTGGCGGCGGCTGTGGAGGTGACCGCGACGGCGGCGGAGTCCGTGTTGCATCAAGCACGGTCTCTGCCCCGGCCTCTACCACTTGAAGCGGGTCGACCTTGAATCTTTGAGAAAACATATTGGCTATGTCACTGGGATATTGTAGGCCCTCAACGGACACGGGTAGACTTTGCTTTCCATTCATCTTTTTAGTCTCGTTCCAGAATTTTGAGAAGTTTTTATTTTTTCTATGTGTAGCTAAAATGTTAAATTTAATACTATCTGCATTTTTTGGCACCATTTAAGTCTACTTTTAAAAATATTCCGACTTGTTGTCATGTTATCATAGTCTACCCCAGCCCGTGGCTGGCCCGCAGTCATCCAGCACCGAAACCTCAGACTCGCCTCCTGATGAGCCTCCCGCACATGAAAATTCCATCCAGGTACATTATTTCGTCTTCGGCGTCCACCCGAACCCGAACGCACGGTCAATTTAGCCGCCTTTTGTAAACAATCGACCAGGCCTAAATATAATTTATCGATATGCGATTTAAAGTTACCGTCATTACATTCACTCACACAACCACATTGATTATCACATACACACACACCTAATGAATTTAATGATATATTACAATGTATAAAATAAGCGTCACATTGACTAGTGTCCCTTCTACCCCAAGTTACACCCCTGTCAATGAGCGAGCCCTCAGCCGTAAGCAGGGTCATGGGCGCGCATCTCACATCACATTGTATACACAATGGGAAATGATCCGACCAAGTGACATCAAGCATTACATTCGCTGACACGACGGTGTTCCATGCAGATTGAGTAGTCACACAATGGTCCAACCACCGCCATGCCCCGTTTGCCTCACTAATAAAAGTGTACGAGTCACCTCGCATTAATTTCATATCGGCACACTCCCACAGCTGATCATTACAAAAAAGGGATAATTGATACCCAAAGCTAGCGTTCGGGTGTGCATTAAAATCTCCCAAAAGATAAGCTGTATGTACATTACACTCGTCTATTATCGCATTTACGTTACTTAATACATTGGTAAACTCAATAAGATTGTCAGGGTGGTCGGTAGGCATGTAAATGCTAAACACCAAAAAATTAAAGCTATCGTTACCTATTTTAATTGCAGCTATTCTGTCACTGGTACAGTCTATCACAGATACATTTGGAAATTTGGTTTTCCTCCACAGAAGGGCCACGCCCCCATATGGTCTACCTCTTAACACTCCTGCCGAGGTATCTACCGAAGACTTTGCGAAATAACAAAAGTCATTGCTTATTTCATTTACAAAATTTAAATCGTGTGGCAGGAGCCAAGTCTCCTGTAAGGCTACGATGTCTTGTGACAGACAAAGTTCCCTGACATGCACTACTGCTCTCTTTAAGTTTTTACAGTTATAAGTTACCATGTTAATCCGTCTATCCATTATGATTACCGAAAATAGCATTCTGAGCTTTACGCTCTCTGTACTTACGGAATACAAGGCCCTGCGGCCAAAAGTCTGACTCTAAAAATATATAATTTTACTAACAGGTATAATAATTTTAAACGAATTAAAACTAGTCTCAATATTTTGTTTCAGTAATTCAATTTTCAAGCATTTCTTTCAAGATATGGTAGTGAAATTACTGGGTACCGTGACTTTATGTCTGGTGTCACAAGTTGGCAACGTACACTGTGGTTCTGTTCTGTGGGGATTGCAGTTTTGCTGCGAATCTCATAGGAGCCACATGTTACCACTTACGAGTACTATCAGTTGTTACCGGTTACCTATTGAAACGCATAACGTTTTTCGTCATAAACTAAAAATGCATAATGTTAATTGCCATAATCGTCACTTGCCATAAGTCTCTATATCATAACTTTATAACGCATAATATTATAAGGCCGAAATATGTAAGGCATAACCATGAAAAGGCATAATTTGAATGAGCATAAGTACACAAAAGGCGTAATTTATGTTTGCCATAATATTTCAAAGGCATAATATTCAAAAGACATACATTTGAAAAGCATAACTGACAAAATCCATAAATCCAAAGCGAACTCATTCACCATAATTTCAAAAAGCAAACACTTGCTATACAACAGATTAAGTTTATTGTCTTATGTTTAAATTATTTACTATTGTTTTTTTTAAATCTTAATTATTAAGAAATATTATAAAAATACTAAATAAAAAAGCTCTAATTTACGATTTATATTAAGAATTCACGTAATAATATTAATATATTATATCATTTTGCATACATGCAGCATGTATGCAGCCGGCATGCAACATGCATGCAAGCATGCAGTCATGCAGCAGACATGCAGCATGCATGCAGACATGCAGAATAAATGCAGGCACGCAAGCTGGCATATGTTGAAGCCTTTACATAATAATTATTTATGACACAAAAGTGCCGAAAGCAGGTCATTACCGAATAAGTGCCACAGTGAAAAAACGAAAGCAGCGAGTGTTTTCAGAGGCACGCATTCGTAGAGACCTTTTATGCTCACGTATCGTACAACATTTTTCAATTCTTTTGCGAGTAAATAAAAGAAAACTATTAATAAGAAAATAATTATGATATTATATTGTTTGGTTTTATTAGCTTTATAATTACAAATTAAAGCGGGTTTATTTGTGAATAAAAAAAATCCACCATATTTCATTCTACTCCATGCTGCATGGACGAATTTATAAAAAAAAAGAAAAAAAACTTTGCTGCACGTGTAAAATAAAGGATTTACATAGTGTTCTACCGCACAGTCCTATAAAGGGTGACTTTCGGTAATATATATACACAAATAAAGACTACTCTACGAGCAACTGCATTGAAAAATTGTATTCATGTTAAGCGAAGAAAGGTTGTAAACTTGTAACATTATATCGATTCCTAGCACATGTTACGGCTGTCTTTAATAGGATCTCGCTTGCATGCCACTCAGCAAAATGGCGATATGCCAGAAGCTCTATCAGGCAGAAGTTAGATTAGGCAAAGTGACAGAAATCGTGCACTCACACAAAAATTTCTCTCCTAATAAGATGCCTCGTTATGCTAATAAAAAAGAATCGCTTTTCTTCGAATGTATTAGATTTACCAAAAAAAGATCATTTTATACAAACATGTTTGATGTTGTAGTTGGAAATGTTTCAGATTTTATTTCAACTTTATCAGAAAGTAATCCAGACATGCCACCGTGAACCAAATTATATGATGAAGTTTGAGTTTAGTAATGCTTTTTAATGTCATGATTTTTTCAGCCTTTACATAAGTATTTGCTTTTATTTGTATTTTATTTAAATATTTCGTATTATGCACAAGTTTTAGTATATAAGGTCTCTCATTTGTTTTTATTCTCGCTTAAATGACCAAAGCGGAAAACGTGTGTAATACTTAACCGATATTATAATTTTTATTTCAGGACTGTATTTTTTCGACATTTTTCAATAACAAAACATTGCATATTTATGCACAAAAGTTTTATTATATAGACATAGATAGATAAATATGAAATGATTTTATTTCTCTATTAATCCCGACTGCAGGCACTCAAAATTCACTTAAAATAAAATGTTAGTTAGATAAACTATTTCCTTCTCAGAAAATGGCTTCAGGAAGAGGCATTAGCCAAAGTCAGTGGTAGAGCTCCGTCTTTGTTGAAAGTTTTGTTCAAATCTTATTGGGGTCAATTCCTACGTGGCGGTCTTATGCAGTTCGTCAATATAATGTTACGGTAAGTGCTTTTATAGTTTTATAATGAGTAAAACTAAGTTAGCAAACATTAATAAACATTATAGGTATATTCTGTCGGCATATACAATTAGTTCGTTCAAATTATTTGTAAATGGACCGAACGCATCGCGATCAGACGTGATTAGATTCATCTATTCTATACTAATATTATAAAGCAGAAGAGTTTGTGTGTTTGTTTGGTTGAACGCGTTAACACTGGTTCCTATTGAAAAATTCTTTTAGCATTGGAAAGTCCATTCATCGCGGAATGGCTTATAGGCTATGTATAACATGGCGCTTCGGCCAAGCTGAATGTCACGCAAGCAAAGCCACTCTATATTATGTCTGATGACTTGTCTCTTAATTAGAAATAAGTTTCAAACCGTTTATGTAAAATTTATGTGACGATTTCATATACTTACCCTTAGATTTTCGATGACATGAGTACTTAGTTATGGTAATTTGTTAAAAGTACAACTATGAATACCACACCTTTTCTACCTCATTACTAACATTATAACGTAAAGAACAGAGATAGTTTACAATAAAAATACTATTACATTAAAAATTACATTCAGTTCCACAAATTTGTAGCCTCCAAATTACTCGGAACGTCTTCTTCAGCGAATACGAATCGGTGATATTTCTTTTTTTTTTGCAAAAATTGCACCTGCAACTACATCTTATTTTTAACGCAGATCTCTAATACCCCTGCTCTTTGCACAACTGCTGCAGTTTTGGTCAGTTAACTCCACCATGTCGAGGGAAACGGCTATAATGTACGCAGTGGGCATGTTCGCGAGCAATTGGATTGGTTCCATTTGCAACCATCATGGAAACTTGAACTGTCACCAAGTAGGCATGGCGTGTCGCATTGCTACGAGTGCACTCATATATAGAAAGGTACAACCAAGGAACATATAAATATAGTATTAATAATAGCTTTACTACGACATATGTTTTTAAGCTGAGCACACACAGGCATTAAGAATATCTAATTGTTATCGAGGTATTTACAGGCAATCTCATTTTTATGCAATTTTGATTTTGTTACATTGAGAAACGAAAAATATTTATAAAACCGATGTTTACGATTCCCATAGTTTACCTACTACTACGCGATCTACTATCACGAGGTAGGTATTTGACTTAACTTATGCTGGGCTTCAACTCAAAGGAATCCGACTTAGGATTACAAATGTTCAATTTGAATGAAATGGTGGTTTAAGTCAACATTAATATTGATATTATTAAGTATGTTACGAATTTAAGAGTAAAGTCGAATAATAATTAATATGAGGAACATTGCCATGTATGAAGTATGAATAATGCCTTAAATGCACTTACACATTCCTAACCCCCATTGCAGTGTATGAATAATGAACGAGGCTAGTTTTTAAGCTAGGATAGCAAGTAAGTGTTAGTAAGATAGCAAGTAAGTGTTAGTAAGATAGCAAGTTAGTAGCTCCGGTTTCGAGTTTACAGAACTAGCTTCTTTTCTAGGCTTGTAATTTAGTGAGTCAACTACTTAGTATGATCTCAAGATATGATAATTTTATACGATAGGATTATATTTGAAAGTTTATAGTACCCCTCATCCAATCGACTTTACTATTCTAACATGTGTACAACAAAAACGAATTTCTTTCATAAAATCGTTGTTCATGTTAATTTTGTAAATTTTAGCTGATGCGTCTAAACAATGCTTCGTTGGGGGAAACCGCCGCTGGAAAAGTGGTGAATATATTATCTAATGATATGCAAAGGTTCGATATCACTTTCCAATTCCTGAACTATTTGTGGATCATTCCAATTCAGTTGGCAGTCATTAGCTACTTTGGCTACAAGGAAGCAGGAGTGGCAGCTCTTATAGGGCTGGTCGCTTTGGTCATCATTGTATTGCCTATCCAAGGTGAATATTTACTAAGAAAACTTCTAATGGTATTGTATCTTTTTTCGTAACCTATTAATAGACATGTGAATAGTCAGACAGGCACTGAAACTATACTGAAAAAACTACATCAAAATCACTAGATCAATATCACTGATGTTTCGTTAGATGATCGTTTATCTGGTCTGGGATTGTTTTATAATTATAGTACTAACATATTATAAATCATGCTCCAAACTCCAAACTTTATTCATAATACTTAACACCTAAATGTACACCAATATGATGCAATAAAGTTTATGACTATGACTATGAACAATCTTAGTTTGAACTTGATGCCTGCCTGTCTCTGTTTATTAGACATAACACAAGCACAGAATAGATAATAGTACTACGTACAGAACGGCCACTCACCTCCCCGCACTCATTTCAAATACCTCGTCCTACCCGGCACTTCGCTGTAGACATCACTGATACGTAAACAAGGGCGCGCGCGATCGCTCGGACGAGTAGACGCGAGCGCCGGGCGATAACAGAGACAGCGCTATGCGGGTGAAAGAGAAGGCAGTCGCTGCATTTCCCGCGTCATTTCGATTGATAACCGCTCACTCAGCCCTACTAGATTCCACGCACACATTTGCGCGTGTACGAACGTCATTTGTTTAAGTAGTAGTAATAGGTAATTGATTTGCGAACGTTGTATGGAGTGTCCGGGGTGTGACACAAGTGAAAGAGTATTAGGTTGAAACAAAGACTATGTTTGTATTATGACTGAATAGGTTTATTTATTACACCAGAGGGCCTATTACCGATCTCATGGTTTTGCAAATGATATCATAGTGCAAAACGAAAAATACTATTTCCGGTCAGATTTTTGATCATTTGTTCATTATTTAATGATGACATCATTGAAATTATGCCATAGTGATGATATCATTGGAGATCGGTAATACGAAATGCAGCATTTCATGACCTCTTTTTCCCAAATTTATACCATGTCATACGATGAAAGATCCATAATTGGCCTGCTGATTCCTTGAGCTTTATGTAATCTTACATTAAATTTGATGACTAGATAATAATTGTAAAAGTTAACAGAATTTAATTTATTTTGAATCGATGTATACCAGCTGATCTATTTACTCTATTTACTTGACTTCTGTTATATTTTTACTAAAAACTTTTAGTAAGTATTTCTAGTATAGAATATTGTTTTATTGGTCTTATTGTTTATTTTTAGGAGTACTTGGCCGCACAATCGGCAAGTTAAGATCACGTGTTGCAGGTAAAACGGATGATAGGATTAAAGTTATGACTGAAGTAATAAGCGGGATACAGGTGAGTACTTAGCTCACAATCTATATAAAAGCGAAATACCACTCACTGATTAATCACGAAATCTCAAAATCTATAACACCTACAAACTTGAAATTTGGCAGATAGGTTCCTTATAAGGTGTAGACATCCGCTAAGAACGGATTTTACGAAACTCCACCCCTAAAGGGGTAAAACGGGGGTTGGAAGTTTGTATTAGTATAGATATAACTAAGAAAGCGTTGAATTCTTTTAAGGCGAAACGTAGTTAGTAGTCTATATATTATTATAAACTCGTTTATTCAAATTGCATTATTCTTTTGCATGTCAAAGAAGATACGCCAATGGCTCACAAGTTTGCGACGAAAGACCTTGTGCTGGAAAGAACCGCATGAGCAATATTTTTGTCCTGTATTGTTACAGAGTCGTCAATTAAACAATATTATATTTTTGTTATTAATGGCATTAATATAACCTGATCATCAGTCATGATAAGGCCGAATGTGGAATCGAGCATCTTGCAGAATCCTTAGCCACAACAGGCGACAGATGAACTGATTATTAAGTTTAGATAAAATTATTTATCAAAACTCTAATGGTCGCGACATATCGATACTGTTATAAGATTAGTGATATTGATAGTATATTCAACCGGTCTACTACTCACCATATTTAAAACAGCAAATATTTTTTCCTCTAAAATCAGCGATAAGGTCGCCTTTACCTACAATAGGTATAGGTACTTATAAGATACTTTACTGTGAATGTTTTGTTTTAAAGTGTGCAATAAATATTTATCTATCTGTCAACCCGAAAATGTAAACCACCAGAGACGCTGTTTAATGTTTGTATTTTGATTTTAATATACCAAAAAAGTTACCACTTATGTTTAGGTATGTCAAATTCGACAAGTTTTGTTAACATTAAAATTATTTTTATCAATTAAAGAATCATTGAGATAGTGAGAGAGATAATTACTGTTTAGAGACAAGAAAATTAGGCTAGATGAATGAAAAAAAATGCTTTAATAGAAGCTCATTCATATAATAAACAAAAAGAAAAAATCGGTTTTTGAATAACTATAAAAACAACAAATATATAAGGTATTAAAGATTTTTCTCCATCTCTATCTAGGAAAACAGCAATTTAAATGGAGTTTATATGGCCGTACTCAACAATGACGTCACGGTTGATGTCGGATCTCTCTGTCTCATCGCTTCCAAATTAACAGTTTAAAATGCTTGTATCTCTTGTATTTCTAAGCCGATTTGAATTCTACTTCCTACTGAATTTTAATATTTTATGACGAGATGTAACATTAGAATTCAGTTATCATCCCAATTTATTAAGATCGTATATCGAGTGTTAATATGTTAGATTATATTTACACAAAGTCTCTAGGATGCTTGATTCCCATATTCGCCAGTAATAAAAATAACACGAATTTTCGAGGTGAAAAAAATATTTGTTACGGAACAAATTGTTGTAATATGGTTTATCACGCAGTTATTTTTAAATATGAGGATGTTTTTTTATGCTATAAGATTAAACTTCTAGTTAAACTATACGCCTAATGGAACTTTACTTTTGGGTTACATTTAATTTTTACTTTAACGTTTCTTTTTTTCAATAGGTTATTAAAATGTACGCCTGGGAGATACCATTCCAGAAAGTTGTAGGACAGAAGCGGATCGACGAGCTAAAGGAAATCACCATAGCACAACGACTGAGATATATCTCTTTGGGATTTAACATTTATTCGGAGCGTACTGCTATTTTCCTAACCCTCCTGGTGTACATTCTTCTTGGGAATGTAATGTCTGCTAATGTTGTAAGTATTGACTTGTTATTACTTGCAACCATATCAATAGCTGATCGCACAACAAGGGTTGAAAGTGAATAGTATCATATCAAAAGAGTATCACTATTAAACGCATGAGTATAGCGAGGGCGTCCTTAGTTAGAGTATCATATCGCTAACTGTCCTAGGGTGGAGAAGTTTGTAGGAATGTGGTAATTTAAAAAATGTTTCATGTTTCTTTGCTACTACCTACTTACTTTGGAAACGATTTACCAACAGTCGATTGGTCCATGAACCGTTGGTCAACATTATCTTTAAATCATAAATTTGTATCACCCAAAGTTTTTTTTTACCCACGAACGTTTCGCAAAAATAACTTTACGTTAGTGAACATTTAACCAATAGAATTTATGACCAATAATAACTTTTCACACTAAGAACGTTTGGCCCATAGACTGTTTCCCAACAGAACGGTACGTCAGTGAGTGTTTAACCAACCAACCAATAACCAACCATGAACTTTTTGCAAAGTTATAAAAACATTCCTTCCTGAGTATGTAAATATCCACTGGTTTGGTAAATAATGCTACTTAGTTTTTAATGTTTCATTTTATTATTGTTCTTGTTACTTAATAATCAAAACTACCTATTTAATTGTCAGTTTAATACAAGGCTTTATCAGTTTACTTTATGAACAAAAATAAAATAGACACCGGGACAGGTGAAAGTAAATAAATGCTGGTAAAAATAACTTAAAAATATGATAGATTTAAAATAAGTGGCCGTTACACACTACACACAAAGCCTTTCTTTAATGTTTAACGCAAACAGTAATTAAATGACTTAATAGCTTTTACAAAAAGTTCATGGGAAAAAATGTCAAGAGATACTGTTGTTAAGCATCGACTGACATACCGTTCTGTTAGGGTACAGTCCTTGGGCCAAATGTTCTTAGGATGAAAGTAATTAGCCACAACATACATTCTGTTGGTTAAGCATTCACTGACGTCACGATTTCCCTTTCATTTCTTTGTAAATAGATAAAGATAAAATTGTTCTAGAGTGATGGAGAAGTTTGTAATAAAAAAGTGTTTCACGTTTCTGTGCTATTACCTACTTACTTTGGAAATTAAAAACGGTTTACCAATAATAATCGATTGGTCCATGAACCATTGGTCAACATTATCTTTAAACCATAAATTTTTCACCCAACATTAAAGTTATGTTGGCGAAACTTTGGTAAGTGAAAAGCTCTTTGAAATCGCTTCGCTTGCCTGGAGGATTGCACGGATGTGGACACATACAATGGCAGGGATGTGGAAACTGTCCTTACGGTGGGTTCGAAGTTTTTCAAACCAAGCCGTACCAAGCAAAAAAGCAAGATCTCAGAGCCGACAATTAAGCTGATGGAGAAAAGGCATGGGATGGGTCTGCAGACTTCTGATGATGCTCGTCGGCGACTCAACAAACAGATCACGAAGTCTCTGACTCGCGACATACGCCGATTTACTATGGAATGTATTAAAGAAGCCATCGAGCGGAACAAGGGCTCCAAAGTGTTCGCAAGAAATCTGTCACTCGGCCAGAGTCTACTGACGAAGCTGAAGACAGAGGACGGCAGAGTCGTTACGTCCCGACCAGAGCTTATGGCTGAAATCGAACGCTTCTATGGACAGCATTACACAACATTGCAGGCACCTGTCATTCAGGCTACAGATCCTAGAGCCAAATGATGCGGCATTATACCGAAGACATCCCGGACGTCAGCCTTTACGAGATTAGTGTGGCTCTCAAACAGCTAAAAACAACAAGGCGCCGGGTGATGATCGAGTTACAGCTAAGCTGGGTGGACTACTAGTCCGGAAAGCGTTGCAGGGGCTATTTAACTCCATCATATTCGAGGGCAAAACGCCTAAGGCATGGCACAGGGGCGTGGTGGCACTTTTCTTCAAAAAGAGCGACAGCGCCCAGTTGAAGAACTACAGACCCATCACGCTCCTGAGTCATGATGTATACAAGCTGTTCTCGATAGCCGTCACGAATCGTTTCGCGCGCAGGTTTGACGACTTCCAACCTCCCGAACAAGCCGGATTCCGTAAAGGCTATAGTACCATAGATCACACTCATACCCTGCGGCAAGTTATTCAGAAGACCGAGGAGTATAATCTGCCACTATGCTTGGCGTTGGTGGACTATGAGAAAGCCTTTGATTCTGTCGAGACCTGGGCTGTGCTTAGATCACTCCAGAGGTGCCAAATAGACTACCAGTACATCCAAGTGTTGCAGTAATTGTACGAAAACGCCACTATGTCAGTCCGCCTTCAGGACCAAAACTCGAAACCAATTATACGACTTTAACTAGGTGTGAGACAGGGTGATGTAATATCGCTGAAACTGTTCACAGCTGCGTTGGAGGATGTATTTAAGCTTTTGGCCTGGAGGGGACTCGGCATCAACATAAACGGCGAGTACATGACTCACCTTCGTTTTGCTGATGATATCGTAGTCATGGCTGAGACCGTGGAAGATCTAGGCACAATGTTCGAAGACCTCTGTAGCGTTTCCCAACAAGTGGGTTTTAAAACGAACATGGACAAGACCAAAATCATGGTGAATTCCCATGTAGTACCCACTGCTGTGAACGTTGGAGGCTCTACACTTGAAGTTGTTGACGAATATGTTTACCTGGGGCAAAATAGTCCAGCTCGGTAAGTCCAATTTCCAGAAAGAGGTAAATCGACGAATCCAACTCGGCTGGGCAACGTTCGGGAAGCTTCGCAGCATATTCTCGGCCAATCTACCGCAGTGTTTTAAGACGAAAGTCTTCAATTCGTGCGTGTTGCCAGTGATGACATACGGAACCGAGACGTGGCGGTTTACAATGGGTCTCATCAGAAGGCTTAATGTCACTCAAAAGGCAATGGAGAGGGCTATGCTTGGTTTCTCTAAGCGATCGCATCAGAAATGAAGAGATTCGTAGAATAACTAGAGTCACCGACATAGCCCAAAAAATTGCAAACCTTAAGTGGCAGTGGGCAGGACACATAGCTCGCAGGACAGACGGCCGTTGAGGTGGAAAGGTCCTCGAGTGGCGGCCGCGTACCGGGGGACGCAGCGTTGGTAGGCCCCCCACAAGATGGACCGACGATCTGGTGAAGGTTGCGGGACACAGCTGGATGCGGGAGGCGCAGGACCGATCAGTTTGGAGATCCCTGGGGAAGGCCTATGTCCAACAGTGGGAGTTTCTTGGCTGAAATGATGATGATGATGAACTATACCTACACCTTTGTTAATATCAGTCACTTTCCTCCCTTGGTGAAAAATTTTACTATTTCTGCTGAAGATTCAAAAATAAATGATGGCCTTACTGATGATTACAGATATACCCCTTGCAGCAAATGATTTTTATAATGCAAATTACCATCTCCGTGATGCTTCCGCAAGCGATGTCCTTTGGCGCGGAACTCATCGTATCAACTAGGAGAATACGGGACTTCATGGTACTAGGTTAGTATTTATTAGCTGTTTACTCTATTTTTAGAAACGTTTAAATTTATACACTCATGATCTTATAATTCGCCTATCTGTGCGACTTTAATCAGTGCTCCAAATCGTGATAAATTTTAAATCCAAAAAAATACCAATGTGGTACATGCAATGCAATAATGTAATAATAACATTAGAGAGGGTAGTGCCCATAACTCATAATTCACACAATAGTTCTATTTCCGACCAAACTATCATCGACCTTAAGATAAAATTTTAATGTTTATCAGTACGTCAACATTCAATTCACCCAGTGCCAAAAATGAATACTGGATGAGATTTCTCTAAAATTATTTGTCAATATTTACTTATCTTCCTTAGTAATAATTTAAGAAGCGATTTGTTATCAAATAAATGATAGGTTGAGGTATGGTAAAATGGTATATATTATGAGTTTTATTGGAAGGCTAGTATAAGTCCACGTAAACACGTGCACCCGCATGCATATTTATTTCCCAGTAATTTTACCCCTATTTATTCCAATGCAAAAATCGAAAAAACAAGAACAAGTAACAAACAGATACAGTGGAAGCATTTACATATATGAAGGTATAGAACAAACGTACTACTAGCTTTCCTGCAAAATTGTTTAATTGTCGTAATAGCTTTCCCGGCAGAGTGCCAGGCCTACCCACTAAAACCCCCCGGTGTTCTCCCTGTCCTTATGGGCGCGCTAGGTAAGGTCCACACTGCGACTCCACTACTATCGCCAAGGGGGGATTGCCCGAAAACACCAGAGCAATCCCCAGACGGAGGGCCTTACGGCGGCTTGCACGGGGCCAGCCGTGCATGCAGGCCTCCACGGCAGGGTCATTAGACGGGCATCGCTTGAGCGAATGCCCGCCTTCGCCTGCGTGTCCGTCTACGGCGGATCGGAGCGGCTTGAGGATCATTCTCCCGCTCCCTCTCCGCGGCCTCCTTCTGCGAAATGACGTCCTCGCCAAAGGAGGCGACAGCTCGCCATTCCACCTCGCCGCGGAGCATGGCCACGATCATGCTCGGCAGCGAGAGGTCTCCACCTCCCAGCGCAGCGTTGAGTTCACTGCGCTGGCGTCGCCAGGCTGGGCACACCAACAGGGTGTGCTCGGCCGTGTCGTCGGGAGCGTCGCAGTGATGACACTGCGGCGTTTCCTCCCGACGTGCAACCCGGTGCAGGTAGTGACCAAAACAACTATGTCCGGTCAGTACCTGCACCATGCGGAACGAGAGACTGTCCTGCCGGCGCCCTACCCACTCCTCCAACACCTGACGTATCGCTTCTATCATCCGGTGGCCGGGAAGGCGAGTGCCTCGCCCCATCGACGCAGAGCCACCTCTTGTGGAGGAGGGCGTCCCCCTCATTCTCGGACAGCAACCCGACGTCGATACACCTCCGAATGGACGCGTGCATTGCATCGATATCCTACGGCGTTTGGCCCGCAAACACGTAGGCCGCGCCGTGTATGACCGTGCGATAAGCACTTACCTCGGTACCTAGGTTTCGCTTTGCGCGAAAAAGGCATCTTTTCCTTACGTTAACAACATCTTATTTTTGTAGAATTTTTTACTTTCTATTACATTTTATAACTTAATAATTTATTTTTTTCATTTGATCGAAGAGGATCGGCCAGACAGTTCTAAGAAAAACAGCAAGCCAGGAGACACGATTTATAGCCAAATGTCACCAGTACTCAAAAGATTGGATAAACAAGCGCCATTACCTTGTCACGGAACAACCGCATCTGGTACGATTATTACAGGTAATCTACATTTTTATTTTGTTTCATAACGAGGATACTCTATTTTTTTCTCAAATATTGATACCCAGGTTCCGCAATTTCCGCAACTATAGGTACGTTCAGTGAAATTGGCGATTTGCTATAATAATATCCAAACTGAGAAATGACCAACGACCATGCTTGAATTTAATTATGTCAATACTGATTAATATCCAATGAATCAAGTCCAATCTGAATAATGTCCAAGACTGAATCATCTGTAAACTGCGTAATGTCCAAGCTGAATAATGTCCAAACTAGGGTTATTACGGATGTAAAAATTTTAAAGCCGCAGATGCGGATACGGATTATTAGAATTTAACATTTGCGGATGCGGATTTCAGTACTTTTTTGTAAATATATTGTTACGTTTGCAGGGTGGGTGTTGTATAGTCAGCATGTTCTATCTCTGTCAGCCAGCACGCCTAGAACTTTCTAGATGCATTTCGAACTATCTTTTATATCTGGAAGGTGCTCACTATTGTTGTCTCTTTTTTATCGTGCTATCTCACTCACTCCTATTGAAAAATTAGTCATATATCGAAATATGCTTCAAAGGCATATAAGGGGTCCTGAAAACGCCTGAAAACGGGTTTTCAGATTATGGTGTGGTTCGATAAAGGGTAGCCTGAAACGGACTGAAAACATGTTTCAGGCGCCTGAAAACGACAGCAACTTGGGTAAAATTTTGATATTCTAGTATGTGATAGAGCACCTCCTAAAACGCGCTGAACTACGTTTTTAGGCTGCTGAAAACGCTTCTAAGGCCAAGAAAACCACGCCGAAAATTTCCTATACCATTGCCGTAGCAATATCAATTTTAAGTTACCCAAATAAATAAAAATCAAATAATTTTTTATATGTTTTGTTTAATCATATTTAGATAACAAAATTAAATAGTTTTTACAATAGCAAACACGTGCAAGGCATGTGCTTCTCTGGTCCCGCCCACTTTCTTTACATGTTAGGTAGGTACTCGTACTTGTTTGCAGATATGAATTTACATGGTACTTGTTGAGGTACTTGTTTGCAATGCGGATTCCGCATCCGTAAAAGCTCCGCATTTAGTGATGCGGATGCGAATGCGAATGCAGATGCCTGAATATGCGAATATTCCGCATTTGCGGAGTCGGTTGCGAATATCTCGTAATGTCTGTAATCCTAGAAAAGGGTAGGTAGAAACAGCAGCTAGCTGCCGCTCACCACACATTTGTATTATGAAACTAGATACCTAATACCTACAAATAAAACAAAATATAAAGTATGACTTAGGCACGTAACACTATAACATCAACAAAAAACACTTTTTCAATACAGTTGTTAAGTGTGGCGTACTTTTAGAGGCTATACTTTTGATTCGAAAATTTAATTTTTGCATAGGCATCCTTCTTCTACACATGCGTGACTTTCTTTCATGATCGATAAGATCTTGATCATTACTTTCTCAGTTTAGTTTTAAAAATATGTATGTATAAGCACGGGTATATGTCAACTAGCTGTGCCCGCAAACTATGATTCGCCATAATAAATTTTAACGCGATATTCAAGAGGGTCGGTGGCGCTGTTCGGTCTGATTCGGCACTGGCCTTCAAATCGGAATTCGGGTTTCGATCCTGCCATGTACCAATGTGTTTTTCATTTTTCGAATTTCATAATTATGTACATTCATCCGACGCTCCTAAGGTGAAGGATAACATCGTGAGGCAACCTGCATACACTTGCGAATAAATTCAAACGTTTATGTAAAGTCGACCAATCCGCTCTTGGGTAGACACGAGCCCTTCAATGGGAACGTATATGGGCTGTGATGATGAAGCCAGATTTATCTTCATCTAGAGATCGAAGTGTTAAAATAACTTGTCACTACTTTACGATAGCGACATATTCTAGTATTTAGTATTATTGAATTCTCTATTCAGTTATTTTTTTATTTGAAGTATAAAATTAAATGAATAAAGTTAAAACTGGCAATAATGATAACAAAAATAATATTTTACAAAAAATAAAAACCGACTTCAAAAATACTGACAAGTTAAAAATAATATAAGAATAGGTACAGACAACATCACACTTCTATATTGAAGTCGGTGCCAAACGATGATCTCCTAGAAAGTCTTAAAATTTGTCGCCGACTTCAATATAGAAGTGTGATGTTGTCTGTACCTATTTTTATATTATTTTTAACTTTTCAGTGTTTTTGAAGTCGTTTTTTATTTTTTGGAAAATATTTTTTTAATTTTTATCTTTTTAGTGAATGAAATCTTTATAGTAAAAGAAATGGTGAGCTGGTATTAAATTGCCAGTTTTATCTTCATTCATTTAATTTTATACTTCAAATAAAAAAAATAACTGAATAGAGAATTCAATAATACTAAATACTGGAATATGTCGCTATCGTGAAGTAGTGACTACAAAATATAAGCAATATCTACCTCAGAACTTGATAACAGGAGTATTCCTACTTTATTATTTTAAAAGAGCCGGTGTGCGTTATGTATATACCTATGAATTAAGAGAGAAAATATTCGCTAATTATATTTTGTTGCAGATACGAAGGTCAACGGAACAACAAAAGACAACACTCTACCAGATCCGGGTTTTGACTTAGCCATTGAACTCAAAAATGTGTCATCCAGTTGGTCTAACGACCGTAATAATTGTGCTCTATCAAATTTTTCCCTCAGAATTCCAAAAGGCAAACTCTGTGCTATCATCGGCCCTGTTGGATCAGGAAAGGTACGGTACTCAGACATCAACAGGAACATGGCGCATAGATCAAATAGTTATTTCGATTTTCTTATAATCTGAGGCCAATTTTTCAACTGTCAGATAATGAGGGCCGATTTTTCAATAGTCAGATAACTCGTTAACTGTAGAGTAAATATGGCGAACTTACAGATTTTCTATACAAACGCTGTGAAAGTTTCATATATTTATTCCTCGGATAAAGGTTAATTAAAGAGCTTATTACACTATTCAATTTGTAGAGATCCTAATTAGGAAACAGGAAGGTGTAATCGCAGTTGGATACAACATATTGGATACGATAAAGCAAGGAGGGTTTCAACCGCTCTACATCCTAAATTGTCTACAATTTAGAGACACAGTATTACCAACTAAGCTCTTTAGTGCTAGATTCATCTTCAAAATAACGTTTTTTCTCATACCTACTTGTATTTGCAGACATCTTGAATATATTTAGGATGTATGCACATACAAGGTTAATTTATGTTTTCTTTAAATTAGAATGTTTTGCTTTGTTTTGACGCCAAAAAGTGTATGTTAAGGCCTATGTTGAATAAAAAAATTTGAAATTGAATTTTTTAACAATATGCTAGTTCTAAAATAACGTGTTTAGCTCCATAGCTCTTTTTTGGCTCTATTCTTAAATACTCTCTCCATTCTTAAACTCATTTTTTAGGACTTTTATGCATATTCTATTCTATTCTTGTATTGCAATTCCTTGTTAAATTTCATGCTTTACCACTATTTCCTGGCCATGGTCTAACGCCGAAGTTAAAAGACTGTTTAACCAGCTAAAAATTTGTACACAGAAAAAGATTTACTCATAAAAATTCTCGTTTTAAACATAAAAACTAATATGTAAACACACGATTAGTATGTATTGTTGGCAAGTTTTTATTTTAAAATACATTAATTTTAAGAAAATAATGGTCCGTTCCTAGTAACTCGTATTAGGCGGAATCTCAGAATAACGTTTCGGAATGACAGACTATAGTAGTAGTTCATTAGATGAGGTTCATATGCCCAAAAAAAACCACTAGCCACCAATTTTATCAACCAACTAAACTCGGGTTCCAAAACACCAAAACTAGTGGAAAATCCACTAACTAACATGGCAACACTGCAGTCCAATTTAGGATTCAATTTAGTATAGTGTGATCACTCTTTTTCAACTCTCTAATTATAACGTTCCTATTCAGAATTTCTACAAATTGAATAGTGTAATCAGCTCTTAACGATTGAAAAATCGATCCTTATTCAATTTTGCGCCTAAACGCTCCAAGCTGTCACCTGATTTTGATGACGTCACAATGTGATAAATAAACAAACTAATGTCTCTCAAAGGCATAGGCTACATATATTGATCTGTGGCATAGATCAAACATGACCGTTTGACAATTTAAGTGCGTCCCATGGTTCCAGATAACCATCATCAGTTTTTGGTACTTATATATCAATTTTAATACGTTGATGCAAAAAAAAATTAAAAATGTTGCAAAGCCGTGCTTATCTGGAACCCGCCTGTTGTCTTGGGGTTTTTCTTAAACCGTGACGTAACGTGCTCCGATTGGCGTTTGTAGGCACGTGACGTTGGGCATTATTTTGATTGTTTTGTTTTTAATTAATTTACTACCCGTATATACTTACAAAATATGATTTTCAGGCAGTGCTTACACGTGGTACTACCGTTGGTTCCACAGGTAGGCTTTTTCGCAAAACGTCTACTTCGCAATGGTTACTACTATATAGATTATAACTGATATTATGGTGTTTTATTGTCAAAAATAATAAGTAGTACTACGGGCAAAATTAAACACCCATAGTACTACCGGACACGTTAGTAGTACCACGGGCAAAAAAAACCCGTAGTACTACCAGTAGAACCAAGGGTATAGTACCACGGGTAAGCACTGTTTTCAGCATTCTAATATTCACTTCTATGGTATAAACATAACTTTTTATGTATTTTGTTACCATGGAGATAACAAGATACCATGGAGTTCCATCAAGAAGTTACAACACAAATCTTAAACTTTTTATGTATTTGCGGTACATGTCAACATCCCCATTAGTTGAACTTTTGTTACCTCTATATGATTGAGTTACGACTATAATACTCGTAGTTATATTATATTTTGTTTAACTTGAAATTTGTACCCAAAATAATGAACTTTTATATGTCAATAATATGATTTTAAATGATGAATGCAGTTAATTATTAATCTGTATCAAGTGTTCTCCTCCCTTTTTTCGGTTTAATCCTTTTACCATTTGTTATTTACAGTCATCATTCCTTCAACTGTTGCTCAAGGAGATGCCAGCATTGTCAGGCACCGTAACTGTAAACGGAACCTTGTCATACGCTAGTCAGGAGGCCTGGCTATTCCCAAGTACTGTTAGGGAGAATATTTTGTTCGGCCAACCTTTGGATATCGAAAGATATAAGAGGGTATGTATATATAAATAATAATAAATGTACTCGTATAATAAAACTCTACGAGTAAGAAGATGTTAGATAAGAACAAAGTACATAGGAAAACTATTATATACTTTTACTACCACCTTCAAACTAGGGTGTACTTGTAATATCGTATTGGGCGTATGTGCATGTAATGTTCTATGTTTGTATCTAACTACACCCACGACACAGGAGAAAATCCAAGTGAGGGGCGAAGTTTTATATTTTAAAAAAGTATATTTTTAATTATTAAAAATGTCTAATAATTATAAAATTGTATAGGTGTGCCTACTACATTTGTGTACAACAATTATATACAATTATCGTTCTAAAAATAAGACAATGTGAAAAATCTAAGTGTTTTCCAGGTAACAAAAGCATGTTGTTTGCTTAAAGACTTCAAGCAGTTCCCGTACGGCGACCAGACGCTGGTCGGCGAGAAGGGAGTGTCGCTCTCGGGGGGCCAACGAGCCAGAATCAATTTGGCCCGCTCTATCTACAAAGAGGCAGGTTTTCTTATTTGCTGCACAAACACAAGTTCATAACTCAATAACGCGTTCTTCCCTTGTTTGTGGTACGGAATTTAGTTTTGGACGTCGAAGGATATTGGATTCGTGGATAAATGAAGAATATTATATTTGTTACATCCCATTGCAGGGTTTGCATTCATCCTATCCATCCGATTGCTTTAACCACAAATAGTAACTACCATATAAACATTTTACTAAGAATACATTCTGTCAAAAAAGTTTTGGGAATGAATGATTTGTTTATAGTTACAAATTAAATTTTTTGTTTTTTTTGTTGTTGGAATAGCAACTGTTTTCCATTTTGGCGCGGAATTTGAGTTGCTTCTGCTACTTAAATTAAATACAGTGTTTTCTTTAGTTAGATCATATCTAGTGTGTATTGCGAATTACATAATGGACAAAAACATCGAACAAAGAGTTCGATTTTTGCATCGCCAATTAAATTTTGTGTTCGGAGTCACTGAAAATGCTACAGAAGGTTTACGGTGAATGGACTTTATCAAAATCACGTTCTTATGAGTGGTACAAAACGTTCAAAAGCGGTCAAGATGTGATGGAAGATTTACCTCGCTCTGGTAGGCTATCAAAGTCTTCAACTGAAGTCACCATCGCAAAAGTGAAGGAAATAGTGACAAAAATTCTCATTTAAGTTGGAAAGAGATAGCCACTGAACTTTCTTGTACCTCACGAGTCGATGCGTAACATTTTAAATCACTTCGCTAATCCCAAAAGACCTGAATTTTCTCCAAAAACTCAAACGCATAAGAGTCGCTGAGGACATGCTACAACAAGTTAATACCGACCCAACATTCATGAAAGGCATTGTTACTGGTAATGGGAGGTGGGTTTAAACAAACTTAGTAGTGGCGCCTTCCAGCTGAAGCGAAACCGAAAATACCACACGAAAGTGGATCAAAAGTCAAAATCATGTTGATTGTTTTCTTTGACTATCACGGTGTTGTGTACTCGGAATTCATGCCAGAAGGTCAAACAATAAATATAGAATAATTTTGAGCATTATGTGGCGCTTAAGAGAGCAAATTCGACGACGATGGCCAGATTTGTGGAAAAAAATCTAGGATTTTTCACCACGATAATGCGCCTTCGCACGAGGCCATCATGTGAACGATTTTTTTTCCAAATACTCAACAAATACCATCGAGCAACCACTTTTGCACCAGATATGGCTCCAGCGGACTTCTTTCTTTTTCCTTAGCTTAAATTACCACTTCGTGGCACCCATTTTCATTCAGTAAAATACATAAACGAGAATTCGCGGCGAGAAATGAACTTAATTCCGGAAAAAGCGTTATAAAATGTTTTGATGATTGGATTATTCGTCAGCGTAAGTATATCGTTTCTGAAGGAGCATACTTTGAAGGCAATAAAATAAATTTGGATCAATGACTAACATTTTGTGTATTATTCTTTTTTCCCGGCGTTTTATTGACAGAGTACGTCATTGAGTTCTTAAATGTGAAGTAAAAAAGATTCGTATAACCTTAGTATCCTTTCAACATTAAAAACGTGTACTGCACGTGCACGCAAATGTTGAAAGATAGATGCGATAAATTCTACAAACAAAGATATTATGTTTAATAGTTAAAATAATATTTTCATTTCATTTTATTAAATAAACTAATATAGAAAAGGAGTGGATTGGATCTGCAACTCAACAAACAGATCTCGAAGTCTCTGACTCGCAAAATACGCTAATTTAATACTGAATGTACGAGTATTAAAGAGGCTCCAAAGTGTTCGAGATCTGTCGCTTGGTCAGAGGCTCATAACGAAGCTGAATACAGAGGACGGCAGAAATGTTACATCCCGACCTGAGCTTATGGCCCGGATCGAGCACTTCTAAGGACAGCCTTATGCAACATCGCAAGCTCCTGTTACTCAGGCCACAAACCCTAGAGCCAAATTGAACCAGCATCACACCGAAGATATCCCGGACATCTTCCTGACGAGATAAGTCTGGCTCTCAAACAGCTCAAGAACAATAAGGTGATGATGGAGTTTTAGTCGAGCGTCTGAAAGCTTGTGGACTACCAGTCCGGAAAGCGCTTCAGAACCTATTAGCTTTTGGTCTATAGAGAACTTGGCACCAACATAAACGGCGAGTACCTACATGACTCACCTTCGTTTTGTTGATGATATCGTAGTCATGGCTGAAACCGTGGAAGACATAGGCACAATACTCAAAAAGCTATGTAGAGTTTCCTAACAAGTTAGTCTTTGAATGAACATTGACTTTATTTGTAAAAAAAAATTATTTGAACATTATATAAAGGTGGATCTGTGTATAGTAAATCGACTCCATTAAGTATGTTTCTCTGGGGCAAAGACTTCAGCTCGGTAAGTCCAACTTCTGGAGAGAGGTAAACCGATGAATCCAACTCGGTTGGGCAGCATTCGGAAAGCTACACAGCATGTTATCGGCACATCTGCTGCAGTGTCTCAAGGCGAAAGTCTTCAATTCGTGGGTGTTGCCAGTGACGACCTAAGGAACTGAGACTGTGCCGCTTAAAATTTGCCTCATAAAAGAAGGGTTGAATGTCACTTAAAGGGCAATGGGCAGGGCTACTTGGGGGTTCTCTATGTGATCCAATCAGAGATTATTAGATCCGCAGAAGAAGTAAAGACACCGACTTGCATCTTTAAGTAGCAGTGGGCAGAGCACATAGCTTGCAGGACTGACAACTGTTGGGGTAGTAGGTCCTCGAGTTGCGGCCGTGTACTGGAAGATTCAGCATTGGTAGGCCCCCATAAGGTAGACCTGGTATGATCTGGTAAAGGTCGCGGAAAAACACTGAATGTGGGAAGCGCAGGACTGATTGATTTGGAGATCTTTGGCGGAGGCCTATGTCCAACAGTGGGCGTCTATTAACTGTGGTGATGATGATGATTTTCATAATAAAATGAAAACTCCTAATAAATGAGAGTATGCCTACCAAAGTGACTAAATGTTTAACACAAGATTATAGAAATATTAAATTAAATATTTACTTTAAATAGATAGTTCTATAAGCAAAGTAAATTGTAAAGCTCATCCATCGGAAATTCTTTTGAATAACACACAACACATAAAACAGTTTCTGAAACACAATAACCTGTTTTCTTTTAATTTAGAAGCGTTTTTGTTACAAACTTTTGTAGGTATAACAGACAAGTAAGACAAATGTTTATTGTTGATTCTAGTCAGATATTTACTTGCTAGACGACCCGCTGTCCGCTGTCGACGTCAATGTCGGCCGCCTTTTGTTCGAGGAATGCATCAACGGGTACCTGCGCGGGCGCACGCGAGTCCTCGTTACCCACCAAATACACTTCCTCAAGGCCGCTGACATCATAGTCATTCTTAATGATGTAAGTCAAAAGTATTTTAAGTAATTATATTATAATAATAATGATTGTTTGTGTGTTACCGTGAAAAAAAATGTTTTTAGTTAATTTTATAAAAAAAATATTTTTTTCAAGTCGTTTAATGTTTCGTAAAAGATACTAACGTTATATGTAACAAAAAAACTTATTATGGAAGTTTGTTCAGTCTAGATTTTAGAAAAAGATCGATTAAAGACCGAAATATTTATTTTCTACTGTTATGTATGTTAACTATTTGCTGCAAAAATATCGTGAACCCCACGTTGGGCGCCAATTGCGTTTATATTTGATGTAGGGTTTACGTTTATCATTGGCAATAGGAATACTATATTATGAAGGCATAACCTAATGGGATCTAAGCAAGCCGAAAAAAAATGAACATAAACATATCTATTAAAACTTTTATTTCATTTACTTTTATTTTTTTTATTAGTAGTAGTGTTAAGATAACAATACGACACTAGTACATGCAATTTTTGATAACGATTTAAAGCACAGCTTTTAAACTAACAGGGTAAAGTTACGAAAACGGGGACTTATGATGATCTGGTCAGATCAAGCAAAGAGTTCTTCACGATGCTAGCATCAATAGAAGAAGATAAGGATAAAGATAGCAAGAATATCGATTCTATGGTATGTAGGTAATTTCATGTTTTAAAACTGTTAATTTAATGAAAATGTGTTATACTATTATAATACTTGCATTGATCAAGTGGTTGGATCACAAGTCATTATTGTTAAATAAAGATAAATACACACACCGAATAGTAGGCAGGATATAGGATAATGCTCATTATCAAAGTACTCACTCAGTCCAAGTATATCTAAACCATGTGGTTATAGGATAGTGATGCAGACGAGACAACCTGAGAGAATACAATAGATAACATGATTCGCAGCATACCCAGAAGGATAGAAACGTTTGTTAGAGCACGAGGGGGAAACAAATATTATTTATTAGTCTTTCATTTATTTAATTTCATTTATTTTAGTAATATAATAATTAACAACATTGTGTGTGCTTCCAAAAAATAGAGAAGTGTTTTTTTTTATTAAAACTTCTTTAAGTCGATGTTAAAAGATGTTATCAGTTTGTTACTTCATGTCTGATAATTGTTTGATCCTACACGCCATTATTTCTATACTCTGCCTTTTTTCGATGTGCAGTTAATTTTGTCGGTGTGCGTATAAAGTGGTACAAAACGTTGTGATGATATCTAAATAGATTATTTTTAAATCATCAATCTGAACTGATGGAAAAAAACTCTGAAATCGCGAAAAAATCCGCTACTCTTTATATTTTGTTCGAGTAGATCTGGGACTTATTATTGAAATCGTTATTTTTTTGCGACTTAATGCTTGGTCCACCGATGAACGTTGTTCAGTTTTATAGTCTGAGCAACCTCTTTATAGTCTGAATAACCTCTTTATAGTCTTAACAAGTTAACAACCCCTTTAAATATCATTACAACTTGCTGGAGCATCTTATAATGTAAGTAACATTCAAATAACTTTACTTTCAAATTAATTAAAAATAAACTTGCCGTTGCAGCCTTCCAAAAAATTCGAGGCTCGATTAAGCTTTTAATAACATAGTTCCACAATGTGTTATTGAATTATGGAATTGCCTTTCCATAAGTTTAAAGCGCATGTAAAAAATTACTTATTGGATTATTTTTACATGCGCTTCAAACTAGAACTTTAGACTAAGACTCTAATGAGTCAATAAATATTAGTTTGATGCCAATGCTTGTTATTAATTTATAGAAATCACTCGTTAAAATGTAAAGAAATGTTAGTGTGTATAACTATGTCCAACATATTATTGTGTACGGTAACGACATAATTTTTTCCGATAAAGCTGATTAGTTTCTTGCTCCTATTCTTCTTATCAGCCAAAAGATGTACTGAATGAATGCAAGTAAAAAATCTGGAAAATTCAGAAGAGTTTTCTATCAATTCATATTTTAATAAAGATTGTTTTAATTTGGACTTTTTAATATTCTACAAAATTAAGCGATAATAGCGATAATTAAGCGATTATATCACGTGGGTAAACTATTTAACAGAGCGTGGAAAACAAAATCGAGGAAGGTCTGAAAAGAAGCTTATCGGAGAATGAAGATAACGGTAATGACACATTCGAGGCTCAAAAGATGCAGGCGGAAGAAAGGGGTACGGGCAATCTCCGTTGGTCGGTCATCAAAGCTTACTTCCGGTTTGGAGGCAGTATATGTTTTATAATATTCAGCGTTGGCATGTTGGCATTGGCTGCGACGATAGGAGCAAGCATTGAACTCTGGGTTAGCTACTGGTATGTTATTGTTGAGTTTGTTATTTATGTAAGGCTTTGTTCAGATGCCACATTTCAGACATTTTGATAAAGCAACAACCATGTGAAGGCAAACACCTCCAAAAAATAATGCTTTTTAAGCTATTCAATCGCATTGCCGTGACAGTGACGTTATTTATTTTACTCTTTTTAATATAATTAGTATAAAAATACTCGGATTTTACAAAAAACAATAGAGCGTGAAAAGGGAATAATCGTATACCCCCCATCATCTTTTATTTACTTGACACACAATACAAAATTGTGCAATACCATTTTAATCTTGGTGACTATGTTATCAAATAATAACCTGGTCAAGTTAGCCCAAATAATAAGGGTACGGTTACAAAAATTTGCAGAGAGTTAAAAATTGGCATGAATATTAGGAACACCGTTAAAAACGAAATGTGAAAAGTCCCTATCGATCCCACATCTGTATAATATATAACATCCAGATTCTTTAATTAGTTTAGATTTGCTGACCGCTTAATATGTTACGATATTTATGTATTAATCAATTTATTAAACTAAGTAACATTTAAGACTATTTTCAATTAAATTAACATTTTAATATCTAATCAATGTCTTTTTTTATTTTTGAATCATATATCTAATAAATTATTATATGCATTACATTTTTTCAAGTTCTTCTCTTTATAAAATCTTCCTCCATAATTCAACAAATATTTGAAGGAATTATTCAAATCAATCCAGGCGTTCTCGGGCTTTATTATATAGATTTCCATATGTCGACTTAAACATCGCAAGTTGTAAGCATTGCCTAAAATTCAGAAAAACTACGACAATTTTTTCTTTAATTCGTTGCTGCATTACTTTTTCTATTATTTTCAGGGCTAATAATATGGCGTCATATGAAGACTCTATGAATGGTGTTCAACCAGGTTTGTACTGAGAATCGCCACGCATCGGAGCTTACATTTTGTATACATACATGTAAACTGCTTTTACTGTTTAAATATAAAATTGCCGTTTCAACCGTTTCAAGGTCCTGACTACTCTATTTAAAATTTTAACCTGAATGGTGCGAGATTCCAAAAGGAATCCTTTTTCCCACGATAACTGACATTCTAAATTTAAAAATGCAACATAAGATTGTTTGATATTCGTAAGTGATTGAAGATTTTGTGGATATCCATAAGAGCCAACTTAAGGAGTTCACCACAATCACCTCTATGAAGAGACTGAAGACTTAACTCTGTGAGATTAAACTACACTAACCCGTTTGGCGAGCGTATTGTACTAATTACAATCGATTAAGTTTAATTACTAACTTACAAATTAGTAGTTTTCTTAAAAGTTCCAAGTACTTATGACTCCTCCAGAATATAGAGGCTATTCATAATTTATTGAGACGACTATTTGTATTCGAGAACTCATTGCGATTATTTACTTTTTTAGTAGTCTAATCTCAATTGGTGTTATAGATTTTTGTCTAAAATGTCAATTTTTGCTACCTGTACATAATTTTGAAAAATTATTTGAAAACTGGATTTGAATAAGCGAAAGTAGCATTGTAGATACAGGGAAATCGTCTTAGGAGACTATTACAATTTTTATCTTGATTCATAACTGATACTGCAATAATGTCTAGTGGTCGACACCTGGGGAGATCACTTTATCCACGAAATAGAAACTCTTATGTAGGACTTTGTTTTAACAAGGTTGAATGCTGTTGCGTACCATACCTGCTGATGGCCATTCGACAGGCACACGTAGGACTCTTCCCGCACAGTGCGGGGTATACCCACTAAACCACCATGACGTCCATCTTGTAGGTACTTAGTCGAGGCGTTCCAGAGACTAGGAAATAAGATTTTCCATACCACCCCGGCACAGTCCGGTCAGCTACGGGCCGGGATTACTCTGCGTATAGAGGTAGTCCTAAGACGGGGAAGCCTATATATAGCGCGCATCAAGAGCCACCTTGCGGTTACCAAACTAGGCTCCCAGATTTTTTAAATATTAAATAGGCTATGTTTAAATATTATCATAAGCTTTCTAAAACAGCTTCACGAAAACTCGATGTCTTGAACCTTTGTTCCCTAGGTGCGGCGATTCTTTACAGCTGATCAACTATGCTTGCTATACAAAACGCAAGTCTCACCAGCACCTCTGGGATGGCTTCGCCAAGTACTTACTCGATGATTTGGATAGGTTACAGCGGCGCGCAACACGCATCATTGGCGATGTAGAGGCGACTAACAACCTTGAACCTCTGCAGTTGCGTCGCGTCGCCATGTTGCATCACTTAGCGCGTTCTATCGTCTATACCGCGACGAGTGCTCTGAAGAGCTTTTTTTACTAATCCCACCTTTCTCCTTTCCATTTAAGAACTACATGTTGTCACCGTCTAACTGTGACTACCATTCAAACGCGTACCAAGAAATTCGGTAACTCATTTCTATGACGCACGACTAAGAAAGGGAACTCTCTGCCAGCGCTTGTGTTTCCTCCTTCCTACTACCCCGGGTCCTTTAAAAGAGGCATGAAAAAGCACCTTGCAGGTCGGCAAGGTGAGGGTGGCTATAATAGTGCGGCGTTTAACCTTTCTCCCGCACTAGCTATCTTCGCATTTGGACTCTATTTCCACTTACCACCCGGTGGAATGTGGTTATTTGTTTGGCCTTCTATATAAAAAAGGCTTACGCTTGACCGCCATCTCGCCTGATATTAAGCGATGATGCGGTCTACGGTGGAACAAGCTTGCCCAGTAAAAACCGATTCACTCTTGATTTAAAGACACCCAGATTGTATCCAAAGGAAAACACCCATTCAGGCAACATGTTCTATAGTTTGGCGGTTCGAATGATGAATGTATTATCGAATCATTGTACCTCCCCATTATTAAATTTATTAGTCAATGTGTATCCTTTATAATTTTTTTATTTATTTATATTTATGAAGTATTTTATTTATTAATGTTTACTAAATCCAGGATTAGATGTACAAGTGGGACAATTTACTACCGGTCAATACCTACTCATTCATGGATGTCTGTTATTTGGTTGTATCCTAATCGCCAACCTCCAAGCGTTCCCGTTGGTGTCACTTTGCATGAACGCTTCAAAAAACTTGCACAATATCATGTTCTCCACCATGATCAAAGGAGTCATGCGTTTTTTCGATACCAGTTCTTCAGGTACGTCCATTGAATATACATAACTGCCTAGATAAATATTTGTTATTTTATTACTAATATTCTATTATAAATGTTTGTTCTTTTATAAAGTGTTTACTTTTTAGTGCAGTTTTCAGTGTCTAATATTTTCCTCTTACTTTTCACTTTTGTCCCATCTTATTTTAGACAAGTGTTTATTATTTTAGTTGTCTTTAACACTCAGCTTTATCGTAGTTATGGAATATATATGAAATAATGATTGCATTGATTTCATAATTGTTGATTTTGATAAGAGGACTGATTGCTATTACGTCAAACTACTTTCGATTTCCTTTTATTTGCATATTTGATAAAAGCGGGCAGAGTATGTTGTAAAATGATAACAATGTGAAGTGGTTTAATTGTTTGTTGAACTTTAAGTTATAGTATTTCTACCGAGTAATACATAGTATACGATATCAGCAAAATTATAACTATAGTTATACTTTTCTTGATGAGGGGGAGGGGATTAATAATTGCAAAATTTCTGCTTATGTAATACTTGAACGGCCCATTAACTACACAATGAAAAAAGTACCTAGTAAAATACACAAATAAAACATACCTAAGAAAGTATCAGAACACAACTAATTGTTTTGATTGCCTGCCCTGATTATTTGCGTGTATGTAAATTGATTGTGTCCTTTTTAGGTCGCATTTTAAACAGATTCACAAAAGACATGGGTAGCGTGGACGAGGTATTGCCTCGCACTTTGTTCGACGTCCTTCAGATTTGCTGCTCCATTGCAGCCACGCTTGTGTTAAATGTCATTACACTATACTGGACGGTAATACCCACTACCGTTATAGTTGTACTGTTCGTTTTCTTTGTCAAGATATACATGAGAACTGCTCAAAACTTAAAAAGACTGGAAAGCACGAGTAAGTACCTATACTAAACAAGATATATTATTAAAAAAAACTTTTTTAAATACATACAAGCTTTTATAATATTGCATTGTCACGCGATATACATACGCATGCAAAATTTCAGCCCAATCGGAAACCGGGAAATGGGTCAAATTTAGCTTGCAAGATTTCATTACAGACACGGGACAGGTGAAAGTAAATTATAAAGCTTGTAAAAATAAAACTTTTTTGTGTTTATAATAGCTACTGTGATAGGCAAGATTTTCAATTATACAGGGTAAATTGTAAAACACCTGCAACCTTACAGGATTAGATAGCTAACATCATTAGCTACGAAGTTTGTTTTACGAGTTTTAAAATAACTCGATAAATTGATCAAAAATCAATTTTCAAGTTTTGACATTGATAAGTCTATGTTTTTTTCATTTATAAACGACGACGGAAGACGACTTTACGCTTGCTCGCTGTGCGCGTAGAGTTACAAACATTCTAGAGATATATTAAATTATTAATATTTATTTTTGTATGAAAGCAATATTTAACGAATGATCAAAAGTCGTTGAAAAAGTCCAACAAACGTTGTTGTTTATGATGTTAGCTATCTAATCCTGCGAGGATGCAGTTTACAAATAACCCTGTATATTTTTTTGCTTTTATGTTACCTTACGTTAAATTCTATTTATCAAACAAGTTCTAAAATTCTATCCAAAAAAGAAATGGTTTACATTGACCACAAGTTATCCACCAAAACTATAATTTTCAACACACTTGCTCGTAAAGTGGGTCTTCTTACCTTGCATTTAGACCCGTTATTCGGTATATTAAAGTGCTTTTCACTTTACATAATCGCACAAGTGCGGTAATCTTAACACGACAATTCTAATTTGTTCAAGATTGCAAAGTAAATGTATGTCCAGTACGCATTCTTAAATTAGTCGCTTAATACTTTTTTTAAACACGACTTTATGCGGCTGTCTATTGGAAACAAATGAAAAGGCGCGCGGCATTTTCCCGCTATTTAATTTTTTTGCCTTTTTGTTGTAATTGATAATTGATTATCTATCTACAAATATGTCGAGTCCAAGTGAAGAAGAATCCATATTATTAACTCCGCCGGAAATAATTATGGAGGCGCAAAGCGCGAGTAATAATTTGTTGCCGCCAAAGTCAAAGGATAAATACTTGGCGGCATACGATACTTTCATGCAGTGGAAGATTGATAAAAAAGCGCAGTCATTTTCAGAAAAATATTAATACCACAAGATCTTTTATTTTCCTCACAAGTGTGTTGAAAAACATAGTATGATACACGCACGCATTGGTTATTACGTACTCTGCTTTCCTGTCGCGCTCGCCTGCGGCTCGCGCACAATATTGCCTCGTACGCAATAACCGACATAGCGCGCTCGTATCATAATGTACTATTATATTATACCTATAAAAAAGAAATGCTGATAAGTCATAATCTTAGCATACAGACTTTTGTAGACAGGGTGAAAAAATAACGCACATTCTGAAAATGTTTTTGAAGTGTTTAAAATCCTTTTCAGTGTTTTTGAAGTCGGTGTTTGGTTGTTTTTTTTTAATCCGAAAGTACTTTTGTTCATTGAAATCGATTCAGAGCCAAACTGTTTTCAGAATGTGCGTTATTTCTGTTACAAGTAGGTAGTATATTATTGTATATTGCGTTATTATTGTATAAAGAAATAATTTTTTTGCGAGCCATGTAAATAATACTAATACAATAATAATTGTTGTCAATTCATTATATGCTTTGTTTTTAGCGAAAAGTCCAGTATTTGGTATGATAACGTCATCATTGAGTGGAATCTCTACTATTAGATCTTGCAACGCCGAGGAAAGACTTATAAACGAATTTGATAATCACCAGGTAGTACAATATTTAATAACTCTAGGTTACTTTATCAAAAATTCAGAACATTTTATAAATAAATCTAACAGTACGCTTAATTCTTCCTTATTAATATTTGGATTCTATAGTTTTAACAATAATTCTCAAATTTATTCCATATATATATATATGTGTGTTAACAGCAGACACGTGGAAGTCAAATAGAAAGCGACACATTATCTTAAAATAAAATATGAATTAGGGAGAACTGAATTAAAAAAATCGGAACGGAAACTTAGAAATTTGATATTTCACTGACCCCTAATAATAACATAATGGATATGTTTATTTTCAAAATAAGAGACGATAAACATTATGAAAAAACAGACATGCAATACAAGTGCAAGGCAGATTTAAAAACTATAAATTACCAATCTTTGTTAACAATAATAATGACACTTGTAAGAACTCGTTTCTCGCCAAAGCTAATATTTTTCGGTGAATGTTGAGTGATTAAATAGTTTATTGCACTAAACACTTACATAGAACAGGACCCACACTGAAGTCTTTGCAATGGATCTAAAAGCTATTTTATTTTTAGTTTACAGTCATAAAGAATATTCACATATTCTAAACAATAGGTATGTGATTTCAGGATTTGCACACGGCTTCATGGAACACTTTCATTTCTGGAGGAGGTTCTCTTGGGCTGTATTTGGATACCATGTCTCAACTCTACCTCCTCATAATCATATTTATTTTCCTCTACCTCGACTTTGGTAAGTTAAATTAATTATACTAAAAAAAAGTAAACAAAAATTTTTTTAATTTTTTATTTATGACACGAAAATAAGAATTAACAAGTTTTTATAGATATTTGTCGTTTTACTATTGTTTTCCTTTAAAGCCATGCTTAGTATTTAATTCAAAATTTGAGATTTTATTGTTGGCTTTTTGTGTAGTTATCATTTAACGTTTTAACCGTTCTAATATGATAACTTCAGAACCCCAGAAAAACCTTGATAATTTTTTGGGGTTCTGAAGTTATCATATTAGAACGGTTAAAATTTGTAATAATACTATTTGAATAATCAAACACTAGTATTTTAAGGAAACGTTGTATTATTATATTAAGACATTCTGCAGTAGTCAGAAGCAAAAAATTAAAATCTTACTTCCATAATCAGGTAGATAGTTCATCTGAATAATTTACACGATTAAAATTTTCGCTATAGAAAGCATTTAAATTATACTCAAAGTTTTTGGATTTTAAGCAATGTTAATATTTTACTATTGCTTTTACAGGTAGTAACGTTATTGTCGTTGGGAGCGTGGGACTGATTGTGACGCAAACCACCACTCTGACTAGTAAGTTGCAGTACGGAACGCGCACTTTCGTCGAATTCATTGCTCAGCTGACAAGCGTTGAGAGAATACTCGAATACACCCGAGTTGAAACAGAAAAAAATCTATTAGAAGGACGTGAGTAATTTCTGAAGAGTATGAACTCGTCTGCGTCTCAGTCATTTATTGATAACAAACATTTATCTGACTACTTAAAGCCGTCAAAGCCTTTTACGTATTGACACAAATAATATAATATTGTTCGGTCGTGAATATTGTGGATTTAATCAGGATCGGCCTCACTCCCAGTCGCGGTTTTTGACTAGGAATAAGAATTTCCAGTAAGAGTAGTCAAACAGAATGATTTTGTAGCATTTGTTACAAATTAATCATAATCTGGTAAATTAATTTTTCTCAAACATGCTCGGAAATGTAGGCATTATTGTACTAAAAAGAAGACACGAAGTTATTAATTCTTGGCTCATGCATTACTTTCCCGGCCTAGGCCAAGAAAGTAAGTATAAAAATTCATTTTTGGCCGCTGCTCCAATGTTTTTTAATTTATCTATAACTTGAATTATGTAACTTGTCATACAGCCAATTGCTACCACATTATAAAAATGCACTCTTGGAGCATATACAACGTGTCTTATGTCTCCCCATAAAAATTATAATAGGTATATAATTTTATTTAAACTATCAAAAGTGCCAACCTAAAACTGTTCTAAAACTGAATTTTCAAAAATTTGACAATTAAATTCGATTGATATGACAAGTTATTAAAGTTGACACATTCTTTTCGGTTAAATAACTATTGTAATTTTTATGGGGAGTTATTATGAGACACGTTGTAAGCATTTTGAATACGACAACAATTTTATTAAAATGTTGGTATGAAATCACACGAAAATATGCTTAATTTTCGTTGCGAGAGAAAAAACTCTTAATTAGCGGTATTACATTTTTTGCGTAAAATATGATTGGGCTGTATGGGCTTTGTTTTCTTTACACTAATTGAAAATTAAAAAGTATTATTAAATGCTAGGCTACTAGAATTAATTAATTAATTAATTGCTTGATTTGTTTTTTTACTCATATTATACTCATTTGTTTCCAATTCAATTCAATTCAAAATCTTTTATGCATACCATAATGTGTAAAATAGGTGGTACACAAAAAATAAGATCATTATGGACCCGTTGGGCATGCAATCGTTTAACAAGAGAGAGGAAGCTTATTATTATTAGGTACCTACCTACTATTGTCTTATTTACAGATCATAAAGCTAAATTATACGAAGATCACGGCAATTATAAATATTTGAATAAATAGACAACATTAAACAATAATTATTTTAATGAAAGGTTTTTATTATATGGTATTATTATTACACTGAATTTCATAATTAATTCCTATTACGTCTTGCATTATTTCCTCGCAATTATTGAGAAAAGCACTATACATACCTCGGCGGGAATGGGATTGCCGGACTCGTAATTATTGTCAAGGCCTCGCTCACGATCGGCCTTGAAAGCATTACTCGTCCGGCAATCCCTAACTTCCCGGCCTCTGCAGTAATGTACAAATAATCTCTTATATAATAAAATCGTAGGGGTACAAAAATCTGTAATTGCGAAATATTAAGAAAAAAAATACACAGGTCGCCTTAAAATCATTAGCAGAACACGATAGAATAGTTTTTAAAAAAATTGTTTGTTTGTTTGTTTGTTTTTCTGTTTGTCCGGAAAGATCTCTGAAACTACTGGACAGAATTTGATATGACTTACACCACAATGTTTAGAATTTTCCGGAAGAACATTTAGGCATAATTTCATTTGTTTAAATTCACTTTTTATTTTTAGTGAAAAAATACCATATAAAATTTTCGATGCTATGTAGAAAATCAACATGCCGCACGTGAATTAATTATTTCGACAAGTCTGTCACATAGTGCAAAAAAAATAATTTTTCAGTTAATGGCTGTGCCCATCTGGATTTCGCCAACCAAGAAGTTTAAATTGTCTTTTTCTTATGGAGTACCGTGGTGGTAAGGCAAAAGGATCAAGCTATACAACCAATGTATAAAGCATTTTTATGACAATATCATCATCATCATCATCATCATCATCATCAAGGTTGGTTTAATTCTTGACCAATTTTCACAAAATCGGTACAATTTTTGAAATATTTAAAATGTTGAAAAGTGAAGATACGCTTTTCAAGGTATTTTGAAAGGTGTTATACATTTTTACATTATGACTAAGGAATCAAACTCTTTCATTCATTTTAAACTATTAAAAGTAATTGATTATTATTGATAATGAAAAAAATATCTGACTGAAGGCCTTCAAGAGTAGAGCACTATGAACTTAGCAACATTGACATAAACTCAACATGGCCGCGACTCAAAAAAAACAGATAAAAGTTCGTTTCCAAACCCAGCAATATGGGTATCAAATCAAAGGCTTTGATGAATAAAGCGCTATGAACCTAGCAATATTGACATAAATTCAACATGGCCGCCGCTCAAAAATTACGGATAAAAGTTCGTTTTCCAACCCAGCAATATGGGTATCAAATAAAAGGCCTTGATGAGTAGAACACTATGAACCTAGCAACATTGACATAAATTCAACATGGCCGCCGCTCAAAAATTACGGATAAAAGTTAGCTTCCAAATCTAGCAATATAGGTATCAAATGAAAGACCTTGAAGAGTAGAGCATTAGGTATCTAAGAAAATCGACCTAAATTCAACATGGCCGCCGCTCAAAAAAAGGATAAAAATTTGTTTTCAAACCTAGCAATATGGATCTCGAATGGAAGGCCTTGATGAGTAGAGCACTATGAACCTAGCAACATTGACATAAATTTAACATAGCCGCTGCTCAAAAAAGGTGGATAAAAGTTCGTTTCCGAACCTAGCAATATGGGTACCAAATGAAAGGCCTTCAAGAGTAGAGCACTATGAATCTAGGAAAATTTCCCTTAATTCAACATGGCCGCCGCTCAAAAAAGGCGGATAAAAGTTCGTTTCGAAACCTAGCAATATGGGTATCAAATGAAAGGCCTTCAAGAGTAGAGCACTATGAACTTTAGAAAATTGCCATAAATTAATCATGGCCGTTGTTAAAAAAAACGGATAAAGTTTGTTTCCAAACCCAGCAATATGGGTATAAAATGAAAGGCCTTGAAAAGTAGAGTACTAGGAATCTAGCAACATTAATGGAAATTCATCATAGCCGCCGCTCTAAAATGGCGAATAAAAGTTCGTTTCCAAACCCAGAATTATGGGTATCAAATGAAAGGCCTTGATGAGTAGAGTACTATGAACCTAGCAATATTGACGTAAATTCGACACCACCGCCACCGCTCAAAACAGGTAGATTAAAGTTCGTCTCCAAACCTACCAATACGGGCATTACATGAAAGGCCTTAAAGAACACTATGAACGTAGCCGCCCTACCCACAGGTCTTTGAATAACTCCACCACATGTGTATGTTGTATCTGATTTGTTTTTGTTTTATGTACCTATTAATCGAAATGAAATAAAAAAGATCGTTTCCAAACCCAGCAATATGGATATCAAATGAAAGGCCTTGATCAGTAGAGCACTATGAACGTAGCAACATTGACGTAAATTCAACTCAGCAATATGGATATTAAATGAAAGGCCCTGAAGAGTACCTAGAGCATTATGAACCTACGAAAATTGTCCTAATTTCGAAATGGCCGCTGCTCAAGAAAGGCAGAATAAAGTTGGATCATTATGGAATAAAATGGAGGACAAAACTAAAGACTATGTATAAAAAAAACAAAAACATTTTGAGGGCGATACGAAGTTCGCGGGCACAGCTAGTTAATTATAAATCGATAAATAAATTAATTATATTTTGGTAACGGTACGATGTAATGCCATGTCATGCATCGTACTTCAGTGTTCACTGTAGATAAGTATACTATAAATACTTTCAAGTCACCACATTGTCGTGGGGAGAGTCGCCGGCTTGGAGTCCGGATACCTCCCATTGAAAATCAACGTATACAAGACAGAATGAATTTTTTCTCCAAGTAAAAAGGTTTTGTATCATCCTAACAGCTCATATACGTCCCCACCGAGGGGCTCGGGCCTACCCTACTACCCTACCGAACATTGGCATAATTTCATTTGTTTAAATTCACTTTTTATTTTTAGTGAATAAATCTAATATATAAAATTCTCGTGTCACAGTGTTTGTTACCGAACTCCTCCGAAACTGCTTGACCGATCTTTATGAATTTCTTTGTGTATATTCAGTAGGTCTGAGAATAGGTCGTAAACTATTTTTTATTACGGCGAAACGTAAGTTCGCCGTTATTATGGCGAAACGTAGTTCGCCGGCACAGCTAGTCTAATATATAAAATTCTCGTGTCACAGTGTTTGTTACCAAACTCCTTCGAAACGGCTTGACCGATCTTTATGAAATTTTTTGTGTATGTTCAGTAGGTCTGAGAATAGGTCGTAAACTATTTTTTGTTATGGTGAAACGTAAGTTCGCCGTTATTATGGCGAAACGTAGTTCACCGGCACAGCTAGTCTTCTAATATATAAAATTCTCGTGTCACAGTGTTTGTTACCGAACTCCTCCGAAACGGCTTGACCGATCTTTATGAATTTTTTTGTGTATATTCAGTAGGTCTGAGAATAGGTCGTAAACATTGATTTACTACCAAACGTAGATAGAGCGCTTCATACAAAAACGCACTTGAAATCTGTCACCTAATCGACTATACATTTGTACTCGCTGCTATATACTTGAATATGCACGCCCGAATGAAAATTACCATAAAGAAAGTACCGTATTTATCGAATTCAACCTTATTCTGCATTATTACGGCAACTATTTTAAGTACCTACAACCGTGGGAAGTTACATCATTTCATACCTAGCCACAGATCAAACGACGTTTTAGTAATTGCTACAAGAAAATATCAACTTTATACTCTCAAACATAATGCTTGAAATTGCGTTGTAGCTCCAACGCATGAATGAGATAACTGACACTGACGCGAAGCGGCATGTTTATGATTAAAATAATTGTTTTTGATTGGTTTCTACGTATAAATGGAATATTTGAATACATGATAAGATGTGTAATGAGTTTACTTACGCAAAATATAAATGCCGTCTTTTTTCTGCCGTTTCTGACTATTGTTACCACAACTTTTGAATGCGCACTTCGGCATGTTTACGTGCCGACAGCTAATCACTCACTATGGAAAGGAACTGCACGAGTCGCGATTGAGCAGTTCTTCACCGGCCCACTTTTCGATCGTTCATGCGTTATCTACATTTGGTAGTAAATCAATGGTCGTAAACTATTTTTTGTTATGGCGAAACGTAACTTCACCGTTATTATGGCGAAACGTAGTTCGCCGGCACAGCTAGTTAAGATTACAATAAGTCATATTTTTTTTATGGGATAGGACGGCAAGCGAGCAGACGTATCACCTGATGGTAAGTAATTACCGTCGCCTATGGACACCCGCAACCCCAGAGGAGTTACAAGTGCGTTGCCGGCCTTTAAGGTGGGAATACGCTCTTTTTTTTAAAGTTTGAAGGTCGTATCGGTCCGGAAATACCGCAGGCGACAATTCGTTCCAAAGTTTGACTGTGCGAGGCAGGAAACTTCGAGAGAAACGCACAGTTGTGGACTGCCAACCATCTAAGTGATGGGCATGGATTTTTTGCCGCGTGGAACGATAGCGGAAAGAGGCGGCAGGTATAAGTCCGAACAATTCCTCGGAGTATTCCCCGTAATAAATACGATAGAAGATGCATAGCGAAGCGACATCTCTACGCAGCGCCAAGGTATCAAGCCGATTTGATATTTCCTGACAGTCGACGATTCGAGTCGCTCTCCGTTGAATGCGGTCCACTGGGAGAAGCTGGTATTGGGGTGCCCCAGCCCAAAAATGAGAACAGTATTCCATATGAGGGCGAACCTGCGCCTTAAAAAGCTGAAGGCGGTGCGCCGGAGTGAAATACTGCTTCGATCTATTGAGCACACCAAGCTTCTTAGAAGCTAATATAGCTTTACCCTCTAAGTGGCCACGGAACTGGACTTCGCTCGATATATCGACACCAAGGATCCCAATATTGGCTGAGGCAGTTAGGGGAATACTCTGAAAGCGAGGAGATACGACAAATGGCATTTTCTTTGCGGTGAACGCGCAAACCTGTATCTTTGTGAGGTTGAATAATATGTCATAAGTATTGCATTATATAATTGTATTATTATTCCGAATGCAAATTTTTATAATAAAATTGTTAGTCCTGAAAACATTACCTAAAAATTAGGTTTCAGTGACAGAAACGAATTTTCTGTCTGCCCTACCTCTAGAGTGTTATTAAAAACCCGCGTATGCGCATAGGGGTGAGGCGGTCCGCGGGTTGAGGAGCAGATGGCTGTGAGCGAGCCGCCGCGGCCGGCGCTAGCCAACAAGCCGAAGCTGCGGTGGTGAGTAAAGCCATCTGTGACGATTAGCACGCGTGGGTCCGCCGGAGCCGTGACAGAAGCCATGGCTTTGCATTTTAACTTGCCTGCACTATCTTCATACCTAACCTATACAATAGGTGCTTAATGTATCAATTATATCAGTTGTATTTTGCTAACGCCTAAGAAAAGTTCATAGCCAAAAAGATACAAATTTATTTTATAATGAGATAGGTTATTAAAAATTAAAACCTAGTTTTAGTTTATGAAAATGAAAATAGTTTTTTTTTATTTAGAATTTTATTTAGAAGTAGGCAAATTAATATGCCTGTGTCAGGAGATCTCGCTCTTTATACCTATTATAGAATATAGAAAGCATTTTATGTATTTCCATTTTTATTGATTTTAATATTTATAATAAACAAAGTTAGGCAATTTTATACTTAGTGATTTCAATTTTAGGGCCCGTGATATTATATGACATCAAGCTAGTATCATTCAGACACATGATGGTTATGAGAAAAAAATTATAAGACTTTAAATTACCACCAAATAACTACCCAACCTTTTAAAAACCACCAGAGTTTGTGCAAATGGTTTGATGGCTGTTGCTCCGATAGCATGGACGTTAATGTTGGTGTCCCGCAAGGCTCAGTTCTATCTCCAACTCTGTTTCTGTTGCACATCAATGATATGTTGCCTAATTACAGTATTCATTGCTACGCAGATGACAGTACTGGGGATACCTATTACATGGGCCGATCCCTCGATCCTTAGTGGAAGAAAGCCGCGAACGCGACTTGTTTCCTAAATCGAGAGTACTCTAACAAGAGTATCCGATTGGGGACGGCTTAATTAAGACTAATTTAACCTCACGAAGACTCAAGTTTGTGCATTCACCGCTAAAAAAACATTTGCTGTGACTCCACAGTTCCTTGATACATCCTTTACCATCGCGGAGAGTATTGGGATCCTTGGTCTCGACATCTCATGTGACGTCTAGTTCCGTAGTCACAAGGAAGACAAGGTGAAGTTGGCATCTAAAAAACTTGGTGTCTTTAATCGAGCTAGGCGATATTTCTCACCGGGTCAAAGACTTACTCTACAAGTCGCAAGTCAGACCCCACATGGAATATTGCTGCTATCTATGGACGGGAGCACCTTTTTACCAACTTGCACCTTTTGACGCGGTACAACAAAGAGCTATGAGGCTCTTTCACGACCCATACTCACAAACAGTATTGTACCCCTCAGTCTCAGAAGAGATTTTGCCTCTCTGTGTATTTTCTACCGCTTGTATAATGGGATATGTTCCGAGGAGCTGTCTGACATGATGCGTACGGCCACTCTCTATCATCGCACAGCTCGCCATCAGCAGGAACCAAAATGGCCCCGTACGGTACACTTTCAGAGGACCTTCCTTCCGCGTACGCTCAGGATGTGGAATGAATTCCCTGTATAGGTTTTCTTAAGAGACTACAGCATGGGGTTCTTCGAGAAGGGTATTAAAAAGTTTTAAAAGGGTCGGCAACGCGCAAGCGATACCCCCAGCGTTGCAAGCGTCCATAGGCTGCGGTAACCGCTTACCATCAGGTGGGCCGTATGCTTGTTTGCCACCTTGGTGGTATAATAAAAACCATGCAGGGTTGCCTCACGATATTTTTCTTAACCGTAGGAGCGTCAGAAAAATGTACATATGAAATTAGAAAAATACATTGATACATGGCGGGCTCGAACCCCGGATCCCCCGATTAGAGAACAAGGTGCCGAGTCCACAGCGTCACCGACGCTAAAAGGTTTTGTATAGGCAATTGACGTCTGCAATCTGAACCTGACCCTCCTTTCCCCGTTACCCGGCCCATCGAAATGTTATACTTAGGGCTAAGAGTCACGTCATTTTGAGAAATATGAGTATTATAAATAAACATGACGATTACAACAATGAAAAATAGCTTAATATTACTAATTTTCAGAAATAATATCGAGTCCATCATGGCCCTCCGAAGGTACAATCGTGTTTGACAACATGAGCATGCGTTACGCTCCCGATGGTGCGCCGGTATTGAAAAATCTCAATATCGCTATTGAAAGTGGGTGGAAGGTAGGTGCAGTATATTTTATAGCTGAGTATGTATAAGTTGTGGTTATATTAGTCATTGGCTAACTAAATGAAGTAAGTAATAGTTTTAGCGCATATCCGACATTGTTGAAGTTTAAAAAATTGTTTTTAAACTTAATTTTTATAATATTTATTTATTTATTTTTATTTTACTTTATTTAGGAAACAAACAGTCAATTAAAACAAGAATAATACACAAATGACATACTTAAGGACCTAGAGTTCCATACATATACATAAAAGTGGACAAAAAATAAAACTAACATAATAAATTATATAAACTAAAATTTTAGAGTAAAGCTAAACTTTTTTTTATACAATATTACCTGGTACAATGGAATTATTTTTCAAGTTTACATATAGTTTGATTTTAAATGTAGATAAACTATTACAGAAAATATCAAAATTTTTAAATTCTTCGATATATACACTGACACTACGTCTAAAAAAGTTATTGCATGTATATATTGTGTTGATGTGGGAACATGAAAAAGCTTCTGCAGGCGATAGCTGGCCCTAGGAATTTTAAAATAAATTCTTTCCAAAATGTGGGTGGAATCAATCTGGCCATTCAATATTTTGTATAGAAATATTTGTTCGAAAGCCTTTCGTCGGTCAGCAAGTGTCGTAAGGTTATGACGAAAAAGGGAACTTTCATAGGATACGTGTTCGACGTTACCAACGTAGTCCATAGATTTAAGAATTTTTTTCTGAATCCTTTCAATTCGTGCAATGTGACATGCATAGAAAGGGTTCCAGATAATACAAGCAAAATCTAACAAAGATCGAACAAATGAGAAGTATAATAGTTTTAGTGTGAGTGTATCTTTAAATGGCTTGGAAATTCGGAGAATAAAACCTAGTTGTCGAAAAGCTTTCTGTACAATATAGTCAATATGAAGATTAAATTATAATTTGGAATCCATAATAATACCTAAATCTCGGACTTGTGTAACACGTTTTAAGTCTTCGTTGTTAATTTTATATTTATAAGTGATAGGGTCACGGTTGCGAGTAAATGTTATAACTGAACATTTGACGATGTTAAGGTACAATTGATTTTGTGAACAATATTCAGAAATTCGAGAAAGATCCCGTTGTAATAACAAACTATCATTTACGTTGGTAACAAGTCTAAAAAAAATTGTATCATCGGCATACAACAATAATTTTGTACCGTCAAGGACCCTATTAATATCGTTTATATATAGAATGAAAAGATTGAGACAGCCTGAGACCGATTTTTGACGTACGAGTCAATCCAACGCAACAAATCACCATGTATTCCGATTTTCCAAAGCTTCTCTATAAGTAAATCATGGCAAATTTTATCAAATGCTTTTGAAAAATCGGAATACACAACATCTACCTAAACCCGCATATCCATGGCATCGACAAGGCAATTTGTAAAAGTAAGTAAATTTGATTCTACACAACGCCCCTTACAAAATCCATGTTGATTGGGTGAGATATGATTGCGTAGAATACTTGTAAGTTGCTGTATCACCAATCTTTCAAATATTTTACCAAAAAAAGTTTGTTTTTGATATAGGTCTGTATTGGGAGACGTCATTTCTTTTATCATTTTTTGGCACCGGAGTGACGAGGGCTTTTTTCCAGGTAGTCGGAAATATACTGTCATTTAATAATTTACAATATATAATATGAAGAGGCAACACCAACTGCTTAGAGCATTCACGAATGAACAAAGGATGTATACCGTCTTGTCCAGCTCCTTTATAAATATCTATACCTTTAAGCTCTCTAAGGATGGCTTCTTGTGTAATATATAAGGAACTAATATCAATCGGTGATTCTGTAGAAGGGCAATCTGGATTGTAGTTAAAAGCACGTGGTGATGTTTTTACAAAAACGGACAAGAAGTATTCATTAAATAGGTTACAAATGTCATCACCCGAGCTGACCACACGTTCATTAAGCTTCATAATTTGAGGAATATGCGAATTAGGCAATTTAGATTTAACAAGGGACCAAAAGAATTTAGGGCATTTTTTAATCTTGTCTTCACTAAGTTGTATAATTTTTTTATAATTTTGCTTTACTAATAATGATTCTCGTTTCCGAAGCATAGAAAAGGTTTGATAATCTAATGGGTTTCCATATTTTTTCCATCGAGTGTGATATTTCCTTTTTTCTTTAGAGAGCTTAATTAAGGGTATAGAATACCACGGTGGATAACGAGTGGTATTAATAATTCTTCGGCTAGGGACAAACTTATTAATTTATATTATTTAAAATTTCATCAAATTTACTTAACATTAAGTCTATTTCTATTATGGGGGAAAATTCAGAGAGCCAATCAACCGATTCAAGATTTCTCCTAATTGCATTGAAATCGGCGTGTTTCAAAGTCTTTTTATAAACAGCACCCGACCTCAATGGTACAAAAGGAGCAAGTGACAAATCAATAACTAAAGCTTTATGATGTACATTTTCTGGAGTAACTGGATAACTACAAGAACGAACAGAACAGTCCATGTTACTAAATATCAGATCTAATAATAATCTATTATTAATATTGAAGGAAAAGTTATATTGTTTTAAGTTAGCAAAACTCATAAAATCTGTTGTCAAAAGGGCTAAATTATTGGTACTAGCTCGTAAAGTTACTACCGACTCAGAGTCTAAATATTTAGAGAGGTTGTTAAGATCATCAAGTTGAACAGCTTTCACTGTGTTATAAACTCTGAAATCGAAAAAACGGTTTCCTTACATTTCGGTCGAGTAAAGTAGGTCTTGAACCGGGAGACGCAGTGTTGGTAGGCCAGATCGTCGGTCCACCTTGTGGGGCGATCCGGTGAAGGTGGCGGGAGCCGCTAGATGCGGCAGGCGCAGGACCGATCGGTATGGAGATCCTTGGGGGAGGCCTATATGTCCAACAGTGGGCGTCTCTTAGCTGATATGATGATGATGAAAGTAGGTCTTGAAATGTTGAATGGCAGTTGCTGACGGATGCCAACAAATGAAACAGTTGATATTTTTATACCTTATAATAAAATCTGTATACGCCAGTATGGATTAAGTCATTAATTATCGTAAGAAATTAATCGCAAATCAAACATTTTACTACAAATTGCTAACCGACCTCGAATAATAACAATGCTAGCTGTTATTATTTCCCAATTGTGGTGAGTTTAATAAGTGGTTTATATTTCTGATCATTAACTTTACAAATTATAAACATAAATTTTTGTCCCAATCACACAGTTGATTTCACGTCACGTCACGTCACAATCAACACGTTTATGAGCTAGTCCCTACATTGATAACAAAAAAGTGTCAAAAAAATGGAACCGCAAATTGACTAAATACATAACTACAATATAGTATTCTGATAGCTCGGCCCATGTAAGGTATCCCTAGTACTGTCATCTGCGTAGTAATGAATGCTGTCAATAGACAACATAATATCATTGTTGTGCAACAGAAACTCAATAAGCTTGAGAGGCTTCAAAATGTTTGCATTCGATTCATTTTTGGATTGCGTAAGTATGATCATGTTTCCCAATTTCGTGCACAACTTAAGTGGCTTAATCCGGCTTCGAAGAAATTTACGTATCCTTTGTTTCCTTTTTAATATCATACATAATCCTACTTCTCCGCATTACCTTCGTGAGCGTTTTTTGAGTTTGCTCGTTCTCCTGACACTGTTTGTAGATTACACCTTCGTACGCTGCTACAGCTTCCTTCCGCGGTCCTTTACTGTTCATGCTGTCAGATTGTGTAACTCGCTTCCTCCTCAAATACGGGATATACAGACTCTTCCGTTATATACGAAGAGAGTTAAGGAATTTTATCTCTCGTCGACATTATAATGTTGAATTGAGTGTTATTCATTTAGCAATTTAATTAGTATTTAAGTTTTTGTTATTTTGTTTTTTGTATAGGTATTTTTTGTAGCATAATTGTTTTGTTGGATTTAGTCTACACACCGCGGCTGTTTTTGTTTTTGAAAATTTCCCTACTGGAAGAGATAAAGCAAACCTTTTTGTACTCATATGTATGTGTTCATGTGTGTGTACGTGTGTGGGTGGATGGGCGTGCGTGTGTGTATGTGTAAAATTAATTTATTTTTTATGTTTTATTTGGTTTTGGTGCACAAATTATATTTTATTTTGTTCCCGCAATCAGAGTTTTAGTACACCCGCTAGGGTTGGCTGGTAGAAATCTCTTATAGAGATAAGCTCACCCTTGTACATTTTTCTTCTTTGTAACACCTTTTCATGTAAATTTGTGTACAATAAAGAATATATATATATGTTGTTTGTGTTCTCATTTTGTATTTTTGTATACAATAAATTGTGAAATAAAAAAAAACTTACAGGTGGGTATTGTGGGAAGAACAGGCGCGGGTAAATCCTCTTTAATATCAGCATTGTTCCGATTCGCCTTTGTCGACGGGAAGATCTCCATAGACGGCGTGGACACGGCCTTAGTAGGCAGACAGGTATTTTTTAAAAACCAATATACACGGTTATTTTTTTATCACCCTGGAAAATTTTAGGGACGCTTCAGGACACATCCAATATTATATAAAAAATAAAAAAAATGAAATAAAAATTTTTAAAAAAATATTTAAAAAAAATAAAAAAATCTCCAAAAATGTGCAGCACTTTTTGTATTTTTAAAAAAATTAATATAAAATTAAGGAGGGGGGTTATTTTTTTTATTTATATTTAAATCATTCTAATACCATGCCGTGAAGCGTCCCTTAAATTTTCCAGGGTGATAAAAAAATAACCGTGTATATAAAATTTTACAAGATTTACAAGTATAGATTACAATTTTACAAGTATTACATACCCTCGTTTTGTAATTGAAGTCTAATAATGCTTAAGTAGGTATATAAGAACTAGGCAAACAACTGTATAAAAATGCAGTAACCAGAAACAGACGTAGTGATTATTCGGAGATTTTACATATTATTACAAAGGAATAATTCTAATCAAGTGCCATTGAATTGAAACATTTAAATATAATTGTAAAGTCTGCTTTTTTATTTACTAAGACAGATGCAGTGTCATTTGCGTATGCACACGCGAGGATTTAATAATTAATTGTTAAATATTTTAGTTAATTATATTGATGTGTTTTGTTTGATGTCACTAGGCGCCTATCTATATTGAAATAGAAAATTTTAAGTTTGGATTTGAATAAGATACGTATTATTAAACCTCCATTGATCATATGCAATTGATATTAAACTCATGTTCTGTGGCTTAGAATTTGAGTTGCCAGCGAGAAGTTCAGATTTTAGGCGCGTCCCATTTGAGCGCAGATTCGCAGCATTTTCAACATTTTTAGCATTATCGCGTTTCATTAGCTTTTGACGCTAGCAGGGTTAGCATCGTATGTTAACGTAATGCGTTTCATTTAAATCATATCTTGATTTTTAGGTTAGGTTCCCTTTGTCAAAAATGGCGCGGTTAAAATGTTAACATTTCTTAGTAGCAACGCAAATCATGGTTAACATTTGATGTTAGCGTGTCAAAATGGTAACGCTTAAGTGGAAAACGGGGTTTGTTCTCTAATAAGGCTACAAAGCAACAAACAATTTAGTTGTGAGCATAATGATACTCGTAGCTTCAGGCATTCAATTCGAAGTATTTTATTTTAGCTTGCCTGGAATCAATCTACCTATGTAATGAATAGCATTAATAATAATATGTTTTACAGGAGCTCCGTTCGAAATTTTCCATCATTCCTCAAGAACCAGTGCTATTTTCGGCGACTATCCGATACAATTTGGACCCATTTGAAGTTTATAGTGATGCCGATTTATGGAGAGCTTTAGAACAGGCAAGAAAAAATATACATTTTTAAAGTTCGCTTCTTATCGTGGGTCATAAAAAAAATTGAAAAAAGTTAAGGAAGCTAATATTCGGTATTCTAGGTGGACATGAAATCTGCCGTGACATCTCTGGACTACAAGGTGACGGAAGGCGGGTCCAACTTCTCGGTGGGCCAGCGGCAGCTGCTGTGCCTGGCGCGCGCCGTATTGCGCTCCAACAAGATTCTCATCATGGACGAGGCGACCGCCAACGTAGACCCGCAGTAAGTGCCTTTATTTATCTCTTAATAGTAATTCTTTCATTTATATAGTAATAAAAAGTAAATATGCTCGTGCTAGATAATAAAATTGGGAAAATACTTTCAATGTTATGAAACGAATTTGCTGTCCCATATAATGTGTACATATTAAATCATTTCTAAGTAACTGCCAAATTATACATTTCCTCATCATACTTAGGAAAAAAAATTTCACTTCCTACCTAATAATCCTAATGCTTTTGCTAAAATACTAGTCTTGTTTTTCGATCTGTTTTACGTATTTAATTGAAATGTCCATTTTACCTCATGCGAAATGAGTATATTAATATTTCTTTATTATTATACAGGACCGACAAATTTATCCAAGAAACTATCAAGAAACACTTTGCATCGAGTACAGTACTCACCATAGCTCATCGTCTCAACACAATCATGGATTCAGACAGAGTTCTGGTTATGAGCGCTGGTCAGTTGGCAGAATTCGATCACCCCTATACTTTGTTATCAGACCCCAACAGCCATTTGAGTGCCATGGTTAGAGAAACTGGAGATAATAATGCCGCCACACTCCTTGAAATCGCCAGAGATGCTTATTTTCGAAGCAATCTAAAAAATACGTCTAGGTAAATGCCATTTTCTTCTGCTGAGATGTCTCCAGAAATCTGAGCAGTTACTTAGTAGGTATTATCATAAAACTAGGATTTTAACTAGCCATATGACGAACGTATAAGTTGGCAATAAATACCAGCTCTTCATCAAAATGTAGGTACTTACATAACAATCAATTTCATAGATTACAATTTCACCCTTTTGTTATTTCCATTTCCAGTACCTAATTTCTGATCTTGACATAATTGAAGTCTTTTACTTATAAAGTTACTGTATAAATTTCAATATAAACATAAATTGTCTTCAATTTTTAATTTGTTTATCTCCTTGTTATTAGTATTGTTTAAGCGACATAGATTTCAATCAGGTTGTGGATCAAATAAGTTACTTTTTAGCATCAGTATTAACTTGTTTTATAAAGATTCATATGTACAATTAGATATATTTATCGACAAAGAGTAATTAAAATAATTATATAGAAGATATTTGTTTTATTATTATAATTCCATGTGTACAATATGTAAATGCATCTAGCTCGGAATTAAAAATCGTCTTCTAGTAATATGGCACTTATGGAGCTGGTAAATAAGAAAGCACACAATTAGAAGTAGCCCAAGTATAAATCTTTTTGCTTTATGGTCGTGATAAAGCACCATCCATATATCGTTTGTACAATTTTCACAGCAGTCAAACATTTTTCCTTTGAAAGTATGGTTTTCTAGAACTGTAATTGCATTTCATTATTGAGAAAAATTTAATTCCAATCATTGCTAGGTTGAACTGAAAAAGGTTACACATAAATTATAAGTTGACAGATAACAGATGATAACGACTTTTGATAATAGCTCCAGTGTGCTTGAAGTAGGGGTCGGGAGGCTTTTGGGACCAGGACCGCGGTCCCAAAAGCCCCCTTGGAATTTATTATTTAAATTGAGGCGTCATTTGGGACCACGACAGTGGTCCCGATGGCCACCTTGAAATTAATATTTATTTTAGGTGGTTCAGTGGGACCCTTTAGTCCACTTTCTTAACTATTTTTCACAACTAGTTAAGAAAAAACACTTTTTATTACTTATTTGATACCTGGTTATTAAAATGGAATAAAAAGTGGCCTGTCTTAACTATCATTCGAAATTAGTTAAGAAAGGAGAAGTATGATTCTGCTTTCCCAAATAGTTATGAAATAAGAATCTGTACCTACTCATGTTTACTACTAAAAACTCTATCTCAGACTAAAAACGAAAACATCGGCATGTCGTACAAAATCTCGTTTCGTACAATTTGATTTCTTTAGTAGCTAGTACAAAACTTTGTTTGACTTATTATGAATTTGTTCAAAATATTCAAATTAAGAAACCGTCCAACGCAGGACAATAGTCCTATTTATGTCTAACTTCTTTTAGTAATTAAACTGGCCACAAAATAAAATATTAATTGCCACTGTCTTAGTACCGTCACATCATTTTCATTTATCTACTTTTGCATAGGAAATAAACTGAATTGGCTATTGCTTTCTAACGCAAATAGATAAGATAGTTGATTCTTTGGTAATTGATTGATTCTTGAACAGAAAACGTATGTGAGTGAACCACTATGTCCTTTCCTAAGCCCATGGAGTTCATTTCGACAAATAGGCGTCGCGAAAAACTATTGTACGACGGTCGTCAGTATCATTATATAAAAACTTATGTAAATGAAAATACGTTTTGTAAATGCTACAGTAAAGAAGGCTGTAAAGGAAGCGTGACACTAAGCATTGAAAGGAATATTGTTAAAGAGAACATGCATGATACTACTTGTTTATCCAATACTGCAAAAAACGTGATTTTGTTCAAAATGAATTCTTTGAAAACTAAAATTGTAGCTAATGTTGATCCCATACAGAAACAGTTTGAAAAAGTGGTCAGCGAACTCGATGATGAGGGCGTGCATCTGGTTGAAAGCTTACCCAAATTCAACAATGTCAAAAGCGGACTATACAAAGCGAGGAATAAGGCATTAGGCGTGTCTAAGCTTTATTTTTAATCGCCGTCTGAGGTAGAAATACCTGAAAAATATTAAAACTTCCTTCTGGCGGACTATGACGACACAGATACCAGAATTTTGGTTTTTTGCTGTCCCAAGATAAAAAAGGATTTGGAAAATTTTGAGCACTTCTTTATGGATGGGACTTTCAAGTCTTGCCCGCCACCTTTCACTCAAATATATACAATCCATGGACTACACAAATATACCACAATTGTTATACCCTTATTTTTTTGCTTCATTCATAGCAAAAGTGAAAAAACCTACAAAACGATTTTTGAACTCATCAAGTCATAGATACCAGTATGGAACCCCGTAAAGATGACACTGGACTACGAAATGTCAGCTATGAGAGCGATCCAGAAAAATTTTCCTAATGCCATAGTAAAGGGATGTTTTTACCACTTTTGTTCCAGCCTTTTTAGGAAGGCGAAGCAGCTGGGTATCAAATCCAGTGTACAGAGACGCCATGTTGCTAGATGTGCTGGATTAGCTTGTTTGCCATTAAAATATCTCCCGGCAGGCTACAATTATGTCATATCCAGATCACCGAATAGCAAGACTATCCAACAGTTCAACAAGTATTTGAACAGTAATTGGTTCAAAGATGTTAATTGTATAAAAACATGGTGTTGCTATGGCGAAGAGATCAGAACGACCAATAATCTGGAAGGGTGGCATGCTAGACTTAATAGATATGTAGGACGCAAAAATCCAACATTAGCAAAAGTTTTAGATATTCTTTCAAAAGAAACGAGGAATATGACGAATAAAGAAGAATCGTCAAGCAATAATTATGAAAAAATAGATGAGGAGATTTCTATGGCAATAGACCAATTAAAAAATGGGTCTAGCACTGTTGGACATTGTCTAGAAATTATATCACCATTTAAATATAAATTTTAGATGCTTAAATACATTGATTTACTACCAAACGTTTGGTAGTAAATCAATGCTTAAATACTTAAAACTATTATTTTAATGGTGATATAATTTCTATAGACAATGTCCAACAGTGATAGACCCATTTTTTAACTTTGCTTTATTCGTCATATTCCTTGTTTCTTAAATACGATACTAATTGAAATAATAGAAACCCATTAACAATATTTCTTTATTTTTCTAGCTATTTAATATTTAATTTGGGCGTTTAGGGGTTTAGGTAATTTGAACAAATAGGTTTTTAGTTAAATATGAGTAGGTACAGATTCTTATTTCATAACTAGTTTGGAAAGCAGAATCATACTTGTCCTTTCTTAACTAATTCCGAATGACAGTTAAAACAGGCCACTTTTTATTCCATTTTAATAACCAATTATCAAATAAGAAATAAAAAGTGGTTTTTCTTAACTAGTTGTGAAAAATAGTTAAGAAAGTGGACTAAAGGTCATAATTTCAATTTGTATTTCTATCGGAAAAGTACAGTCAAAAGTAGATAATGTCGTTAGGTAAGTACTCAAATGATTAGCGGTTGGCGATCCCGATGCATTGATAGCAAATCAGGTGAGATTTTGCTACTTTACAAGGATTTGGGAGTCCCGACCCATCAACAACGAATCTATAAATATTAGCAATGCTGCGAACGTGACAAACCTATCTATATAGATATAGAAAATAATTGTTTGGTGTTACTTTGTAAATATTCTGGCAGTATCAATGGCATTTTAATTTATTCTGTTTTGCAATTAATCAATACGTGAAACATTCAAAATGCCAAAATAACTAGCAGTAGGTACCTACTACTAATTATCCAATAAATAGTTTTAATACGTAAAATGCTCAATATGATAAATGGAGATCCCCATTTTGGGCCCAACGTTACACGAATGATTTATGTATCAAAAAATTTCTCCTATTTGAGTATTTAATATACTTAAATAAAAATTAGTCCTTACTGCAATGGCCAAATAAAGAATGTCGCAATTTAATTTCAGCATAAGTACTTATACGTTGCTTTGTGAACGCACCTTATTAAGTTTCAGTATCATATTTAAATGCCTATGTGTAGTATTAGTTTTTATAACTTAAATAACACCATCCTTTAGTAAATTTTTTGATACATGGAATCAAATTATTCTTCCGAAGATTAATAGTGTAAATACACCTGATGTAACATTACTGTACCTACTAAACCGATATCGATTATATCTCAAATAATAACTGTTATGGATTGTTGAAAAACCAGAAGTAGGCACTTACCATAGGGCCGAGTTGCTGTCTCATTTTATCTTTTGGAATAACAATAAACTGTAATAATATAAATAATATTCTTTTACCTGTATTTTTTAAAATTATTTACAATATGGAATTAAAAGGGAAAAAAAGTATAAAAAGTTGATATTTAAACATATATAACAAAATATCAAAGTCAATTACGTTCGCTATCGTACATGCGTTTAGTCGGTATTTTGTTTCATTTTCTGATAGATTTTATTTTCAACGACCTCTGCTCATACTTGGACTTTAACGAAACCACGGCATTAGGCAAAGTACCCTCTTAATCTGATCGATCTTAGCTTAAATATCCGATTTTTGCCTTTGTGTTACTAGAGTTTTATTTCTGAGTATCAATTAACCTATTTGGCCATTGCTGAAAAGGGTGAAAATTGGACGAATGAATCTTAATTGATCAAATTTGCTCTGTAAAGAGTAAATTTCATCATTGTAACACCAGGCCCAGGTATGGAAAATGGGGATGTCCTTTTGTATCACAATAATAATTTAACGTTTTGAGCACAGAACACCTGTGTTCTGTGGTTTTAAGTTAAGCATTTTTTTAAACTTATTGAGATTTGTAGTATCGTTTCTATTCGTTATGAGCAGCGAAATATAGAACTCACCTTATTAATCACTACAAAGTTGGCATCGATATAAGGACCATGAAAGGTAAGCAATAATCATGAGTAATATTGCACTGACGTACAGCACTTGGTTGTTGCTAAATATCGAAGACTCGCAACAAGGTTCTGGCCCATCACAACAAGCCATTCTTACATGTGTAAATGTAGATTTATGGAGTAATATTTATGGAGATTTATCTAGAACATATTGTATGGATGGTTTCTTTGTGATTTATGTGATTAAAATTATAATAACAAACCAATTTATTTAAGTCCCATAGCGGTCTTTGTTGTCAAGTTTGTGACATATTTCATATTATGTCAATTAATGTCAATATTCTATACTTTGTTAAAGGTAAAGGCTACTTGATGAAGTTTTTCATGAATCCACTTTGGCTCAATGTTGGTTGGTTGGAATGCTCTTAATCGCTGGTGAGTTGTTCATCAACGATTGACGCAATAGTCCATTCGATGAAATTTAAGTTTACCTCAATTTATGCCTGTCAAGAAAAATATAGTAGGTGTATGTATTATATGCATGGACTTATTAATACCGTGTAACATCTTTATACGTGTTTGAATAGGTCCAAGGAAGGTTTATAAGTACAATTGGACCCGGTAGGTGGCGGTGTAATCGGGCAGGACAATGTCTGCCGGACCCACTAACGGCCAGTCTCAATATCCTATCTATCTGTGGATTTGCTTACTGGAGATAGAATTTTGACGTATTTTGTATGGAGCTAATGTCAAAAATCTATCTCTGGTAACCAAATCCACAGTTAGATAGGATATTGAAACCGGCCGTAAGACGGTAAAAAAACACGCTGCCCGTACGAAGTAAAATAAGTGTAATTTTGTTCACGTTGTGGTCGCAAATCTAACTTTACCACTTCGGTGAAACCAACTTAATTAACTATGCAATCTAAACATTTTGTTATTGTTGCTTACTTTTAAAATAAATTATTAATCCTAAAGAATTTTCAGAGATTTGCAATTCGAGAGATCATTTTCCGGACCAATAATACAATGGATTTATCAATCAATAAAAAATGAATCGCTGTTTGTTAGTCTCAAAAACTCTTAAATCCCGAATTTTGTTTCTTAGAAGTTGTAATATTCGAATTATTAAAATAAGAATATTCAAATGCGGAATTACATATTTCGGAATATTATGTATGTTTCCCAATACAAATTATAGGAATCAATGCAACTTAAATACTGTACAACTATTTATTTTCTCTTCTAAATTTAGCAAATCAATGCCGAATCTAGATCTCTATTTTGTATATTTATCTATCTAGTAATGTATTTCTAAACACAGATTTTAACGCGAATTCACACAATAATACTAACAAATTGTTTGAGCATGTTTAGCATCTATTATACGAGATATCGCCGCTGATAATATCTTTAATAATTAATATCAAGCGATGTGTCACATGTTATCAAACAGTGAATTATATCAATCCAGCAGTCTTATTTCATACATCGCGTGAGGTGGAGACACGAAATATTTAAAGTGTTTCATTGGTAGTCGTTAAATTTAAAGTACTATGGAAATAGCAGCAGAAAATTCTGATGAAAATGCGTTTCTTAAGAAAAAGCGAAGTCCAAATTTCTTGTCAAGAATATTTATATGGTGGATGTGTCCGGTTTTAATCAATGGTAACAAGAGAGACGTTATGGAAGATGACCTTATTGTGCCCAGTTCCATATATGGCTCTAAAAAACAAGGAGACAAATTAGAGAGGTGAGTGTAATTTACCTATAACTATTCTAACCTTCGGCCTCATAGTGTTCAAGATTAGGTTAGAGATTACTTTGACGTTTCATAGTTTCATTGATAGGAATCTTAATCGCTATATCATTTTTAAATATAAAATATCAATCTTGATTAGTCGGGAAGTTCGTACTGTGAAGGATTTACAACTACAGCCGTGTCCCTATTTTCCCGCGGATGTCGTAAGAGCGGACTAAGAGAGTTTACCGCGACTAAACATTAGCGAAGAAAGTGAAAACTAAACAAGGGCTCCACTAGCCCATCTCGTCGGTGTGATGCACTGGGTGAATTTCTTTCATTGAGGCAAGAAATGTGCCCATATTCCTATAACGGACATGTACTCGTATTTACAGCAATGAGACGTACGGTTTAAGAGACGACGGGTAACTTTGCATGCGATCGATGATTTTTTTATGAATGCTGGATAAGCATTTAGCGACATCTCACCTGATGGAAAGTAAAGATGAGGCAGAAGATGTTACACGCTTACCCAGTAAGTGCCTATTCACTCTCAACTTGAAAAGCTCCAAGTTATATTGCATATTGAACAAATCTGGGGGTAAAGAGTTCCACTCCCTTGCTGTTCGCCATATGAATGAAAAAGCACATCGCTTCGTGCGTTTAACTGGAATATCAATGACAAAATGGTGGAATCCCAGCAGCAGACGGCTGCTGGGGGTTTCTCTGAGATGGAAAGCAGAAGGCGGAATTAATTCGTGTAATTCCAAAGCACACTCTCCGTGATATATCCTGTAAAATACCTATAAACATGCCACCTTACGACGATATTCGAGGCTCTGCAACTTGACCCCTGTTAGTTTGGTGTCACCAGTGAGGGCCTTGGCACGTTTATCAATAGAATTAAGGGCCGCTAGTTGATATTGGTGCAGACCTATTCCACAAGTGGCAACAGTACCTACTCCATACAAGATCCAACTTGTGCTTGATATAGTTGAAGCAACTGTTCCAGTGTAAAGTACCGCTTGACCTTGGAGAGAATGCCAAGCTTCATAACTGCAGTTTGGCAACGAATTTTATATAGCTACCAAAGTTGAGGTTGTTAGTTACTTGCATACCACGGAAAGTCGGAGTAAGATGGAAAGGATTCTGTTTAGTGGAGAACACACACGCCTGCGTTCTGTTATTGTTGAATTGAACCAGATTGGCATCACTCCATTCAGAAACCGCCCGAAGTGTCGAATTCAAACGATCCACCATTGATTCCCGACAATACCGGATTTCCTCTTTATTGGCCTTTGCATTGGAGACATATCTATCTACGACTGCGGTGTCATCGGCATATCCGAAGGTAAATATTGATGTTCAGAAGAAAGAGTATTGCCGAAAGAACGGAACCTTGAGGAACTCCAGCATCAATAGCCCGTTGTTCGGAGCAGCACCCATCTAATACTACTTGAATGGATAGTTCATAAAAAATTAGAGATCCAATTGCAGAGGTTCAGGGGTAGACCATAAGATGGATGCTTGCCTAAAAGGCAAGAATGCCAGAACATGAAATGTTTATTTTTGAAACGAATTGCAAAGTAAGCTGTATTAATTAATGTATGAACTGAACATAGTCTCAGCGTTAATACATAAAACAAATACAATAAAAGCTAAAAACCATCACAGAAATATTCGTGGTCATGCATGATGTCCTAAATGTTTTCTTCACTTCACTTCACTTTATTTATAAGCTATGGCAATCGGTCGTGGTCGACAACAGCTATTACTGCAACTATTACTGATAAAATACTCTTAAAAGTTCTCTTTTTATGATTATCTTAAAAATTTATGGGGTCATTAATTTATCATTTTTTTAACGTTCTCATTGTATTTTCTTTCTCCAAGTTAAAAAAATAATCAAGCTACTTAATTTTACTTTTACTGTGTTCTTGTTTTTAATTACCTTTTTGATTAATTACAACAGATTGCACCATAATGAATTAGGTACTTCTTTCAATTTCAGGTCTATTTTATGATACGCCTAAAACTGGAACAAGCCATAGTTACGTATTAAGTTGAATGTTATGAAATAATAAAAACTTAAAACATGGTGCAACTGGTGATTAGATAACAAATAAATATTTACGATTGCATGCCCAGTTCAGAAAAAAATAATAAAATCGTCTACAATATACTTACACAAAAAGTCTAAATTAAATCGGTGTCGTCGTTCATAATCTAGATAGGATGTTAACGCATTATCATTGTTATTGATGCTTTTTGTAACGTAATATTTTATCAAAATTCATTGAAACAATGAAAAACCTTTCTTGAAACTACTACACTTGTAAGCTTATTTATTTTGTCAAAAAAGTATCGGGAATGAATTATTTTTTTATGATTCCAAATTATTATTAAGCTATTGCATAGCTTTTATCGCGGGCTTTGAGCGCGGCGACCGAATCAATAAATTCCGTAACGAAAAAAACCTAACACCTCAGGCCTATTCGCTAACTACGGTTGGTATTTTTTCTTATTTTTTATTAGATTGACACCTCATTGACACTGTTTTCGATTTTGACGCGGACTTTGAGTTGCGCATGAGTTCCGTCCCCTTGGGGTATTGTATTCTGTGGTTGCGTCTGTTATTTAGATTAAATACAGTGCTGCTGTTTTAGTTAGATCATATCTAAAATGCGAAGTATTAGTATTTATGCGAATGGACAAAACATCCAACAAAGAGGTTGTGTTACATTTTACATTGCCAATGGAATTCGGATCGGAGTCACTGAAAATGTTACAGAAAGATTACGTTGAATCGAGTTTATTAAAAGCACGTGCTTATGAGTGGTACAAAGTGTTCAAAAGCGGCTGTGATGTGATGGAAGATTTACCTCGCTCTGATAAGCTATCAACGTCTTCAACAGAAGTTAATGTCGTAGTGAAGGAAGTAATAACTAAAAATCCTCATTCAAGTTTGAGAGATTTTTCTGTATCTCACGAGTCAATCCATGCCATTTTAAATAGAAATCACTTTGGTATGAAACATGTTGCCGCTCGGCTAGCTCCAAAAGATCTGAATTTTCTCTGAAATCTCAAACGCATAAGAGTAGCTGAGGACATGCTAGAACGAGTCAATGCCGACCCAACATTTATGAGACGCATTGCTACTGATAACGAGACGATGATTTACGAATAAGACATGCAATTTATTCAACAAGCTTCGGAGTGACGCCTTCCAACTGAACCGAAACCGAAAAACAACGCCAAAGTCAATTAGAGTCAAAGTCAAGTTGATTATTTTCTTTGACTATCTGCATTTTGGTATTCTGCATTCGGAATTCTTGTCAGAAGCTCAAACGGTAAATAAAGAATATTGTTTGAGCGTTATGCAACGTATAAGAGAGGAAATTTGACGAAAAAGGCCAAATTTGTACAAAGAGAATTCTTGGATTTTGCATTGCCTTCGAATAGAATAGAATAGAATAATTTTATTTGCTAGAATATGGTACAATAATAGTTGGTAGTATATTCTGTTGCTCCGACATATCCTATTGACAACAATGTGCAAATATTTCGTCAACTATTTTTAGGTATTATAATTATTTCGTTGCACTGACATTCTGAAAGACGTTATACATTTATCAATAAGTAATACTTAAATTTTCTATTCACTACAATAAAAAAATCCTTATGTCAATAATAAAAAAATTACAATTCAACTATGTCAATATCTAAGTACTTATAATACATTATTTAAAATAGTAACTTCTGTCACAATTTTTATTTATGTCGTATTCATTAGGTATTCATTCATTACTATAAAAACTATGTCAATATTAATAAGAATTACAATTTAAATATGTCAACATTTATCATTAATTATTTAAAATAGTCATTTTTATGTACAATTATTATTTATGTCATATTTCAAATTATTTTTTTTATTACATGTCATATTGTATGCGATCGTCTAAATAATCCCTAACATTGTAATACATTTTATTAAGTAAAACATCAAATACCACCTTTTTAAATTTGGGATAGGGAAGATTTAATATGTTATCTGGTAATTTATTAAATATCCTAATAGCCATATTGTAAGCATTTTTAGAAACTACTTTTAACCTTTGTTCGGGCACATGAAGTTTATTTCCCTGTCTACCTCTATACACATGTTGATCATTATTAGTAGAGAACAAGCCAAAGTGTTTTTTAACAAATAGACACATCTCAAAAATGTACAAACACGGGAGTGATAGTATGCGTAAAGTTTTGAATAATGGCTTACAACTAGTCAATGAGTCTACGCTGCAAATTGCTCTTACACATTTTTTTTGAATTTTAAATATGACATCGATGTCCACGGAATTTCCCCACAGTACGAGACCGTAGCGTAGTTGTGATGCCACGTATCCATGGTACGCAAACAACGCCGCGTCCTTTGATACAATTTGTTTTATTCTTTTTAAAGCATAGACAAACCTATCTAATTTTGTTGCAAGTGAGTCAATGTGCGCTTTCCAGTTGCAAAACTGATCAATAGTTATTCCCAAAAATGAAATATGATTAACTTCTTGTAACCTACTTTCATTATAATCAATATTGATTTGAGGCGAACGGCTATTTCGTGTCTGAAAGTTCAAAAATTTTATTTTGTCAACATTTATTTTGAGATTATTTTTTTGTAACCATTTAATTATATTACTAAAATTTGAATTTGCAATACGTTCTATATCAAACGCATTGTCACTTTTCAACAAAATTGTGGTATCATCAGCAAACAAAATACATTTTTGGTCAATAGAATCGGGTAGACCATTAATATATAGTAAAAATAACAATGGTCCGAGAACGCTGCCTTGTGGCACGCCACACTTGTTTAAAGTGTATTGAGAATTAAAGACTTCCTTTGTTTTATGTACTATTTGTAAAATCTCAACACGTTGCATACGATTTTCTAAATAATGTCTTATCCATGATAAGGCATTTCCCCGAATCCCATATCTTTCGAGTTTGTTTAACAATATTTTGTGGGATACAAAATCGAAGGCCTTACTCATATCCAGAAAAATACCTACCATTTTAGCTTTTCCATTAAAACTATCTGTTACACATTTAATTAATTGAAAGCATGCAAGAGTCGTAGAGCTTCCTCTTCTAAATCCGTATTGTTCACTTTTTAATAGATCATTTGATAGCATAAAGTCATAAATTTTTTGAGCTATAACCTTTTCAAACAATTTCGAAATTGTAGGTTTTAGGGTAATGGGTCTGAAATTATTTAAATCATTACGAGAACCTTTTTTATGTAGAGGACGTACTATCGATTTTTTAAGACGACTTGGAAAATATCCTTCTAATAATGATAGATTTATTATATGGGCTAGTGGAACCACTATATAAACAGCAGCCTTCATCAAGATTTTTATGTTCAAGTCATCATATCCAGTTGCGTTAGTTTTTTTTAAGCTTTTGAAAATTTTTATTAAGTCATACTCATCGATTGGTGTCAAAAAATAGAATTAAAGGGAAACTCTTATTCAACAGATATGGCTCCAGCAGACTTCTTTGTTTTTCCTAAACTAAAATTACCACTTCATGGCACCCGTTTTCATTCGGTAAAAGACATGAAGGATAATTCGCGGCGAAAACTAACTCAATCCCGAAAAAAGCGTTTGAAAAATGATTTGATGATTGGATTATTTGTTGGAGTTTCTGAAGGAGCATACTTTGTAGGCGTATAAATAAATATGGATGAATAACTAACATTTTGTGTATTATTGATCTTTTACCGATACTTTCTTGGCAGAGTAGTATAACTGCAATAACCTTGTCAAGGGGCAACTCAACCAATACATAATCACTATACAAAAGCACTAGGTATTTTAAAATATGAAAATACTTTTTTCGTTTAGTATCACTACATTGGATTTTACATCTACATTTTTTTGTTAAATCTACATTTTCCACATTAGATTGATGATGATGAGACATAATTTCATTCATTTTCTCAACATCTTTTTTAACAGTTTTTAAACGGTTTTCTACAGCTGTTGGATGCAAGAATTAGAAAGAGCTGACAGAGAAAACAGGAAGCCGTCCTTATGGAAAGCGCTGAGAACAGCGTACTGGGTGGAATACATGCCCAGTGCCATGCTTATCGTTATCATCACTGTTGCGAGGTATTTATTATTATGCATTTCCGATGTGATAGGTTTGCCTCAAGTAGGTAGTAAATGTCAACAGCCCATTATATTATCCGAATTAATGAATTTTCTTTAATCTGTTACGAATTTAAGATACATTTTTTAGTTTCGAGTTAAGTGAAAATAGTAATAGCGGAAACACCAATGTAGTGGCAACGTAGCGCCATTTTGCCAAAAAAGGATAAAAACGTGAACATTTTTATATGCAACATGGGTAATAATTTATTACTATTATTAGCATTAGGTGGGTCATGTATGCTTGTTTATTACTAATAAACAAGCATACATGATCCACCTAATGCTGGTGCCACATTAATAGGTTATTACCTATTAATCCAGTATTGATCATTGATTCGAATCAATTTTTTTAACCTATTCTTTTTATGTTGGCTCAGGCCTCGTGAAATGAATGACTAGTACAGAGTACTCGTATATTCTCGAGATAAAACATGTATAAAATAATAATAATATCAACCGGAAGTATATCCTGAAGGATGTGACAGAGGAGACATGTAAAGCTAATCTTCAACCCGGAGAGTAATTCAGGCGTATGATTTCTGGCTGTCGTAATATTGGCAATTCTGTTACAGTGCCAATACTACTCGTATATGTCAATTGGCAATACCAAATATTTGCACAGACAAAACCAAGCAGCCAAAATACTTACTCCATCTCAAATTAGCTTTCACATATGGCCCAATAGGTGAAAAGGTACCGTGTTACAAGTACTCGTATATTCTATTGTATACTATTCTCTCTCCCGCACTAGCTATTTTCGCATTTGGAAATAATCTTGCCGGAGCCAGTGCTCGAAAATGACCAATTCTGGACTCAAATTTAAATTTCAAACTCTTTATTCAACATAGGCATTTACAGGCGCTTACTAACGTCAAAATTAATGAATTTAAAATAATGCAATTTAGCATTCAGGCTAGGGGATTCTGGTGGACTTACTCCAGTTAACAACACTCGTAAAATTATAGTCATAATTGTATACAGCAAAATGAAAAAAAAATAAAAAGGAGAATAGTAAATGAAAATAACGAGATATATTTATTTTTCAGAATTTTCCAACCAATACTTTTTGCATCTTTACTAAGTTTTTGGTCTATAGACAGTACGATGGAAAAATTTGACGCCGGTATGTATGCGCTGGCAATGCTGGGGTTGAACTTCGCGTCGCTGATGTGCCAACATCATAATTCGCTGTTTGTAAACAGATTCAGCTTAAAAGTCAAGATTGCGTGCTCTGGATTACTGTACAGAAAGGTTTGTTCACAAGAACTATACATAAATAAGTGTCCATATCATCTTTTGCTACACCTTTCTCAATGTACTAACCCGAGGTAGAACTGCAGATTTTAAATATTGTTGCTATCGTATGGCTCCCCATCCCCCGTAGCATGACCGCCGAAACGTGATATGATATAATTTTATATATTAGATCGATATGAACTGTCAAAAGAAGAAACTTTGAAATTTTATTGAAATTAATAAGTTAACAATACCTACCCGAAAAAGCAATACCAATATCTAAAGCGAAAGCTTTTCATAAATTGAAAATTTCGAGATATGTAGCTGTAAATCTAGCGTGTTTCTTTCTATATCGATATATCGTTTTGTTTGGGTGGTGGTGGTGGGTGGCTGAGATGCATAGGGCATCCACAAGGACCGGCCGCGCCTTTCTATCCTTCTATCCGCTGCAACTTTCGTCCGCGGCCTCATTTTCTGTCCGGTGACTGCCACCACAATATAGAGAACGATACAGTAGCCCGACTCAGGCACAGATTACTTAATAGTTACTACGTAACAGATAAATTACTCCAAAGAAAATGTTCGATAGGTACCTAACGCGTTAATAGCCTACTTTTTCTGCCGCGTTCAAAAATGCACCTACAGCTTTGAGTAGAAGTGGAAAAAACAGCTTAAAATTTTAAAACGTTTAAACGTTGTACTTATTTAAATAAGCGTGCTTGTAAAAAAGCTTTTCGTTTAAACGTTTATTGTTTATTGCGTATAATTATGTTTGCAAAAACGTTTAAGTACAACGTATGCACCGTTCTATTGCTAATGACAAAAACACAAATAGGGATAGCTTTATACTATTTAAACGAAAAAACTGCTCTCAATCAAATGAAATATTTTTATTGATGGAAATATTAATATTCTTATTTTATTATTTAATAAACAATGTTTCTACAAATATTGCATCACGCGACTTAATTGACCAAGTTCCTTTCAAAAAAGTCCCACATTACATTATTACCACCTCTCGACACTAAAACTATCAAATTATAAAATTATAAACTTTATTTAATCGCACTTTATACACACACGCATAACAAACGTAAAAACAATGCTTATTTATATACGTATTAAAAAAAATAAAACGAAAGCGTACGTAAAAGCAGCCAGCCACAACACAACAAACGCGTACTTATCTCTTGACAGTGAAAAGCTTACTACTTTTTTAAACGAAAAGCGTGGTAAGCCATCCAATTTTGGGATGCGTTTTGGTCGCTTTATAACTCCAGCACGCAGTATAATGCCATCTAGCGGCGAACGTTCTATTTCCGATGCATGTATACAGAGCATGCTTTCAAAGTAGGTAATTTTATTGCGGGAGTACAGATGGCGGGACTAATGTACTCGTATGTCGGTAAAAAGCAAAGCGTAAGTAAAAGCGTAATGTTTTGATTAGAGAAAGTCTGCTTTTGTACTTTTGTTCAAAAGCAAACTTTTTTAAGTGCTTTTCGTTTAAACGCTCACCTCTAGCTTTGAGTGCAAAGTCAGTATTGCTTCGCAGCTGCGTGACATCAGAGCGAACGCAATCGGACTGGGGTTGCATTAAAAATATTTAAACCAATTGTGTTTTAGAAAAATAAAAAGCATATCGAATATTTACAAATGTTTTATTTCAAAATGATGTTTTACAAATTTTTTACATGCGCGAAATTCCCGGTTGTTAAATTAATAATGGAAAAAATTCGGAATCGGACATACAGTTTTAACATGTATTGATGTGGAAAACAAGAGCAAGATGGGGTGTTTACTTTTGTAAGTGTTCAAATATGTTGCCGCCAGGTTACTGTGCCAAACGATTTTCAAAATTTTTACCTCGAAAAAAATGTTACCTCGAGTTCTCGTACATAATACAAAACGCATCAGAGGGAACTTTCAGCCAGCCGGAAAATGATGATGACTTATTAAAGGTTTAAAGTTTGCAAACATTCGAGATTCTGATAAGTCCGGAATTTCATTTCATACGGAATTTTCTTGAATAAAACTAACGTTCAATAAGCATTAATTACTTAATAACTTCGTACGAACATTTTGATCGTAGGTAACATTTGTAACACAAATAATGCAACAGTGCGTGCCCGCGCATCCGACGGTTGTTGGCAGCCTATTAATTTCGCACCGCCGTCGGTGCGGGCGAGAGTAGGCTATTAACGCGCGCAAGTACATCGAGTGACAGAGGTGCGTGTCTCAGGCGTGCGTGTCTTTGAAATTATACCTAAAGCTGAACTGGTCCCTACAAAAAAATCGGTGAACGTATATGTACACGCCGCGTGTAAGCGGCGCCGGCGCGGCGTGTACGTAGAGCACAACAATCTCGGTCGGCGCGCGGCGCACAAACAGAACACATACCCAACAAGGGCGCGGCGTGGCGTGACACTGCCACAGATAACATAATACTAGTACAGATGCCCAATCCCATAGTACAAATCCGTGCACGCCTAAGGAAACTATCTCGGGTAACTAAAAAGTTACATAGTTTTCTCGCCAGGCGGCAGCACTGGATACTGCTTTTTTGTTCCTAAAACCAAAGAGAGCGCAGCAATGCTTTGGTTCGAAAATCGAAGTTTTATTGCGTAGTTGCATGTCAATAGATGGCAGCATTTTTACAAGCAATTAAAGCAAGGGATTCTGACAGAAACCGGAAATACTCGGAAACAGCAACTACTTACCTACATGATATAATTTTTGTAATTTGTTAGACTTTAGCATTAATTTGTCTACTTATTTAAATAAATTCAACTAAGAGAAAACCGTCGCTAATAAACTCAACGTAGAAAACTATTAGAGAGCGACAAGATTTTACAATTGAACCAAACACATACTCGTAGTCTCGTACCCAATACAAGAAATGTTCTAATGGGCAAAGACATCATATTCTTTGAGAATTCCAATGTTTCATGAAGCTGTAATTTTAGTGAATGTACTTAGGTATAGTAAAATAAATAAAACTATTAAAGTCAATTTGAGTACCTACTTTCATTGCATCTTCTCCGACCATACAATACAATAATTTAACTTAAGAATTTGTCTAAAGAATAATACCTACATAATTTCTTGAATGAATCTTCATTTTGTTCAATTAATTCTCGTCATTTTATTCAATTCGTCAATTTAAATTTTTACCAGCTAACTTTCCTTGCTATTGCCAATAGTATAAGTAATACAATAATTAAGAATTTAGCCAAAGAATTGTGCATAATTTATTGAATGTAGTCTTAATTTAGTTTAATTAGTTGTCATTTTATTCAATTCCTCAATTTGAATTCTTACCCACTATCAATGTTCAGCCAAAATAGATCTGTACGAGAGCTATTTTTGAATTACGTATGTGACTTCGAAATCACCGATGTGACTAATAATCACAGATTTTCAATAATTCTTATTTTTGAATATCACGTATGTGACTACCTTAGTCACGGATGTGATTTCATTACGAGTGCCCTCACCCACTCGTAAACAAGTCATACATAACTGTAGAAACGTTATCTGTGTTTTGTTTAGAGAACAAATTGACAAGTTTGAAGTTGATGTGTGTTGATTTTGAGTTGGATTTAAAATTTCTCAAATAAGTAATTATACACGGTTATTTTTTTATCATCCTGGAAAATTTAAGGGACGCTTCACGACATGGTATTAGAATGATTTAAATATAAATATTAAAAAAATAACTCACTTACTTAATTTTATTTTAATTATTTAAAAAATACAAAAAATGCTGCACTAGTTGAGAGCAGCATTTTTAGAAATTTTTATTTTTATTTTTTTATATTTATTTGAAAATCGGTCCATAATTGGTGGAGTAATCGCGTAACATACACACAAAAAAAACATACGCATCGAATTGAGAACCTCCGCCTTTTTTTAGTCGGTTACAATCTAAAGGTTTCCCTCGATTTTTATGAGATCCCATCATCAGATCCTGACTGGTTACCTTGGGACTCTATTGAATACAAAAAAAAATTGAAAATCGGTCCATAATTGGCGGAGTAATCGCGTAACATACACACAAGAAAAAACATACGCATCGAATTGAGAACCTCCTCCTTTTTTTTAAAGTCGGTTCAAAGGAAGAATACTTTTCAAGTTTCTTCTGCAATTTGAAAAATGCTGTATTAATGGAGAAAACACGTCATGGCGATTTTTTATCGTTTAGATTATTTTTATCACGACATTTACGGAATTTTACTATCACGTATCTATATGACAAATCGTTAAAGATTTTATCGTTTACACACTTCAGCTTCGCTTCGAGGGTCAATGCTCTAATGGTGTTGCATTTAAACTTCGATAAACCTTTGTCGATTGCGTTTGCGAAATTCAGACATTCTATGTGACTAGTTGCCCAGGTGAACTTCGCATCACCTTGACAGATGACTGAAGTGTATCGTAATTTTCCGTACAAAATTATCATTATTTATTTATATTTTATTGAGGTTTTCTTTAGGATTTTCTCTATTATTTTTCATTTTAAACCACCCATGTATTAAAGCGATCAAAAGACAAAAATAAATATTCAAATCGATCAATCCATTTTTGAGTGTTAGCGAGACTAACGAACGGCTATCCAATATATACAAATCTCGTGTCACAGTGTTTATTATCAAACATCCAAAACGGCTTGATCGACTTTTAATAAATTTTTTTGTGTATATTTGGTAGGTCTGAAAATAGTTCGTGGACCTTTTTTATATCACTAGGTGATAAGGGTGGCTCTCTCCAGGAATTTTTCAGTGTTGAGCTTTATTAAAGCGAAACGTAGTCCGCGGGCACAGCTAGAAGAAGAAGAAGAAAGAAGAAGTAGACCCGCTGACTCGGTGAACTTAGTATCCCCTTGACAGATATATAAGTAAACAATCACGAAGTGACCCGTCATTTTCCATATAAATTACTTTATATAACTTTTAGCTGTTCTTTATGATTTTCCGTATTATTTTTATTTTTAAATCACCCCTGTTTTAAAATAAACAAAATGAAAAAGTAAATCTTTATGTCGGTTAAGCCGTTTTTATCCCTTAATTAGGCGCGTAGCGTGACATACACCCCAAAGCAAGTTTCCAGGCTTATAATAACTTTTTAAAATAAGAGATTTTGGCGCTGCTCTTCTAGGTAGCTTGATAATCAAATGTTACGTTTAGAATTTAGTAGCGATAAATCGTTCAGTTTTGAATGGTTTGGGCATCAAGGGCAGAAAAACCAAGACTGAATGCTCTAAGAACCGCGTTAATGTACGTACTACCCGTGCGGTTAAAGAATGGGATTAGAAATGGCGGCGCAATGTATACACTTCTCGCTCGCACACTATTAGACAGAAATAGTGTGCGAGCGAGATGTGTATACATGCGCCGCCATTTCTAATCCCATTCTTTAACCGCACGAGTTGTAGTGACCATACGATTGTACTCTGTCAAAATTATATCGCAGTTAACTTGTATTTACATTTCTTGTTTATAATTTATTTTAAAAACAACATTAAAAGTTGATTATTATTTATGTTCAAATTTGGTCGCTAATAAAATTGAAATTGAGTTTATTTTGTATATTATTTAATTAACTGACTGTGGGGTGCTGCACATCACGCGCCATCCTATACGCGACTTTAAAGGCGCGCCTAATTAAGGGTTAAGTTTTAGCGAGGCCAATGAAAGGCGATTCATTTTTACATATAAGAAGAATAAAGATGAATAGCGGCGGCACTGGACGATTGTTAATTATATAACAGGCAATCTCTCGTGACGACCTATTGATTGTCTTATTACCAGTGGCCTTGATTTTATTAAGTCGGAATTTATAAATCTACTTGCTGTGCCCGCGAACCACGTTTCGCCACAATAAAGTTTAAAGTAATCTATACTATACTTACTTACTATACTATACTTACTAATATTATAAAGCTGAGGAGTGTGTTTGTTTGTTTGGTTGAACGCGCTAATCGAACATTATTTTGTGTTGGATATTCCAAGAGTGTGTCACACACTCTTCAGCTTTATAATATTAGTAAGTATAGTAAGTAAGTATAGTATAGATTACTTTAAGCTGTATTGTGGCGAAACGTGGTTCGCGGGCACAGCAAGTAATATATAACATCACGATGTTGTTATTTTCCGACATCTACGCAAACGAAGTCGCAGGCACAGCTTGTAATAAATATTGAGTTAGATATATCTTTTAAGTTGGACCAAATTACATATAAAGTCGGTCAAATTTCATCAAATCATAGCATAATCATATCATCAGAACATAGTTGTATATGTATAGAGGGGGGGTCAAGTAGGCCGTACTCATCCCAGCACGGTCAAGTACCCACTCCAGGATGTTAAGGTACCAATTTAATCTTCTATGACAGATCCCAAAATACTCATAACTTCACACAAAAATCATAGGCCAGGCCCCCACTGAAAAAAATCCCTAGATACCTATGCCAATGGTGCCGAGATTTATATATATATATCGCACGGTGACAACTAAAGTGACCGAACTCAAAATTTAGGTAAATACTGTTTAATACAAAAAACGACTCTAATCACCGTATTGCACCCGCTGAATATTAAAACAATGACACTTTAATGTCGGAGAAGGACAAGCGCATGTTTGCGACACTATGGTTTTGCGCACCCCGCGCCCCTCCCGCTTACGCGAAAGAGACGAATTCAGTATTGCCCCGACAGTGATTGCAATTGGACGTGACAGTGTTTTTAATCTAGTGACCTATTACGTTTTGTGTCTCTACTCTTCTTACTACCTAGGTAAGTGCCGTTTAACATTATTTCGTAGTAAAGTGACCGATTTTGTATTTAAGTCACTCTAGTAGTATTTGAGCAAACAACCTTGATGACTGAAACCAAATTCGGTCATTTTGTTAGTAACTGTGATTAATTATTAATTCTCTCAATTCTTATTAGGTCTATATCATTTTAAAAGGAATCATTTCGAGACGGACTATTTCATCAAATGTCTTTGTAATATTTTTGACTTGTGCTTTGTAAATGACCAAATTTTTATTGATTCACTTTATTTCTTTTTCAGTTTTATATTATCTATGCTGGGTCACTTTATTTAAATATTAAAAATGAATAAAAGGGGTGCATTAATTCTCAAGTTATTAGAAGAAAAGAATCAAAATGAGGTAAGAGCTTTATCTTGAGGTACTTGAATTACAGATATTTTTAAAAAGGCACATATTATATACATACATATACATCGTGCTTTGTCTCCCAGATGGGCAGGCAAAGATTACAACTCAAATGAAATTAAGTAAATACGATACGCTTTTTTAGAAATCTATGGAAATATATAAAGAAAATAAACCAACTTCTCCATTTGTGATGAAAATAGACAAAGAAAATGCACCGAGTAGTCCGTCTGAGATAGAAAATTCGCCGCCACCACCATCTACTACCAAGAAACAACTGCAGATCTTAAAGCGAAGCACACAAACCAAATCCATTAATGTAAGTTTTTTTTCATTCATTCGTCAATCCATTTATAGTGATTATTAATAACCCAATATGTCCCACCGCTGGGCTCGGACTGGGTATCACATTAAATAAGAAGGATGGCCTACTGTTAACACGATGGCTAGATGGGTTCGTAACGGGTTGGTTTTCTCGAGTTCTACTAGTCTTTCACGAGTTGTATAATGAATTGTTCCATGTTCCCCTTGTCGCCTCTTACAAAATCCAGAGGATGAGAAGGTGTGGTGAACACATTGTATTTTTACTCCATCACCACACGGATAATCGTCACCGTAATCAATCAATTTGTAAATAACAATAATCAACAGCCTTTGGGTTCTGCCTTCACCAATATGACAAACTGAGTCGATCCAAAATGACAATTGTGTTACTTTTCAGGTCAAAGAACAACAAATACCAAGCACATGTAATTTGAGACTCATACCTGAGAGACCATGTTACAATATATCACCAGTCAACACAGACGAAAGTGATGTTGACTTGAGTGATACAGATCCAACATATAAAAATACTGTAAGAAGAGGTGTACGTATTTCTAGCACCAGCTCTTCGTTCTCAGATACAATGTCTCCTTCTAGGATAGACGATGAAGAAGAAAACACTTCCAAAAAGAAGAAAACCAGAAAACGCCAAAGAAATCCAGATACGTGGAAGCAAAATAAAGCGAAAACTTTACGTAACTCCGGTAAAGCTTATAAATCCGTATCTAAATCCAAAAAAAATGTCCCAGCTCGATGCATGAAAGATCCCTGCACTAGTAAGTGCAGGCTTAAGCTTAAGTGTTCAGATAATGTAAAGGAGCATGAAAGAGCTGAATTGTTCAAACATTACTGGAAGCTTGCAAATCTAAACTTGCAGCGTGCCTATATCAGGACATGTATGGTAGTTGTTGAGCCAAGATACAGGTATACAAACGCTCAAAGGCCTCGCCTGCCTAATAATGCTTTTTATTTTACTGTCAATGGAGCTAGAATCAGGGTTTGCAAGTTGTTTTTTATAAATACCCTGGACATATCGGATAGACAGCTCAGGACCGTCAAGAACAAAACTAATAAACAAGGTTTCTTAGAGCCTAAAAAGCGCGGAAAGCATGAAAACAAAAAAAAGGTGGAGCCACAGCTTATCGAGCAAATAAAAAAACATATAGAATCAATACCGCGAATAGAATCGCATTATTTGAGAGCAACTACAAATCGAGAATACATAACTGAAAGCAAAACTATTAAAGATCTGTGTCACGATTTCAATAATGACCAGAAAGAGAAAAATCTCCCACAGGCGGAATACTGGCTGTACCTTAAAACTTTCAATACAGAATATGATATAGGCTTTTTTATACCAAAGAAGGACAGGTGCGAAACCTGTGTGGCTTATCAGCTAGCCCCCGAGAACACTAAATCACTACTTAAGTCTAACTACGAGAAACATTTGAAAGAAAAAGATCTGTGTCGAAAAGAAAAAAGGAGTGATCGTCAATTGATCGATGACACTCATATTTGTGCAGTATTCGATTTACAGTCTGTCATGTTGTGCCCTAGTCCTGACTACTTTTATTACTGCTCTAAAATAAACTGTCTCAATTTTACAATAACAGAATTGAAAACTGGAGAAGATGATGGAAAATCTTACGGTGATGTTTATTGTTACTTCTGGGATGAGACTCAGGGCCAAAGAGGAGCCAATGAAATAGGTTCTTGTGTTTATGATTACTTAGAGAAACTAAGCAAAAAAAGAACCCAGACAAAAAATTGCATGTAACATTTTACTCAGATAACTGCACAGGGCAAAACAAAAACAAAATGATTGCATGTCTTTACTCTTATGCAGTTACTCATTTCGATAATATTGAGAGCATAACTCACAAATATTTGATAAAAGGCCACACGCATAACAAGGCTGACAACGTACATAGTTTGATTGAAAAGGAGATAAAAAAAATGAAAAAGCTGGACCTATATACATACCACTCCAATTTGCTACACTCATCAAAAGCGCACGAAAAACTGGGAAGCCTTTCATGGTCAATGAACTAAGTCATGATTTTTTTTTAAAGTTTAAAACACCTGCAAGAACAATGGGCTTACAATTTCAATGAAAACACTAACAAGGAGATGATTTTGTGGAATGATATAAAGGTTCTCAAATTCATGAAGAAAGAAAAATTTTGCTTTTTCTATAAAACATCTTACGTAGATGAAGAATATTCTCTTATAAATATGCGCCCTAAAAGAAAAAAAATGTTACCCTATGAGGAAATTGTGCTTAGACCCTTGTATGAGACCCCTCTTGATCTGAAAGAGAACAAAAAAAAAGATCTCAAAGAGTTGGCGAGAAAAAATTTAATTCCACTTTCTTACGCTCATTATTACGAGCTTTTATAAGTCAGAAGACCTATAAAAGGCTATAAAAGTTCGTAATAATACCTAATAAATGTGTTTGAAATTCTTTGTTTTGGTTGTGATTATGTAATACAATATAATATATAGATTTAATTAATATGTAGATTTATATACTCTTAATGCGTAAGTATAAGAACCAATATTATGTTTTATGGCAAATAATTGCCACGTTGTTGTTTTTTATTACTACTACTATTTTGTTAATTTAGTCAAATGAGTCCTACATAGTATAAAAAGACTGATAATACAAAAATTAGATTAAAGAGTTTAAATGTTATATAATTATCTTAACATGTAATAATGATTGTATCTGCCTATTTTTATGTTACACAGTGAATAATACCTTTAAAAGGTAAGTAACAATACAACTTATAGTTATTGATTGTTTTCGTTTACCTACTTATTACTTATAATTATGTTGATCTAAAATAAAAACCACAGTAATTATTGTATTATTTTATTTGACATTGCTTGGAAAATTTCACCAAAATTTAGAAAGAAAACTGTCTTAATACGTAAAAAGATAGTTATTATTTATAAACTATTACAATGAAATGGGCTTTTGTCAAAATAGTACATCAAATAAATCAATAAGTAAGTACTAAAGTGACCTTTATTAGGACGTTTTTTTGTGTTGCTCTTTTAGAAATAGTTTAAATATTATTTTTTCGAGACAATTAACATTTCTAATAAAAAGAATAGTTACATTATCAATTAACAAAAGCGAATGGGGGTTAGCTTGCTTCAGTAAAATTTTATCTGAGGAAGATTACAGGAATGTGTATTCTGCAGACACATTTCCTTTAATTGCCGAAAAACAAAAATTCGGAGATCAGTCACTTTCATTCTCACAGGGCGAATGTATGTATAGATGATGTTATTATTATACTCGTGATATTTTTTCGCTCGAGCTATAGCGTCCTCAGACGGTAGATTTTTGAATTTAATTTCTATTATAAAACTATTGTTCATTTTGTCTCACTGAATTGTTTTGCAAATTTATTTCAGTAAGACCATTTTAATGCTTGACTACATTTCAATTCAATAAAATATGACGTGTGCACTATGTATATAAACACATGAATATATATATTGTTCCACTTCCTGTGGAAATTTTGAAAAACCCGTCCTAAGTGGACGCCTACATATGCCAATGACACCCTATACCGAATTTCATGTTTCTAGCTCCAATAGGCTTGGCTCCAATAATTTGGCTCTACATTAATACCGCAGTCAGTCAGTCACTAAAGCCTTTTATAAATACAGAAGATATGTAACGTCCCGATCCACTGACTGACTGATTTATCGTCGCCTAGTGTGAACTACTGAAATTAGACTCGTGAACATTGGTCAGTAGTGATTTTATTGGGTAGACAACCACTAAGTATGAATTTTTGGAAATTCTACCTAAAGGGGTGAAATAGGGTTATTGAAGTTAGAAACATAAAACTTTGTTGTTGGGCTACTGATTAAAAGTCAGTAAATATTATGCTTTAGCGTTTGTGGAAATTTCTCCCTCAAAAGGTTGAAAATTTTATAATTATTTACAATATCTAGAGGTTGGCTGGAAGAGATCTTTTAAAGAGATAAACTCGCCTTTGTACATGTAATGAAATACTTTTTATATATTTTATGTCACCTGGTATGTTATGTTGTGCACAATAAAGAATAATACCTATTAAATTTGTATGGAAGTCAGCCATTTTTGGAGCTGGAAACATGAATTTTGTTTTAGGTGATATTATAAAATAATGTTTTTGTATATTCCCAATTAGAAATGTGAAATAGGGGTTGAATTTTTTGTTTTCTCTTAACGTATATATCTAACTGTTAACGTATTTCAACGGGATATTTTTAAAGCTTTTGCTTCATAGTTTGAATATTTTCATTACGAGAAAATATTGAAATCCCAAGGGAAGAAATACTCACGGATAAAACGAAATTAACGCCCGGCGAAGCTGCGGGGCGGAATGCCAGAATAATATAAATAATTTGAGAGAAAAATTTTGGTTTAAACTGCGCTCCAAACAAAAACTTAAGTTTACTTAAACAAAAACTTGAATTTAAGTTCATTTATCGAAATCTTGTAAGCCTAATATGCATTAATATATCTTTTGTAAATACAACATTACATTTAACTCCATGACGCACGACGCGACGCACTTGTAATTATCTCCGTCACAATACCTTAATTGGGCATAATCCTTCGATCGCCAGAGCCGCGTTTGTTGAACGATACGGCTTGATTACTGGAAGACGTTATACATATTTGGAATCTCTCATACTCCATTTGTAACGAGATTTATAGGCGCTTTTAATTTTTGTTTGTCATATCTTTCCTTCTTTTCTCCCGTCACTCCATTGCCGACATCGAGACGTTGTAGGTCTCTATAATACAATTTACCAATAAACTTTAATAATATCACATCATAAACGGAATCACATATATCTGACATCACAATTTGCAAAATTAAGGTACTTATATATAAGTTTTTATACATCTGTATTATTCATACTTCTTACGTCTTCATTCATACAATTTTTATCATATTTGCTATTATTTGTTATCGCAAAATTATAAATCAATGACGGAACTTGGTGCTTAATTTATCCGGCCTTATACATACCCACTGCACCAACCCGTCACCACTTTATAATCTTATAAAGAACACATGAAAAATTAACTAAACAATTACCTTTAAACATTATCTAATTCCAGTTATTACGACTCAATCAAGTGTCAGTTGGGGAAGCCGGTGGGAAGCTCGTGAATCTACTTTCCAATGACATAGCAAGGTTCGACTACTCCTTCATGTTCCTGCACTACTTGTGGATAGTCCCGATCCAAGTAGCCGTGGTACTGTACTTCCTGTACAACGCGGGCGGGTACGCGCCCTTCGTCGGCCTGTTCGGGATGACGATAGTCCTCGTTCCTATACAAGGTCAGCAAAACTCTTCGATATTCTATCTACCACAATGAAAAAAAAATGTTTATAGTGCAAAGATAGAGACATAAAAGTTTTAAAACGCTTAAAAATATGAGGACTTAAAAGAAAGATTAGATACTAACTACATCAGTAGCCTTTTATAAAGTACTAGCTGTACCCGCGAACTGCCTTAAAAGTTCAAAGAAAAAACTGTAAATCTACTTTCCCGCAGAAATTACTTATTTTTCCGGGATAATAGTAGCCTATGTGTTAATCCCTGTCGTAATCCTTCTACCTACAAAATTGCATTCAAATCCATTCAGTAGTTTTTGCGTGAAACAGTAACAAAAATCCTCACAAACTTTCGCGTTTTAGTAACGTATTAGTAAGGATCTACAAATAGTTAGGGATTTGCTTTTTAAACTGATACCAACTGATTTACGGTCACTGCTATCTTTCATTGTGAATTTACAAATCGCCATAAAAACAATGACTGGGTCTATTTCTAATCCATTTACGAGTATTTATCAATCAGCGACAAACTAAATTCATATTTGTATATGTTGATTTTCAACTTTAACATAACAAATGTCTTCGAACTCATGACTCAGTCTATAAAATTCTTGTCAATCTTTAAAATTGTTCAATATTATTATTGTGGATACATAACTTACACTTATAATATTAATCGCTTCCACTACTTATCAGCTTAAGTGATAAAAATCTAACGTTGTCATGGTGGTAAGATAAAAAATTGGTAGTGTTCTACTAACCTTAATGTTAGTAACATAATAAATACTATTAAGAATTTACCTACATGTCGCGTTTAAGTTATTTTCGTGAATAGCGTTAAATAGGTAAATAAACAATAGAAAATTTAATAACAATGCTGCATATTTTTTTAAACATTTCTTAAAGAAACGAAAAGGAATGTCACGAAGAAGATGTCTTATTGCCTGATAGAGAGAGTGCTATTAAAAATGCTGCTATAGGTACTGCTACATATACATATATTATATAATATTACTGTAGGTAGGTAATTCAGATACAATAAAGAGCACATCTCTCTAGCTAGCTGAATAACTTACTGATTTATAGATGCGGTTGTAATGAGTTTTGTCATTTCGGTTACGTATATGGCAGTTATTAGGGATAGGTATATTAATATTAAAAATGCACGGTGAAAAAAAAACTCTGATAGATCAAAATGGAGTCTTTTGTTATAGGTTGGCTTACCAAACTAACGGCAGCGGTGAGGCGACAAGTGGCCATGAGGACTGATAAACGTATTAAATTAATGAGTGAAATCATTAGCGGAATACAGGTCAGTATGTTTTTTAATGTGAACAATGCGACTTTGATTATTTACAAGTACATTTTACAGAAAAGAATTAGAACCTGCTTCTTCAACTTACCGTACTGATGCCATTGACCATTAAGTCGTCGAGGACTTATTCAACCGGTGTATAATTTTGACTCTTATTGATCTCTTTAGACCTTACTCACTAGTAATAACTAAGCATCTACATCCAGCTTAGACATCTTTACATCGTGAAGATTAGTCAAGAATAAAGTATTTAGTATTTTTAAATAAAATGCAAAATCTACCTAATAACAAAAAGAACTACATGTTTCCTGTTTTTTTAATTCCATATCTTTCTTCCGTTTGTTTTTTTTGTTTTTAAATTATCTATTACATCAAACGCATCACTGTTACGCCAAACAGTCCAAAGACAGGAGTTAATACTTGATTAAGCAACAAGGGGGTAAAGCAGTGTTTTACGACACGGGCAGCATATTGAATTCTAAGCGAAATGAAAGATTCTGTAGTTAATTCCCGAACGCAGTGAGGAAATTAAGATGTTAATTCCCGAACGAAGTGAGGCAATTATGGTAAGAATCCTGAATGAAGCGAAGAATTCAAGTCTGCCCAAGGCCAAGACACTTTTATCCCCGAGGCGCATACTCTACTTTATACACCTACTTTGGGGTAAAAAAAAGAAATTATATATTCAATTAAAAGTAAGTTTATTAAATTAAAAATTATCAGTTGAGGACATGGAATTAAAAGCCAAAGGGAACTAAAGTTGTGTGGAAGTTCCCTCGGGTAATAATGACATTTAAATTTGGAACGCCAAAATATCAACAAAAACTTCTATCACGAATAGTTCCGACAAAAAAAGGCTGTTCAAGACGTAACTTCCTCGGTCCAAGGAGTTTTTTGTTTTTTACTATAAAATTCGACACATCACAGAGATTGTACTCCGATAAAAAATATTTAACAAAAATTTTGGCGGGATACCTTAGCTCTTGACTTTCCTTTGCCTACGGAACTAAATATTTACGGTCTTATTAATAAAAATTTTACTGCTTGGATCATCCTCGGATTAGTTATTATTAGTTTCTCTGTGTTTTGTCTTGTTTCCGCACATTTCGGCTGTCATATGTAAAAATAAGACAAAACACGGAGTAACTAATCCGAGGTGATCCAAGGAGTAAAATTATTATTAATAAGGCCTCGTTTACGGAGACGCGGGGCGTTGCGCGGCGCGGCCCGCACAGAATTCAAACATATGGCGTTGTATGAGTGCGTTTACGGAGAAGCGATTTTACACGCCTTTGCTTGAAATGGCGCGATTTTTACGGCCGAGCCCACGGATGGCACCGCCGCGTCTCACGCGGCGTTTATTGCGGCGGCGCACGAAGCGACAATTCTCGATGAAGCGATGCCCGCCGCGTGCTTCGCTACACGCTTGAGGATGCGCCGCGGGTGGTGCGATGGGCATCGCGGCGGGCACCGCGGCGGGCACCGCGGCGGGCAACGCGGCGGTCACCGTCACGTTTCCCGTCTCGCCCCTCTATGAACAATATCGTATATTGCCATGTGTTTGTGTTAACGCGTGCGATTATGCATGCCACACGCGACGCGCGACGCCCCGCGTCTCCGTAAACGAGGCCTAAGGCCGCAAAAGAATCAATCGGTGATTCGAAACTATTTTTAAAAGTTTTTGTTAACATTTTGGCGTTACGCGTTCCGTGCTCCAGATGAAGGAGGTTTATAATGGTAGATTATGCACCAAGGGATTAAAGCAGTGTCTTACGCGACGGGCGCCAAAATGGACCCCGAGCGTAAAGAGGGAGTTTTGTTGAGTCCTGAGTGAAGCGAGTAGGGCTTCAAGTCGCCCGAGAGGAAGACACTACTTTATTCTAGAGTTCATACTCTACTTTTCATGCCATCTGCGACTAAAAACTAGGGGCTCATAAATAAAGCGTGCATTTAAAGGAAAACTGTAAGAGATTTCGTTCTGAAATATTTCATAAACATGCATAGTAAAAACGATGGCAATTTCACGATCACTGTTTCACGGCTTCTTATACTAAAGTGAAAAGCTTTTGTTAGGCACGTTTGATAAAAAATTCTATTAACAATGTAAATACTTCTACCTACCTTCATTTTTTTACCATAAACACTGTCACATTATCATTATCAATATCATTAATCAGCACTATCACGATAGCTTTGATTAACATTATAACATTATCATAAAAAACGATAAAAATACGGAAAAAAGATATGTTATTCTCACGCACGAACACGTTCGCAACGCGATCCCGCCAAAAGTCCTTTCTCGAATAAACTCTTTGTACGTAGTTAAAACATTCTAGATATCAATGTTCTTTGCAATGCTCAGAATCTAAAAATTGAAATACACGGCAGACATGGCTGTATACTTCCCTTCTTACCTTGCCTTCCTTAGCTAAGTAGGGATCTATGTAAAATTTTCATACGAATTTATTGTTAAAAAATCAAATAACTTTACTCCCTTCGAAATTTCATATAACTTTATCTCTTTCTTGGGAGATAATGTCTTGCTTTACTTTGAGGTTAAGGGGGTTGTAATAGGACATTGTTGAGCAGGTGGTTTGAAAAAGATATTAAAACCGGCCACAACTCAATTTTGTGCGATATTGCGAGTATTATGATAACATTAAAATGCGTAATTAGCTAGTATTCAATTTAGTATACGTTTTATTAATGAAATAAACTTAAATCCTCGAGTTTAGCTTTTTTGTACAACAAAGTTGCCATACATGCAGGCTGCCCACGATGGCAAGTGACTACAGTCGCCTATAGGTGGTGGTGTTGTTTCTGTAAAACTTGCAAAATCGACAACCCTCACAAGAACGTCATTACGTTGCCGATTTGTGACGTACGATGTCAAGACACAATACCCAGTAATTTCACTGCTTATCTTACCTTTCAAACCGGAACACAGCAATAGAAGCACCGCCGCTTGGTGCCAGAAAAATGTTAGATAAAAATACCCATGCAGACGACTCTAGTACAAAGTCGGCACCTGGTAGACGGTGCTAAGCAATTATTAAATATGACAAAAGAAAAATATATTCTTACGTGGTTTTTCTATTATGTTACTGCTACAGAGCTGAGTCTTTCGTGTAATATAACCCGAAATTTTCCACAAAGATTAAGTAATTTATACTATTCAAAAGATATGGCACCGTCATCTAACACCTTTTTATGAAAATTAAATGCTTTTTGCTTTTTTAAAGTAGGTAACCCACATTAAATTATAGCTAGGTGATTACTTTTCAGGTCATAAAAATGTACGCCTGGGAGAAACCCTTTCAATCAGTAGTGAGCGCGGTACGGGCCTACGAATTGAGAGCTCTCAAGAAAGCTCTCTCCGTGCGGAGCATTTTCCTCAGCTTCATAGTATTCACGGAGCGGACAACCGTGTTTTTTACTGTTTTGACGCTCGCCTTGTTCGGAAATATGGTGTCAGCAACATCGGTAATATTTTATACTATTTGACGCCTATGTATTGATTATGCAATAAGAATATAAGTAGTACCAGTGACAGAGAGGATAAGAAGTAACAGGTAAGCGTGTTATAGGCATGTGATGAGAAGCCTTGGAATGTATGCATGGCTTAGGTGCAGAAGTATACGCTTGCGAGGAATATCAGTGCTAAGATGACGTAAGATAGAGATAAATGGAAAAAGAAAATATTCTGCACCGTCCCTACATAATAGTGAGATAAGGGCCGTGGATGATGATTATGAATGTTAATGCAATAAAAGCATAACTAGTTCAACATTAAGTTGCGGAACATGAAGAAATGTAAATGAAATTGTTTACCACCTTCTATCTATCTTTTATATATATCCATTGTTAGTTTCCAAGCTTACCAGCTTCTATCTTTTATACTGACGATAAAGTCAATTGAGGGATGGTGGTTAATATTTAGTCTATAGTTTTAATGAAATTCTTCCTTGTAGTGAAACTTTATTTACTAGAATTAAGTGACAATAGACAATATTAGAAATCATTAGATTGGTTTGTGGGGAGTGGTGACCAATGATAATACAGTTCATGACAGATTTAGTTGTCTAATCTATCAAAAACATACTGCAAGAGAAAATCGTGATAAAAATCTAGATTTAAGAAATAAATACGAGCGTCTTAGAATACCTTTCTTTAATATTTTAGGTGTATCCAATAATGCAATTCATAAACACAATACAATTTAACTTGACGATGATACTTCCGCTTGCCATCGCATCGATGTCCGAGATGAAAGTAGCGATGGAGCGTATACAAAACTTTTTGATTCTAGGTAAGTTATCTCAGTAGTAAATCCATTGGGAATCGATTTAATCAGCTTTTAAATTATCACAAGTTGTATTTAAATTTACATAAGTGTATGAATAAATTTATCAATATTATTTTTATCTATTTCTGATAAAGATGAAAAACAAACAAGCAACAGTCAAAAACATACTTACGGGAAAATTGACAATATGACATTTGGCTCTAAGGAAAAACATTTGCAATCCAATCTCACATCGAGAAAATATGTATCCATCGACATTGCAGACAACATTAAAAATGGTAAGAAATGGTATATTATCTCATGATTTATAAGTTATAAATTATAACTAATAAACAACTTCTTCAAACCTCAATGAATGAGAAGCGTCATTTATGTACCCTAACTAGGACAACGCAATCACCCATTTTTCATTCTTCGCTAACTAACTATAACATTCGAAACTAATCAGGAGTGGGATGCTTGTATTCCATTTATAAAATCGTTTTTTTTCCTTCTATATTTGAATTTTGAGATATTTTTCGGATTGATGAAACACAAATTGTAAACATGTTTAAGCTTTTAGCGTTTCTTGACAAGTTTTTGGCCTCCTATATTTGTTAATAACCTTTTGTTTATTTAAAACGTAACTTTAATGTAAAGAACTATTGATTCAATCACTTATGTAAACCGTCTCTTGTACGAGTACATCGTTAAGGCAATAGCATATTTTCTGATAACTAAATAATGTATAAATAGTCACAGAAATTTACAGCGTACATGTGTTGTAAATAAACAAAAGCTTTTAACAATCATGATGATTTTTTTTAAGGTATATTATCAGATCCAGAAAAGTCAACTGAATTTGCAATTGAGTTGAAAAATGTGACAGCATCGTGGAAGAAATCCGCCGACGAAGAGGCGACACTCAAGGACTTGACGATGCGAGTGGGTCGTGGCAAGCTCTGCGCTGTCATAGGGCCTGTTGGTAGCGGGAAGGTATATCTATACAGGGTGACAGGAAAAGTCGACGTATTCCTTGAAAGGGGACTTGTACAGGTCATAAGCAACAAAAAAAGCCCAATTAACCAGGGGTCAAAAACAGTTGGTTATCGAGCTACGACGGTTTTAAAATTATTGAGATTTTTCCGACTTGTTACCAAAAACATTTTTTTTTAAACTACACCATTTACAATTACAAATTGATTAATTGCGGAAAGCTGAAAAATGGGCAGTTAATTTAAATTAAAATTGTTGTCAAAAACTTACATAATACTACGACGAATAATTACGACGTATTGAAAAAAATGTATGACGGCGTAAAAACTACTAAAATAACTTACTGGTATCTTAAGCTTTTAAAAATGTTGTTAGGGTCCTATACTATTGGGACTTTAATTATAAGCAGTGGACTGTATTAAATATATATAATGGCAATAAAAAGATTACAAAAAGCGAATTAACAGATAATTATGAGCTATGTGCAGTGTCGTCAGCGATCTATCGGAGAGTGTCTGTCCCGCTGGTGTGACGTCGCTTATAGTTGCGCCGAACGCAGCCGGCGGGGCCCGACAACAGTCGAACGCTCCCGAACAAAAGGTAAAAATATTATTTACTTTTATTAGTAGTTTTTACAGAAATTAGCAAAAAGTTGCGCTGTAGGTCAAAGTTCATAATTTCATCTTTGAATAAAAATTGTCTGGAAAAGACAAAAGTACGAAGTAGAAATTGCTTCTAATACATAAAAGAATGAAAAATACTAAATTACAAAATAATACTACAATTTCTGTTCAAAATTGTCTAAGGCTATGGTTTATTTAGATAATTTCCATGCAACTTAAAATAAAACATGGCAGTACGTCATTATCCAGCCTTTTTGGTTGAACTGATTGAAGCAGAACGAAGTTTGCAATCCTTTTTGGATAGCAAACCTCTTTGCTATCCAAAAAGCTGTAACCTCTTTGGATTGACCTAACCACAGAGGTTGCATAGGTTTTGGACGTTTTGGAACATGATTGATTAGGATTACGAATGTTTCGACGACATCATTCATTTGTTTTCCTGATTGAAATTGTTTGAAACTACTTTTGAGATTACGGACAAACTTTTGATAACAAATAAACCGATACGCTATTTTGAAATGGCTGCTTTCGAAAACGAAGAATACGCAGATATTTTGTTTTATTATGGTTTTTGTAATGGTAACGCCGCTGAAGCACAAAGAGAGTACCAAATCAGATTTCCTGATCGCCGTTTGCCTCACGTGAGCGTGTTTGGTGCATCCTATCAGCGCATTCGAGAAACGGGCTCAGTTCAACGACGACAACGCGATCTTGGTAGACCGCTCGTTGGTAATGTTGGTGTTGACGACGACGATAATGAAATTATTCGGAGTTTCAGAGGAGATCCTACTGTGTCCACAAGGCAAATGGCAAGAATACATGGCATATCACAATGGAGAGCCTGGTTTGCTGCATCGCGTACAGCACAACTGTATCCATTCCATTACACACCAGTTCAAGCCATTGAAGAAAGTGATCCGGTGAGAAGAGTTGATTTTTGCAGATTTTTAATCAATGCTGAGATTGAAGATCTAGATTATCTAAAGAAAATCCTGTGGACCGACGAATCTACGTTCGATCGCGATGGCATCACAAAGTACCACAATATTCACTTTTGGGCCCCTAAAGGTCAAAACCCAATAAAAAGTAAAGAAAGGGCTCACCAGAGAAGATTCTCACTAAATGTGTGGATGGGGATTGTACACGATAATTTAATTGGACCTTTCTTCCTGCCCCAAAACCTGAATGGCACAACATACGAAACTTTTTTAAGAGAGGAAGTGAACACGCTTTTGGAAGATGTTCCGCTAGCTACAAGAAGAAATATGGTATACCAGCATGATGGGTGCCCAGCTCACTTTTACCGTGGTGTACGATAGTGGCTGGATGAAAATTATTCATTAAGATGGATCGGTAGAGGTGGCCCGACTCCATGGCCGGCGAGAAGTCCTGATTTGACGCCCTGTGACTATTATCTTTGGGGTCACATGAAAGATCTAGTCTACCCCACACCTGCGACTTCCATTGAAGATTTGAGGGCGAGGATCGTATCAGCTGCTGAAGTCACTAAGACATCACTTTCAACGCGTGTGACAGTGAGTGAGGTACGCCGTAGGCTGCGTGCGTGCATACCTAACAATGGCAGACAATTTGAACAGGACTTATAAATGTTTTTATTTATGTTGGTTTGTTGTTTAGTATGTTTCAGTCTTTTGTGTATTAAAATGCAATTTCCTTTATTTCTACTTCGCCTTTTCCAGTCAATTTTTATTCAAAGATGAAATTATGAATTTTGACCTACAGCGCAACTTTTTGCTAATTTCTGTAAAAACTACTAATAAAAGTAAATAATATTTTTACCTTTTTTAAAAGCTTACAAAACCAGCAAGTTGTTTTAGTAGTTTTTACGCCAACTGTCATACATTTTTTTTTTAATAATTGACGTCGATTTTCAGAAAGATATAAAATTTTTCGACTTAATTGTCAATAAAGACCTCTTATTTCCAAAATTATGTAAGTTTTTGTCAACAATTTTAATTTAAATTAACTGCCCATTTTTCAGCTTTCTGCAATTAGTCAATTTGTCATTGTAAATGGTGTAGTTTTTTTTAAATTTTTTGGTAACAAGTCGGAAAAAATCTCAAAAATTTTAAAACCGTCGTAGCTCGATAACCAACTGTTTTTGACCCCTGGTTAATTGTGCTTTTTTTGTTAGAATACGTCAAGGAATACGTCGATTTTTCCTGTCACCCTGTATATTTATCTAAGTCAATATTTCCAAGATAAATTGTTAAAAGCTTTCTAAACACTGAGCTTTAATAAATTAAGGCGAAGGAAAGCTTGTGTTGTCCTCAGTCCTGAAAAACGCATTTTTGAAATTCGGCGCATACGATGCGGGTTAAAATATCCGAGGTTTCATATTATATTTTAATAAACTAATTAGGAATTCCAAAAAGCGGCGCTTTATAATCATGCGGTCATAGTAACTACAATATGACGTCTTAGAGGCCTTTAAATTAATGAGATCAGTAGTAAACGTATGCACTTCGCAATCCAGTCAAGCTAATCCAATACTTTCTCCCATGCGGTACTATAATAATTCTTTTGCAAGTTCGCTTTTAGATTATGCTGATATCTTTTATGTAGATTTAAATGAAGAACTGCTTGACAAGCTTGAGCTACATAAAAATCTGATTTTAAGATTAATTTTTGGTAAATACGATATGTATATAATGCATATCTGGACAACATTGTTCAAAATCCTGAAAGACTCCAGTTTCCCTGCCTCCCCTCTCGATCTCTACATATAAGTCAACGCTATGAAAAAACACGATTTCTCTTACTCGTATAGCATATTATATTTCACAAGTAAATAAAAAATATAAAGACTAATTAGGTACATAAATAAATTGAGGAGATTTTGCCATTATTTTCTTTGATGAGGACAAAATTATAATCAAAATTGTTAGTTTACTGTCGTATTAGCAAAACTTCATGATTGTAGTTACGCAGAAGTGATCATATGGGGTAAATATTCAACTGCTAATATTACTATGTCTTTTACTCCATATTTTTTCCAGACTTCATTGCTCCAGTTATTACTCGAAGAATTGAACCCTCGATCCGGCAGTGTTATTGTCAATGGGACAATGTCATATTCGTGTCAAGAGTCCTGGCTGTTTCCAGGAACCGTGAGAGAGAACATTCTGTTTGGAATAAATTATGAAGCACAAAGATACAAGGAGGTATATAGATATGTTATTTTTAAATTATTAGATAGTTAACATATTGCAATATCTCAAATCACAGCATTGTATTTGTCCGCACCCGAAGGATACCGGAGGGAGACTCTGTACAAGGGTCGCCTGCATTTTACCTATTTCTGCCGCAAAGCAGCATTGCAACGTTCCGGTTTGAAGGGAAAGATATGGCAGTGAAGTAACTGGGTACCGTTACTTTACATCTTATTTTTTTTTTTTGTAGAAGGCCAAGCAAATGACAATGTCATGTATGTCACAAGTGGCAACGTACACCGTGGTTCTTGAGGGGGTTACAGATTCACTGCGAATGTCACAAAAGCCACATGTATTATACTCGTAGGTGACTGTTACCACTTGCCATCAGGTGGGCAGTTTGATTGTTTGCCAACTTTGTTGCATAAAAAAAAACAAGTTTTAACCATTCGTTAATCTACGCTAGGCTTTTAGTAAACGACACTGTCAACTAAATGCCTGAATAATGCCTTAGTGTTAAATGCAACATTTAATGAGCCGGCTATGAAGCTTCGGCCATGTAAATAATAAGTTGACCGGTTGACAATAAAGACGATTAACATAATACTGCCTGTTATTTGCATGAGTATTAAGTACTACAAATTTAACACTTCTTTCTGGATTTACTCGCGTATATTTGGTTTGAATTATTTGACCCGACATTTCGAACGCTTTCAAGTCAAAGATGGCGGGTGTTTCGAAACCAAATCTAAGCGAGTGAATCCGGAAAGTGTTATTTTATTTACCTGATAAACCTGACATTGAGACATTGCTTAAGTAATTTTAACAAATAAAAATGAGTATTCAAATGAGTGTAAGCGCAGCACATCTGCAGGTAACGCAGTCTGCTACGATTGGTAACTAGAACAGCTGTCGTTTTTAAAAGAAACTATATCAATTACTAGTTTAGTGATTATATGTGTTACGGCGGCGTTCATAATAGTATTATATTATCTGTGATAATAGTAGTCATGGAAATTCAGTTTCTTTCAAAATGTCACTTCTAGTTAACAACCGAAGTAGAAAATAGGGGTTACCTATTGAAAAGCTTAAAGTTTTTCGTCATAAACTAAAAATGCATAACGTTAATAACCGTAATCGTCACTTGCCATTAGTCTTTATATCATTACTTCATAACGCATAATATTATAAGGCCGAAATATGTAAGGCATAACCATTTGAATAAGGCATAATAATAAAAGGCATAATTTATGTTTGCCATAATATTTCAAAGGCATAATATTCAAAAGACATACATTTAAAAAGCATAACTGACAAAATCCATAAATCTGTTACGAACTCATTCACCATAATTTCAAAAAGGAAACACTTGCTATGCATAACAGATTAAATTTATTTTCTTATGCTTAAATGATTGACTACTAGTGGGCCCGGCAGACGTTGTCCTGCCCGATTACAGCGCCACCTACCGGGTCCAATTACGTATAAACCTTCCTTTGACCTATTCAAATAGATTTGTTCCTGATTGGTCATAGTCCTTATTCGATACTTTCCGAACTGGTAATATTCCTAATTCGTCATATTCCTGATTCGTCATATTCCTAACTCGTCACTGTACAGTCAAATGAAATCTCGATTGCGAAGTTGTTATACTTTGTTCTACGGTTACTAGACAATAATTTACTTAAGGAGGAGTCACATGTAAATTAAATATATTTGTTTAACTTGACACATAAGCAAAATTATTTGTCAAATTCGTTATAACTCAAATACTGGAAATGTACCCAGAATGCAACAGTACCTTTTTTCATCATTCACTTTCGATTAAATGCATTTCTTCGTTGACCATTATTACAAGTCTGCTAAATTTATACATACAACAATATCATTGACTCAATATACGATAAAATGATAATGACATTAGCTTCATGATAGACAAGTAGAGGATTTCTATAATAAGTTTGTGTAGGCAAATGTACATGGTATGACGTGTGAGGAATATGACGAATCAGGAATCTGACGAATTAAGAATATGACCATGACCTTATGAAAGTGTCGAATAAGGAATATGACCAATCAGGAATATGACGAAACAGGAACAAATCTTCAAATACACACAGAAAATTTCGTAAGAATCTGTCGAGCCGTTTCAGAGTTTTTGCGAGACTAACACACAGCGTTTCATTTTTATATGTATAAGTTTCAAAAAAAAAAAAAACAATTAATCTTCTTCTTCTTCTTAAATATTATATAAGAAAAAGAAGAAGATTAATTGTTTTTTTTTTGTTTTTGAAACTTATTTATTAAGAAATAGTTTACTAAGTAAAAAGCTCTAATTTAGGATTAGTGTAAAGAAATCACGTCATAATATTAGTATATTATATCATTTTGCATGCATGCAGACATGCAAGGTTTCTGTCATAGCCCCGGTACTGCGGGGTTCGGGCGGTCGACGGTCCCACGCATGTTAATCGTCGCAAATGGCTTTCGCTCACCACCGCGGCTTTGGCTTGATGGCCGGCTTCTCCGGCCAGCCTCAGCCGCGGCGACTCAGTCATAGAAACCTGCTCCTCAGGTTGCGGGCTGCCTCACCCCTCGTTTCGCGGTTCTGAATAACACTCTTGGGGTAGGGCAGACAAGACTACGTGGAGTCGGGGTTGACTGAGTCGGTTTTAAATAGCACTAGTCTTTTTCATAATTAGTTATCCTCGTATGAAGAAAAATACATTCCAGATTATGTCAAAGAAGATTTATAAATACCTATTAACCGTTATAATTATTTATAAAACTATGTCTTTAGTGAGTTCTGCATAGTTAAATTATGTCAAACCACATTATGGATATTAACAGTTATGCGTAGTAAAATTATGCTTTTTAAAGTATTCCTAATAAAGTTATGCCAAACCAAATTATACCTTTTAAAGATTATGATTTTTAATATTTTGCCTTTAGACAATTCTGCATTATAATGTTTATGCCTATTACCATATCTATATATGTTATGCTAAATATTATTATGCTTTTTGATTTTTATGTCATAAGATGTATGCCAATCGAAATTATGACAATCAACAGTATGCGTTTCAAAGTGTCACCGGCCCGCAGAACGGTTGCACCTACATATAAAATTAATTATTGTTTTTCTGTGTTTTAATTATCAGTGCAAAGTTTGTTTTCAAAAAAATATTAATGAGTTAAAAAACAGTAGTTACAGTAATACCAGCCTTGGATTATATTGAATTGCCTTTGTTTATTATAGATTTTGTTGAACCTAATGTTTCCAGAGTTTGTAATAATAATAAAATTTGTAAAAATAATAAACTAAGTACATTTTATATGTAATACTATAATAATCAAAATGATTACCAACAAGTAAAATTATTAAAAAAAACTTTTTTAAATACAAGCTTTTATATCATCATAAATTGCATTGTAAAGCGATATACATAAGCATGCAAAATTTCAGCTCAATCGGGGACCGGGAAGTGGGTCAACATTTCATTACAGACACCGGACAGGTGAAACTAAATAAAAACTTGTACAATAGACAACTTATTAACAATCATCGACAACTCATGTCATGACAATATGGCCGATCTGTTCAATTTAATTCTCATTAATCACCACTTCTTTCGTGAAAAGGACTTTGCATATTACATTTAGAGAGAAGAAAATCACTACATTTTGTTACATACGAAAAAAATAATTCATTAAACGTTTTGGTTTTGTGAATTTGCTTGCTTTTTCTTACAACGGGGAGCTGGTTTTAAATTAAAAAACAAATTTAATACTAAGTAACTAATAATTAATACTAAGTAATTATTTGGTGACGCAACTATTTAGTCCTGCAAAGAACTTTATTTTAAAACAAGCACTTTTAATATTGCATCGCAGCTGGCATACAAGTAGAACTACTTTAAAAAAAAATAGGCCCAATAGTGATTATGACACAGAAAAACTGGTTACAGATAAAAAAATGACTTTCTAAACTGTGGAAATAGTTTATACCAGAATATCTTCAGCAACTCCTGCCGTAAAACTAGAACATTGTTATAAAATAAACGGTTCTAAATTCTCAATTTTTTGGACACTACACTTTAGCGTAAACGTAAACAAACTATGAGAAACACCATCAAATTGTTGTTTGCCTTACGGATACCATATTGAATAGGTGTAGGTCAGCGCCAGGTTGCAGAAATACTTACCTACCTAGGAAAATGGTTGAACGTAATCGATCTAAGCCATTTGCGCAGCTGTTTAGTTGAATGGCTAAATATCATTCAAACTAGTTAAAAGCTAGTTAAATGGCAGTATTTAATAAACAGGCCAGGCTGTTAATTGAATAGCTAAGCTGGGCTGCAACATATGCATGATAATAAATTATGATCTAGGTTTGCCGCGTTTGCTGTTTGGCGCCAGACTTCAAGCAGTTTCCGTACGGCGACTTGACGTTAGTAGGCGAGAGAGGAGTCTCATTATCTGGTGGGCAGAGAGCTCGTATAAGCCTTGCACGAGCAATTTACAGAGATGTAAGACATAAATGAATATTTAATAACGATAAGATGTAAGACCATTAAATAGCTTCCAGGAAACAAGTTATTCCTTGTGAAAGTCATAGTTTGTCCTGGGTTAGCCTGAAAGGTGTATCAAGCCGAAAGGGTGAGAAAATACACATAATAGTGAAAACTTTTATTCTGGCACTTTTAATAAAAATCGATATTATTGAAGTAAATGATTTTTTAGATTTCAGAATAAACTACGCCATGGCAGCCCTAGCTGTCAGTTTACATTTCGGTTATCCAAGCAGGGCTAACAAAATGGCCTAATTTATCTCGTCCAAATCCACGCGACATGTTTAAAGCAATAGACACTCGTCACTCAAAATATGATGCGTAAGTGCAATTCAGGCCACTTTCAGGGTTGTACAATTGTAAATTTTTAATATTATTATATGTTTGTGTGAAAATAAAAATAATAGTTTTCCGTAATGTAAACGTGTGCAAAATATAAATCAATACTCACACGATACGACCCCCACCACTTGATACACACATTTTAACTAACCCAGTAATACCTAGCAAGTTAATTAATATTAAACTTATGTTCTAATGGTAATACCATTATGGTATATGGTATGGTATACCAATTGGAACATAAATTTAATATTAACTTATCTCTTGTTGCCGCGATGTTAGTGCGGGATGAGGTCTTTGGCCTTAAAGAAAAAGTGTTTTAATTTCATTCTGCGATAGGTAGACATCTACCTGCTGGACGACCCTCTCTCTGCTGTCGATGCTAACGTTGGTCGCCTACTGTTTGAAGGTTGTGTTCAAGAATACCTAAGGGAGAAAACTTGCATACTTATCACCCATCAAGTCCATTATCTCAAAGATGCAGATATGATCGTCATTTTAAATGAGGTGAATATACTATGTTTCTATAAAAAAAAGCTTTATAAAACATAGAAATTTATTTCATCTATAGTTGTATTTCACAGGGTCGCATCGATGACGTGGGTACATATGACGAGTTGGTCAAGTCCGGAAAAGATTTTTCGTCGTTATTGACCGAACTAGAAGAGACCGAAGCAGAAGCGTCAGAGAATGTTCGTATTCAAGCAAAATAAACTTTTTTTTCTGAAGATAATAATGCGTATAACTTTTAAATTTCCCAAGCAGGATGTGAAACTCCGCTCAAGAAGTCGAGGCATTTCTGTGAGAAGTGACGATGTACCAGAAGAACGAAAGGAACAAGTGATGCAAGCAGAAGAGAGGGCTAAAGGAACTCTGAAATTCTCAGTATTCGTTAGTTATCTATCATCTGTGCGCTCCGTACCCTTATTGCTGATCACCTTGTGCACATTATTATTAGCACAAGCTGCCGGAACATTCGCCGATTTCTGGCTTAGTACTATGTAAGTATTTTTAAATTCGAAGGTTTGTCAGGACTATTTATAGTTAAGTTAAAGAAAAAGTCAATAGTTAAAAGAAAAAGAGACAGATCGCCGAATTGAGAGTGCCTGGAAGGCTTTCTGGTCCCTAAAAACCTTTGTGAAAGGAAAACTTCCTATCTCACTAAAATGCAAACTCATCGTGTGCATTCTGCTTATCTTAACCTATGGTGCTCAAACATGGTCGCTCACTAAACGTCAGAGGTTCAAACTCAAGGTTTGCCAAAGAGCTATGAAGCGTAGTCTTGAGTATTAAACGGTTAGATCAAGTGAGAAATACCACCATATGCTCTCTTACAAAAGTAGTCGACGTGGGACGTAAAGCTGCACGCCTTAAGTGGGACTGGGCAAGACACGTGAGCCGAATGAGTGCAGACCGCTGGGCCCGGATTGTCACACAATGGGTACCGCGAGACGGACAACGTGGTCGCGGTAGACCCCGAAAGCGATGGAGTGATGACCTGAAAAGTTTCAAAAACAACTGGTGGGAGCTTGCCCAAGACCGTGAAGAATGGAGAAAGGAAGGGGAGGTCTTTGCCTAGCAGTGGGATAATATAGGCTTATTAAGATAAAATAAGATAAGTCAGGACTATCATTTTAATCACAGGAATATGTTGCTTCTTTGATGATAATATAATTCTGTTGTTACGACAATGTTAACTCCTTATTTCCCATAGGACCAATGCAGTTGATAACTACATCCATTCCTTGCCTGAAGGCGAAGAACCAGGTGAGAATGTATCAGATTATAAATAAAAAGCAGTAAAACTGTTAAACACTGTAAATTAAAACCAATTTGATTTGTCATTGCAGACCCAGGGCTAAACACAAATTTGGGATGGTTAACCACTGGCCAATTCCTGACGGTATACGGCAGCGTAATTTTGGCTCTCATCGCTTTAGCTCAATTTCGTACTATTTTCTTCGTGGCAGCAACAACGCGCGCTTCTAGGTTCATACATGAGAAAATATTTTCGAACCTAATATCAGCTGTCAAGAGGTTCTTTGATACAAGCCCATCCGGTAGGTATTATTGCACTATACTGTTGTATTTCTGGATTTTATTCATAATGGTATTGTTTTATATTGTTTGTTACGGAAATAAACGAACAGCCTACCCCTACCTATATACCGTAGTGTATAAAAGTTTGCAACCAAAGGTCACCACATGTTACTACTTTTGCAGAAACGCAGGTTACGTTGTTTTGCTGCGGTATCCAATAAAGTGGGAATCTCCTACACAAATTTTACAGCTCAGTAGGTTACCCAAAAGAGACAATTAATTTTTCCAGAGAATATGCACACGTGAATTTATATTTTAAATAATTTTACAAACCACAAAATATAAGGTTTTTAAGTTATCGGCGTCTAGCCGATAACTTAAAAACCTAGAAAGATCCGATATAGACTGTGACGTCATCGTACAAAATTTCGTCGTCATCGTACATACAATAATCTGTTTTGCAAGAAATAGATGACATGCAATTTTCAATGGCAAATAACTTGTTTATTTTACATTGTAATTAGATCGTTTCTTCAATTTGTTAAGGTTTTTTATGTATTATGACGTGTTATCAATAAAATTATAATATCAGTTCATTAATTACTCAATATTGATTTCTAATTCTATTACATGAGAAGTATGGTTCAAATTACATACTGTTCACAAGAAAGAGGAAGCTCAACAACATGAGACTTTTAAAACTTTACGGCAACGAGATATGTATCATGGTACACAAAGGTTAAATATCTAGGAGACACTCTAGATAAATTATATTTAAACTTAAACGTGGAAAGAACGTGTAGATCTTACTGTTAGAAAATCCATAAGGACATTCAATATGGGTCGATTTACTCTTTGTAAAATCTGGGGTTTTAAACCGTACTCTGCTGGATTTACAAGATAATGATACTGCCGGTCATAACTTATGGTAGTATTGTTGGATGGCCAAGAACAAATCTGATCACTTGTAAGGATCTACTAAGTAGGCTGCAAAGACTTGCCTGTATGGCTATAACGGGGCCTTCAAATCAATTCCTACGGCGGGTCTGGAGAGATTCCTTAATCTCGAATCACTGCAAAGCGCTATACAAAGAGAAGTCATTAAATCTGGTATACACATGGGTGCCGCGCCGGCGGCGGCGTCGCGACGCTGCGTGTGCGAACCCTCTGCGCGCCGCCGCCGTCGCCGGCATTCAAAGCGTGGCGTGAGTTGCGAGAGAACATTGTTTCTGTTGTGTAGTTTTTTATATTTATTGCCGAGTCATCGAATACAAATATATGCAAAACATCTGTTAGTCCATTGTACGAATAAAAAATTCGAAGTACCTAGTTTTTGCTGGAAGTACTTTGGAAACTTCATTTTGTCTGATGGCAAACCAAAATAATCTAATTGAACGGAAACCTGCGACTGCACTCTACCGCATGCAAAGCTTAAATCCTAATAAAATGTCAGTTGTTGAAATTGAAATATTTACCAGTCCAATCTCCCTCCACTGCATAAAACTGATGGTATTCTGGCTCATAGTGCAAAAGATAAAGCCATTCTCCTGGAACATCCCTTTGCCTTAAACTTTACCCTGGACGACAGAGGGGCTATTTCACCATCAATCAAACGGTGTGAAAGCTCTGTGCCAGAAATCCATAAAACGTGCGGTAAGGCGAGAGATAAGACTTGACGTCCATAAGCCGGGTGGGCTTTACGGCATCCCCGTAGTGGTGCTGAAAACGTTGCGCCTCACAGTTGGCCCCGATTCTCACGCGCCTCTACTGTCTCTCCTATAAATCCCGCAGGGTTCCGTCTTTCTGGAAAATAGCTCTTGCCCACCCGATCCCCAAGGATGACCAGTCAGACCCATCAAACTACAGACCCATCATCTTTGCTCTGCAAGACTAATGTCTCTGGGTGGCTTCGCACAACGTGACAGAAGGCACGCTTTGACCAACATACGTCACCGTGGCCGCATAAATGCCGCGGTACAGGACCTTAAGAGCCCTGTGCCCAATTCCAGTTGAAGAGGCCGAAGGTTATTTACGGTAGTGCGAAATTGTCGAGATGGTCAAGTCGCTTACCACAGGTAATGTCGCCAAACAAAACCTGAAAACTTCACGCCGCCGGCGCCGCCAAAATTGTCCAGCACGTCGCCGCTGCCATTTTTCAAGGCGGCGCCTATGTCTTATCTGGTATAGGAGCAGGAATATACTGCAAGAAAACTGAGTTATCGATTAGCATGGGCAATCTGGCCACTGTGCTTCAAGCTGAAACATACACTATCTTAGCCTGTACACGGGAGAATCTAGACAAAAACGTCTATATTCTCGGTGACAGTTAAATGACTCTCAAAGCGCTCCTGTCATATAAGGTGGAATCCAAACTAGTGATGAACACAATTGAAATGTTGAATAGACTAGCTAACGACATAGTACGCCTAGTCTGGATTCCAGGCCATAAGGGTTTCATCGGGAACGAAAAGCTAAATGCAATCAAGAAAGGGCTGGAAAGCACAATTTGTTGGACTAGAACCGTTTGTCTGGATCACTTCAAAAATAGTCAGTACAGGCCTAAGAGCTGAATCATAAAAGAGCACCACGAAAAATGGACCATGCAAAATGGAATGAAACACGCCAAACTCTTCATGGGCATGAAAAATTGGTTTAAATTTACATCGAGCTCTAGCAGACCCGCCTATTATTGGGTGCTTTGACCGGACTCTTTGGCACTAGGGTCATGCCAGATCGCAACTTGCCAGTTCCAAAATCCATAAGGCCTGTAAGGATAAAGAGGAAAGCATAGAGCATTTACTGACTGACGGGAATTAGTGAGTGAGGTTTAAGCTGACGTGAAAAAGTTATTCAAATCCGGAAGACTATAGAGGGCTATGCCTCCAAGGGACCTCATCAAGGTCATGGGGACTGTGAACTGGACCGTAGGTGGCTTTAGGGAGTAAAGCCTGGGGAAGCACAAAAGATTCAGAGTGGCTCCAAATGCGAAGACTCACTGATTGGTCCACCCACCCCTAAGAAAATATTAACAAATTAACTGAAAAATGTTGTCGGTTTTGATATTTTTTGAGCCAGCTATGTTCCTAGTTGATTCTATACAGTAGCAGCACCTGCAAATTCATCATCATCATCATCAGCCCGTGTTTGTCCACTGCTGGACATAGGCCTCTTCCATGGCACGCCACTTATCCCTATCTCCGCCCAAGTAACACAAAGAGGCTGAATATTAGATGAATAGGAGGATTCTTGTGTACTAACAGCTGAATAAAGTTACTGAATAAAGGCTGAGTAGCATACTAGTCAGCCACTACACTGCTTAAATGGGCACAAATTATTCAGCCTAAAGTTCACATTGCTGAATAACTGCGTTATAATAACGTAATAGTAGCAGTATTAGGTGTAACAAGGTGGTAAAGGCTAAATAGTAACAAATTAAGGTACCACTAGTTACACTTTATTCATACTATACCGTACAAGTATGCTTTTAAATATCAGTAATTAAGCTTATGGTTCAGATCGTACTGTTTAAGAGCATACCTCCTACAAAATACTTCGAACTGTTTTGATCAAACAGTTATTGTTTTTATAGGAGGTACGTAATATTTATGAAAGTGACAGATTGAAGTGAGAGAATGCAAACAATTTTTCTGATAGCGGTACACAGTTTTGATAATATCTTCATGAAAAGCTATTGGTATTTTAAAATTACTGTGAATATGTACGTATATATCTAATAAAATTCTCAAGCGCCACTTCAAAAATACCTTTTTACTGAAATTATAATAAAATAAAATCACCTGGCAAATATGTTTGGAATAAATAAATTTCTAATTCTGTCATTTTTTATTTTATAATTAGTAATTTCATTATAAAAATTTATTTGGTATCCCATAGTTGTCGTGTATCATGGTAAAAATATAAAATAATATGAAAAAATTAAAGGTAAGTCAAAATGAAAATGGTGGTAAAATTAAAGAGAAAATGTTATACTTCAATATTACTGCCGTAGCCTGCCAAATTGGGTACATGTGTATAGTTATTCTAGCTAATACGTAATAAAGGCTCACATGGGATTATTCTGAACGCAATATGCGTTATAGAATACGCGAAGTGATCCCAAAGAGTAATAAGAACGTTCAGGTGAACTTGTAATCGGCCGCTATTCAGGCATTAACAATAGCAGTATAGATGCGTATCAATATCACCTTTTGCTGAAAAACACATCAAATTTTCTCCTTTTTACATCTTTTGTCTGTATAAGAGACCACATGTACTACCTTTAGTAGATAGTGTTATAGAGGTCCACATTTACTCTGTTACACAGCTATTGGCATATCTGCACCTGCTTAACTGCCCTTATTCAGTTAATAGCGTTGAAAAGTTCTAACAGCTGAGTAGAGGCGTAAACAATATACCTAATTATAACGGCTATAGCGTTATAAGGGTAGTGAATATCTACCATTATTCAGTTACTATTCAGAATATAGCGTTTTAAAATTTTTTGTGAACTTATATTCAGCTTTAGGTTCATCAGTGAATGTTTATAATGGTTTTATTAAGCTCAAATTGTGAAATAAGGCCACAAGTGATTAAATATACAGCATTCTGTGTTACTTGGGCGGTCATCCTCATCCAGCCGGCACCAGCCACTTTTCATATGTCGTCGCTCCATCTTGCCGGAGGGCGTCCTACACTACGTTTGCCAAGACGCGGTCGCCACTCTAAAACCCGCTTACTCCACCGATTGTCGGCTCTGCGACAGATGTGACCAGCCCATTGCCACTTCAACTTGCTAATGCGGTGCGCAATGTTGGTAACCTAAGTTCTTTGTCGGATCACCTGGTTCTGGATGCGATCCTTCAAAGAAACCCCAAGCATAGCCCGTTCCATAGCTCGCTGAGCGACCTTAAGCTGATGGACTAGCCCCACCGTTAGCGTCCACGTCTCGGCACCGTAAGTCATGGTAGGCAGGACGCACTGATCATAAACTTTAGTTTTGAGGCTCTGAGGTATAGGCGACGAAAAGACTCGATGTAATTTTCTAAATGCTGCCCAGCCAAGCCATATCCTTCTATTAATCTCTCGCTCGATGTTGCCTCTACCTAATTGGACAGTCTGCCCGAGGTATACATATTCGGAAACAACCTCGAGCGAGACCCCACTAACATCGATCGGTTCCGGTGTTACGTGTTGGTTAAACATGACTGCAAACTATTCAATTATAATATTCATTTGGTTTCAGGGCGCGTTCTTAATAGGATTTCTAAAGATCTTGGTGCCGTGGATGAGTTGCTTCCGAGAAGTTTGTTGGAGACATTTCAGATGTACCTTTCAATGACCAGCGTTCTTATTCTGAACGCAATAGCATTGCCCTGGACTCTTATCCCCACTTTTGTGCTGGTGATCATTTTCGTATTTTTACTCAAATGGTATTTGGAGGCTGCTCAAGCCGTGAAACGATTAGAAGGAACTAGTAAGTATAAATGAATAGCTTAAGTAATGTCACTATAATGTGAAAAGTAAAAACCAAAACCAAAATATTTCCTTTATTCTTTTTTACTTTTGTTTCTTTTTGTTACGCGTTATTTGTTCAATTAAGGGTTAATTATATATTTTTAATACATTAAATATATTTTTATCAACAGCCAAGAGTCCTGTATTTAGTATGATCAATTCAACTATGTCTGGATTATCAACTATCCGAAGCTCAAATTCGGAGTATAAGTTACAAAAGAAATTTGATGAAGCACAGGTAGGTTACGCAACCAACTATAAAACTCTAAAGTGTTGCAAAAGCTACCTTATGAATAAAAATGTATTATTTTTCAGAATCTACATACTAGTGCATTTTATACATATGTGGGAGGAAATTCGGCATTCGGAATGTATTTGGATGCTCTTTGTCTGACTTACCTGTCTGTTGTAATGGCCACATTTATATTAGTTGATTTTGGTAAGATGTATTTAATTATACTACTTGTATACAGTATGTATTAAAAATATTATCATTATTATCACACATCTGATGATGTCATGTTCTGTCAACGAACGACGTCATCAAGATGGAATAAGTACTTCGACTTTTGCTTCGATAGGTGAAATCTCTTGGACAATATTGGAACTGCAAAAAATGAAGAGCCTATCCAGAGCACAGATATATTCATGATAAAAACGTAACATTATGAAGAAATTAATCTTTGCTATTCATTTCTCCATCGTATTTTCTTTCAAACAGATGAATATTATGAAGAGCTTGTATTTTTTTTTTTGTAAAGGTAATATAATCCCAGTGGGCAGTGTAGGACTGGCCGTAAGCCAGTCGACGGTGTTGACATTCCTTGTTCAATTAGCGGCGCGGTTTACGGCAGACTTCCTTGCACAAATGACAGCAGTTGAAAGAACCCTAGAGTATGGAAAGCTCGAGAAGGAAAAATACATAGATGAAGGGCGTAAGTGTTAAATTTTACAACTTTTTAACATTATAAATTTCTAAATCTCAAGTTATAATGAAAACGAGTATTTAGTGTTTATTCTTACTTAACGATGCAATGGGAGTAACCCGTATATTTTTACAGCCACTGTACCGCCGCCTAGCTGGCCTAACTCCGGATATATAAAATTCGACAACGTGTTCATGAAGTATGGTCCCGAAGATCCTTATGTTCTCAAAGAATTGAATTTCGAAATAAAAAGTGGATGGAAAGTATGTACGCGGTGCAATATTTTTACTAGTTAGGTGTTCTGATGTGTCAATTGATCTTTGTTATTTCCATAGGTTGGAGTAGTTGGACGCACGGGAGCTGGAAAGTCGTCACTTATATCGGCGTTGTTTAGATTGACGGAGGCCGAAGGCAAAATACTTATTGATGGCATCGATACATATGGCATCCCTAAACAGGTAACATACAATTTGCCATTTGTCCTCATCCTGCGATGGATTACATTAGTTTCTTAGATTTTGATTTCACTAATATAATACTATAAATAAATAATCTATATAAATAAACATCAATGTATTACTATGTTTGTTTGTTCTCTATGCGTTCCGAAACCATTCATCAGATTGTAATGAAACTTTGGTAGGGTGTTATGGGGACCATTCGCGCAAGCAATGCCCGTCTAATGACCCTGCCGTGGAGGCCTGCGAGCACGGTTGGCACCGTGTACGCCGCCGTAAGGCCCTCCGTCTGGGGATTGCCCTGGTGTTCTCGGGCAATCCCCCCTTGGCGATAGCCCGACCAGCCAGGTCGGGCTAGCCCGGGCGCGTTGGTAGTGGTAGTCGCAGTGTGGACCCTACCACGCGCGTCCATAAGGGCAGGAAGAACACCGGGGGGTTTAGTGGGTAGGTCTAGCACTCTGCCGGGAGAGCCCCACACACGCTCGCCGTCTAGCCAACGGCGAGTACGGTGCGGTCACGCATTCCCCTCGAAAAAAAAGGGTGTTATGGTGACACCCGTGAGGGTTCCTAGCAAAAAAAAAGGCATTTACGTGGCATTGCAACGCATGCCGGGTACAGCTAGTGTTCTATAAAAACTCGACGCACTTTGCTTTAATGTTTGTTCAGTTCATCTAACCGATCACTAAAAATTCTTTATACATGAGTACTACTCATTGAGTAAATATCATGTTGTAATTCTTTATGTTGCGTTACCTCGGCAGATATTAAGATCAAAAATATCCATTATACCTCAAGAACCGGTATTATTCTCGGCTACAGTACGATATAACCTGGATCCATTTGACAATTATAAAGACGAAGAATTGTGGCGAGCTCTGGAACAGGTACGATGTTGAATTTTTCATTATTGTGTACAAAAAATAAATTATGATTGCACTATCAAATGATATCTTTTGATTTTCTTATAAACAAATAACACTTGGTAATAGATTTCACATAATTTTGTATATATAAAATCGCAAATGTATTCTATAGACTTAGAAAAATGTTAACAATGCACTTATACACACGATTATATTACGCAACGCAGTACGCAATACGTAAAAAAATTTTTTTTTTAAATATAAGGTGGAGTTAAAAGATGCAATCCCAGCGTTGGACTACAAAGTAACCGAGGGAGGAAATAATTTCTCCATGGGTCAGAGACAGTTAATGTGCTTGGCAAGAGCTGTACTGCGTTCGAATAAAATCCTCATCATGGATGAAGCCACTGCTAATGTGGATCCTCAGTAAGTTTAGACAAATTAATTAACATCAAATATCCGATTTTACTGATATAGAATTCAATCTTAATAACTAAATTAATAAAACACATCATGTTTCAAGAGTTTTGTAAATTCCAGTGGCGACGTTTTGTGATCGCTTCTGAGTCACTAGTAGCCGCAATTATTTTGGTGACCACGTCTAAAGTCAACACAAAATAAGAGGCCTGTTTTGACAGTTCACGTCCATAAAGTTTTGTATTTTTTACCTATAGTAATGTTCCACAGTAATTGGATTTTTCATGGACGGGCACCGCCCACTCGGCTCAGTGATGTGCTTAACGATTTTTTCGTAATGTCCATAGACTATTCATAATCGATTATGGAAAATTTTTGTGTTTTTGGTGTTTCTTGTTATATCGTACGAACTCTTGTTTCAACATGTCAAAAAGAGGACGTACAATTAACAGCCAGTCACGCGAATTTGTTGTGAAGTTAACTGAGTACTTCGAACGTGAATCAGTTAATGGTGGACCTTTATTGCCCGTAACGCAAGTACAAGATCGCGTCGCAGAAGCACTTGGCATCGGAAAAAACCGTTCGAACCATCTTGAAGCAAAGGTCTACGCCTAAAAAAATTTCTATAATATGTACATACATAGTTAAATTGTACCTTATTTTATTGATACCTTATACATTATTGTTATATTGGCTGTTTAAAAGAGGAGATAAAAAAAATTGACCTTCCGAGTTTTTTGCCTGTTCTTCTCAAGAAGGCACTCCCAATTTCCGAACAGGAGGTAGATTCACCCATTTTTTTCAGTCGTAGTTTTTTTTTGTATTAGTAGCTTAAAAGTTTTAATTTTCTATTTTTTTTTATTTTGTTTAATGTTATATTCTTTATTATTTGACGTCAATAAGTGCCTGTAAAGGTCTATGTTGAATAAAAATTTTTGACTTTGACTTTGATAATAACATGAAAAAATACGATTATGGAAAATTTTACTTGTTTAAAAAAGTATTCATAATGTGGCAATAACAAGAAAAATTCTGGAGCAGGTTTATTCATTTTCCTGGTCAGGTATACAATACATATTCAAATAGATTAAATACTCATACAAACTACAATCGATTTATCGTGAGAATCGAGTACAGAGTCGTATGGTTACATGACTAGTTACGTCATGAAGTCAAATGTCAAAACGGGCCTCTTATTTTGTGTTGACCTAAGCCACTAATCGTTGTATAAGTAAATTTATGCAAAAACTAGTACACAAACATTTTGCAACAGTTCAACTTTATAGCAACAGCTCACAACATGCAACAAGCTATTTGACAAAAACAGTTTATACCCGAAGCTTAAATAGCTGATAAAATATAACTGCTGGCATAACGTCCGTAAACGAAAAAACACATTTATATGAAATAGTGTGGTGTCCGTATGGTTATTTGCCCATGTATTATTAACCACGAACCACCAGCGAACTCTTCATGTTTACAGAACTGATGCCCTTATACAAAAGACTATACGACGTGTTTTCGCTGAGTGTACTGTGATCACCATCGCACATCGACTCATCACCATCATGGACTCAGACCGCGTGCTGGTGATGAATCAGGGTAAAGCCGTGGAGTTCGATTACCCTCACGCTCTACTCTCAAAGACCGAGAGTCATTTTAATTTCCTCGTCAGGGAGACAAGCGAAAGTATGAGCAAAACTCTTTATGAAATTGCAAAAACGAAATATTTTGAGGATAACCCAGAGTAGCCTATTGTTTAAATGTAGGTATATAGGATTAGGGAAATTGTTTTTGTTGTAGTGGATTATAATAGTTAATACATAAGTTAATACATTACCTTTCAAGAACACTAAATTTGCGAAAAATGTCCTACATATTATGTAAACGAAAAATGATTTTCTTAATAAGTAAATTGAAGAGTTTTGAAGTAAATTCTTAAGTCCTAAATGTACCTTGTTGATCCATTTTTGTTGATCTGCTTATTTTGAAGGTGCGATACATAATGATAAGCAACTGTGTGAATAATATACAACCCTTAGAATAATAACGCATAGAAGGATAGTCCGGTAAAGAGCGCGATGATTAAAGTGAAGCAAAAATGACATTGATGTGTGCAGTCGCTTACGCGCGAAACACGCATACTACGATAAAAGCAGTATGGAGCTGCCGGCGTAGTGAGCCATTTATGGCTCACATTTAGTTGCATCAAATCGTGCGCGTCGGTTGGGTTTCTATGCGTTATTATTCTAAGATACAACCCTTATTCAGTAAATTCTACATTTAAAAATCACCCTGAATCTATTTCTCTTTATCATTGATTTATCGATATACAAATTAAAAGTTTTTCTTATAATTACATTGTTTTTTTTTTGTATTGGCTACTAATTGTCATTTATACACTAATCAACAAAGTCTAAGACTCAACCACCAAGACGAACTTTTTTAAAATCTCTTTTAATAAAAAGTATAGGCCACGAATAAATTTAAGAACAAAATAAAAGTGTGATGAAATAATGTTCTAAATTTAAAAATTCAAAAACATTCCATAATTTTAGCTCATTTTAGCATGAATTCGCGGCAAAACGTTATTTCTGTTTCTTCACTTCTGGATACAATTTGAGTTAATTGATGTTAAATCTTTAACTGAATGTTTTAAATTTCTTTTGTTACTTAAAGACTGGTTTATCAGACATCATGCCACGTCGGCATTTAACTCAATATTAAAAGTTACGTGCTGAGGATATGCTTGAAGCCGGGCGTACCCAACGTGAACTTGCGGATGCCATCCACTCCAACCAGTCGATTATCTGGAGATTGTGGGAACGCTATCGGCTCACTGGGAACACGGCTGTACGACATCCTGGTAGATATCGAATGACCACCAAAAGACAAGAATGTTTTATTTAGAATATTGCCAGACGGGAGCCCAAAACTACCGCCCGGCAACTCGTTAAAAGTCTAAGGTTTCAACATCAAGTGGCTATCAGCACTCAAACTGCCAGGAGGAGACTGCACGAGATCGGTGTGCATTCTCGTAGGCCTTTACGGGTCGTAGCACTTCGGCGTGGCAATCGTGCTCAGCGCTGGCAGTGGGCTCGTATTCACCTGCGATGGCCGGAAGAAGACTGGGCTCATGTCCTGTTTTCTGACGGATCCAGGTTTAGTTTTCACCCGGACTCAAGAATACGCGCGTGGCGAGCTTCTGGACGTAATGAACGGCTTCGTTGCCCTCAAGAAATTCATCCCTACCATAGCGGAACAATTATGGTTTGTGCCGGTATTCGCGTTGGCGGTAGAACGGACCTCGTTTTTATATAGGGCAACATGAATACCGAAAAATACCGCAACGAGGTGGTGGTTGTTCTACACCGAATCCAATTGGGGGCGAATCATTGCAATCATCTTCATGCAAGACAATGCTCGCGCACATACCGCAGGATCAGTGATGAACGTTCTTCGTGAACAGGATACCGCCCCTCCACCGCCGCCGCCGCCTCCCCAGTCCTGCAATATGAATCCTATTGAGCTTGCCTGGGATTTGCTAGGAAGAATGGCTTTTGAACAACTTTCTCCGAATTTACACTCAGACCAAGATCTTTTTTTTACATTTTTCTCGGACATGAAGCATTATACCCCAGGCTACTATTGATAATCTGATATATAGCATGCCAAGACGGTGCGGAGCCTTAACCAATGCTTTAGGGTTTAGGAGGTCCAACTGACTATTGATTTATCACCTACAATTTTTTTAACGATTTCAAACACCAAAATTAAAAAAGATGCATTTTTAATGCCTATCTGTATTCATTTTATCAGCAATTCTTTTCTTTATTAATAAAACTTTTTTTGTACCTACTGTTGAAACTTTTTTATTTTATTTTAATAAACAAGCCTAAAATTACGCTTTTATACATATAACATTGTTTCTATAAAATACCTTAAAGTTTTTAGTAATTTGCGAAAATAGGCTTGAGTCTTTGTTGATTAGTGTATTTTACCCAGCACTCCTTTGGATTAAAATGAAGCAAGTAGTTCTTTTTTCAGAAAGAGACAGAGTCGTCTGTGCGGATAATTGTATCTTACCTATTTCTGCCGCAAAGCAGCAGTATGTGTTTTGCTTCAAAGAGTGAGACTGGCAGTGAAATCACTGGGCACTGTGATAATATACCTATCTTATATCACAAGTTCATCATCATCATCTTAGCCAAGAAACGCCCACTGTTGGACAAAGGCCCATGTCAGGGATCTCCATACCGATGGTTCCTGCGCCCCCTGCATCCAGCAGCTTCCTGCGACCTTCACCAGATTGTCCACCTCGTGGGGGCCTACCAACGCTGCGTTTCCGGGTACGCAGCCGCCACTCTAGGACCTTTCCAACCCATCGGTCGTCAGTCCTGCGAGCGATGTGTCCTGCCTACTGCCACTTAAGGTTTGCAATTATTTAGGCTATGTTGGTAACTCCAGTTAGAAACCCTAAGCATATCCCTCTCCGTTGCCTTTTGAGTGACCTTTAGTAATAACCAGGAAGCCACATACTCTTAAAAGTAGGCATTCCATTGTTGAAAGAATTTTTGAAATCGTACCAGTGGTTTTGGAAACGAGATTTTACCCCAGTAGTTCCTGTTCCCATGAGAATCCCTGCTTATTACTTGTCCAGGCAAAAAAGTAACCTACTGACCAAATTTCATCACTTTAGATGCTCTAGGTCCTTTTGGTTCTGCGTTGATGGAGCCGGTCAGTCAGTGTCTGGTTCCCACTTAGTCTAGACCTTTCAAAATCTTAAGAAAGTTACATTTTTGTGTTTACTCGATTAAACAAATCAGATAGTTTAAACATATATACCTAAAATTAATTGGATTCTCGTGGGAATTTCTGCAAGAGAAAGTCATTTTATAAAATAAATACATGTGTAACGTATTAATTAAAATTTATTATTTATTTATACAGTTGTCTAGATGATTAAGGACATTAACATTGACCAAGAACTGTGTTTCTTTGTTGAGCAGCTGTCATAACAGTATACATTATAGGTATCACAACACAGATATTAAACGAGTACAATTTATATAGAAAACAGTGCAACAGTGCAGTGTAAACTGGACAAAATTATATTTTTCTTATTTTCGTTTAATTATCAAGGACATACTTACATCTAAACCATAACACAATTAATGAGTTATCTTATTTTTATTTGAATGTAATGGGCAGACTTCCGAGCACATTGAATCGCATGTACATTTCAAAGATAATAATTTATTCTCAATATTGTTAACCAGCATTTTAACATGACATAAAGGAACTACATTACAATCACAGCTTGATAACAAGGAGCCAATTGGAAAAAAGGAATTATTTGTGCGTGCATCATCTTTTTGGGAGTTCGCGCCAATAACATTATTGTTTAACGTATCTTGGTGGCGATAACTATTGCTGAAGTTAGTGAAACTTTTACTACCATCATTAAAGCTTTGTCGATCACAAAAACTTGTTGACTCTCTTGTATTAATATCATTTTCATCAAATGTAGCAGAATTTTTAAAAGTTTTACCAATTTTGTCTATTGAATGTTTCAATGTAATATCTTCTTTACCATGAGCACTTGTCTTCGTATCACACGTACATTTATGAATCACATCGTTACCTTCCCCAATACTTGTAGTGACTACATTGCCAATATGTGTTTTTGGCAATACACCATCCAATATATAAGACACATTGTTAGTTTGTGGTTTCTTACTTGTTAATTCATTCCACATACTATAAATATTTTCTTTATTTTTCATAATTGTGGATTTTGCACAAGAACATGTCTCAAACGTTTTATCACACGTACAGTCAACCGTAAAACCTACCACATGTTCATTATTATTTTTTGGTAATACAGCCCCCATTATATAAGATAGATCAGCAATCAATATTTGGTTTGTTAAATTCTTCCACGTGGTTTTTATACTTTCTCTATTTTTGAGAGCTGAAGACTTTGCGCAGTTAGATGTCTTTGTGTTTCCGTCACAAGTGCAATCAATTGTATAGCCTATATATGGAATATCACGTTCATTTTCAGTGTTGTTACTACTCATTTGACACTGTGTGCTTTCATTTGCACTCAACTTAACTGATTTAACCGAAGGGCCAACTTTAATATCAACACATTTATTCGGTTGATTGTCATTTGAACTTGTGCATACACATTTTTTATTATCAAAATTTGAATACAGGCTATTCTCATTAATTATAGACTTTAATGATATATTTCCTGTCCCTGATTTTAAGGCATTGTGGGATTTTTTACTCTCAACAAAATTAGAGGAAGACACTTGAGAAAAAATATGCTGATTAAGTTTAAAATTTTTGTTAGATGTATCCTTATAGCTTTTCGTGCAATCATGTAAAGTATTATCATCTCTCTGAGGAGAATCAGTTTTATTTTTTTGATTACTGGGTAAAGCCGTACACTTACAAATGTCTTTCAAACGATCAAAGTCACTTTCTATAGAACTACATATTTTTTCCATAATATCTGGTAAAATGGTATTACTTTTATTGCCTGGTGATGCACAAAAGCACTGAATTTTCTTTAGTTTAATTTTTAAATATTCTTGCAGAAGAGCGTATGCACGTTGCCAACTTCCATTTTCTCGTATTTTAATACATCCACAAGAAATATCACTAGTATTTTGTTTTATAATTTGTTTAACACGTTCCAGTATAGTTGAAAATAATGTTTCTTCTTGTTGTGGTGTTAAGCATTCTATTTTACATATTGACGTTCTAAAATTGTCCAATCTTTCTCTTAAATGTACTTCCAATAAATTGAAAGCATTCTCTTCTAAATCTACGATTTCATCAGATTTAGTAGCATTACAACATACACAAGATTGATGAGTATCATGCAGCATTTCAGAATTTAGTATTTTATTTTCGTTATAAAGATAATCACCCTGTTGCTTAGACTGCATATCATCTAACGATATATCTTTTCTATATTTTTCGTCGAAATTGCGAGACTTTATATGAGACTCACATATAACTGTATTATGTGCACTTAGATTTTCATTCTTATCATTCCTTTTATTATCGTTAAAATTAGAGAGCATATCCGATTGTTTTACAATATCATTGCCGTTGGAAATTCCAAATGTTTGTTTTAAAAGTAATACATCATTTTTATTGCCATCCACGTTTTTTTTCGCATGTTTGTCATTTGTTAAAGTAACACCTAAAAACTTTATACAATACTCGTCGCTAGGTTGTAAAGGCGGTGAAGGTGGTAAAGGTGTTTCCATATTCTGACTTATATTTTTAATGATTGCATTTTCTGATGCTGCATTTGTTATTTTTTTGCCAATTAGGATTCCGGTATGTGGTTGAGATGAAGTCAATACTGCTGGCAGTTGTACGTTCACATGTTTCAATGACATAGGTTTACTTAATTCATTATTTTTTGTACTAAAATCTTGATCATGTGAATTATTAATACTGTTTTTTGAAGTATCTTTAGTATTTAAATTACAAAGGCAAGTTCTGGAATTGATACATTGATTTTGAAACATTGTTTGATCCTTCTTCTGACATTTACAATAGTTGTCGTTACTTTTATCTAAATTAATAGCGCCTATATATATTGATTCAGTATTACCGGGCATACACTGGTCACATGTATCTAAAACATTTGTATTTGTTTGTTCACTTATTCTATCCTTTGTCACAATTGTGCTTCCAGTTTTGGAAATAATTGAATTCCTTGTACTATTTTTACTCTCATAATTATTACTGTGTGTTTTGCTTAAATCATCAGTATAGTTATATTCATCTGATACTAGGTTCTTTTCGAACTCACTGTTAATTTTAAATATATCACGTTTGTATTGTACCAAGGATTGGAGAAGCTTTTCTATTGAGGTATTTGACGGTGGTTTATGAAAACAAGCAAGGCCGCTGACACAAGCTGGATGAGGTATAATCTTACATTTCTTTTTCTTTCTAAGTTCAATAGAGTCTGTGAATTTCGGTTTCGTTTCTTTCGAACTGTTGCTCTTTTTTGATAAGCTTTTATTTTCTTCGTCCATGTCATTTACTCCTTGATTATGTAACTGTGTCGTGTCGTTTTTTTGTTTAGATAAACATACATTTACTGCATAAGTCTGACCAATTTTTTGTAAATTTCTAACTGATTTGTTCAATTGAAATCCAACAATATAATGTCTATTTACCTTTTTTGGGTAATTAATATCAAGCTTTTTTGATATAGTTTTGAGTTTGTTGGCTGTACAATTTTTGTCTGGTTGAAAATTCATAGATCTACGAAGTAAAGTATTTTTAAAATCACTTTGTTTTCTTTCAAAATGCTTTGTTGCGCCTGTCAAGTCTGTACTACTTTCTGGCACCTATAAACAAAAGAATATCTAATAGAATAGAAATATCTTAATGTGATTAATAATATGTGTTTGTTTGATAAAGTTTTGCAGTTGTTGTGTTGTTTATTTACTTAACCCTTTCGGGAAAAGACATTCTTTTTTCAAAATATCCATTTCCAAAACGTATGTATGTACCAAGTATATCCTACTTACTCATATACTTTTAATATTTTATATATTTTTTATTGATTTAATTATATCTATATAATATTAAATCTATATGTATGTTGTTATTTATGTATGTCTTAATTATATATAGGAAATCTTTATGTAGAATTATTATTATGTATACCCATTTTATTTGTGTTAATAAGCTTAATTGATACACCGTCTACTTTTTCTCTCACACCATGCCGGTTGACTGGTAGAGAATGCCATTGGCATTAAGTCCGCCTTCTGTTCATCCTTAACATGTTGTACGAAAAGTATAAATAAATAAATAAAATAAATAAATACATCCTTAGAAATTTATAAGGATCGCTAAATTATCTTATTTTCTCTAGGGGTGACTTAAAGAGGGGATGAACGCGCTCTTGTATATGTTTGTTTTTAAGTCATGTTTCATTTTGTAAATTGTGTAGGTACCTACAGTCAGCGTCAAAATGATCTAAGCGTTCAAACCTTCCAAAAGTATCTAGAGATTTGACAAAAATCAACCTTATCTCAAAACGTAGAGATGCATTTTCATTTGTTGTTTGAGAACAAATGACAACAAAAGATAGTACACCTTAAAGTATTTGTGCTAAGAGTGATTTTTGCCAAATCTTTAGATACTTTTGGTAGGTTTGAATGCTTAGATCATTTTGACGCTGACTGTACAATGCATAGTTATGGGTAATGAAAACAGAATGAGAATATGAACTTTTTCTTTACGTTGCAACTTTATTTCACTCACCGATGGCTGGATAATTTTCACTATATTTTCCTCCATAATTTTTAAATCTTCCTTTTTGATGGAGGCCTGTACAGAAAAAATATTTACTAAATTAGATAATTCAATAGTTCAAATTTAATGTTGATTTAAAAAAGTATACCATAACCTTCTTCAGATCCTCAAGCTGAACTCTGAGAAGTGTGACATCACGGTGAGTGCGGCGCCAATAATCTGAACTTGTTGTTTTGTTTGCGCTACTTTGTACATCTCGTATCGTTGACTTTACAAAGCAGGGATATACAGCTGTTGAAAATATTTAAGATAAATTAAATTAAGCTTAAATCAATTAAACACTTACAAAGTAATTCGGTATCAGTAACATAAAGTAAGAGACCAGATACATAAATGGATTAATAAAATTCGTCAATTTGCAACTATATGTTTGACTGCAAAGAAAACTATGTTTGACTGTTCGTTAGTAAATTTCAATGTTACCACCGCAATATTTCGTATTTGTTAATTATACCTTTGGTTATAATTATTACTTATCGTATTAAATAATTATAGTTAATGGTGCCCTTTATGGTAAAAATCGCATTGTATGCTGGGGCCATATTATTATCACGATAGCATGAATATTTTCGTTATCGCGACACATTTGGCCTAGCAGCCCCTCTCGACAAATGCCACACGCTAACTTTTCCGCAGTCGTTCAGCAGAAAAAATGTATGGAAATGACATTAGCTTACGACAACCTCACGCTATTTTTTCCGCAGCTAATGTCATCTCCATACGTTTTTTCTGAGGAACGACTGCGGAAAAGTTAGCGTGTGGCATTTGTCTAGGGCTCCAGTTTGTCATATTGCGTATCATTCACGCGAATTGAGAGATATTTAAAAGAAGTCTCTATCGACAGTAAGCGTATTTTTTTTATTTACAGCACTCTTTTTTGTACCAATTTGTAGGTATAATTAATTCTTGAACTGTGCAATCGAATGCCGCCCTTTAGGCGACGAACCTTTTCATTCCGCGAGTGTGCAGTACCACTTTAACATCCGAAACATAAGATGTTTAATCTATATAAATAAAAATGGATGTACCCATAACTTTCGAACGACTGCACCAAATTGGATGATTCTATAGGACAAGGTTTGTATAAAAGAAAATATTTGAAAAATTATTACAGAAAAAAAATTACCTGCTATTTTAAAATATGTTTACGTAAAAGCGACGAACTTGACAGATTGACATTTAGGCTACTCCAAATCTATGGTTTCTTACACTGTTGTATTGTCAATAGGTTTTTTACCCGTGCGTGACCGGGGGGGCTATTGTCAGAAAAAATCTATCGCGATCGCTTACAATTTGACAGTCGCAGCCCATCCATTACTCCTTTAAAAAAGGAAGGCGGTATAGAGTCTTATGTTCACGGCGCAATAACTGTCAAATTATAAACGATCGTGATAGATTTTCTCTTAGACAATAATCCACCTGGGCGGGCAGCTAGTCTATACTCTATACAAATAAAAAAAATTGAAGTATCTGTTTGTAATGTCAAAATAACAAGTTTTTACTAAATGGGTATGAATGTCTATCGGGTACCAATAACAAAAACACAATTTAAAAAATTTTTGTCTGTCTGTCTGTTTGTTCCCGCTAATCTCTGGAATGGCTGGACCGATTTTGACGGGACTTTCACTAATAGATAGCTAATTATATAAGGTATAACATAGGTTTTATCAAGATCTTTAAAAAAATGCCTACAAAAATCAAAATGCTGCCAAAAGTTACTATTCCACGCGGACGAAGTCACGGGCACAGCTAGTTACTAACAAAACTGCTAAACTGTGGTTGAAACCTTTTGGCTTACTTAATGTAAACTTAACAGTTTATTCCTTGGTTTAGTCACCACTTATCAATAAAGACCGCTATAAACCACTTATTAAATAAATCATCGTCAAATCATTATTTAATATGGAAGCTCAATTTTTATATTTTCTTTAATAACTGGCTATATTTGATATATTTGGCTTTGAATATAATTAAAAACTAAATTATTAAAAAAATGATGAAAATAAATCAAATACAAGAAAAAATTACGTCTCAAATTCGAAAATTGCGACTCGAGCTCGCATCTCCATACCGCACTGCCCCCTAACCATGATCGCTTAAAACAATATTAAAACCGCGCTGAGAGCGGGATGGCGCTATATGCAGCAAGAGCGGTGTCTCTGTTTTAAGGCGCATAGTGCTCCCAATGACCTTGCATCGATCGTCCCGCACTGATTACATAGGAGTGAGTGAGAGTGAGGGAAATATTCAAGCAAACCTTTACGCGTAAGATGAATTATTTCAATAAAAAATTAATAAAGGCGAATAAAAAAATCCAAAAAGACCATCCCCTAGAATATTGTTCACTTTATTTATTGAAATCGAAAGTATGTGATTTAACCTAATATTTACGAAGCGATTAGGTTTATAGTTTTAAAATCGAGGCATGTTTGGGTCACATTTTAACCAAGTTTTAATTAATTTATCAAAAAATTAAAAAGACCATCCTCTAAAGAATGCGTTGAATAATAACATATCTTTTTTAAAGATTTTTTTATTCAATATTTATGAAGAGAATTGGTTTTTTCTGCAGTGATATTTTATAATTGACGTTACTATGCGCCTTAATATTGTTTTAACCTTGCTATAAGCGATCATGGTAGGGCCCCTGGACTACCGACCCGAGCGCTTCGAAATTTTCATCTGCACTGATCCCTTAAGTACATACCATACATACTTTGTTGAGCCAAAGTAATCTTTAATCACTGTTAATCAACACGGTATGTCGGAGACGCGGGTTCGAGTCCCGCCCGAGATGAATTTTTTTTCTTGTATGTATTTGATTTATTTTCATCATTTTTTTCAAACTGGCTATGTTAACATGTATTAACTATGTTAACATATTATAGTACCTACTTATATTTCTATGGCTAATACAAGTATAGGTACTATATTATATCTATACTTTCTAATATTATAAAGCTGAAGAGTTTGTTTGTTTGTTTGCTTGAACGCGCTAATCTCAGGAACTACTGGTCCGATTTGAAAAATTCTTTCAGTGTTAGATAGCCCATTTATCGAGGAAGGCTATAGGCTATATATAATCACGCTAAGACCGATAGGAGCGAAGCACCCATTAAGAATATTTCAAAATCGGGGGATTTTTTTCCTATTGAGAGCTTTCGCTGCGTGCGCTGCGTAAACGGTTAAAGTTTCGTAAAAATCATGTATTACAGAATTATTCCCCTTTAAAAGTTCTAAAAAAAGTCCGCGACAGCATATGTCTATCTTTTAAGGTTAGCTCACTAATAACCTTTTTTATACTAACCAAGTTTGTTCTAAAATAATGCATTATTTGCGAAGGTGTTTTTATAAATCCTTATCCAAATAAATACGTTATTTATCTCAAGTATTTAATTTAAAACAAAATTGCCCTTTACATCATTCGATTTAAATGAATATCTTAGGAGATATCGCAGTTTTAGAATAACATCACAGCAAAATAATGATCCAGTACAGTACTGCGCGTACAATGTGCAAAGCCGGCGGGCAGTCATGAGCTATCTACACAATATAGAGAACAAATACTTCTGCCGGAAGAAAACAAAACTAAAAATATAGTGTACTTTAAAATAACATTAGTTTAGTTTTTTTGAGAATAACCTACAATCTACATGATATAAGATTATAAGACCCAGTACTTACTCACCTATATAAACGAAGTCGCGGGTTAAAGTTAGCGTTAGCCCAAAGTAACTATTCCACGCGGACGAAGTTGCGCCGAAGGCGGGCGGAAGCTAGTGTTAACATACAGGGCTATTTTAGACCCCCTCCATAATTGAATATAAGATAAAGAAAGTAATATAATAGGTCTCCTGGGTTAAAAAAAATTGTTTAAACCCACATATTTCGACCACTTTTTATCTAGGCGCGTGTGTTCAACATCGCCCTGGAGACGTATTTTTGAAACAATAGAATTCAAATTCGCATACGAAATCGTAAGATTCGCATACGAATTTCCAAATTCACTATTTTTGAATATTTATTCCGTGAATTCTGCAACGAGTGGTCCTACCCACTCGTATCTGATTTCTACTAGTAGAATATACGCAAAGTGTGTACATTCGTTTTACTTGCGATTCGTCTGTTTTTTTTTCAATTAATGAGTTATTGCCATGATTATTGGGTATCGGATTTAATTTTTTCGGTGTGTAACGGTTTCTAATACAGAATTTGTTTTTAATGACAATACCGAATTCGAGTGTTTCAAAAATCTTTAAAATTGGGAACAGTAGAAAATAATTTCGCACGTGATTTGCATTCGTGTTCGAATTCAAGATTCATTTCAAAAATGCGTCTCCTGGAGACGCATTTTTGAAGCAATGAAATTCAAATTCGCATTTGAAATTGTAAGATTCGCATACGAATTACCAAATTCACTATTTTTGAAGTTTCATTCGGTGAAATCTGCAACGAGTGGTCCTACCCACTCGCTGTTGATTTCTACTAGTAGAATATACGCAACGTAATATAAGTTCCGTTTTACATGCGATTTATCGCTGGTTTTTTAAATAAATGAGCTATTACAATGTTATTGCTTACCGGATTTAATTTTTTCTGCTTGTAACGGTTTCTAACATAGAATTTGTTTTTATTGACAAATACTGAATTCGAGTGATTTAAAAATCCTTAAAATTGAGAACAGTAGAAAATAATTTCGCACGTGATTTGTATTCGTGTTCGAATTCAAGATTCATTTCTAATGATTCAAAAATGCGTTCCCTGTGCGTCCCAGAACTGACAAAAAAACTCTAGCGTGTACGAATTTCTAACACTGGTGTCGATTCAGACACACAACTTAATTCAACTAAACTAATTTGACAGGATTAACACTATTGCCATCTCTGTTTTTCTCTTAAGGATTAAAAGTGACGGCTTTATTTTTAGAGCTGTCAAATTAGTTTAGTTTAAGTAATCGACACCATTGATAATGCAGCGATCTTGACCAAATTAGTTTAGTTTAAGTAATCGACACCATTGATAATGCAGCGAACTAAAATGACCATCATTTTAGTTTACGTACGGAAAAGTAAAAACAAAAAATGTGGAAAATGTTTTTATTTTATAAATTGGTTGTAGGTATAAAATGAAAGAAAAAAAATTTGACGGGGAGTCCAGAAATAATGTTGTAAGTATAGCCTGTTTTTAAAAAAAATATAAAAGTAACAAGTGGTTGGCTTATTTATTTCATAAATTCAGGGTAATACCTAGTTCTAGGGCAGATTTATTTGACAGTTCGATTTAAACCTCCGCTGACCGCTAATATGAATATCTATTTTGTATTTACTATATAAAATGTAGTAAAGTATCCGAGTGGTATTCATTTTTGTACATATGACCATTAATATTGAAATGTCAACCTTGTAACTACACTGTGCCTGGGCAGCAATATTCTTATTCGTCAATTAAACAATGCCATGCCATACGATTGGGCGTTGGGCTTAAGTTAACACTTCACAGAACAATAAATTGATTGTTATTATTACCTATAAAAATAATAGCCCTGTGCATAATATTTTTTCTAGTTTGCAAAACAACGCGCTATCAATAATGCGACAAATCACATATGTCATGCAATTAAAATCAATCGAGAATATGAATAAATGAATTTTATACAAAGACATGTTTTTGTTCATGAGAACAAATTCTCGGGCGAATTCTTATCAATTATTTCGTAGTGCGTCTGCGTAGGAATTACGCAATCCACAGTAATTTATTGTGCTTTAATTATGGCACAATTTATAAACACGTGATATTGTAATTTGTAACAAACAATCAGTATCAAAGTAGCAACGAGGTGGTGGGTAAAAAATTTTTTATTAAGTCATAGAGATAGGTATTTGAATAAATATTAACTATTTTAATTTGAGATCGTTAATAATTGCTCATAGACCAACTAATCTTCAAGTTGAAGATGTACCTATTGTGTTACTCTTCGATATTTGTTACATAAATTATGACTTAGCTTTTTAAATGGATTTAATATCCTCTCGAGCGGGAATCGAACTCGGGTGTCAAGAAATCTCAAAAAATTTCTAAATTGTATGTTAATACGTATTATTAACAGTGCAATAAAGTCTATTAAGAGGACTGTGAAGTGCCAATTCACGGCTCGAGTATGCACTTTCAATAATGCAGTTTGTTGCACACCACTTAGAGTTGAAAGTCCGAGGCAAGTGCCTACATTTCTTATTGCAATATTGTTTCGGGCATAACGGTTTTACCCCCCTAAACCTTTACGGAATTAGACACTTTTGGTCTCATTAGATTTAGTATACATTAATGTGTTGTACGTTTTGCTTTTTATAATTCAGTATAATTTAGTCAAAAAAAGATAAAAATGCTCGAGGTAGTTTATAAGTCTAAAATATAGATATTTAGATGCAAATAATTTATATTCTGAGCAATATTACTTCAAAATCAAAACGTACAAACCTAGATCTTCATTATATCTACAACATTTTCAAAAAATATGATAATTGGACTATGTAAAGAGGGAGAAACGCGTTTTCGCGTTTTATTGGAATATTGTTTCGGGCATAACGGTTTTACCTTTACGGAATTAGACACTTTTGGTCTCATTAGATTTAGTATACTTTAATTAAAATGTGTTGTACGTTTTGCTTTTTATAATTCAGTATAATTTAGTAAAAAAAAGAGCGTCGGTGGCGCTGTGGACTCGGCACTTGCCTTCCAATCGAGGGGTCGGGGTTCGAGACCCGCCATGTACCAATGTGTTTTTCGTTTCGAATTTCATATGTACATTTGTCTGACATGAAAACATCGTGAGGCAACCTGCATACATCTGCGAAGAAATTCAATGATGTATGTGAAGTCGACCAATCCGCACTGGGCCAGCGTGGTTGACTAAGGCCTAATCACCCTAACATAGGGTAGGCTCGAACTCCTCGGTGGGGACGTATATGAGCTGTGTGATAGTCAAAAAAAGATAAAAATGCTCGAGGTAGTTTATAAGTCTAAAATATAGATATTTAGATGCAAATAATTTATATTCTGAGCAATATTACTTCAAAATCAAAACGTACAAACCTAGATCTTCATTATATTTACAACATTTTCAAAAAATATGATAATTGGACTATGTAAAGAGGGAGAAACGCATTTTCGCGTTTTTTACAACTTCACAATCTTCATAAATGAGCTATGACTGGCTAGACTATGAGTCATAGTCTGGTCAGGAACTTTGTAACCAACCCACCCGTGATTATATTGTCTTTAATTTCCATCCTACATAAAGTAGGAATGGAAGATTAGTACAAAAAATATTTAACAAAAATAAAAACCGACTTCAAAAATACTAAAAAAGACGAAAATAATATAAGAATATAAACAATATTACTTTTTTTTATTTTGATTTCGGTGCGGATTATCGATGAGTTCAAAATATTTTTTTGTCATTCTTTCATATTTTTAGTGAATTTTATACCAGCTCATCGAAGTAACTAAGACAACTTACAAGGATCAAAACGTGCCTATTTTATTTAAAAAACTAGCTTTCAAAAACTCAAGGATCCTTCAGTCATCAGCTCGGCTCATGACTATCAGACGCAAATACCTAAATAGCTTAAAAAAATATGAAACACGCTGAACGTGCCTATAAAATTTAATGGTTTCCCTCGATTTTACTGAGATCCCATTACCAGTAGGGCTAGCACGAACATTTGCCTACAGATCCTGACTTTGGTGAAAATGGGACCCTCTCAAACAATGACAGAATTTTCCAAATCGGTTAATAAATGACAGCGTTATGAGCTAACAAACATACAGTCGAATTGATAACCTCCTTCTTAATAAGAAACGACTTTTTGATTGGAGAAAAATGTTAATATACCTAATAGTTGGTGAAAAGATTCCTGGACAGACTTTGATTTATTAAAATTTATTTATTTTATTATATAAAAAGGCACTGATTGTATTTACGCTCGAGGAAGAGCGAGTGGCAACACTGCATATAGTCTGTGCATGTGAGAGCCTGAGGCGGCCGGCCGCATGTGACATGTCAGTCGAGTCGAATACGTAATGTCATTGAAATAGGTTACCGGGCGGCGCGTTTTCGAGTAATATATAATTGAACTAGTTTTGCGCGGCGCACCAAATAATTTTGGGTGCGAGGGTCCGCCAAGTTTTAGTGTCGGTAAATAGAGTGTGTGAGCCGTGGCGGCCTAATAGGCAAGTGTACCATCCGGTTCGGTGGATTGACAGCAGCCCTTCAGGAGCCGCGATTTCCTTCGAGCTAGCTCAGGAAGTCCACCGGCTACATAAGGAGACCGAACGGATCCAAGGTAAATATTATAAATATATTATGTCGACATCAGCAATCAAACCATAAAATTAATCGGCGAAACGCCGACGTGGTGGCGTCTACTTTAGGCGGCACCATCTCTTGGTAGCAGAGCGTGGTTTGTTGTTAGATTTGATTGATTGATTAGTATTTTGATTAGTATTGTACAATTAATATTGTAATCTTGTTGGTTGTCCAAACGGGCAATACATATTAATTGGTTTTGATTGCTGATTTTAAACCGACTACAATCTCATTTGTGGACCGATCTCCATAACTAGTTGTCATTGTCATTGTATATGAAAAATTGGGGTTAAATGCCTTTTGTTGTTCTAGTTAAGTTCTAGCATTTACCTATATTTGATTTTGGTTTGATTTTTCATATCTTTGTTTTGCCCTTGAATATTTTGTTTGTTAAGTTGTAAACTTATACTTGAATTTAATTTGTTTAAAAAATTTTGCTGCTAAATGACTTTGCTGTTGTTGTAATACACTATTTTGCTGTGTTAAGTTTTAGAATTTACATTTGATTTTGTTTGCCTTTGAATATTATGTTTGTTAAGTTATTGACTTAATACTTGAATTTAATTTGTTTGAAAAATTCTGTTGTTAAAGGCCTTTGTTATTCTAGTTAAGTTCTAGCATTTACACTTGATTTTGGTTTGTTTATATATTTTGTTCTGCCTTTGAAGTTCCTCCCGATCTGTTTTGTTGTCTGCGGTTGTCGGTCTGTTTGTCTATGTTTATTATAGTGTATATTAATTTTGGTGCAAAATGGGCCCGCCAGTCAGCCCGCTTAGTGGTGCCCGCGCGGGTGTACAAAAGATCTTGAGATGGTTTGCTAGTGCCGTCGCTTTGGTAGACCGACCAGACCGAGAACAGGCCTTGTTAATTCGGCATGAGGGAGTACCAAAATTGGCGCTACCGCGATTGTTTATGAGAAGGTTGTTGGTCAGCTTCCGCAACAGCACGTTTCGCGCGCTGTCGTTGATGCGACATCAGGATTGACCTTGGCTGACCCTTCCTTCCACCGAACCGGTCCGATTCACTTATTGCTCGGTGCCGATGTTCTAGGCCGCGTGTATTGTGGGAAGAGGAGAGAGTTACAGAAGGGTGGGCTGGTAGCCTTATCTACATCGCTTGGGTTTGTAGTGATGGGACCAGTTAGGCATAACCCACCATCTCCATCGGTGGACAGTTACATAACTGTTAGCTCCACCTTATCGGATGTCCTTCAATGGTTTTGGGAGGTGGAAGAGCCACCTACCGTGAAGCGAGTGAACCCCTTGGAAGAGGAGTGTGAGTTGTTCTACCAGAACAATACAGGTCGCCTTCACTCGGGACGGCTGATCACTCGTTTGCCCTTTTTGTCAGTTCGCCCCTCACTTGGCAGCTCCCGGCCGTTGGCCGAGAAGCGGCTGCTGTTCATGGAGCGTCGTATGAGTAGGAACTCCGACTTCAAACAGAAGTATGTCGACTTCATGCGAGAATATGAGCAACTGGGGCACATGTCGGTCTCGCGACTGGACTGGCGAAACGAGGAACATCATTTTCTTCCTCACCACGCGGTTTTGAAACCTTCCACCGGGAAGATACGCGTTGTTTTTGATTGGTCAGCTCCCACGTCTACCGGAGTTTCGCTGAATCAATGTCTGCATGCTGGACCGAAGTTGCACCACGAGGTGGGCGATGCATTGACCAACTTCCATCGCTATGCTGTCGTCTTTGTGACCGATATCCGGATGATGTTTCGGCAGACTGTGATTCACCCGGACGATAGACGATATCAGCTCATATTATGGAGGGAGGATCCCAGAGATCCCATGCTAGTCTACGAGCTGAACACCAATACATACGGTTTGCGTTCGAGCCCCTTTGTGGCAATTCGCTCACTTGTGGAACTCGCTGAACGTGAGCGGTTACGATACCCTCGCGCATCCTTGGTTCTCAAGGAGGATGCATTTGTGGATGATATTTGTACGGGCTCCTCTATTGTCGAGGAAGCTTTGATTTTGCGAGATGAACTAATTGCTCTTCTCGGGGCTGGTGGTTATGAACTGAGGAAGTGGATGTCCAACTCACCTCAGCTTTTGTGTGACTTGCCAGACGACCACCAGCAGGAGCCTCATATTTTTGAGAATGCCAACACTCCAGATTTACTATCTGTTTTGGGAGTGCAATACAGACCTGTCCAGGACACGTTCACCTATCGATTGGAGCTGCCAAGCCCCAAGGTCTGGACGAAACGGTTGGTTTTATCTACAGTAGCTCGTACCTTTGACCCAAATGGCTGGATTAGTCCCGTAGTGTTTTGGATGAAGTACTTCCTACAGGAACTTTGGTCAGCCGAAGTGTCGTGGGATGAGTCCCTCTCGGGCCGTTTGCTGCGAGATTGGGAGTCCTTCATGTCGTCTCTCCCCGACATTAACCGTGTTAGTATCCCTAGACATATACTGCCTAAGGGACGGTTTACGGCCAGCCTTCATGGCTTTTGTGACGCGTCTGAGAGTGGATACGCAGCCGTCGTATATATCCGGACGGTCGATGATAGAGAAGCTGTTAAGCTCCACTTGCTAATTACTAAGAGTAAGGTTGCTCCACTTCGGACTCGATTAACGATTCCGAAGTTAGAATCGTCCGGAGCTACTCTTCTGGTTCGGTTGATGAACCACGTTGTTGACACCCTGGGACGTAGTGTGGACTTTGAGTCGCTCTTTGCTTGGTCCGACAGTCAGGTTGTCCTGTGTTGGATTAAGAACTCCGTCCACTCCCTGGAGGTATTTGTGGCCAATCGGGTATCCCAAATACAGGCCTCGAAGGCCCCGTTGATTTGGCGCCACGTGCCAGGTGAAATAAACCCTGCTGACTGTGCATCACGTAGCAGCGAAGCCCCTCAGCTTATTGACCACACTCTGTGGTGGGGTCCCGAATGGTTGTTACAGCCGTCTTGGCCTTCCACACCAGCTGTGGTGAAGGCACCAAATCCGGGCTTGCGTGTTCACGCTGTCGAGACTATGGCGGCTCCAGAGCGGGAATTTTTATTAGACCGCTACAGTTCTCTGGACAAGTTGCTCGGCGTGACCGCTTGGATAAGAAGATTTATACGAAATTGTCGCCGGCCTCAGGACAAAGATTTGTGTCCGGTCCTCTCTCCGCAGGAGCACCAAGATGCTCTTTTGCATTGGATGCGTATGACCCAGTCTAGAGCGCTTGAACCGGAACTTAACTTAGATTTTCCGTACCGGGACGTCCAAATTAAAGGGACCCTTGGTGCGTTTGACTCCCTTTCTGGATGATAAGGGATTGTTGCGTATAGGAGGCCGATTGAGGCACGCTAACTTGCCTTATAGATCACGTCATCCCCTGTTGCTCCCCAAGGACGGACCATTGGTGCGATTGTTGATCATTGATCGCCATGTGAAGAATGCTCATGCCGGATGTAATGCATTGACCGCGCTCCTCCAACGGGAGTTTTGGATTTTGTCAGCGCGAAGAATAATCCGATTTGTTATTTTTAGATGTCTGCCCTGCTATCGTTTACGCCCCGAGACGATGCCGCCCCAAATGGGTGATTTGCCTGCTGATCGTGTGAACGAATCGATGACCTTCTTAGGAGTTGGAACTGATTTCGCGGGACCGTTCACTATAAAAACGTCGCGACTCCGTAATGCTAAGACTGAAAAGGCTTACTTGTGTGTGTTTGTTTGTTTGGCCACTAAAGCCGTTCATTTGGAGGTGGTGAGTGCACTCACCATGGACGCTTTCTTAGCAGCGTTAGGCAGATTTGTCTCCCGCCCGGGACTGCCTTCTCTAATTCGGTCCGATTGTGGGACGAACTTCAAAGGCACTGATAGACATATAAAAGAAGTTTGTGAATTTTTAGATAAAAATAATATTGAGATCAGATCCACACTCTCCCGTAGGGGGGTAACATGGCGATACTCCCCGCCGTCTTGCCCTAACTGGGGAGGGATTTTTGAATCTGTTGTAAAGGCCGCCAAGACTCACCTTCGCCGCGTTATTGGGGAGACTATTCTCACGTTCGAGGAACTCCCGACGGTGTTTCATAAGATTGAGGCGGTTCTCAATTCGCGTCCGTTATGTCCGTTGTCTACCGACGCGAACGATTTGCAGGCCCTCACGCCGGGCCATTTCTTGATAGGCAGACCACTTAATGCCCTGCCCGAGTATCCTTATAGAGATATCAATCCAGGAAGCCTTTCGCGGTTTGAGTTGCTCCAGCAGCTTACCCAGAGCTTCTGGCGCCGCTGGCACCTTGAATACTTACACATTTTGCAACAGCGCGTTAAGTGGTCAGATAAAACAAACTCACTGAAGGTTGGAGACCTCGTGTTAGTGAAGGACCCAAACCTGCCACCCCTACGTTGGCGTCGCGGACGCATTGTCCAACTTACTCTAGGGTCTGATGGTGTGCCCAGGTTTGCCGAGGTCCTAGTTGGGGATTCCGTTTTGAAGCGCGCGGTCGCTACTCTTTCTCGCCTCCCCTTAGACTGATTTGGCGGACAGTCCGGGACTGTCCGGAGCGGGGGGATGTTTACGCTCGAGGAAGAGCGTGTGGCAACACTGCATATAGTCTGTGCATGTGAGAGCCTGTGGCGGCCGGCCGCATGTGACATGTCAGTCGAGTCGAATACGTAATGACATTGAAATAGGTTACCGGGCGGCGCGTTTTCGAGAAATATATAATTGAACTAGTTTTGCGCGGCGCACCAAATAATTTTGGGTGCGAGGGTCCGCCAAGTTTTAGTGTCGGTGAATAGAGTGTGTGAGCCGTGGCAGCCTAATAGGCAAGTGTACCATCCGGTTCGGTGGATTGACAGCAGCCCTTCAGGAGCCGCGACTTCCTTCGAGCTAGCTCAGGAAGTCCACCGGCTACATAAGGAGACCGAACGGATCCAAGGTAAATATTATGTCGACATCAGCAATCAAACCATAAAATTGATCGGCGAAACGCCGACGTGGTGGCGTCTACTTTAGGCGGCACCAGATTGGTTTCATGAATAACGAATACTAATCAAAGGTATAAAGACGAGACTCTATACCTATTTCTTTAAGGCTAATTTGTTCAACTATCTGTTCTACCAGTTGATCATATTGGACACCTTTCTTCCAATTATGTCAACTAATCGAACAAATCAGGATTTCCCGGTCGGTGGTCGGTCTGGCTGGGTGCCTACGAAGATACGTTCCTTTTCAGCCATCTGTGGCGGAGCGCAGCTGCAAGCATGTCCTCATCCCGCGCTCGCTTCGCTGTCTCGTAATAATATCTTCGCGCGAAGGAGAAGGCGCAGTCCCCGATACCGCACTGGTCGCCATTTTCTAAGCGGTGTGTCGACTAGCGGGAGAGCTCCGTTGTCGTCAGCACAAAGAGGATTGTATCGCGCTGAGGTCGCCAGACCAGTCACTCCACGAGGGTGTGCTCGGCAGAGTCGTCGGGAGTACAGCAGTGGTGACACTGCAGCGTTCCCTTCCGACGTGTGACTTGGTGCGAATAGTGACCTGAGCAAATGTGTCCTATGATAACCTGTACCATCTGGAAGTTGAGACTGCCGATGCCCAAGGCCCATGCTGACTACATGATGACCAAAAGACAAGAGAAAGACACGAGACTAAAGCTCCTACAAAAGTTGTGTTGTTAGTTTATGTTGAGCACTTCGTCATAAATAGTGACAGCGGTGGTAAGTAGAATTTCTTCATATATCTCACTTAAAAAATGTATCAAGTTTTGAATGAATATGCACCTGATGGTGGACGACATTTACAAGGAGGTGGCCCTGACTTAAGAACCTCCTTTGCCTTAGCTGTCAGTTGATCGGCTCTCTCTTGAAATAGCTGTTCTGCGAGCTTAGCAGCAAGCTCCTGTGCCCGGCGCTCTACGACGCGGTCTTGTCCGCCGCTGCTATCAGAGCCACATCGACTTTTCTTTGGCCGAGGTGCATCTGCACACGAAGATCCCACCCACTGAAATGAAAACTATATATAATGCTGTATCATTGTCATCTAGACTAGTTTTAGGTCAGTGAAATATCAACGGAGATTTTTTATTTGAGGTCCATAAAAAATGTGGAAAGCTCTCCACGCAGTAACAGGATTAGAAGACATGTGTCACCGCTCCAGTGGATGTATACCTAGTCGACTAAGGGAGTTTGTCGAACTAACGCCTCTGCGGAGATATGTGGAAACTCGAAACGAAATCTTACATCAAACCTATCTGAACCGTGATAGAGTGAACCAATACCTCTTCATTTAAGAAGAGATCAGTGTCCAACAGAGGTTTTAAATAAGGGGTGAAATCATGATAGGAAATATAATAATAATAATAATAATAATAATCCTTTATTGTTCTATAAAAAAACCTTACATACATGTTTGTTACTTAAGTACCTAAACTAGGTCTAGCCTGTTCTTATAGGTACTTATGCTCTTTTATCTGCTGATAAAGGTTTATTGCTTGTGCATGTTGTCCCTAGCTATTATGATATACAATATACACACATATATTCGCACACACATATACATATATACACACACATACATATATATAGGCACAGTGCATGGATAGACATGTATAACCATACAAAACACTAACTTATTCCCAATATAAGTCAATAATATGTAAATAGTGATTTTATTAATTATTCGCAATGTATTAATGATTTCTAGTTAGCAATTCTTCTGTCATATTATAATCTAATTTATAAAGCCATTGCCTTAGAATTAAGTTACACGTATGTTTATTTTTGTCATGTATATCAATTTCTTTGTTGATTTTGTTATATAAAAATGGCCCTGCAAAATATGGAAAACGATGAGCAAATTTGGTTTTACTTTGCACAGAGGTACTTTTAAAATATATGTGTTTTCGTCTTTTATTGGAATTTAGGTTACTATTTGGCTCGCATTGTTTGTGTTGTTTTAAAATAAGCTCTAGGTAATATAACTGTCTTACAGTTAATACATTATTTTGTGCGTATAGCTTTGAAGTAGAATATCTAAAGGGCAGAGAATTCATCACTTTTAGCACCAAACGCTGCGCTCTTTCTAGCGGTAGCAGGTTTGTTTTTAGAGCCCCTCCCCAGATAGTAATACAATACGACAATATAGACTGGCACAAGGTAAGGTATAGGGTTTTTAATAATTTTTCTGAAGCAATATGCCTAATGTTTCTAATATGTAGAGCTGTCAATTAAAAAAATAGCACATTGGAACCCCAGTAACTTACACGAGCGTGATATTTCTCAATCGAGGTTGTGATTGCAATATCTAACTCTCCCATCAATAGCTTCGAAAAGTAATTCTGAAGATTATTTTTGATTACACTAGACTGGTCCCAATTATGTTTGTCCTCTAGACACTTTAGCAAGAGACAAGGCATTTGAGCTGCGCAACCATCCATTTCAGACTGCAATCCTCCAAATAGATCCGAAAGAAGATTTAAGAGGAGAGTAGTTCGCAGTGAGGTACAGGAACAGTTTTCCTAAGAAAAAGAAATTAGAATAATATAACTTCTATAGTAAATATGTATATTGCTGTCAAAAGGCTTAAGCTAATGTATCTACAACACTAACAAATTATGTGCTATAGTCAACTAAATCCAAGCTAGATCACAATAGTCAATCTTTATTATGTTACTAATTACCTGCATGTTATTTTTTTACAACTACAAATGAGAAGATGTTAGCCATCAGCTCACCTGATAAGGGATAAGGGCGAAAATGAAAGCAAACTTCATCTGAATTAATTGTTACAACACTATAATGCCGTTGACATTGTTTTGGCTATTCTCTATAGTATAGAGAATAGCCAAAACAATGGTATAAAGTCTATACCATAGGACACAGGTGCACTCCCTGGTTACTTATAAACAGGTGTAAAATACAAATTCATATTAAGTGCAAGCAGCAAATTACATGACCAATTTTGTTTTGACGTGAGACTAAATTCAGCATAATATCGCGATACAGTACATATCTATAAACGACATTGGTCATCATTATTACTTGACATAGCTCAATTTTTGGGGGATATTTGTCGATATGGACCTGAAGGATCATATCGTGTTTTGGTGGTCACGATACAGGGGCTGGGTTCTTGTTTTTTGGAAAACTTACAGCTAGCTTGAAATATACATAATAGAAGTGCCCGCTAAAGGCCCATAGCAAGCTTACAAATATTGAGCGCAAGCAAAGTAAGACTAATTGTCACGTAACAACAAACACCTCTCATTTTGATAAAACAAAATTAAATATTACAAATCTTTAGCATACTTATTGATGGATCTACATCATCCCACTCGGTAGAAAATTAATTATAATATCTGTTCACTTGTGAGATAAAATTATTTAATCTATATTTGAAACTAGCTTCATACTTGCGTATTTACCGAAACTTTTTCGTCAGGCGCGCATTTACAGAGAGCAACCAGTGAGGGCGTTCTCTTCACCTCAATGGCAACATTGACCGGCAATTTACACTGGCACTCCATCACCTTGTCTTTGAGTTCTTTAAGCTGGTCCCTCTTTGTACTTAGCTCGTCCAATTTACTCTGGATGCTACTATTGCACATCTGCTGACACCTCTCCAGGTCTTCCTTAACTTCTATTTTCTCTTGACGTATTTCTGTCAACTTTGTGGCACAAAAGCGCAAAATTAAGCTAAAAATTGCTTTTCTTTAAAATTATATTGTGTGCTCCTGCTGTTGATTTGAGAATAACTTGATAGAAATCAACACAACTTAGGTACGTAGATTTTAATCAATTATTACCAGTCCAACCCATATACGTCCCATTGCTGGGCACAGGTCTTTCCATAGATGAGGAGGGTTTGGCCTTCTATCTCACGGCAGGAGAAGGCGGGCATTCGCTCAAGCAATGCCTGTCTGATGACCCTCTCGGACAATCCCCCCTTGGAAATAACCCGATCAACCTGTCGGGCTAGTGTGGGTTTGTGTACCCTATCACCTATTACACGCGCCCAAAAGGGCAAGCAGAACACTGAGGGGTTTTAGTGGGTAGGCCTGGGACTCTGCCAAATCAGCCCCACACACGCCCGCCGTCTAGCCTCGGGTACAGTGCAGTCGGTCGCGCATTTCCCTCCGAAAAAAATTGCCTTCTACACCGCACTGGAAATAGGGGCTGGTATAGTTTAATTTCGAGTTTTCCATATCGTTGCACGCAGAAGTGTGATTGGGGGGTTACGGAAACATTTTTAGTAGACTCTACTTAGTGGCTTAAAGTTTATGTCGATAATTCGTTTGTTTTGCACATCACCAACATGAGCACAGAATGGGAACATTGTAGGTAAGTATACATTTGCTCCAATCAGAAGGCAGACGTCGCGTACAATACTAAAGTTGTTTCATAGCCGGTACACTAGAGCACAGAATTTGATATAAATAATATCTCACACTGTTAACATTAGACCGAAGATATAATTTTTTGAATTTTGCGTGAGAAAGTAACAACCTGGTTTCGCCCAGCACCTTAGTGCTATGGCGTTGAGTAACAAGGTAATTTAAATATTGCAGAGCACGAACATAGCTTGCGATGTTATTACACAGCTGAAAACATATTTTCTACGTTTAGCGTTCAGCCTTATTGGCGTTCTCGGTTGCCGGAGAGGCGGTGACCTGCAGTGGCTCAGTACGCATGAGTAGTCAATAGATAAACATTTATGGTCTTTACCTCAGCCTTCATCTCGGCATTCTCGGCATCTTGGTTTAGGAGCTGTCCGGAAAGGCCGGTAATCTGATCGCGAAGTGAAGTGAGCTCTGCGTGCATAGTACGCTCGGCCTCGTGGCTCAGCACGCGAGCGCAGTCGGCGTCGTTCTGCGCACTTTGCAGCTTGCGACGCATTTCTTCTTGCTTAAACTGCAAACGCATTAAGATTTCCTAAATTATTCCAAATTATCAAAATAACATAATGCAGTGATTAAAGGGCACAGTCAGTCCACTAGCGCCGCCATTCGTTTTTTATTAATTATGATGAATTAAAGACGTTTCTACAAAAAATAGCACAGTTAGGATCTCAATATGGATACTTCAGATTTACATTTACGTATTTTGTACACATTAACCGTATTGAATAGTCGAAATCGTAATTATTGCTTAAAGTGGCCACTTTTAGCAATAATTCTGATTATGATTTTTCCTTTACTTTTAATATTTGCCTGAATAGCTCCCAAAAATCTAAAATATCTATATTGAGTTCTTGACTGTGCTATTTTTTGTAGAAACGTCTTTAATTCATCATAATTAATAAAAAACGAATGGCGGCGCTAGTGGACTGACTGTGCCCCCTTAATTTTATTTTTATTAAATTCTTACTTAGTTTTACAAAATATATATTTTGTTAAATGGACTAATCATTTAGATTACGTTCAATGAATAGTTCGAAGTTGATCCAGTCGGATTTTTTAAAGTAACACAATCAGAATAGTCCAGCGAAAATCGAAATTATGTCCCCTAAAGAATGTACGTTGATGGAGATTTACCTGAAGGTCTCTATCCAGCTGCGCTGCCATACACTGCAATTCTGCCAGCGAGCTGTCGAGACGTGAGCCCTCCTCGCTCAGACGCAAGCGCTCGCATACACTGGCGCCAATCCCTTTTTCAATGTTAGTGAGTTGCTCGCGATCCTTCTCCACTGTTTCGCCAACCGCACGTAAGTCTTGCGCCAAAATCGTGCAAGCACTTTTGTGGCCGTTGCGCTCTTCTATCAATTTCTTAATCTTATTTTTTTAAATTGAATAGAAACGTTCAAATTAGTTAAAATGTATTTCGTCATCCTTACTAGAACACACCCACAGCAGGGCATATGGCACCCATAAGAAACTCTTTTTATTATGGGTGGCATATGTCCTACAGTTGGCGTGAAATTATCTTATTTTTTACACAGGCCTTCCTTTTGCATAATTCCGTTTGCCTGTGTAAAATATTAGATAATTTGAGGTCCATGAAAGCAACTTGCATCGTCTGATTTAACTTGAATAACAGTTCCAGTTACCCCGGCAGGTATTTCTATAGTATTATAAAATTAAATATTTCATGGACTGTTATTTTAATATTTGTTATTTGTATAGGTTTTGCATGTGGTATTGCTATATTGAAATTATAGCGAAACAATAGGAATAAAAAGAAAATGTGCGCGCGCACTGCTGTCTCTTGCTTATATCCCCCACTTAACTTCCGTTCGCCTTGCCCGATCACACTTTTCGTAACGCGTTCGCCAGCTTACTCCCCAAGTCAAGCGTGCCTAAAGAAGTTTCACTTCAAAAATTAAACCCTCCAAATTTATTGCCTTAATTATGTCTTCTAGCGAAGAGTACCAATTAATTTCCAACCGATGTAGAGTCAGGTTGTTTTCTCTTTACTACTTGTATTTGCATACATTCTAATCCTAATTATTCTTGGAGAGTATGCACATACAAGCATTTATTAATTATTGAAAACTTTGACATTATTACGTGCATTATTAATTATTATTTTGCATTTTTGACGACAGTAAGTGCCAGTAAAAGTGTATATTAAATAATGATTTTTCGATTTCAGAACTCCTTGGCTTTGCGCAAGTTATTGGGATGTTGGTTGTTTCTGAATGAGCTCAATTGTATTTCGAATTATCAATTCTGTATTGTCTTTTTTGATTAGACTTTTTTCTAATTGTGTATTGACTACTTGTCAATGTAGTGTCTACGACAGTATAATCTCACGATCTCACGATAGAATCTTTGATGATATTGTGTACCTACTTTAAGTCTCTTACTAAGTACCGTTGGAAATAAAACTGTAATTACATGTTTCATCATTTCGTCCTCTTTTTCCTCGGATACTGTCAGTCGTCTTTGATAGCCCATTTCTAGATCCCTCCAGGCTGCTTCGGCTCTTTCCAAATGTTCTATCCTCTCAGCCTCTCGACGTGCCAATCTTTGAGCACGTAGTCGCAGTTCAGTTGTTGCTTTGTCGAGCTTAGACAAGCGATCTAAGCACGCTGTCTCCATACAACACGTCTGAAAAAAAAGTTGTTATAAGCCAAACGTTTTTAAACTTTGTAAGTGATTTATAGAGTATGAGCATAGTAGGAGTCTTCGTGATGTGTACATATTAAAATGAAGGGTAATGCTCTAGCCTGACCCCCGTATAAACAAATCGGTGTAATTTTTAAACAAAACGTTCTCTCACGACGAAACAGACTCAATAATAATTGGAAGTGCCTAAAATTTTGTATTAAACAAAAATATGTTTCTTTTTTCTTAACTTACATAAAAATTATATCTTTTTTATGTAAGTTTTTTTATTATGTTTAATGGTATTAACCACCTAATGATAATACGTAATGGTAGGGAAGAAAATTTTTCAAAATGCCAAACGTGAAAAAATTATTTATACCAGTCCCCATCTAAAAAGCTCATTTTATTTACCAAAAACAGTGAATAAAAAGAACTTTTTACGCAAAAAAATATTCGATGCAAACTCCTTGTACAAATAGCTCCTCGAGATTTGATTGGTCGAAATTTTCTACAAGAAGTTTGGTATTAAGAGAATAAAATTACTCTTAATTTTAGTAATTGTTCCAATTTTAATGTGCGATTTAATTAATTTAACCTTCCTTTTTTCTTTATTAAATGTCTATTTTCGCTTAAATCTTTCTCTTTCTCGCAGTCATGGTATAAAGTATAGTATGCAACTCTTGAATAAAACGGATTTATATCGAGGGCCATGAATCACTCGTGTCATTCAGAATTTTAACACTTGAATGACGACCATAAGAATCCTTCACTTGCTCGTGATTAATCTATGGCCTTCACTTAAAATCGGACATTTATTCGCAAGTTGCATAATATACTATTTTAGTAGGTTTTTTTTTCGGCAAAAAAAAATATCACACTAACTCATTTAATTATACGTAGATCGTGAAGACTCACGCTGTATAATAAGACAAGCTCACCACCATGACCGTATTTACCTTGAGCTGAAAGGCCATGGCCTAGGGTATCAGACTGCAAGGGGAGGCGTCGGTATAAGTCGCATCGTTTTGCTGTTATTTTCTTAAAATAGGTTTCATCGACGAAGAAATGCCATGGATCTGTCCATGGCATTTCTTCGTTGATTTAAGGGCTAACATTAAAAATGTAGATGTGGCTATTCTATGTATTTTAAATTAATAAATTCAGAAGAAATGGCATCAAATTGGTCAGTCGTGTTTTTTGTATGTCCCGGAGAACGAGATCTGATGAATAGAAAATTTTAAAAATGTTTATCATGTACTTACAGCATCAATTTTATCCATTAATTCTTTATTGAGTATCTTCTTTTTTGGTGGTGATAAACGACGACCTCTGTCCATATGCAGTACAACCTTGCGTGTATCTACAGGAAACATTATCACAGGACTTGTTCTGCCCTGATCCTTTGAATTTCCAGGGCACACAAGGTCATTCTTAACATTTTTTATATCTTTCTTTTCACTCAACAATCTCGACTCTTCGAGTTTCTTCGCCTCATATTGCTTAGCCTGGATAAATCTACGAACAAACTCCGTATTATAACCTTACCACTAAAGGCCTTGACACGAATCCATTAAGAGAAACAAGAACCGAAGCCACAATTACAATAGCAATTTCACAGTTATGCTCACTTTGGTCATGTGAGAGTGGTACGCGATACCTGAACACGTGCCCGCATCTTTTTAATATTAACATACCTAATTGCAACATCAAACCTGCATTTTTGTGTCTAAGAATAAGTTTATGGGCTTAGAGACCTACTGCTCTTTACTATTTTATTAAAAATCAATTTTTCTAATCAATTTCGGTCACGGTGACCAATGTCGTCAGAGCTGCACTCTGCTCCTTCGGGTCAACAAACAGGTACTAGTGAAGAAAAAACATACTTTCCGCACTTGTATTAACATATACTATTTATTATGATCACGAATTGCATGTTGGTTGTCAAGGGTACCTACCATACACGTACCAGCAAGCTTTTAAGAATTATTCTTACGTCGTGGAAAACTTCAGGTGGTTTAAGTACCATCTCCAAAAGAAGACTTTATTTGTTTAATTTTTGCTCAATAAAGCAAATACTTAATTAAATATCTTAGAAAATGGTAGTTTTATCTTACTCAAATAAGCTATCAGTTCCGTTACAACCCAGTTGTTGCCATGCCAAAAGTGCACAGTACAAGTATTGGTGCTCTGGGTTCTGCCATAATTCTGAATCATCTTTGCTTTCAATTTTATCCTGCATCACTTGCAATGCTGCCTGTTCAAGCACCATTGATTTTAAGATCGTAAAGGCGTTTTAAAGATATATTAAGAAATGTAAACTACAGAATATCAGTTAAAGTAAAATGTACCTTTAAATCGATAGACGGATTTAGTTTTAGAGTTTTGGAAATATTCCACATAATAAGATTGCCAATAGTCGGATCCATGCGTGCATATTCGTCGATGTCGTTCGTTATTTTCTTTTTATCCTAAAACAAAAACCAAGCCAATTTCGTTGGGTGCGTATTGCATTAGAAGTAGAGAGAAAGACTGTATTATAATAGTGAATATGATTATTTACTATTATAAAACAGATTAATTCAGATTTATAAAAAAGATAATTTTCAAGCAATGAAAAAGCTTAAAAACTTTCTTAATATATACCAAATATCTTCAATCTCTTGTATAGACAGTTTATGCTGATTATCATAACATCTGGAAAAGTATATGAGTAAGCTACTATTGACCTTATACATCACATAGAGGCAAGAGGTCGTCCAGAGGTTTCATCACACCTTTCTGGAACCCTACCATGATCGCTTATAACAAGGTTAAAACAGTACTGAAATAAGAGACGCCACTTTTGCTACGTATAGCGCCATCTAGCTCTCAGTGTGTTTTTAATGTTGTTTTGAGCGATCATGGTTGCTCACTGCAATTTTCTTGGCTTCACTCCAGTTGTCCCGACCGTACGAAAGCTCGCTCTCCATGATCCAGCCCTAGATCTATACAGGCGTCCGGGCGCTTTCTGCCCGGTGCACGCCACTAGAAAGCACAATATCGAAGATTGTGCTAGAAAGCGACGATGGCGTTGTTTTCGAAGTGTGTGGCCTATCGCAATTTTTTACAGCGCCATTTCTTCAGTGACAAACTGACAAGTCATTGTCGGCAGATACTCTACAGATCTTCGTTTTGTATGGTCTTCGGCCAAAACATACGTAGGATCGACCTCTGGGACTTGACTAAAATTTGGAATTGTTCGTGAGCCTCTTCGTCGTTCTCCACGGTTCGCAGCCGAAGACATTCAAGATTGGTTCGAAGAGGAAGATTTGATACATCAACTACCAAACGTGTACACGAACATGTTGGATTTCCAAACTTGTTTTATGGGGGAACGCACTTTTACCTTTTTTAAGCTGACGCCATGACTTCATTTTCCCCTCGTTTCGTTATTGATATATAAGGTATACATTACAGCTCATTTACTATTCTGTGGTTCAAAAGTTCATGAAAATATGACGAATATTCATCCAACCTCACTTTCGTTCTTGTACCTAATGAAAATAGAACTTAATAAACAAAAATAATATTTTCACGAACCTCCTCCATTTTTACACATAATATATCATAATATCTGAAAAGCTTGCAACATAATTTTTACTATAATTTTATTGTTTTGTTTTTATAGAAATAAGTGGTGCCTGTGTTTACAATAAATTTTGATATGGAATATTTGACAATGACAGAGGTTTGTTTTCTTTATTTTTACCAAGAAGAAAAACTTTTCAGAGCACAGACAGAATTATACAGTTGAGGCACTTACATGTTTTGTTTGTTAAAGGCTAAGTTTGAGACCCGAGTTTGATTTCTTTATGTGTGAGTTAAGATTTTCTCCCGCGTACGCTCTGGTTGTGGAATGAGCGGTTTCTGGGGTTTTCAATAAGAAATACAGCAAGGAGCTCTTCAAAAAAGGCGTGGAGAGGTATCTATATTTAAGACTGGCAACGCGCGAGTGATACCACTGGTGTTGCAAGCATGGACGCTTGCGGTGGGTCGGTGAAGGCAGTGGTGATCATTTACCATCAGGTGACCCACATCACCTACATGCTTGTTGGCCATCTTTGTGGTATAAAAAAAATACAGTAATTAACGTATGCGATCACTAGCAAAGACCGAGATAAAATAGAGTAAAGATCAAGTATAGTTGAAGATTCCTAATAATTATGTATAGATCCTCTTGGTCATGCTGTTGAAATGAAATTACTCTGACAAACCAAGCTTAATCTATACTTATATTATAAGTAAGTATTTTTATATGTTTCTGTGTAATAAATAAACTCAAAAACTACTGGACCGATTAAAAAATTCTTTCACCAATAGAATGCTACAATTGGCTTCAATATCACTGAGTCGCGTAGGCTATACAATAGGCTAGTTGACCCTTTTTTAAAGTAGGGCTTAAAATGTTCATAATTGTTGTATTAGACCATAGCACATGAATATTATTTTTTTCGATGGCTAAAAAGTGCAAAAATCTATTTTAAATTAAGATTTTCAATTTTGGACCGAAAACACGGTCAGCCATGATAGTCTGTTCATTATCTGTGGCAATGACGTCAGTCTTATAGTAAACAAAGCACGGGGGCGAAATAACCTCACAAAAACAATGCTTTCTATTAAATATCACAAAATATAGTAAAACTGTATATGGAACGGGACAATAGAACAGGAATATAAGACTCCAGGAAATCTGTGGATTAGACGTACCCAGTGATATAGAGATGCGAAATATTTGGTTAACACTCGCTTAAAGAAATCCTGTAACTATCTACTGAAACTCAAATGTATTTTTGCGAAAATCACATTAATGTAAGTACTATAACTGAATAACTCAACCTGTGTAGGTACTTCAGTTTCAACTTAAACAAAATAGAAGTTTTTAGGCTGTATGTAAAATCAAATCTGTATGTAAATTAATTAAATTTTTATCTTTCAGTTAGAATGAAAACTGACTGCAGCCGACCAACCTAATTTTAACTTGACCAGAAAACTGAGAGAAAACTTGACCATTCACGCCTTTTTGATTTAAGGCGTGTTCGGGTAGCCTGTGGTGGCGTTTTTAGCATTATCAAAATTGGCGTTGATGTAAAGCGTTCGGTTAGAAGGTTATGAAATTTTTGCCATTTTTGCTCCACACCCTAACCGAACGCTACATTATCAATATGTCAAAGTCATATGCTATTATAACCTAAATTTATTTTCAGTTTCCAGATTCTGGATGTATTATGATGTAATAAGCTCGCTTCATGATTAACGATCATTAATTTCCATAAATAATGAAAATAAAATTTATTTCGTTAAAACTTATTCAATCGTGTCAAAAATTTTACGTATAGTAAACGTCAAAAATCTTAAATGTCAAAAACTGCCACTTTTGACCCTCTTCGATAGCTGGGGCGAAATTGGCAGTTCACAATGCCATTTTTGACATTTTTTCAGCTATCCGAACGGTTGACGTAAACAGATAAAAATGCAACTTTTGTTCACATTTCTTCTAACCGAACGCTCATTGTGTCAATTTTGTCATTTTTAACAGTTATTTTTGCCACCTTGATGCTATCCGAACGCGCCTTTAATCTAAGTTATACACTGACACTAGATGATGTTTCAAAGAAAAGAATATGTACTTACGTCCAATTGAATAATGATGTAATTGAATATTAATTAAAAAGTATGTAATACAAATAAAAATATCAAAGTTTCATAATGAATATATTTATCTAAACAACTTTTATTTGAATTTACTGAGTACCTACCTAATTAAAATTTGTTGCTTTCAGTGGTTACTTAATGCGAACTATTGTGTACTCCTCTTGACAACGAGATTGATAAGGCAGTAAAAGTTGTGTAACATAATACAAAGCAGTGCATGCTCAGCCACAACATCAAAATGTGACCCGTCAACTAGAACAACATTATGTCAACAAAATAACTCAAGTATTCATATACCAAAGCACCATAGAAGTAAATAGGTCCAGTTTGGTAAAACTGAAAGATGTTATATCTTCACTGATTAAACCTGCTGGCCACCATGGCTGGTAAATTTCAGAACAGCTTACGCAAGAATATGCAAGTTATCCATTTTAAAGCCGTATACAAATATATTAAATGTGATTGCTGTGTTGTCAGCCTGTGCTCTTCTTAATTTACAAGACCCTTCTTATTAAATAAATAATATAAAGACATTTTTTTTCTTTACTTTATACATAACTAACATCTAAAGATGACAATAAATTTTTGTACTACATTAGTCATTATGTTCTTCACTAAAAAAATGTTCTATGTTTATTTGACAATAATGACTTGTAAAGGTTTAAGTTGAATCAAAATATTTTAATTTGAAATACATGTGTTTTATTTTCCGTTACACCTTAAAAGATTTATAATATTTTATAGGTTTGTTGCTCATATTTATCATTGTTACTCAAATATATATGTTCCAAAAGTACAAATAGTTTGAATAGAGTTAGATCAAATTTATTAATTTGTATATATTGCCTTAAGGTCGCAGGTAATAAAAGTCAAAATAATAGTAAAGTGATTTATTATGAAGTAATACTTTCATATGATTTAGGAAAAATGTAGTAGAGTTTCCAAAATCGCACTATTTGATCAATAAGTTTTTTGACATACAGATTGTTAGAACAAATACCTATTATAGCTAATATTGTCACCTTTTGAGTGTTTTCAAAATGACATACTGCTAGCAACACAAAAGTATATAAGTTGTGTTTGCTTTAGCACAAAACATCTGCATCTATACTTGAGTTAAGCATACAGTTCACAGTTTTCCGTCTTTGATAATTAACATTATCTTCAGTAAAAGAGCATGAGAATTTTGTATTAATCTAATTTTATGGATACCGTTTGTTGAATAGACTATTACAGGGTATTAATCAGAAATGAGGTCACATTTTGCAAATTTCAACCCAAATCTTCATCTTTCAACTTTTATCCACATTTCATTATACTCGTAGGTGTCTGCAAGATTTCCCACCAAAAATCTTCCCAACAAAAGAACCATCATGTGTTATGCACTGGCTGACTTTATAGCACATGGAAGCTGTTATTGTTTATAACGAAGCTCGAACTAAAGAGCACTTCTGTATTGATGATTCGTGGTTTAGTTTTCTATGCACTTTATTCTTTCTTCATTGAAGAGGTATTTTATTTTTTAAGAAATATGTCACAATCTGTGAATGTATATATATTTTCCCTCCCAGTAATTTTCTTCATGCTTGATAAATGAACAACTGCCAATCTTTCTCTTTTTATGTTCATTTACAAATTCTTGCAGTACTACACTGGTATTTGACACATGATCCTGATGTTTTCTTTTCAACATTTCTCTTGAAGTAAATATTTTTAGTGTTTATTTGACTTTTGAGAGATAGAATTCTATCCAATAGCATTCAACTGCTGTACAAAATAGCTCCTCACTGTGATGGTGCAACCACACCAAAAATGCATGTTTGCAACTCTCTTCTGCCGCGTGACAATCTTGACAAGTACACTTGTAACCGTTCTTTATTATAACAGTATTGAAACTGTACTTATATTGTTTAGAGCGATACACAAAGAATCTCCTGACCATCAATCTGTCTATTTTCGGAAGATTTGTACTATCTGCTCACAAATCCAACATCAATGGTTGATTTTGCTATTAATACAAATAATTTACGATATTTACAAATATAATAACGGAGACTTGGACGATTTTTTGCCAGTTTTAGGAAAGAATAGTGCAAATCGACGAGTTGTTGAATCAAATTTGACATTTCTTTGTTTACTATATGAGTGACGTCACGGCCCTGACCACAGGATATCAAAGCGTTTACGGCGTGAGATAAAAAAACATTATTTCTAGCATTTTCAAATTAAAATTTTACAGTAATCATTCATTGTTATTTATTAAAATCGGTATATTGTGGAACCTTATGCCAAATACTGTTAGAAATAAACAATATTTTAATAAATTTTGATTTGAGTCAACTACCCTATTGTTTTCACTACGGAAAAATATTTGATTCCCACGGGAAGAACTTAAATAGTGCAGGCAAATCTGCGGACCGAAAGCGTTAAATTCCTAGCGATTTCAAAAAACAAATAGAATATAGAATCCTTAGCGCGAACGCACACGGCCGACTTTTTGTAGGCCGACTTTTTCACCGACTTTTTTCCACCGATTTTGTCACCGACTCAACGCACACGGCACGGCAGTCATTTTGTCGGTGGCAATCGAGATACGCGCACATCTAGGGTTGATCATGGAGTTACAGAAGAATCAACCAAACCAGATGAGCACAACCAATAACAGAAAAGATTTTTTTTTTTTGCACTATGTAACAGACTTATCAAAATAATTTCACGTGCGCCATGTTGATTTTCTACATAAGCATTGTTCGAAATGTTTATAAAATGTATTTTTTCACTAAAAATAAAAAGTGAATTTAAACAAATGAAATTATGCCTAAATGTTCTTCCGGAAAATTCTAAGCATTGTGGTGTAAGCCATATCTAATTCTGTCCAGTAGTTTCGGAGATCTTTTCGGACAAACAGACAAACAATGAAACAAATAAACAAACTAACATTTTTTTTAAACTGTTCTATCGTGTTCTGCTAATGATTTTAAGGCGACCTGTGTATTTTTTTTTTCTTAATATTTCGCAATTACAGATTTTTGTACCCCTACGATTTTATTATAATATATAGAGATTAAAATTAATAACAGTTTCGTACAATTTAATGTAACAAACATCAAACGCTTAAACTTAATCCTTGATAACTTTTGCCAAGGAATTTTAAAAGAGCGACATCGATATTGACCGGTTATTCACCAGCTCGACACGAGAGATTGGACACACTGTGCCTAGTTGGTGAAACTCAAAATTAGTATCACTTATTATTTCGTCATCTGGACACGCCTAAATTATGACGCGTGTCCAGATAGTGAAACTTAAATTAAATCACTTTTGTGTTTTCGCCAATTGGACACGTCGGTATTTTACCACGAAACCATGACAAAGTACAGTCAGATTAATATTTGGGTAGTATTTATTTATTTATTTATTTGATTATAGACGAGCAGCTTATAGCTGATGTGTCTATTTCAGGCACTGTTGAAATTTCTTTAATTGTCACTTCACATTTCACTGTGGGGGTGCCCGGAGTAGACACCACCACGTCGGCGTTTCGCCGAATGATGCTTTGATTGCTGAATCCAAAAACCGATACAGATAATGTTTACCTTGTCTCCGTTCAGTCTGCGTATGTAGCCGGTGGACTTCCTGAGCTAGCTCGAAGGAAGTCGCGGCTCCTGAAGTTCTGCGGTGGATCCACCGGTGGAGACCGGAGCACTACAAATGCCTATTAGGCCACCACGGCTCACACACGCGACGATAATACTTTTGCACAACACCAAGTGGGCTTTCGCACCCCGATATTAGGTGCGCCGCGCAAAACACAATTTGTTAGTTATATTACATTTTATTCCGGCCCGGACATAACCTCTAACAATGTCATGACATTTCGACCCGACTCGACTGACATGTTACATGCGGCCGGCCGCCAAAAAGGCTCTTACTGCACAGACTATAATGCAGTGTTGCCACTCGCTCTTCCTCGAGCGTGAACATCCCCCCGCTCCGGACAGTCCCGGACTGTCCGCCAAATCAGTCTAAGGGGAGGCGAGAAAGAGTAGCCGGTGGACTTCCTGAGCTAGCTCGAAGGAAGTCGCGGCTCCTGAAGGGCTGCTGTCAATCCACCGAACCGGATGGTACACTTGCCTATTAGGCTGCCACGGCTCACACACTCTATTCACCGACACTAAAACTTGGCGGACCCTCGCACCCAAAATTATTTGGTGCGCCGCGCAAAACTAGTTCAATTATATATTTCTCGAAAACGCGCCGCCCGGTAACCTATTTCAATGTCATTACGTATTCGACTCGACTGACATGTCACATGCGGCCGGCCGCCACAGGCTCTCACATGCACAGACTATATGCAGTGTTGCCACTCGCTCTTCCTCGAGCGTAAACATCCCCCCGCTCCGGACAGTCCCGGACTGTCCGCCAAATCAGTCTAAGGGGAGGCGAGAAAGAGTAGCGACCGCGCGCTTCAAAACGGAATCCCCAACTAGGACCTCGGCAAACCTGGGCACACCATCAGACCCTAGAGTAAGTTGGACAATGCGTCCGCGACGCCAACGTAGGGGTGGCAGGTTTGGGTCCTTCACTAACACGAGGTCTCCAACCCTCAGTGGGTTTGTCTTATCTGACCACTTAACGCGCTGTTGCAAAATGTGTAAGTATTCAAGGTGCCAGCGGCGCCAGAAGCTCTGGGTAAGCTGCTGGAGCAACTCAAACCGCGAAAGGCGTCCTGGATTGACATCTCTATAAGGATACTCGGGCAGGGCGTTAAGTGGTCTGCCTATCAAGAAATGGCCCGGCGTGAGGGCCTGCAAATCATTCGCGTCGGTAGACAACGGACATAACGGACGCGAGTTGAGAACCGCCTCAATCTTATGAAACACCGTCGCGAGTTCCTCGAACGTGAGAATAGTCTCCCCAATAACGCGGCGAAGGTGAGTCTTGGCGGCCTTTACAACAGATTCAAAAATCCCTCCCCAGTGAGGGCAAGACGGCGGGGAGTATCGCCATGTTACCCCCCTACGGGAGAGTGTGGATCCGATCTCAATATTATTTTTATCTAAAAATTCACAAACTTCTCTTATATGTCTATCAGTGCCCTTGAAGTTCGTCCCACAATCGGACCGAATTAGAGAAGGCAGTCCCCGGCGGGAGACAAATCTGCCTAACGCTGCTAAGAAAGCGTCCATGGTGAGTGCACTCACCACCTCCAAATGAACGGCTTTAGTGGCCAAACAAACAAACACACACAAGTAAGCCTTTTCAGTCTTAGCATTACGGAGTCGCGACGTTTTTATAGTGAACGGTCCCGCGAAATCAGTTCCAACTCCTAAGAAGGTCATCGATTCATTCACACGATCAGCAGGCAAATCACCCATTTGGGGCTGCATCGTCTCGGGGCGTAAACGATAGCAGGGCAGACATCGAAAGATAACAGATCGGATTATTCTTCGCGCTGACAAAATCCAAAACTCCCGTTGGAGAAGCGCGGTCAATGCATTACATCCGGCATGAGCATTCTTCACATGGCGATCAATGATCAACAATCGCACCAATGGTCCGTCCTTGGGGAGCAACAGGGGATGACGTGATCTATAAGGCAAGTTAGCGTGCCTCAATCGGCCTCCTACACGCAACAATCCCTTATCATCCAGAAAGGGAGTCAAACGCACTGTTAGGAGGCCGACCCTGTTGGTCTTTTTAAAAAAACACTTTTTTAAACACACACTTTATTTTACACACAATTAACGTAAACTGCCTTTATGAGGTGTTAACTACCGCTTTCCGCGAGTGCCCGAATCTAACTGACTGTGGAGCTCTCTAAGTAGTTACCAAGTAAGACATAGTAAAGTTAGCATTCAGTAAACGATATAGTAAAACAATGATACAGTGTATAGAAATAGTAAAATTAATTATTCATTATCGACATAGTAAAACATTGATTCAGTGTATAAAATTTGTAAAGACATAGTAAACCATTGATTCAGTGTATAAAATTGTAAAGACATAGTATAACAGAATAAAGTATTGCAATCATAATAAGTAAAGACATAGTATAAAATTAGTATATTTATGTATTCATATTTCTATCGCTATTTGCTCTAGTAAAATTGACTTTTTGGAAACTCTCATAAGATTTACGATTGAGACGATGAACTTGAGAGGTTGTAGGTAAAGATTTGATTGACATTTTATCATCATTTTCGTCAGATATATCTGATAATTCGATTGAATTTGATATCTTCGATTTTTTAACAATTGCCTTATTATGACATTGATTGAAAATTTGTATACAACAATTAGGATGTGTATTACGTTTTGTAAAACATTTATATAATTTATATGCACAAAATAGAAATAAACTTAGAATTAGAATGTAAGTAAATGACGAATAGTAAGTACCGTATTTAATAAAATGAGTTTGATTTTGTAACTTATTTATCTCATTTTCTAAATTATCCATTTCTCGATTTGAATGAGTCAGTGAATCGAGATTAATCTTGCTAAGATACAGTGGAGATAGATGTGGTAATGATTTATTTAATATTTCTTTGTTACAACAATCATCTGACGTAATATCAAAATTAATATCTAAAGGAGAGTTCATAATTATTGAATATGAACTACTTGGAATTAACTGAGTCGTCTTAGAGTAACCAATACAATTTTCGGTTAGTTTAACAAAACCTGTTCCCACAATTGGGTAATCATTAATTTCATCATCACATTTAATAGTTAATTTAGTAACACTTGATTGTACATAAATCCATTTATTATTATTTAACTTTTGCCATATATCGATTTCACCATATAATAATTTTGTTTCACATTGAGATGGCAATGATAACGTTATCTCTGTTAACAATCTTGATTCGCAATTTGGGCTTATCAAACAAGAATAGATTGAGACGAGTTGGCAGATAGAATAATCGTTACTTATAATTTTACATTTGTCTAAATTGTTTAGCATGGCATAGTGCATTCTGTCGTCACTTAATGCAATAAAAGAATTAGAAGGTTTTATTAGTGCAAATGTTTTGAATTGTGACTCATTATGCGGAGTTGGCAATGGTATGTTTTTATACACAACAAACTTATCAGCTGTTGTCAAAGGAATTAGTAAAATGAAAACGACTTTATTGTTATAGTAATAAGAATTAAGTTGAGACGCATCGATGATTGAATGAATATTTTGTAAGCTTAAAGGAATTGGAAAATCTAGTTTTTTATTCATATGATTGACGTGCTTAGATAACTCATTATAAAGATTCAGAGGACTTAGTACACTAGGATGTAGAATATTGACCTTCGAAAATAAAATAGCATTTAACGTAGTATCTAGAAAATTAGAAATAGTAAGTAATGAACTTTCAATGACATTGAATAAACTGTTTATACGAGATACATGATATAGTAAATTATCAGTTTTTGTTATTTGGGATAAGATCTCGTTCAAAGTATTTATTTGAGAATTTAATCTTAGTTCATTTTGATTGAGTTTGTATATAGTAGAATTGAAATTATTGATTGTCGATTTTACTACGTGTATATTATCTTTCATTAAGCTATATAATTCAGATTCGCTCTTTTGGCATGACTCTATGGCGGAGTCGTATTTTCTTGCGTCATCGGCGTCTAAAGTGCCAAAGAAAAACTTAAGAATTTCACCACCAAATTCTAAGGACCTCTTGACCTTGGTTGGTGTTTGATTTAGAATAATATGCGATAGAGATTGCAATTTAACAAAATTGGACTGAATTAGTATTTCAATAGGACTTGAATTGTCTTTACATTGAATTAGATTTTGTGAGGATAATTTCTCACAGAGATTATGTGATTTTTGCAATAAGACTTCAATGTTATTTAGATAAGGCTCTAGGCTGATTATTTCGATATGCGTAACGATTTTCCAGTGGTTATTATAAAAACGAATATTTGTTATTGGCTCATAGTAGATGCCAGGACTATGTGTAATTGGAGTTATCTTCGATTCAGCGTAGCATCTGTAGCACAAGGCTCTGTAAAATAATAACAAGTAATAGAATTAGGAACTAGAAGGTTTGATCTCATTAGTATGATATTTTATGTGTTTACGACCTACTTGTAAAGTTACGTTATGTTTATTGTGAACTTTGCTAATTTTATAAGGGCCTTTCCATATCGGAGATAAAGCCTTGCGAAGTCTATGGTGATGTTTTAAATAAACCATATCACCTGATTTATATTTAATGTCGCGAGAACTAGAATCGTAGTATTGTTTTGACCTTTCTTTACTTTGAATAATATTTTGTATAGCTTTCTCTCTACTGAAACGCATTCGATATTGTAAAGCACGAATATATTCATTATAAGTAGTATTATTATTAGTTTCATACAAAGAATTTGGAATTGACGGCTTATAACCATATAGTAACTCGTGCGGAGTGAAATTAGTAGTACAATGTGGAGTAGTATTATAACTTAAAATAGCAGTAAATAGATAACAGTGCCAGTCATTTTGATTTTCGTTTACAAACGATTTTAAATATTCTTTTAATGTAGCATGTGACCTTTCTAGGGCACCATTTGTTTGGGGATGATACGGAGTAGTAAAAAGAGACTTTATCTTAAGAATTTCAGTTAACTGCTTAAACAATTCTGATGTGAAGCATGTACCTTGATCTGTCAAGATCATTCTTGGAAAACCGAATAGAGACATAAAATGAACGAGGTTGCGAGCAATTTCTTCACTAGTAGCAGTAACCATAGGATATGCACTTGAAAATTTGGTAAGATCATCTTGTAGAGTTAAGATGAATTTGAATTTTTGAAAACCAGCTTCTGGTAATGGACCAACGATATCGAGAGCTAAGCGTTCAAATGGCTTAGTTGAAGTAGAAGTGATCTCCATAGGAGCTTTATTTGATTGCCTTAAGGGCTTATTGATTTGGCAGAGTTTGCATTTTTTAACATATCGCTCAATATCAGAGCGCATGCCCTTCCAATAATAGGCAGCTTTAATACGATTATACATTCTTTTTGATCCTGGGTGACCTGCGATTGTAGAGTCATGATTCTCTTTTAATATCTTAGGAACTTCGACAGGTGTAGGATATATTAATTGATTTTTGTAAATATAGATTTTAATATTAGTATCACTAAAAATGTAAGTTATCATATTGTATATTTTTAAATAAGTTATCTTAGAAAAAGGATCAGAGAAATCTGGTAATGCGAGTTCAGTGACATTAGAATTAGTAGTTAAAATTTTATCTCTTAATTGAATTAGTAAATTATAAATATCTTTGTATTTAGTCTCCTCATAGTGATGAACTTTAGTATATAGAAAATAGTAAGTTTTATTCTCAGAGTTAGCAACTTGAATAGTATAAGGTTCGCGTTCGGAGTTAAGTAATTCAGCGGAATCAGTGAGCTGCGATAACAATTCTTCGCAATGTGGCATAGAATAATCGAAATCTAAAGAGACTGGACAAGCGATTGTCTTTAACTTAGTTAAGTGTAAACCTTGACTACACTCTTCGATAATAGTATTTGAAATTGGTAAAGAATTAGTAAATTGAGCCTTAAAGTATTGTTCATAAGTAGCATTATTTAGAGATTGAATATCAAAAGCATTAATGGGACAACGAGATAACGCATCTGCGTTTGAATTGAGACGACCTTGCTTATATATGATTTCGTAATCATACTCTTCTAATTTGAGGCGCCAACGAATGAGTCTACTACCTGGGTCTTTATTATTAAAAAGCCAAACTAAGGGCCTGTGATCTGTTACGATCTTAAATTTGCGACCATAAATATAGGGACGAAATGTTTTAACAGCGAAAATAATAGCAAACAACTCCTTTTCGGTAGTTGAATAGTTTCCTTCGGCCTTATTTAAGGTTCTCGAAGCAAAGGCTATAGGTTTATCTTTTCCTATATCACCTTGAGATAGTATTGCGCCAATAGCATAACTTGAGGCATCCGTAGTAACAATAAACGGAGCAGAGAAATCGGGATATTGAAGCAGAGGAGCACTGGTAAGTTTATCTTTTAATAAATTGAATGCAGTGTCTTGATCATGAGACCAGTGAAAAGCAATATCTTTTTTAAGCAATGACGTAAGAGGCTTAGTAAGCTTAGAAAAGTTTTCAATGAAACGGCGATAGTATCCTACGAGACCAAGAAATGATTTTATTTGTTTGACATTAGTAGGAACTGGGAATTTAGTGACAGCCTTGACTTTTTCAGGATTCGGAGAGACACCTTTATCGGTGATGATATGACCTAAATAGGCAACTTCGCGACGTAGAAATTCACACTTATCTGGCTGTAATTTCAAATTAAATTGACGTAATCTGTCAAATACGAGTTTGAGCTTAGTAATGTGGTCGGATAGACCTTGAGAATAAATTATACAGTCATCTAAATAGACATAGGCATGCAGACCTTGAAGACCAGAGAGAGCTGTGTTCATCAGCCTTTGAAATGTTGTGGGGGCATTTTTCAACCCAAATGGCATTCTGGTAAATTCGTAATGCCCAGAAGTGCTAGAATTAGTATTAACCGTAAATCCGGTTTTTGGTGCGTCCTTGGGACTCATTTTTATTTGATGAAAGCCGCTAGATAAATCTAGGGTACTAAAATATTTAGAATGACCTAACTGAAAGAAAGAAAGAAAAGAAAGAAAGAAAGAAAATGGTTTATTCAGTGGCACTGACACAGAATAACAAATAAAAAAGGGAGTACACTAATAAATGTGCCACGGATATCAGTGATAAGAGGTCACGGATATCAGTGATAACTGGTCAAGGATATCAGTGATAAGAGGCAGCGGATAACTTTCAGAAACAGTGACGTCGTTAAGGCGACGATAATCAATGACTATCCTCCATTTCTTTTTACCGGAGGCGTCTAACTTTTTGGGTACCACCCATACTGGGGCACTCCATGGCGAAACAGAAGGTCGAATAATATTTTGGTTTAGCATCTTACGGATTTGAGAATCGACTTCCTCCTTATGACATTCAGGGAAGCGATATGATTTAACATGAATAGGAGCTGCATCTCCTGAATTAATAGAATGCTCAATGGCATTGGTATAAGACAGTGGTTCGCCTTCTAAATGAAAAATATCAGTGTACTGAGAGTAACACTCTAAGAGAAATTTTTCCTCTTCAGTATTTAAATGAGAACAGCGTATGAGGTCTAGTACTTATTTAATTCGATCAGATTTTGAAATAGAAATAGCATTAATATTAACATGTGAATTTGTACCTAAGTCTTCATAAATAAGAGGTGATAATTCTGCGCGATAGTCTTTGACTTCGATATTTGAATCAGTGGTATTTAAAATAGTAACATTAATTCTTTTGTTAGGTTTGATAGAGACAATGCAATTTGCGACATAAACACCTTCACCTAAGGTTTGATCTAGAACAAGAGCTTCATTGTTTTGATAGAGCTCGGGTTGGTAATTGGATATAACACACTCGATTACAGCTTCGGATCGAGCTGGAATAATATAAGTAGGTTGTATATAATTTATATCTAAGTTATAACCGTTAATATTAATAGAACTAGAATCATAATCAATAAACACTTTGTAAAAACCTAAGAAATCGCTACCGATAATGCCGTCATACTCTATGTTGACGTCATCATTGACAAGATGAAATTTATAAGATAATTGTTCACGAGATAAAAAGAAATCCATTTGGAATGTTCCCAATATTTCGGAACAAGATTCGACGCTATTAATGCCTGTTAACTTAACGATTTCGCGAGATAATTCGGGTACCTTATTTAAACTTGAAGATTTTACGAGACTAATGCTTGCACCCGTATCAATTAAAAAACTTAAGGGTTTAGTCGAATAGCTAGACTTAAGATAAATATGAGGTAATTGTATTTTCTTTATTTTAAAACTGGTTTCGTAAATAGGAATCGGTGTGACGTCATCATGTGACGTATTAGATAAAATTTTAGAATTCGTGTTAGACTTTAAGTTTTGACATCGAGATGTGGAAGGTTGACCTTCACCTTGAGACTCAGAGATTAAATTATTATCACGCGATTTAGTATAAGACTTAGTTATATTTTTCGACTTAGTACATGAATTAAGATTTGACCTCGTATTATAATTATTTTTAGATTTAGAATAAGATTCAGTGTGATCTTGACTCGGATGCTGTGACCGAGATGAGGAGATAATAAAAGATTCAGTGGATTTGGAAATATTTTTATGACTCAGCTCTTTTGAGTGAGATGTAGAATTTGTAAACGATTCAGTGGATTTAGTATACATATGACTCGGAGTCTGTGCCCGAGATGTAGATTTAGTAAGATTTGGTTGACTCAGCAGCTTCGACTGAGATGTATTTTTATTACAAGATTCAGTGATCTTTGTATTAATATGACTCGGAGTCTTTGCCCGAGATGTTAAATCAGATTCAGTGGAAATAGCATTATTTGCGTGACTCAGTGACCTTGACTGAGATGAATTTTTATTTTGACTCGGTGACTTTGACCGAGGTGCATTTTTAAAACAAGATTTAGTAGATTTTATATGACTCAGCTGTTTTGGCTGAGATGAAAATTTTGCAAAAGATTTGGTAGATATAGTAATATGTTTCGTGTCATTTACGCTATTCGATTTCGGCAGACACGTGACCGAAATCTCATTTAGTTTAAATTTTCGTCGCGGGACTCGAACCCCGACTGGTTAGCAACACACGTTTTTACTGCGTTTGCAGAGGCAGGGCGTGACGACGGGTAAGCGCGTTGCGCTTGCGTTGCATTCTCACGCCTTTGCATATTGAACTGACGCTTACGACACTTATCTATAGTGTGACCTACATTTTTACAGTAATTGCAAGTTAAAGGTGTATAAGATTTAGAGTTAGAATTTATATTATAAGTTTTATGATAATGGGATTTAGAATAATGCTTTTCATTTTTTAAGTAGCAATCAGATGAACTGTGTCCTGTCGTTTGACATACGGAACACTGTTTAATAAATTTGGAAGATGAGTTAGATTTAGTAAGATTGAAATTTTTTTCTTCTTCAATAGCATGCTGTACCGCCTCGTTTAATGTCGTAGGATTTCGGCATCTGACTATACTTGAAATAGAACTGTTTAAACCCAACATAAAAGTATTAAGGGCTAGGTCTTCCATAGCTGCAATTCTACCAGGAAGCTCTTTTTCGTCGGTACAGTTATAGTGAATATCAGAGTGTAAGCGAGTTAGTATGTATTCTATTCTTAACGAATATTTGGTAACATCTTCTCCAGATATTTGTTTGCAATTTTGGAGATCTATTAATAAATGAGTGGCGTGTTTTTTCTCGCCAAAAGTTTGTCGTAGAAAAGATTTTAATTTATCCCATGTATGAAATATTCTTAAGCTACAAGCTGTTTGAGCTTTGCCTTCTAATTGTGCCAAAATAAATTTCGTTAATACACTTTGTTGCTCAGTTGTGGCCAGTGACATAGCATTATCGCAATTTGTAAGAAAAGCTGGCAATGATTCGCGATCCCCATGATAGGGTTTGATGAATTTTGTTAAAACATTAAGTGTGACCTTGTCCGACATTTCGGCTTTTGGAGTTAGCATTTGCTATGCTAGACAATAAACTTGAAATAGTAATTACACAAAATTTAAAATATAACGATATAGTAAATATAGAACTTAGTACAAAATTTGGCAAAATTAGAATTACGTAAAAATTTAAAAATATGAAATTGTAAAAATAGACAAAATATGAAATTGTAAAAATAAATTGTATAAAAATTAGTAAACACTCACAGCAAAATAATCAATAGTTTCATCACGAAAATTGTTTGACTTTGAACTTGAATTAGGAGTTCTCTTCAGTTTCCAGAGATTTTCTTTATTCGCGTTGAAGCGATCTCGAACTTGGAGATGATGCAGAATTCAGCGATGATACAGCGGACTCAGTGAAGATACAGTGGATTCAGTGAAGATACAGCGGATTCAGTGAATATACAGCGGATTCAGTGAAGATACAGCGGATTCAGTGGTGGTGAGTTAGATCCGTGGTGCGGGCTCAGACCAAGGCAAACTCGGCTGAGGCTGACGGTGGTGCGGGCTCAAGCTGATGAGCTGAGGCTGACCGTCGACCAATGAAGCGGTGCGTGGTGCGGGCTCTGGCTGAAGACCAGAGGCTGACCGTCGATCAATGTGTGGAGTGTGGCTGATGCAGGCTCAACCTTAGGCTGAGGCTTACTGTCGATCAACACGAGACGCTACGGGAGCCTGGATAGACACAGGGACTTCAACGGAAGCCACTTACAGTATCCCACTTCTGACACCAAATTGTTAGGAGGCCGACCCTGTTGGTCTTTTAAAAAAAACACTTTTTTAAACACACACTTTATTTTACACACAATTAACGTAAACTGCCTTTATGAGGTGTTAACTACCGCTTTCCGCGAGTGCCCGAATCTAACTGACTGTGGAGCTCTCTAAGTACAGGGTCCGGCAGAAGTCATGACACGAAAATAAAGTACAATAAAAACACGAAAACGTACTCGAATTCAATATTTTTTATATTTAATACATTCCATAAGATTTGCAATTTATGTATGATAAACCACTTCTGGCATATGACGACCTTCGTTGGTGATACAGGCTTGAAGGCGGAAACGAAAACTTCGCATAGCTCGCTCGGTCATTTCCCGTGGAATTGCTGCGATTTCTTGAATTATTGCAGCTTTAAGTTCTTCCAAGTTTTTAGGGCGGTGTTTGTAGACCTCTGCCTTTAAGTGTCCCCACAGAAAAAAATCACAGGGGGCGAGATCGGGGGACCTTGGGGGCCAATTGATGTCTCCTCTGCGGGAGATGGCATGGGCCGGGAACAGCTTGCGCATCAATGCCATTGATCGAGTGGCTGTGTGGGCCGTAGCGCCGTCCTGTTGGAACCAAACCTCATCTAAGCCTTCCTCGTCAATTTCTTGTTTGAATTCTGCGCACCAAACAGTGACCTTTAAACTATGTAGAGGACTTTGATGAATCTCGTGGGGGTTTTCAGGTGCCCAGTATCGCATGTTTTGCTTATTCACAGTTCCACACAAGTGAAAATGAGCTTCGTCGCTTGTCAGCAAAAATGCACCCACCGGAATTGTGTCCAATATTCTTCGACAGCTCTCCACTCGAGTTTTTTGGTCCCTGGGTAGCAATTCCTGGACTTTAGCCATTTTGTAAGGATGGAATTTAAGGTCGAGATGCAAAATTCGTCTCACTGTTCGGTCTGATAAACCAAGGGCGCTTGCATGTTTCTTGGCAGAATGATGAGGTGACTTAAGAAAGGAGTTCCTTACAGCCTCAACATTTTCAGGTGTTCTGGCTGTAAGGGGTCTGCCACTTTTCTTTTTGTCTTCAGTAGATCCAGTTTCATTAAAATTATCTACCCAACGTTTAATTGTTCTGCGGCTGGGAACAGGATCGTGTCGACCAAGGCCAAGCGTTGTGCGCAGAGCGCGCTGCGTTTTTATAGGCGAGTCGCCATTTTGAAAAAAACACTTCACAACGAGCACACGTTGTTTACCCGACCACGACATGTCGAATACTGAAAATGGCAACGTCGAAGCTACACAACGCACGCAATCCCACTCCTCTACTCCCACCACAGCCTAAACAAAAGCCCTCTACTTTCGTGTCATGACTTCTGCCGGACCCTGTAGTTACCAAGTAACATGAAATGCAGAGTTGCGGAATGGCTTGAGATAGAAATGTAGACTAATCATAATGGACCCACTAACTAGGGATGTAACAGCACCAAGGGTCCCTTCAATTTGGACGTCCCGGTACGGAAAATCTTAAGTTCCGGTTCAAACGCTCTTGACTGGGTCATACGCACCCAATGCAAAAGAGCATCTTGGCGCTCCTGCGGTGAGAGGACCGGACACAAATCTTTGTCCTGAGGCCGGCGACAATTTCGAATAAATCTTCTTATCCAAGCGGTCACGCCGAGCAACTTGTCTAGAGAACTGTAGCGGTCTAATAAAAATTCCCGCTCTGGAGCCGCCATAGTCTCGACAGCGTGAACACGCATGCCCGGATTTGGTACCTTCACCACAGCTGGTGTGGAAGGCCAAGACGGCTGTAACAACCATTCGGGACCCCACCACAGAGTGTGGTCAATAAGCTGAGGGGCTTCGCTGCCACGTGATGCACAGTCAGCAGGGTTTATTTCACCTGGCACGTGGCGCTAAATCAACGTTGCCTTCGAGGCCTGTATTTGGGATACCTGATTGGCCACAAATACCTCCAGGGAGTGGACGGAGTTCTTAATCCAACACAGGACAACCTGACTGTCGGACCAAGCAAAGAGCGACTCAAAGTCCACACTACGTCCCAGGGTGTCAACAACGTGGTTCATCAAACGAACCAGAAGAGTAGCTCCAGACAATTCTAACTTCGGAATCGTTAATCGAGTCCGAAGTGGAGCAACCTTACTCTTAGCAAAGTCGACATACTTCTGTTTGAGGTCGGAGTTCCTACTCATACGACGCTCCATGGACAGCAGCCGCTTCTCGGCCAACGGCCGGGAGCTGCCAAGTGAGGGGCGAACTGACAAAAAGGGCAAACGAGTGATCAGCCGTCCCGAGTGAAGGCGACCTGTATTGTTCTGGTAGAACAACTCACACTCCTCGTTCAAGGGGTTCACTCGCTTCACGGTAGGTGGCTCTTCCACCTCCCAAAACCGTTGAAGGACATCCGATAAGGTGGAGCTAACAGTTATGTAACTGTCCACCGATGGAGATGGTGGGTTATGCCTAACTGGTCCCATCACTACAAACCCAAGCGATGTAGATAAAGCTACCAGCCCACCCTTCTGTAACTCTCTCCTCTTCCCACAATACACGCGGCCTAGAACATCGGCACCGAGCAATAAGTGAATCGGACCGGTTCGATGGAAGGAAGGGTCAGCCAAGGTCAATCCTGATGTCGCATCAACGACAGCGCGCGAAACGTGCTGTTGCGGAAGCTGACCAACAACCTTCTCATAAACAATCGCGGTAGCGCCAATTTTGGGCGCTGAAGAGAAGTGGGGGGAGAAGGAGAACAAAACCTGACCGATCGGATCCGGGATCCGCAGGACTCCGATTCCTCGTACCGATTCAAGGTATGGAGATGTGTTCAAACTCAACTACCGGACCAGCCAGCTGGAGGCAATGCAACCCTGAGCTCCCGTATCCAAAAGGGCGCGAACTAAAACAAAGGTGCCCCTCGGGCCCCACACCTGTACGGAGGCTGTTGGTAACAGCACTTGCTCCTGTGGGGGGGTTGCAGCCGACAGTTGGTTTAATGAAAATCCTCCCGCATTCCCCGCAACGGAGGGGAAGGGGGGTCCAAAGAAAAATGCGTGCGCGGCGGCGGAGTAGGGCGCTCAAGGCGCTCGAGCGGGTCCCAATCCGGCACGTACTGGCCCCGATCAAAGCGGCATCGGGGGGCCGGGCGGTGCCCATGATGGGCGAAAGTTGGGGGAGCCCGTGATAAACGGGGTCTCTCCATCAGAGGGGGAGAGAAGCGTATCGGCTCCCGGCGTGGCTCCCTAATAACCGCGGCCCAATCCCGCGGTGGCGCCTCAGAAGCGGCGCGTCGATCCCCCCCGCCCGTAGGGGGGGTGGAGCGCCCAATCCTCTCACGGGAAGGGGGGCGCCTGTCCAATCTCCGCGGAGATGTGGGTGACCTATGAGGGCCCCCGCCCGTGTGCGAGTCCCTCTCTCTCACCGCCTCACGAGTGTCTTTATTATTAAAGCACAAGAGGTGGTGATGGGCCCCTCCACAACAGTGGCAATCTCGTGGGTGGGGGCAAGCCGATGCCATATGAGCCCCCAGGCAGCGGTAGCACCAATTCCGCTGCTTGGCCATATTCCTACGCCCCTCGGTGCGTAGGCCAACAAATTTGGGACAGGCCGGCAAACGATGGCCATCCCGCTTGCAACACTTGCAAGGCATCGGCCTCTCCCCGGGTGGAGAGTTCTGCCGCACTGAAGTATACTGCTTGTACGGGCGGCGCTCTCTCCGTGTCGCTGCCCGGGTCGCCTCATAGCGGCCTGTACTCGGTCCCGGCATAGGAGCCAGATCCAAGTGGTCGGTCATCCGACACTCATCCTCCAAAAATCTGAGGAGATCCGAGAAGGGGGGTAGGTACGAGGCACTATTGCCCCCATACCTTTGTTCAAAACGCCCCTTCATCTCCATGGGAAGCTTATTGAGGATGAGGTGGAGCAATATGAAGGACCACTGGTCCACCGGTAGGTCAAGTCGTTTGAGCGCATTAATAGCGCTTAGCAGCGGGTTCAAAATCTCCTTCCTCAATGAGGAGACCCGCGATACTCGTGGCAGCCCTAAAATGGCAACCACATGTGTGTCCGCTAGCAAGCGAACATTCTGATACCGGGCGGTCAACAACGCCCTTGCAATCTCATAACTGTCATCGTTGACAGGTAGATGCTGGACAAGCACACCAGCCTCTCCACGTAAGGCAGAGAGCAAATAGGCCAATTTCTGGCTAGGGAACAGGTCGTCCCTCGAGTGAACCAGGCTATCAAAGAGGTTAATGAACCCCATCCAAGAAGCCAGGTTCCCATCAAAGGTTGGGATGTCTAAAGTGGGCAGTCTGCCCAGCAAGCCGGCCGGGGTAGGCTTGACCTCCCCGGGCGTGCACGACTCACCCCTCCGGGCGGATAGGATTGCCTGAGCCTTGTTTATAATCACATCCGCCTGTTCAAAACATTGATCATAATCGGCATTAAATTGGTCGACTGCCCGCAACTCAGCGGCACCCTCGGCTGGGTGGTCGAGCAAATATTGTTGATGAACAACAAAAAGCTGCTCCAATTCCTTCAAGCGAGCAGGTACTCCCTCATGCCGAATTAACAAGGCCTGTTCTCGGTCTGGTCGGTCTACCAAGGCGACGGCACTAGCAAACCATCTCAAGATCTTTTGTGCACCCGCGCGGGCACCACTAAGCGGAGTGACTGGCGGGACCATTTTGCACCAAAATTAATATACACTATAATAATACACGGACAAACAGACCGACAACCGCAGACAATAAAACAGATCGGGAGGAACTTCAAAGGCAGAACAAAATATATAAACAAACCAAAATCAAGTGTAAATGCTAGAACTTAACTAGAACAACAAAGGCATTTAACAACAGAATTTTCAAACAAATTAAATTCAAGTATTAAGTCAATAACTTAACAAACATAATATTCAAAGGCAAACAAAACAAAATCAAATGTAAATGCTAAAACTTAACACAGCAAAATAGTGTATTACAACAACAGCAAAGTCATTTAGCAGCAAAATTTTTTCAACAAATTAAATTCAAGTATAAGTTTACAACTTAACAAACAAAATATTCAAGGGCAAAACAAAGATATGAAAAAACAAACCAAAATCAAATATAGGTAAATGCTAGAACTTAACTAGAACATCAAAGGCATTTAACCACAATTTTTCATATACAATGACAATGACAACTAGTTAGGGAGATCGGTCCACAAATGAGATGGTAGTCGGTTTAAAATCAGCAATCAAAAAACAATTAATATGTATTGCCCGTTTGGACAACCAACAAGATTACAATATTAATTGTACAATACTAATCAACCACTCAAATCTAAAAACCACGCTCTGCTACCAAAAGATGGGGGTGCCCGGAGTAGACACCACCACGTCGGCGTTTCGCCGAATGATGCTTTGATTGCTGAATCCAAAAACCGATACAGATAATGTTTACCTTGTCTCCGTTCAGTCTGCGTATGTAGCCGGTGGACTTCCTGAGCTAGCTCGAAGGAAGTCGCGGCTCCTGAAGTTCTGCGGTGGATCCACCGGTGGAGACCGGAGCACTACAAATGCCTATTAGGACACCACGGCTCACACACGCGACGATAATACTTTTGCACAACACCAAGCGGGCTTTCGCACCCCGATATTAGGTGCGCCGCGCAAAACACAATTTGTTAGTTATATTACATTTTATTCCGGCCCGGACATAACCTCTAACAATGTCATGACATTTCAACCCGACTCGACTGACATGTTACATGCGGCCGGCCGCCAAAAAGGCTCTTACTGCACAGACTATAATGCAGTGTTGCCACTCGCTCTTCCTCGAGCGTGAACACACTGTATGTTTATTTATGCACTAACTATAAATGTTTAAGAGTCACATTATTTGTGCGTAGCCAATTATCCAGTCTATTTTTAAAAGAATTTATAGATGTGGCAGAGCGTCGGTGGCGCTGTAGACTCGACACTTGCCTTCCAATCGGGAGGTCAGGGTTTGAGACCCGCCATGTGCCAATGTGTTTTTCGTTTCGAATTTCATATGTACATATGTCTGACGCTCCTACGGTGAAGGAAAACATCGTGAGGCAACCTGCATACATCTGCGAACAAATTTAATGGTGTATGTAAAGTCGACCAATCCGCACTGGGCCAGCGTGGTTGACTAAGGCCTAACATAGGGTAGGCTCGTGCCCCTCGGTGGGGACGTATATGAGCTGTGATGATGATGAGATGTGGCAGTCACTACTTCCTCAGGCAATCTATTACAATTGTGAACCACTCGGTTGCTTAAAAAGTGATGTGCAGTGTTGGTTTTGGTGTGTTTACGGTTTATTTGGTTTTAAGTTCGTCTTTAAATTATATATTTTTTGTATGTCAGGCAAGTTGTAACCGGTTGTCAGGATTTTGTACGTTTCGATAAGGTCACCACGGAGACGTCTTTCTTCCAGTGTAGTGAGGCGCAGTGCGCGAAGTCTTTCCTCATAGGACATTCGACGTAGGGCTTGTGGAATCTTGGTCGCTCTTCGTTGAACACTCTCCAGCAGATCAATATCTTTTTAGAAGTATGGACTCCAGATTTGAAAGCCATACTCAAGTACAGGGCGTATATATGTTTTATAGATTTTTCTAAATGTTATAGCTTGGAATGATCTCCGTATAATATATGGAAAGGAGTTTGCTCTCTTCACTGTGGCAGATATATGTTCTTCCCATTTTAAATTGAATGAAACTAGTATTCCTAGGTCTCTCTGATGGTCTACAGTTTTCAAAACATTGCCGTTGAGATACTTAGTAGTCAATCTTAGGATTTGTTTTGCCTAGATGAAGAATAGTACATTTTGATATATTCAATGTTATGACCCACTCTTTGGTCCAGTGAAGAATACGGCTTAAGTCCTCTTGCAGTCGTTCGCTGTTTGTTATTGGGTTTGCAGACCTTTTCATTACTCATACTCTGAAAGTAGGTCTGAAGTTGCCTGAGTAGCGGGTTGAAAGTAATACTTTTCATCCCTAGGGAGAATCACTTTCAACTGTCAGCTGCTGTCAATTTTAAAAAAGAAACTAGTTCTTTTTTCACGTTTTTATTGAATAATGTTCCGGCTTTCTGTATACAGCCACTCAATTACAGCGCGGTATAAAATTGAAATAACATAATGTTAAGTATTTAAAGAATATATTTTTAAATGACTTTATTATAATTTATTTTTAACTATTTCTTTAAAATAACATAGATTTTGGCAAAATATTTACAATTTTTTAAATTATGAAAATGCAAAATAATGGCTGAATAGCTGGCCGGCTACAGAAAAAAAAAACAAAATAAGCGGGAAAGCGGCAATGCGATCTTCATTTGTTTTTTACATTTGTAGAGTTTTGTTAATACTTCCGTATAGCAAAGATTTGTATTAACTGTTAATTATATTTGTATAACATTGTGTTAATAATTAACACAATGAGTTCATCTGATTCAGGTATGGAGTTAACGCCTGATTTTATAGGAGAAAGCAGGCTAAAAGCAGAAGTTTTTGATTTATGTAAAATAAAATTTATAAGTTTTTTCTTTAGCTAATCCATTGTTTTATTTTTACTTTCCTTGTATTCGTAATGAAAAGCACAGTGTTTACCTCGGGTTAAAGACTTATTTAGTCCCTCGAACAATTGGTGCCCTCGCTACGCTCGGGCGCCAAACACCGTCTCGGGACTAAATAAGTTACTTTCACCCCTAGGGTAACAATGTACTATTACATCATCAGCAAAGAAAACGGATTCTGAAGTTATTATTTTTGCCAGATCATTTATGAATAGCGCAAACAAATGAGCCGAGAGCACTGATCCTTGCGGTACTCTACTGAGTACCTCCTTGCTTTGTGACAAAGAGTTGCCTACACGTACTTCAAATTTTTCACCCTGCACCTCCCGATTGGACGGTGGGTGCCGAGTCAACAGCACCATCAAATACCTACTATCAGTGTCACAAAAACAACTTGTTAATTAAGTAACGCAAAATCTCAGACACCCCGACATAATTTAAAAGAATTAACTATATAAAAAGATAAAATAAATTAAATTCTGGCAGATGATTAATGAAGATAATGTCCATCTTTTTGTTTTGTTGCATATCTTGCAAACTCTATGGCCGCGCGTCTGCGTTTACGATGTTACGCCGCCGATAAGAGGTAAAGACGATAGAGATAAGTGAAAAAGCGGCGTAGTAAAAAATTTATTTTTTGATAAAATCTAACTCATATTTTTTATTAGTGGAATCGGTTTTACTCTTGAACTCGATTCTGAACAAACTACATTTAGATTTTGCGCAATTTTATTAACACGTTGATATTCTTTATAAATTCACAAATGGCGAATAATGTTGCAATGACATAGGTACAAAATAACCCATGCCCAGCAGTGGGATGTTTAGTGGCCAATGATGATTGTGACATAAAATATTAATCTGACTGTACTTTGTCAAGGTTTCGTGGTAAAATGCGGACGTGTGTCCAGTAGGCGAAAACATAAAAGTGATTTAATTTAAGTTTCACCATCTGGACACGCGCCATAATTTAGGCGTGTCCAGATGACGAAATAATAAGTGATACTAATTTTGAGTTTCACCAACTGGGCACACGGCTGTCAAGTCTTTCGTGTCCAGTTGGTGAATAACCCATATTGATAACCCTACCAAGCCAGTGCACGCGGCCGACTGTCGGTCAGTGTCGGTCGATCGGGCCGGCGGGAACTCACCGATTTATTTTACGGCCGACTTTTTGTAGTTCGTGTGCGTTGCAACGTACAACTCCATATGTTTCATTTTCCACCGTCAAAAAGCCGGTCACCGATAATCGGCAGTGTGCGTTCGCGCTTAATCATAATGACGATAGAATTGACGCACATTAGAATTATTTTACGTTTTTTTGGTCACGCCACAGGGGTCACGCCATAACTTGAAAACTAGGAACTTCACTGATTTCATTCATCTCTTTTAACAAAAATTAAGGAAATTGCGCAGAGCATTTGATAATTTTAGAAAAACAACGACTAGAAACCTCACGCGTTTGACAGTTCGTGCGCTTTTGACAGAACGACGTCTGTCGGAACTCGAGTTAAGTTAAGTATAACTAGCTGTCAACTCGGTTGTAAAGGTGTAAATACGTGCAATTGAGTTTACTCCAAATTTATTGAATTGTTTGGTTATATCAACGTCTTTGTGTTACCAAGTTCTTAGTTCGTGAATTTTATCTGTCTGTGTAAGTAATTTGTGTGCTTTTTGCGTGCTTTTCTTTAGTAGGAGGTGAGATCGACGACAATGTCGTCGATCTCAGGTCAGATCGTCGTCTGAACCACCCGACCCGGGTCTGGACTCAGTGCCACAGCCCACAGTTGAAAAAGAGCTTTTAACTAGCGGGGACTTTATGGATCACGAATCCACTACTCGTGTCAGTCGGAAACGATCTAACGAGCAACATAATATGTCAGCCATCCCTAATAAAATGCATACTACGGAAAATACCCCATCACATTCCATACAGCACCTCTACGAACATCCTTGTTTAGAGGAAATTAAAATGTACACTCGATTAGATAAAGGTCCATTTATTGTACACATTTCCCGTATAGAACCCCATCCAAAAGCTGGAAGTACAATAAACCCAATTTTATTTGGTAAGCTCTTGCTTAATGAAAATATTAAAAATATTAGTAGACAGGGCATCAAAAGCGTTGGACGAAATCGTATCTCAGTCCAATTTTCTAATGGTGAGGATGCTAATAACTTCATTACTAATCCTGTCCTCGCTGCCAAGAATATTTCAGCAACTATTCCCTCATTTAATGTTACCCGCATGGGTGTTGTTCGGGGTGTCCCTCCAGAGTGGTCGATGAACGAATTCGTCCACACCGTAGAGATACCTGAAGAATGTGGCCATATCTTAAAAGCTAGGCGCCTTAATCGAAAAATTATTAAAGATGGTCAGGTAGAATGGACTCCAACTCGCACAGTAGTCCTTACATTTAGTGGTCAGTGTCTGCCCTCTAAAATATTTTGCTGTTACACTGCTCTTACAGTCAACATATACGAGCTTCCGACGATCCAGTGTAATAATTGCCTTCGCTTTGGGCATGTGCATATACAATGCCGTTCCACTCCGAGATGCTGTAAATGCTCAAAGTCCCATCAAGGAAAGGATTGTAATGTTACAGAGGACCTAGCAACGTGTCTTTATTGCTCCGGCAGACATTTTGCAACAAACAAGATATGCCCAGAGCATGCTAGACAGAAGTCCATTAAAATAGCAATGTCTCAGGACAATATATCATATGTAGAAGCTGCAGCTCGATTTCCACCAGTCCGTCGCTCTTATTCTAATGTGGTCCGAGAGTCATCACTCCCATTTCATCCCCATCCTTCTCCTCATAGTTCAGGCTCAATATCTACTCCAACCCGTCCGCCATTTTCACCACTTACAATTGCTTCTCCCTTATCCCATTCTTCTTACAGAGAAACTGTAACTATTCCAGTAAGGAATCGTCCCGTAATAAATAAGGGCTATGATAAGGATGCCCACAATGAGTTGATTAGTAACTACGATGCCACAGAACCCCATAATGGGGTTATGTTTAACTCCCATATTCCAAAATCCTCAAGTCCTTCACAAACCTTCCACCATCTAGATTCCCTACTTTCTATCATTTTGAAAATGATGGATAAGTTCTGTGATGTATCTCCACCGCCCAACGTTGCATTAAAACTAAATCAGCTCATGGATATATTAACCAAAATTCCAACTAATACAGTGGAATGCACGTAGCCTACGCCCTAAGAAACAAGATATCTTTGATATGATTAATCGTTTTCACCCTATTGCTTTTGCCATCTCGGAGACATAATTGTCCCCTGGATCTCATTTTAAAGTGCCAGGCTATAGCTGCCTCCGGGATGACAGGAGCGATGGGTACGCCGGAACTGCTATCTTAATTAAGAATTGTATCCCTTTTACACGTGTCCCCCTTCCCAATATTCCTACTGGAATTAATGCAGTTGCTGTAAAAACTACAAATGTAACATTACTGTCTGTATATATTCCTAATCCAGATGTTATTTCTATTAATGATTTACACAATCTCTTTTCCACCCTCCCAAGGCCACTCATGGTCATGGGAGATTTTAATCTTTCTCATATAATTTGGGGTGGTCCACATTTTGATTCTTTAGCTTGCGATCTAGTGGATCTTATGGATACATTGCACATCTGTCTTTTAAATGATGGATCACCTACCAGATGCACTGCACCCGGTTCCAACCCTAGTGCAGTTGACCTTTCCATGTGCTCCTCTGATATCCTTTCCCTGATCACTTGAAATGGCATAGTGGTCGCTGCCAAATGACTCAGTCATTTGGCAGCGACCACTATGCCATTTCAATATTACTTTCTTGTCCTACTCCCATGTACAGATCATTACCCCCCTTACTTAAATATAGACTTGGTGGTGCTAAATGGGATGACTATGCAACTGACTCAGACTTAAATGTTCTGTCCATTCCTGGAGATACTAGACATGGACTTCAGGAGCAATATGATCTTTTCCTATCTGCTTTGGTAAAAGCTGCAGATGCCAATATCCCACACAAAAAAGGTAATGTTGGTACTAAAATCTCTCCTCCATGGTGGGATTCAGAGTGCACAGAAATGCACAGGTCACGAAAAGAGACTGAATTATCATACCGTCGCTCTATGTCTATGGAGAATTTTAATCATCTGAAAAAAATTACTGCAACTGCAAAACGTCTTTTTAAAAAAAAGAAAAAATTAGGCTGGTTAAATTTTTGTCAAAATCTGTCCCCCCGCACCCCTTCTACTATAGTATGGAAGTGTATTAAAAGATTTAGAGGTTCCTTGACATTCTCCCCGGAATCCAACAACCAAAATCTTTGGTTGGAGGATTTTTCTCAGAAACTAGCTCCTCCTGATGTTCCTAATGACGATTGCTTACCACCTCCATATCCCAATCTTAACACCATATCTTCATATCCCTTTAATAACCCATTTACTCTGACAGAACTTGAGTCAGTTCTTCAAAATTTAAAAGACTCCTCCCCTAGCGTAGACGGCATACCATACTCTTTTCTTACCAAAGCTGGAGTTTTCTCCAAACGAGTGTTTGTTGAACTTTTAAACAAATGCTTTGAATCAGGTTCTGTTCCTTTTCCTTGGAAGTATCAAATAATAATCCCCCTACTAAAACCTGGGAAAGACCCCACAAAAGGAGATTCCTACCGACCTATTGCTTTATCATCCACCTTATGCAAAATAATGGAGCACCTACTAAAAAAACGCCTTGAATGGTTTGTCGAAAACAAGAGTATTCTAGCTGCTACCCAATTTGGCTTTAGGAGGGGAATGAGCACTATGGACAATCTTGGGATTTTAACTATAGATATTAGAACAGCTCTGTCCAAAAATCAGTATGTCATTGGGGTGTTTCTAGACATCAGTTCTGCATATGACAATGTCTTACTTCCGGTACTCAGGCAGAAAATGCTTAATCTGAGTATCCCTGTGAGGTTAGTACACTTTATATGTAATTTACTGATGGATAGAACCATCCAAGTTCGCACTCGTGGTGCTCTTTCTCCTCCAAGGCAAGTATGGAAAGGTTTGCCCCAGGGGTCGGTCTTAAGTCCACTTTTGTACAGTTTATACACTTACGACTTAGAACAATGTGTAGATTCCTTTTGTAATATACTACAATATGCTGACGACATCGTTTTGTATGCTGCTGCAGAGTCATTAGAGGAGGCAGCCCAGAGACTGAACCAGGCTCTCTCTTATTTAGAAGACTGGTTGAATGATCACGGCCTCAATATTTCAGTCCCTAAGAGCAAAACTTTAATTTTTACAAGAATACGTTCATATGCAAATGTTGATATAAAGTTTGGTGGTCAATTGATACCTATCACTTCCAAAGTAAAATTTCTAGGGGTCATCCTAGACAAAACCTTATCTGGAAAATTTCATTTAAAATATATTAAAAATAAATGCGAGAAAAATATCAATATTTTGAGATGTTTATCAGGAGTTTGGTGGGGTGCACATCCCTGCTCCCAGAGACTCATCTACAACGCCTTAATTCGAAGTCTGTTTGAATACGGGTCAATAGTACTGGAACCCTGTAACAAAGAATTATCATTAGCTTTGGACAGAATTCAATTTATGTGCTTGAGAATTATACTGGGAGCAATGAAATCATCTCCTACTAATGCCTTACAGGTTGAAGCCGGCGATCCTCCCTTAACTCTGCGTCGTGCCTTTCTTTCAGACAAGTTTCTTTACAAAGCCTTTCAAAATTTAAATCATCCCCTTATTCCAAAATTACAGTATCTTTCTTCTATTATTCCTAATAATAGATATTGGACAAATAAAGATCAACCCAGTCTAATCAAAAGCTTTCTTAAATTAATAAATCATAGACATACATTTCATCAGTTAAGTCTACCTCCTTTGGCAACTGTTAGATATGAATCTCTTTTATACAAACCAAACATTATTTTAGACTTGGGGATTAAAAAGAACCTACCTGGCGCCAATGCTTTGTTCCTAGGTATACTTGACAACATTTCGAGTGACTGGTACCAATTTTTCACAGATGCCTCTAAATCCCAAAATGGTGTCGGAGCAGCAGTCTACTTACCCAAATATAATACTCTTCTAAACTTCAGATGTCCACCCGAGTCATCAATTTTCACGGGAGAATCAGTAGCAATCTTCGAAACTGTTAAGTTTATTCTCAACCACAAATTTCACAAATCTATCATTTTTTCCGACTCCCTTAGTTGCCTTCAGGCATTATCCTCCAACAATTTTTCTGGTAATAATAGATACCCATTAATTTTGGAAACTAAGCAATTGCTGTTAAATTGCCACGAAAAGAACATTGCTGTAACTTTGGCATGGATCCCTAGCCACTCGGGTATTGTAGGTAATGAAGCTGTAGATGGCTTTGCCAAAGACGCTATTTTAACGGGCAGTCACGATCACTGTAAGATTTACATGTGTTATATATTAGAATTTTATAAAGGGTAATAATAAAAAATATAATACTCATATAATTATTTCTAAAGCTGTTTTCATTATTATCTTGTTTATTTACTTAACTTAAACATATTTTTAAAGTCTAAATCATAATAGTTTCTAGAGTTATCAAAATATTGATTATAAAAACAATAACAGTATTTATTTTGTAAACAATACGTATAGCCTTGAAAAGGTTAGAACCTAATAAGAGTAATAATGTTTAACATGTATAATTCTATGTCGTATCTGTGATTACCTATTGTAAATAAGTAATTAAGATATTTTAGTGTTATGCAAATCTCAAATTGATACCATTTGACACCACGTGGTTTTATTAAATCCTTAATATATATGATGTTTTAAATACATCATGAATTGGTTCTTTCTCTGTACCGTTTCAATTGTAATTTCCACGTGGTTTCATTTCATAAAATACGATGCATAATTTATACACTCTAAATTGTGTATCGTATTTTTAAAATAATGTTTAGACTATTTAAAGAAAATAGGAAAACAAATTACATTATAATAATCATTTATTATTGAATAACAAGCCTATTTCCGGTGGAATGTTTGCGGCGCGATCTTGTTCCCGCCATTTTCTGTTAATATAAAGAGGCTACAGCTTTGCCATAGTCAGTTTTGCTGTGAACAGTTTTTAAGTAACATCGATCTTCGGGAACAAGTTTGTCTTGCTGCTAGGCTGCTACTATACCAAGCTAAGTATTCTGTCGAATATTCTATTTCCCTGTCTCATCAGCAACTTTTAATATTGTTTGTAAAAGTGTAACTCGTTAATTTCTTTATTTAATTACTAATAACTCGTTCTTTTGTTTTATTATGACTTATTACTTTTGTTTGCTATGTTTAATGGTTAATCATTTATTATTTTATTTCTATGTAATATGTACACCTTTGTAACTTTTATTTGAAAAGAGCAACCCCTGAGTTTCTCGCTAGCTCTTCTCGGGGAAGTCTGCATTCCGAGCTAGTAGTCGAGTCATTTTTAATAAAAATAATAATTCAATTTATATTTTCGTTTGTAATTGCATTACCTCATTAACTGGATTAGATTAAAATTGCATTGAAAGGCATTTACTACCTCAAAGGCTAGGGGTATTTCCTAACATCAGAAGTGGGATCACAACAATAACATATTTTCTTTTTTTCATATGGAGCATACAAATCTACATGGGCTGCTCACCACCATCAACGACTCATCATCTAGCAATTTCGGCGAGGTGACATGGCGCTTCTGGTGTCTGATCTAGCCACCATAATGTGCGGACATTGACATGTTTGGAGAAGAATTCGGTTGGCGTGATTAAGTTAAGTTTGCAAAAGCAGGTAAGGCCTTCAAAGGCTCTCCTTTATTTGGCCACCTTATAGCGATGTAGGTACTTAGAAAATCTTTCGAGATTAAATATTTTTTCTGTATTCAGTTAAGAAATAAATATCGGAAAAAATTTATAAATATGTGGGTAATTTGCTGAAACTCAAAATAGTAAGCCAGGGTAGCATCTTTTAATAGTAGTGTGAAGACATCAACTAAAGGCTATGATGTTTTTTGCCTTTGTTAATATTTCCACTTCCTTTCTTTTTCACTGAATGATTAGGCAACTTGCTTGTTAAAACGATTATTTGATGCCGAGGGAATATTTTATGTAGTGTTAAAAGCCTACTGATGGTGGTTCCTCTTGTCGATACAAAAATAGGTAATAATATAATTTATATAGGAATTTTCAAGTGCCTGAATTAAATTGAATAACAACTACGGTGCTAGTCAAATCTGAATACGCAGCTAAAGTTTACAGCTTTCGTTACACCCCATGAACATTTTAAATAAATGAAAAATCTTGATTTTTATTATCTGTAACATTCCTTCTGTTTCAATCTCGAAAACCTAAATGATTTACTGATTCTATCTAAGAGATGAGATGTGAGGATTTAACATAGTTTGAACTAACATTATAAGTACAGTCAGCGGCACGTTGAGCTTTACATTTGCATTACGAAAGCCGCCGCTATTACGAGCGACATAAGGGTGGTCTCAAGGTCAACATGTGGGGCCTAGCGCGTTGCTGTGTGTACCTTCTGCAGCTTAATAAATAATACGGGTTGTAAAAGAACAAATAATAAAAGTACAATTTTAATTGAGTCTAACCGTCTTTGTGAGAGTTTAATTCCCCACCATTAATAATTTTGCTCAAACTCTTTTTTATTTCGAGATTTAACAATAGATAACCAAATGATTGCCACTATCCACTTTGCGATAACTTCAATCCTGAAAGTACCTTCTAGTATCATCAAATACACCCCAACCACTTTAGCTGTATTAATCACTAAACTAATCAATGTGTCAGTCTGGCCGAACGAATTATTTCTCTGAATACCACCATCCACTCGACTTACGACAGTTTGTAGTTTGTGTGGCAGAAGTCAAATGACGCTACCTACTATCGAAGATGCTATTTAGGTCTTTAAATTAAAAACAACTGGGGTATTAATTTTCACGTGTTATAATTTAATATTAATAATAAGAGTGAATTGTTGGTATTAAAGATTATCATAAAGTAGGTCCTGACAGTTTATTGTGACTGAGACTGTTACTGACTGTGCCTGTGGCTGTGCTTGTAGCTGTGCCTGTGGCTTTAACTGGAGACTGTGCCTGTGGCTGTGCCTGTGGCCTTTACTGGATACTGTGCCTGTAGCGGTGCCTGTGACTTTTACTGTGCCTGTGGCTGTCATTGAAGACTGCCTGTGGCTGTGATGATAATTAGATAGGTACATTGAAATACTTTATTTTGCATAAATAACAAATAATTGGACAATACATACAAAAATAACAAAATAGGCGGCCTTAACGCCGTGAGCGATTTCTGCCAGGCAACCTTTACATAGGATATCCCCTTCCCTTATTTGGTGATATCGGAGGTGAAAAAAAATCGATACTTTATGTGTATTGAAAGAGAGGTGGATGTATCAATATATCAGTTGAATTTATAAGAGAAATTGACAATTTCTGGTGTTTTTGGCTAGTCTAGACAGCTCACTCAATCGAAAACTTCTATTATCGAAGATCATGTGATAGTGTAGTGTCAGCATATTACCTACATAAATTTTTCAAATTAAAATGATTCTTATATCGTTTTGATATTGATTTCATATTTTATTTCATATTATTTGTATTTCAAATTTTGAAATATTTGTCATAATGATTTATGATTTTAATTCATTGAAGCATATTTTGTTTTGTTATTAATTTATAATAAAATTGAAATGGTTTTTGTGAATATTTCATATAATGAATGTTATTTGTGAATATTATATATAAATTTGAGATTGTAAATACCTAGTTATATTTTATTTTTTAATTTTTGTGAATGATCATCTTTGAATACTTTTTGCAAGTGATGTAAAATTTGATAACCATTTTTTGAGAGAATGAAGTAAATATACCTAAACCTATCTATGATCATATTTTTGTGAAATGTTAATGGAGGCCTAAGTGTGGCGCTGTTTAAATGCCACTTTATTAATTTATATTTAGAGCCTCTAAGTAAAAAAAAATGTATATAAAAAATAATTAGGGTATTAATAAATAACAGTAGTTTATCAAGATTGATTCTCTTTGTAGTTCAGATTTTGACCACATGTAAAAAGATGTTTGTCGATCTGTATAATAATGTCGAATTTTCAATTTTAATTTTTTATTGGTTTAGTGATATTGTGCACTGGGACCTATGTCCCTTTACTACCGAGGGACATAAGTGCCAATTTCGTGTTGCCAATGATGTGATTGAAAAAATATATAAATTTTTCTCAACATTCCAAGTACATATGTGCCGGAATGATAAAAAAAAAATTAAGACTTTTTTGAAATTTTGATTACCTACATCATGTAGGTCAATATTTTTTTAAGGTAAATATTATTAGTTTATGATTTGTTTGCAAGAACCCCCAAAAGCGTCACTTGGATTGTTGATTGTATGAAAAAAATGTACTTCGAGAACGAAGTACACATCAGAATGGCCGTGTTATATATTAGAATTTTATAAAGGGTAATAATAAAAAATATAATACTCATATAATTATTTCTAAAGCTGTTTTCATTATTATCTTGTTTATTTACTTAACTTAAACATATTTTTAAAGTCTAAATCATAATAGTTTCTAGAGTTATCAAAATATTGATTATAAAAACAATAACAGTATTTATTTTGTAAACAATACGTATAGCCTTGAAAAGGTTAGAACCTAATAAGAGTAATAATGTTTAACATGTATAATTCTATGTCGTATCTGTGATTACCTATTGTAAATAAGTAATTAAGATATTTTAGTGTTATGCAAATCTCAAATTGATACCATTTGACACCACGTGGTTTTATTAAATCCTTAATATATATGATGTTTTAAATACATCATGAATTGGTTCTTTCTCTGTACCGTTTCAATTGTAATTTCCACGTGGTTTCATTTCATAAAATACGATGCATAATTTATACACTCTAAATTGTGTATCGTATTTTTAAAATAATGTTTAGACTATTTAAAGAAAATAGGAAAACAAATTACATTATAATAATCATTTATTATTGAATAACAAGCCTATTTCCGGTGGAATGTTTGCGGCGCGATCTTGTTCCCGCCATTTTCTGTTAATATAAAGAGGCTACAGCTTTGCCATAGTCAGTTTTGCTGTGAACAGTTTTTAAGTAACATCGATCTTCGGGAACAAGTTTGTCTTGCTGCTAGGCTGCTACTATACCAAGCTAAGTATTCTGTCGAATATTCTATTTCCCTGTCTCATCAGCAACTTTTAATATTGTTTGTAAAAGTGTAACTCGTTAATTTCTTTATTTAATTACTAATAACTCGTTCTTTTGTTTTATTATGACTTATTACTTTTGTTTGCTATGTTTAATGGTTAATCATTTATTATTTTATTTCTATGTAATATGTACACCTTTGTAACTTTTATTTGAAAAGAGCAACCCCTGAGTTTCTCGCTAGCTCTTCTCGGGGAAGTCTGCATTCCGAGCTAGTAGTCGAGTCATTTTTAATAAAAATAATAATTCAATTTATATTTTCGTTTGTAATTGCATTACCTCATTAACTGGATTAGATTAAAATTGCATTGAAAGGCATTTACTACCTCAAAGGCTAGGGGTATTTCCTAACACATGCATGATCTGTGCTCTTTGGCTAGAGTTGATCTAATGATGGCGTGGTCTAAAGCTTGGGAAAATCACAAAGAATCAAGGGCAAATATTACAGTGACATACAACCAGATATTCCATCAAAGCCCTGGTTCTCTCGTTACAAAGTGGCTGATAAACGCACCACATCTATTATAAGTAGACTGAGACTTGGTCACTCTTGTACTCCAGTCCACCTATACAAGATCCATGTTCGAGACACACCAGTATGTGATTGTGGTACTGAGGAAGGAACCACAGACCATATCCTGTTCAACTGTCCCAGCAATCCTGTATCCCTATATGATATTTTACCACCTTTTATTCCTAGACCCATAAATGTTAAAACCCTATTATCTATTTTAAGTTTCCCTATTTTAAAGTTACTGTGTAAATATATCTGCACTTATAATATTAAGCTGTAACCGTACTATATTGTGATCTGTGTGCTTTTAAGTCTATGTTGTTGTGAAGTTTTGTTTTGTCCTTTTTCAGGTAACCCAAAACAATCTCACTATACTTTTGGCTACCTTACAAAAGTAAACTCAAATAACCGTGTTTTATCCAAAACTTGAGTTTGGCAGTAATGGTTGTGCTATAAACGACCGGTTGCCATTTAACAAAGAAGTGAAGTGAAGTGAAGTATAAAAACCTAGTTATAATCTCAGAAAAAGAACTGTTATAATTGTTTCGGTTGGATTTCAGATATGTGACCGAAAGGGTTTTATCAAGCATACAATATGAATTGTTGGGTAAAATATTACATTCTATCTTTATTTAATAAAGAATTAGATATAGCGATAAATAGTTCTACATCTTTTGTTCTATCACTTAGGTACGTTGAAGCAAGGAAGTTAACAATGCAAAGAATGTTTAATGAGAACATGTCGTATTGATTACCTATATCACTACAATCTACATATACGAGGTACGAATCATAAACAATACACAAAATTATTCAACTAAGTAAGCTCCAGGGTGTTCTGGTTTTGGATCCTCCTCATGGTGTTTCACCCCGCAAAGAACGCAACGGACACCAGGGCTTATTTATATAGGATTTATAATAGGTAACAGTTATAAAAAATATTTGAACATTCTTTGAAAGCTCTACACAGGCAGTTTTCGTACGATTGACAAATAGCAAGCTCTTATACTCGTAGAGTTTGCTAATTGTCGATCACCTTTTAACAAATCTATCTAAGATTGTACATAGTTTGCTTTCGACAAATGTTATGTAATTCCTAGCAGTAATTTATCAAACGCTTACACCTAACCCGGAGCATAGAGAAAGTGTCATAGTCACTTGGGTTATAAAATATCTTATACAGCTTGTGATACTCATTCTTCTCAGCCAGACATCTTTTAACAGCCGTGCTAAATCATAAAGGATATAGATTTCTGTTCTTAGTAGTGTTAGGTTAATCCCAAGGAGAGACGATAACTTAGCATTCCACGCGGGTGCTCGGTTTATCGCGTTGCAGAGAAGAGAGCCAAGAGCGGTGCCTGGGGCTTATGACCCAGGTGCAGGTTTAAGTAGCTACTTTATAATGCATTAACATTCACCTTCACCACCCTGGCTCCTCTCTCTGCCTAACCATAATTAATAATTATTTAATACGATTCCGTAAGTGAAGAAACTTAAACGTAAACAAATGGTCACAGCACTCACAGCAGTTCACTGGTTTTCAAAACTGAATGCCCTAACCGTCAAACGTTCGAATCACGAAATCACAGATTAGAGAGAATATATCTCAAGCAGCAGACTAAGTTTCTGACTGCCAGCGCCACCCGCGGCGCCGGTGAGAACTAAAAGTTGCCATTTGCAAGTTCCCTAACAGACGGCCTTCCTGATTTCGGAATGACCCCATTCCGACCCGTCTCGGCCATTCGAACGTTAGACGTGTCCACACGATATCTTTTTATCACATACATAATTGTAACGTCGTTCTAATCTAATTAAAATGTGACAATAAAGTAAAAGGTGAAAAATCTCAGAGGCTATTTAATTTTCTCGTACAAAATAATTCCCCAATCTAGACTTAAAGAAAAAATCAATATTAATAATCTAACTAAGCATGATTAACTCTCCTATCCTAATCTACACTATCTACACTATTATTATAAAGAGGAAAGATTTGTATGTATGCATGTAGTGAACAAACTCAAAAACTACTAGACCGATTTCAAATCTCTTTCACCATTAGAATACTACACTGATTGAACCTGATTAACATAGGCCACAAAACCATGTTTCCTACGGGAAAATACAAAACTGTCACGGGAAAACAAAAACAATGCGGGCGAAGCCGCGTAAAGTAAAGCTAGTTTTAGATGATTACGACAAAATAGTTTGTCCTTTCTTGGACATTATTATACGGTAGATAATACTAGTCATTACTGAGCATAGGTACATAATTATAAGACTGCCAATAATGAATTATTACAGAATTGTCATTGGTAGGTACTCCATGATTAAAATTATTTGATATCCTAAAATATTATTTTATATCGTCGAATCAGCGAAATATAATTATCAAAATAGCATGACAAATCCCTCTGTCCAATGAACTAGAGTCGACTGTTTCTCTGCCAATATTTATCCGAAAACCACCCATTCTGGACATCCCCTAGCTGACAAGAAGAATGGGCGCAAGAAACCTATCAGCTCTAGCAGGAATGTACAGGCATATACAAAACACCATGTCGATACCATACACAGCAACATTTGTATACATAAATAGTTACATACATTATAACGAATAATATCTACATATTAACACTAGGCATTAGCATCATTCAAATAATCGTTGACTTCATAATAAGTAACCAATATAATAGTTTTTTTTTAATTGTTGGAACGGTAAGTTTACCTTTATCCCTTATACTTAAATGGGATTTTTTGGAAATTGGTATTAAATGTATTATAATATTTTAAAAACATAAATCAAATTTTCATAAATTCACTGTCCCTGCTCGTTAATTATAAATAGCGCTCTTTTTGAAGTATAAAAATACTTTCTATACTAGCAGACGAACCCCATAGTGGTATTCCATGACATGACACTGTGAAAATAACTAAAGTAAATCAATCTTGCCGTTTCATCATCTAAGTCTGTTTGCCAAGGACTCAATATGTGGATCCTACTGCAATCTAGATTCTAGTACAAAATATAGTAAAATCGATGAATTCACCAATTTTGATTATTCATTTCCACAATAGTATCCACTATTCTTGAATAAATAAGACTCAATAAGTCTAATCGCTTCTTCAGAGACACCATAATGCTTGAGTTTATATAAAAGAGTTTGGTTGGACTAACGTAGTCAAAAGCCTTTGATAGGTCACAAAATACTCGTAAAATATCAATTAATGCATCTTGTTTACACTACCAAGCAGCAAACATATTTTCAAGAGGTGCAACTCCAGTATCTGTAGTGCAACGACCTTTGGTAATGCCAAATTGGTTCATATGTAAAATGTGTATTACTTGAGAAATGATCAGTTCACTGATTACATTTTTTAATTTTTCCTAAGGGCTGGTAGAATCGATATTGATCGATAATTTGAAGAATCATTTTCATCCCCAAATTTAAATAGAGGTATTAACTTGCTATTCTTCATGAGATCGGGGAAGGCATCTTCATCGACACCTTTTTTGAATATAAAAGCAAGTTCTCTTAGTGCAGATTTTATTATATTGGTTGAAATACCCCTAAGATCTTCAGTTTTCTTTTTTTTTTTTATCATACGAAATATTTTCATAGCAGTGTAAGCATCAGCGTGATAAAAAATGACAATCTTGGTTCATCCCTTCTACACTTTGTCCCGAAAGAGCTACAGCCTTATTGGGACACAAGTTCAGACTACTTGTAGTTTCTATGGGTACTTACATAAGAGACGCGTTGCTAACTGCATTGTCTGATTTAATCGTATTGTTATTGATTTCTAATGAGAAAGAATTCACAGTGTTTTGGGTCTACCCGTCTCCTGGTTATAATGATGTTCCAGGTGGTTTTTATTTTAGTTTTAGATAAACTGATTTTACTTATGTATACATATATTTAGTTACATGTAAATAGCTTTTGTGGACATGCACACTTTCTTGAGTGTTTTAGAATAATTTCTGATAAAATTTATGAAGACGGGCTCATTGGTGGTTACTTTTAATAATTATTATTAAAAAAACTTTTTTTTTAAATACATGCTTTTAGTACTCATCAATACGAATCAAACGAGCCCAAACTCGATGCGGTTGTGTCGTTTTATTGCGGAATTCCTATATCATCATAATATTGCACTGTCACGCGTTATACAAATATGCGTGCAAAATTTCAGCACAATCGGAAACCGGGAAACGGGTCAAATCCAACTTGTAAGATTTTAATACAGACACCGGGACAGGTGAAATTAAATAAAAATAAAAGTCTGCAATGAGTATAATTCAAAAAGTTTTCTACGACTTTTATATACTATACCTGGCGGAGCCCAATCACACATTTTTTTTCATTTTCGACTTTGATTACTTTTTTTTGATAAATCATTGCATTCATCTTTAACTACATGAAATAACTTATTGTACAGATTATTGGCGTTCATCTCCCTGAATGCCAAATTTGTAGTTTAACTTATAACATTTCTTGTGAATTCCTCTATGCCGCGTTTATTATTATTTTTTTAGGTCTACAAATAATCTCACGTATAGAACAAATATGATGGTGCTCATTCGAGGCTAGTCGTCCGCTATGATCAGAGTTAATACAATTTCTACTTAACTTATACATTACAATTGCAGAAGATGTTGTCTAAGCAAGTATCAGATGCTTCTGTAATTCGGGTTGGTTTTTGAATTACATAATTCATGTGAAATGATTTGAATAAGTAAATAAATCTACTAGATAGTACTTCATAGAACTATAAATTGACGAAAGAAATCAATAAGTAAAGGGAAATATCAAGTAAATCTCTCACAATTAAATTTTAAAAAGGGGAACTAGATATTTGTGATTCCTTTAAAATACTTACATTAAAATCCCCACAAACAAGATTTTTTAAATTTTTTTTTGGATCTTATTCTTAGATCTTACAGACCCTCCTCTGGAAATTATTCAGAGTTGGAGTCCGCTATAGAAGATACTTTAGGTATCTTCTGTACACACAAATTATATTGGAATGATCAAGTACACACGAGGTAACTCAATAGTTCGTTCAACAGAGATTACAACTATGTCTTTTCCTTATTCTCCCCTGTCAAGATTAAAAGAAAAAGAGAACACCGTGACGTGACGATAATAAAATTAAATTAGATCAATATAACTTAAAAATATACCCCACGCAATGACCATTAAGATTTATAACCACATACCATTACTGAGAAATACAATAAACAAAACAATTTAATGCATTTTTAAAGAAGTACCTTTGTGATAAATGTTATTACAACTTAGACGATTTTTTTTGGATAAATTTATTTAGAATTTTATAATTTATGTTAAACAAGAATTCATATTTAATGTGATGTATTGTTCTATATTTTAATGGAATGACACTATAATAAAATGAAATTTCCAATTACTGTATATTTTCATGAAATTATATTGGTTTTTTTTTTCATAATTATAAAATAAATTAAAATTAGTATTTTCATTAAAAAGTACAATAATTAAATAATGTATGCCATCCTCAACAAATTGCTATGCCCTTGCAAGGGCGTCACATATCCATGTACCTAAGTAACCATTTGTACTCAAATACCTAAATGCATTATGTGATTTGCAATTAAATATATTATTATTTAATTGGATGTCATTTTGCAAAATTTATATAGGATCCATCTCCAATTGCAGATTTTTTTGTGAACAAACTCACAATCTTATCTAAACTATCATTAACAAAACTAACTATTATCCTATTATCTAAACTAATCAACAATTCATGTTTTTTAATGCTCTGTAATACAAAGTAAATCTTTTTAAAGTAAGTCTTTACCAGAAAATCTTTGAATATTTTGATGGATAATCCCTAAATATTGATGCTTATTTTTGGTCAATACCCGACCAGAGATTACCTCTTTTGTCTGATTATCAAATTTAGATTACTTGTTTCAAGACATCATGTTGCTCAATAAAAGCATTGTCAACGTGAGATTTAATAGCCAAGTTCTTGACTAAACTATATTTTATAGCCATAGTTTTTTTAAAGAACATTGATAAAATATAATCTATCTTCTGTCAAATAAGCTTTGTCTCGGACACATGTCAGTTTATTAAAATCAATAGCATGGAATTTTTCCGAATAATTTGTCATTAAATCTAATATCAAATTAAGTTTATACCTAATAATATTTTTATTTTGTGTTAAATGATTTATGATACGGAAGGGAAAACACCCTACATGCAATATCATGGAAATTTGAGCCGGGCATAAAATAATTTACTTATCCCAATTTATTTTTCAATAGCTGGCTCTTACCTTTTCAAATGTCATCACAAAAAATATTGCATTTTTTTTTTGCTTCGACAGTGACCTCTCTGAACATTAAAACTTTATTGGTCATTGACTGGTGGTTGACACACATTGTTTTTAATATGGGCGGAGGATGTATGATGGGTGCATTGTTACTGTTTTCTGACACTACATTCTGCTTTTGAATTATTCCCACTTGAGGCCAAAAATTGTTTGTCAAGCAAGATTGATATTGGTCCTCGTTATGCTAACAGAGTGTGCCTATAGCAATAAACTGGATGTGCATTTTAATATCACTTTGTGCAGTGTTATAGTTTTCATAAGTAGCTGAGAATGAATGTTGTAAATTCTTTATGCTATTATTGATGAGTTCAATGTTCCTATCATACATACTCCTGCTCTGCCTCAATTTGCTTTTACAAGCGTCATCCAACTCGCAGAGTTCACACATCGACCGAATTCGTAGATAAATGAATATAACTTTGAGTGAGTACTTGTAGAGACTTATCTGCACACAAAAAGACAATATTATTAAAATACAAAGTTTGAATACATGTTATTACTATTTTACATAATTATATATTATATAGTTTATATTATTTATTTGGATATTATAAGACAGTTTAGTACCGCTTGAGCTCCGGCCTACCTTTCACATAAAATGTAAGCACCGTTTGCTCTTCGGCATCCTTCACATATACATGATGACATTACCTGCATTTACATTGACCACTCAGTTAGTTCACATGTATTGTGAGCACCGCTTGAGCACCATTTGCTCTTCGGCATCCTTCACATATACATGATTACATTACCTGCATTTACATTGACCACACAATTAGTTCACATGTATTGTGAGTACCGCTTGAGCACCCACCATTTGCTCTTCGGCATCCTTCACATATACATGATTATATCACCTGTATTTGCATTAATCACACAAAACAATATCTTCCATATCTGGGTATATTAAGGTGAGGACCGCTTGTGCTTCGACATCCCTTTCACAATTATGTGAGCACCGCTTGCACTTCGGTTCGGTATACCTTTTCACATATATATAATTAAGTATATCACCTGCATTTACATTGATCACACAAACAATATTTTCCATATCTAGATATATTAAGGTGAGAAGCGCTTGTGCTTCGGCATCCCTTTTAAGACTATGTGAGCACCGCTTGCACTTCGCCTTTATTCATTATTCTTTAATATCGCATGTACAAGGTACTTATGCTGATCCTTTCCTTAATAATAATTAGGGAGAGGAGTAGTTCTTATTTCAAGTTATTTATGTTTTATTAATCTCCTATTATATATTTCCATCTCTATATAACTTATCATGTAATACAATACAAGTAATGGTAAGGAATTTAGTGGAGGATTCTTTGGAATGTCATTGTCTATAAATATAAATCAAAATTGGTTGGGGTCAATACACAAATCAGCTAAGTAATTAATCAATTGTTATTTTGGGCAGTTGTCTTAATCTAAATCTCATCACTGCTACTTTCCGTGGCTTCACCACTTTCACTATCAACACTAATTTCATTAAATGTCATCCACTGTTTGAGCTGATCACTCAGCTGGATATATGTTTTTATGAGTACGTTTTCTGAAACCTGGTATACGAGTAATCTCGTATCTGTAATTATTCAAGATTGTTGTAAATTGAAATGGACCTTGATACTTCTGATCTAGTTTTCATACTTTTCTCGTCAGTGGGTAAACAGTGATTTGGTGTCATGACTAGGTTACCTTTAGTGAAAAACTTTGTTGGGGATCCACATTTAGTAAGTTCACGGCTTGTTCAAATTTCACATAACAGTAGATGTAAACATCTACGAGTATATCAAAGCATTATTTAAATTTTACAGATCTAATCATGCATAAATTTTATAAGTAAACCGTAAAAGAAAATAATTGCTGAAAGTAACCGAGGAAACACCCTGACTCCAAGGCCCCATACAACCCTTTGGAGATTATGGGTGTGAGTGCATATGTATATTGTAATCATAAGAGAGCCAAAAATAAACCATACATGGAACTTATACAAAACATGCGTTATTTTTGTATGAACATTTGTAGTAGTATGTATTAACTTCATCTTTTAGTTTGTATGTATTTATTAACTAGGTAAGTATAGGAAATAAATTATATTTTATTAATATAGACTTGCATTTAAAACATTATCCACTCATTATGTAAGTATGTTTATGGTTATTGGTATGTTTCTGTGGTCACTCACTACCATCACAAAGTTTTTTTTTCACCCAATGGTTGTCTATAAGATATTGCTTAGTACGAAAATGACCACTTTTCCTTGCATTCAACAGGGAACCTCTTGGCCTTCATCTCACCCGATGTCAGGTGATGAAAATGCCGAAGGAGGAAGCGAGCCTGGACTCCTCAGCAATTGAGGGACTGGCTATCTTACCTCTAATTATCGAAACACAGCAATACTATTAACATCGCTATTATGGCGACAAACTTGGTGAGACGGTGATAGCTAGCCAGGCGGGCTCAGAAGCCCTACCACCAACCAAACTGAGCACAAAAAATCCTGCCCCCATGAGGAATCGAACCCCAGACCTCCCGATGAACACTCAACCACTAGACCATGGAGGCGGCTAATCTTTCCATTTAAGATATCAATTTAAATTACTATCACTATAACTATGCTTAGTTTACCTACATAAAGTTTTGATATTCCTGATTCTTATATTTAAATAGGGTGGATATAATAAATAATTTTGAACTGTAATTATAAAAATCATTAAGATCATATGAGTATTTCTCAGAAAGCCAACATTTTAATTTTCTTATGTATCGAATACTTTCACCTTTGCATTTTTTTAAACATGAAATAATATCAATAATATATTTTATAGCCATAATGCTAATAATGCATAGCAATGGGCTGCCCAATGCTCATATATCAGTGTATAATAAATATATGTATGCGTTCCTACAAAACAAAATGTAACCTAAACCTATGTATTAAAAGAGTGGAATAGAAATTCATACATGGGTATAGCTGTCATTTCCACTGGTTCGATCATGATCAAACAACAAAATGTTCTTATCATAAAAGTTGGTAATATGAAGGTAGTAATGTGAAGGTAATAATAAATAAATAGGTAGATAGGTAATGAATAGGCAGGTAATAAAAGTTAGTTAAGTTAAATAAAAGCTAGTAGTATAGTCAGTCCCGAAAGTTATGTATGTACTATGTACACAGGCAGGTAAACAATATGTGATTCAAATGGCGTATAGGAATTGTTCTGCCATGTCATTATGATTAAATACACATATACTAGTGTTTTACTTTATCATTATTATTTGCAATTGCTGACTTACCGATGGGCGTTGGTTAACTCACTTGTCACTTCTGATTTGTTAGGTTAATCCCAAGGAGAGACGATAACTTAGCATTCCACGCGGGTGCTCGTTTTATCGCGTTGCAGAGAAGAGAGCCAAGAGCGGTGCCTGGGGCTTATGACCCAGGTGCAGGTTTAAGTAGCTACTTTATAATGCATTAACATTCACCTTCACCACCCTGGCTCCTCTCTCTGCCTAACCATAATTAATAATTATTTAATACGATTCCGTAAGTGAAGAAACTTAAACGTAAACAAATGGTCACAGCACTCACAGCAGTTCACTGGTTTTCAAAACTGAATGCCCTAACCGTCAAACGTTCGAATCACGAAATCACAGATTAGAGAGAATATATCTCAAGCAGCAGACTAAGTTTCTGACTGCCAGCGCCACCCGCGGCGCCGGTGAGAACTAAAAGTTGCCATTTGCAAGTTCCCTAACAGTAGAATATGGTGTGTATTACAGCAAAATAAATTATACATCTAAGTTGGCAAACAAGCATTGCCCACCTGATATTAAGTGGTAGTGGTCAACTATAGTACATGTGGTTCTTGTGAGATTTTTAGCAAATTTGCAGCCCCCACACGGCAGTGTATGTTGCCTACTTGTGACATAAGATAAGACGTAAAGTGATGGTACTCGGTAATTTCACTGTCATATCTTTACCCTTGAAACCGGAACACAGCAATGCAAGAACTTCTGCTTTGCGGAAAAAATAGGTAAGACGGAGGTAAAGTAGTTGAACCTGGTACAGAGTAAAATTTGAGCAATAAAGTCAAGACGCTTAAAAAGCTTATTAGGCACAGTATTTGGACTTCTTTTCTTTCTTTTTAGTGAGATAACAAGTACTGGAGGATGAGTGTCTATGCTGCTAAAGAGCATTTTCTTCGTCTACGCTGACAATGCACAGCTTAGGACCACAAAGAAACAGCCCTTTGTAATACAAATTACAAACAATCGAGTCAAGGATACAGCTATTTTTGTTGATGATACTACAAGTATTGAATTGCATTATTTTGGAAAGGCTTGTTGTTTCTAATAATAGTGGAGTTGCAATTTGTGATCTGAGATATAGATGGTTACTTGACCCCTGCAAGTAACTTAGACATAATTTTAATTTATGGTTCGATTCTAAATTCTCTAAACATCCTCTAATTCAGTCTCCCAGGAAAATTGAAGAGTTACATTGTAACATTTCAAGCGTAGTTCTAGTAAAAAAGGCGACGGAGGTGTCGACTTTTTTAGAACTATGCCTGTCAGACGCTATCGTAACTACAATTCAGTATGTTTAGATATATATCTGTATTTTCAAATCTAATTCTATTTGCATTTTGATACAATATATCTAAGTATGACAATAGTATATGAGACCACTTATGTTAAAGGAAATATGAAGGTAATTAAATTAATTTGAATTTTAACTAAAAAGCAATTGTATTAAGTTACATACCGGGTTATTTTTGCGGCAGCAAAAAATTTTGTGTGCTTGTTCAGACAAGCAAATTGAACGACTTTCACTATGGGACCAACTTTGAAATCGCAAAAAAAAATTAGCTCTTCCATACAAATTTTCAACATTCACTGAACCTAGATGTATGGAACAGCTGAATTTATTTTTGCGATTTCAAAGTTGGTCACATAGTGAAAGTTGTTGTTTGCCTGTCTGAACAAGCACACAAAATTTTTTTAGTAACTAAAAAATAACCTTGTATTAAGCAAAACCTCCGAGTTTTAATGTGTATTGCAAACGACGATTCGTCTTTTCGTATACAGGGTGTAACTGAACACCCCAATAACATTTAAGGGTATGTATCCATCAGAAGTAGAGATTAGGAAAAATATTAGGGCTAAAAAACCTACAATTTTCTTCATACAAACTAAATAAATTATTTTTTGGTATTAAGTGCCGACAGCCCTACGTAAGCGTACGAGGAATACTACGCTCACGTCATACAAACTAAATAAATTATTTTTTGGTATTAAGTGCCGACAGCCCTACGTAAGCGTACGAGGAATACTACGCTCACGTCTGTCACGTGTCATTTTGTGTTTAAATTTATTTTGTGTTAAGAGCTGATTATGGTTGTCACTTGAAAGTTTTTGCTTTTAGTTTAAAATCAAATAACTCTGAAAATATTGTGGTTCCAGGTCTCAGACAAGCACCGAAGGTTCATTTAGTATCTAAAATCTAAAGCCCCTTGAATGTTATTGGGGTGTTCAGTTACACCCGGTATAAATTCACCGTATCTTATCCATATAAACTTGAAGTTGTTGTTGGCGGCAAATTTTTGAGATTCAGCGTAAAGTGTCATCAGCTCCGGTGACAAGTGCTCAGTTACAAACATTAAAGCACTCTTACCAATGACACCCAGGTGCGTAGAATTAATTAAGTTGAAAGGGTGGCTTTCAACTTGACTGTGGCTTTTAACTGAGTAAAATTATTCCATTACATAAATCTGGTAGCACATCAGACCCCAATAATTTTAGACCTATCTCTGTGCTACCTACTTTTAGCAAAATCTTTGAAAAAATAATGTTGGAACAAATGCAAAGCTTTTTTAACAGAAATAATCTTCTACACTGTAAACAATTTGGTTTTAGAAAGGGTCGCTCAACAACTGATGCTGGTGTTGAGTTAATACAAAATATATATGAGGCCTGGGAGGACTCACATGATGCGCTGGGCGTTTTTTGTGACTTGTCCAAGGCGTTTGATTGCGTTCATCATGACACCCTGATCAGTAAATTACACTACTATGGATTTCGCGACACTGTTCTGGATTTACTCATCTCCTATTTGACTGAGAGGATTCAAAAAGTAGACGTCAATGGGGAGAGGTCCCAGGGCGCCTCGGTTAAAATGGGAGTTCCGCAGGGTTCAATTCTTGGTCCTTTTCTATTTTTAATATATATAAATGACTTGCCTGCTTTTGTACAAGACAGGCATGAGATTGTATTATTTGCAGATGATGCTTCACTTATGTTTAAAATTAAAAGACGATTGCAAATTTATGACGATGTAAATAGTTCTATCTCAAGAATAGTTTACTGGTTTAATGCGAATAACTTGTGCCTCAATGAAGGGAAAACTAAATGTATAAAATTTGTTTTACCCAATGTTAAAGAGGTTCACACCACTGTTAACATAAAGCATAAAAATGTGGACCTTGTGGATACCGTAGTATTTCTTGGTATTACTTTAGATTCAAAGCTTCAGTGGGGCCCACATATTGATAAATTGTCGAAGAGACTTAGTTCTGCAGCCTACGCTGTATGGAAAATACGTCAGCTGACTGATGTTGATACAGCAAGACTTGTATACTTTGCCTATTTTCATAGTGTGATGTCGTATGGCGTTTTGCTGTGGGGAAATGCTGCCGACATTCAGACTGTTTTTGTGCTGCAAAAAAGGGCTATTCGTGCTATTTATAACCTTAAAATAAGAGACTCTTTGAGAGAAAAATTTAAAGAAATTGGTATTATGACCGTCGCGTCGCAATATATTTACGAGAATATAGTATATGTTCATAAAAATATACATTCGTTTTGTAAAAACAGTGATATTCATTCAGTAAATACTAGGCAAAAGAATATGTTAGCGTTACCAAATACTAGGCTTAAAAAAATTAATAATTCTTTCAAAGGCCTTTGTGTACGTTTCTACAATAAAATCCCAAATAATATTAAAGCACTTAACTTGAATAAATTTAAAGTCGCTATCAAGGGCGCACTTATGAAAAAAGCATATTATAAAGTGTCTGATTATATGACAGATAAAACTGCTTGGGATTGACAAAAAATGTGATAATTGACGTTTAAAGGGTGTTAACACTTTGTGATAGTGGGATAAATTTCATTCGAGTAACTGTTCCACTCACACCGACAGGCATTTCTATATTATTTAAAAAAATGTATGTGGAATATAATATTGTAATGTTGGCATTTTAAAAGAGGAGACAAAAAAAATACAAGACCTTCCGAGTTTCTTGCCTGTTCTTCTTGAGAAGGCTCTCCCAATTTCCGAACAGGTGTAGAGTCAATTTTTTTTTTTTTTAATTTTACTTGTATTTGCACACGTCTTAATAATGGTTGGGGTGTGTGTACATACAAGGATTAAATAATTTAGTTAATTAGATTCTTGGTTGAAGATTTTTATGTTTTTATTTTGACGTCAATAAGTGCCTGTAAAGGTCTATATTGAATAAAGATTTTTGAGTTTGAGTTTGAGTTTCGTTGTAACGGTGGACTGCATCTAATACGAGGTCACGCTGTCGAGGCGACGATAGGTTGACGTTAGAGAATGTTGCAGGGGCGATCAGAAGCTGCGTTCATTTTGGCGACTCTCCGACAGACGCGGATGGCGCGGATACTGGATTCTTCGATGCTGACTCTCACAACTTCGCAGTTCTTGTGTAATACTCGTAATTTCATTGGGTTTTCGTTTTTATTTTCAGGCATTGTGTGTATTTCTGGGTTATGACTCCGCAACATGGTTTCTGTTACATTTTTTGTATTTGTTTTCCTTAATCATGGTTTTCTTCTTCAAAGTCTATAATAATCGAATGTTGAGTTAGGATTTGTGTTTTTATGTTTTTGCCCTGCCATAGTAGGTTCCCCACACGAGGCAAAGGATGAGAGACCCACATACACTTGTCGGAATCGCAACTGGTGGGTAGATACGTAATACAACCTCTCGTCAAAAAAAGGCAAAATTGATTAAGAAACGTTGTGTTTTATTTTGCCTTTTCCACTTGATCCAAAAGGCCGGATAGAGTTCTAATAGACTAAAATACAGGAACAACATTACATTTTGCAAAAAGTATATCTCCATGTCGCATAAATTGATTTATTGTTAAATGAACAAAAATATTAAAGTAGTTTACAGTGATGCTGCATGGATACCTATTATTTTAAACAACTAAACTCAATATATCGCGTATAAATATCGTCAAGCTGGTAACCGTGCACCTCGCGATATGACGTAACGCTGACCGTATCATTTGTGAAAAGTTTGTTTTATAAAAATATTTTTTTCAACACGAAAAGATAACCGGTATCGTAATAATAGTAAATTGTTACACCGAGCTGAAAACTGAACGTATGTATTTCTCGAGTGCTAAGCGGGAGCGGTCGCATTCCAGCGAGATGCACAGATAAGTCGTACGGGTTGTAATGTGATTTAATTTAAACCAGTTATAATATCGTCCTCGTTGTGGCAAAACTAAATAACAACAAAATCAAAGTACCAAGATATTCGCGTTTTACTGTTTTTTTTTTCAGTAAAAATGAGAATATATTTTTTGTGAAGGATATTTACTATCGGTATTTTTATATGTTTTAAAGTAACTTCTGTACATTTATTTTCTTCGAAAAAAACTTTACTAATTTGTTTTTGTTCTTAATAAAAAAAATAAGAACTATGTATTTTTGCCACAACTGCATTTGATATTTAGTTAGTTAGTTGTAGTTATTAAACTCTTTATTCTCTGTATAACTCTCTTTATTCTCTTTCTTATTAATCCATAACCAAAATGACCATTGAAAGGATAATTTAGTTGTCCCACACTACTTTACAACCTCAATTTTATGTTATATATTTTTGTATTTAATTATATTTCATCAATAAAGAACACCTTAATTAACTGCAAAATAAGACTTGTACTTGTTTTGTAAATCTTTTATTAAATAATTAAATGATGAAAGATACAATCAAATTTTACGAGTACATAAAATATGGCAAAAAATACACAAAAAATAGACTCTTCTAGAAATTTGAAATTACAAAAAATAGCAACAGCAACCAGTTGGTACCTAATTAAAATCAGTTTTAAATCATAATCAAAATCAACATAATTCTTCAAACAACATAATCCTACATCATCATAAAAAATCAAAGTTGTGTTGCATTATTCTAAATCGTCATCCGCCTCGCTGGCAATTGGTTTAGTCGTTGATCAGTCATTCAGAAACAACACTTAAGCGATCTAACTGGCAAATTGTTTCCAAAATATCAATGCCAGAAAAGTGCTTAATGATCTCACCAGTGAACTATTTTCAAAATAATTTGTGGAAATTATGTCGTCATAATCATTCATGTCAAATTTTACCAACTAACAAGGGACTGGAATGATTATCAAGGGGGATTGGTGCTGACTGTGGAGGATTTATATTATCATTTAAATTATTTGGAACCACTGAAGCGGGAGCTGATTCATAAGTCATAATACTAGATTCCACCGTTTGAGGTTCTTTAAAATTCGATTCAAAAATAATATTATGTAACTCATTATTCGTTCCGATTATACACCGTGTTTCTGAGGTGTGATTATACACCGCGGTGATTATACGGCGTGTTTTTCGTGTTACACTAACTCTGCATAATGTTTCTGTAGCTTCGTAAACATATCATACAAACGAAGTAGTAGTTTAAATACTATAATATTTAAGTTGTTGGTAATTTCAGTTTAACCAATTTAATAATGTTGTGCAGTGAGGAAGAGTCTTTGTCTGTGAGATGTTGCCACTTAGTGCAACCAAAGCAGTCAACTCTGCATTTTATATCGCAAAGTAAAGTATTCTTGTGTACAAAATAACCTTAGTTAAAGGCATTTTGTGCTGTGATGAAATGAGTTTGTAATCTATCACTTTTTTTACTTATTGCCACTAAAATGACAATTCTAGACAGTACCTACCTAAGTGCCTCTCGTATGATGGTCACCATTTTCATCCCTCAAGCTCTTTTGCATTTCAGGTCACATAAATAAATCAATAATTTAAATCAAAGAAATCATCGTCAGGATTTTGTAGATATTTTTCTTGACTGTACCGATTGTTGTTATGGTTACCGAAGTTATTTATTATTATTCAAACGTCATACATATTAATTTCATTAACTCGTTAATGCTCGTCAAGTAGATAAATATTTTGCAGATTTTTCTTACATTTTGGAGAAAATAATACTACTTCGTTTTGTGCTTGTGTTAATGCCGTACGATTATCCTTCTTGTTGAGAATAGACACAATGAGTGGAAACTCCATTGTCATTTGTCACAATTCTATAGTTAATTGACATGACTTATTGAATATCTGTGTGGTTGCTATGATATTTAGGGCAACAATAATAAAGCTAAAATAAAACAAGTAGTGATTTTGGAAATCTGTCTTTTATATTAAAACGACCCACTAAAAATTACATTACCTTTTACATGGTAGCAGAGCGATAATAGTAGGTACCTACTGCATTAAAGTGGAAAAATCATTTGTGAAGTGAAAACAAACCGCCATGGATGACAAGTCGTTTGAAAGTGCATCTAGGGTGAAGATCGAGTGCCTGGATGGCAAAGACTTCAAGCACTGGAAATACAGAATCCGCAACGTGTGCAAGGGCTATCCTGATGCGTTAAAAATCATTGACGGGAAGCTGAAATCTCCCAAAGAACTTGAAGCTACAGCTACAACAGAAGAACGAGCTGAATATGAAAAGAAACTTAAGGAGTTTCAAGCTAAAAACAGCCTTGTACTGACACTTCTCACGAACAACATGACAAATGAAGTACTCGATCAAGTTATGCGTTTCGAAACAGCTCAAGAGCTGTGGGATAAACTATAACGTCTCTATTGTGGGTGCGCTGAAGAGAAGAGTTACGATTTGTGTCTTGAATTTTTTAATTACAAAAAAGATCCAGAACATGACATGACATATCGCTGCATTGAAGAATATATGGCATGAGCTAAGCAATGAAATTCAAGCGAAGCTACCTGAAATATTACTGCTATGTAAGATACTTGGGACCTTACCTAAGAATTTCTTTGTTTTTAAGTCAAGTTTGCTCCTTGTAAACAAAAAAGGTAGAACGATAGAGAATCTTAACTGCACAGCTCAGAACCTTTGAAAAAGCCTTAAAAAGCAATGATGGAGAAAGCGATGACAAAAAGGAAGTACTTGTAGTTAAGACAGAGAAAACAAAAGAGAAAGGAGCAATCTTCAAATGTAAACTAGTACTGTGGATTAGCTGGGCACAGAGTTCGAAAATGTCGTAAATGGATAGAAGATTAACGCCCAGCAAAGCCGTCGTGCAGCAAAACAAATGTAAATCTGACTGTGTTGGCTGTAGGAGATAGTCTACCTGTCGACAACATAGACTGGTATGTTGACAATGGAGCGACAAGTCATGTTACCCATCAAGGAGACATCTTCGAAAGCTTTGAGCACTTTGACGATTCACGCAAAGTTACTGTCACCGCAGCTAATGGACAAACCACCAAGGCCATTGGAAAAAGCAATATACGCGCTGAATCCAATTGCAACGGTAAAGTTGAACAACTCTTATTGAAAGACGTATGGTATGTACCACAAATCAAAAGAAATTTGTTTTCTGTTCTTGCATCGCATGACATATTGTCAAATAGTATATTTGAATCTACGCCAAAGCAATGTATACTCAAAGTAGATGGAGTAGATGGAGCAATTGGGACCAGAGAAATTGATGGAGGCCTATACAAATTGGCTATTAACTGTATCAGATCAAAGAAGCTGGACATAAACCAATTAATGACAAATCCACTACAGTTGCATAACGAAAGGTTGGTTCACCAAAATAAAAGACACGTGAAGCAAATCATTGAAACTGAGCTCGGAGTAAAAATAAAGGACAATGAACCAGATATATGTGAAGGCTGCATTTATGGTAAAACGTATAGACTTTTTTTTTTTTTTTTTTTTATGGATGGCCCGGCAAATGACCTCCTCCCGCCTGATGTTAAGCGGTGAAAGAGGCCCAAATGAGTTGACAGATAGAGTAGGGACGACATCCACTCTCCTACCTGCCCGCCCCTTGCCGGCCCAAAAGATGCTTTTTCACGCCTCTTTTGAAGGAACCCATGTTGTAGGATGGAGGAAACACGTGCGCAGGTAGAGAATTCCAAGTGTGGGATGAACGACAGAAGAAGGAATCTTGGAATTTCTTGGTACGGTGTGAAAAGGAGGACACAGTGTACGGATGACTCCGAAGGCCCTTACGCGTGTTTCTGTTAAGACTGCAGTTTGGAACAAGAACGAGATCCAATAAACCTGGTGAACTTGTGCATACTGATATATGCGGACCATTTACGATGTCGTACGGAAAGAATCGGTATTACCTTCTGTTCAAAGACGACTATACCCGACATAGAGATGTATTCTTTCTAAAACAGAAGTCTGAGGCATCATTAAAGCTAAAGCAATTCTTAGCTGCAGTTAAAGTAGCAGGACATACTGTAAAAGAAATACTAAGTGACAATGGCGGAGAATTTGTCAGCACAGAATTTAAAAAGATTCTTCAAGAATGTGGTATAACACAAAGACTCACAATGCCACATACCCACGAGCAAGCAGGATGTGTAGAACGGGAAAATCGTACAATAGTAGAAGCGGCACGTGCTGTCATGCATGCACGAAAAAAGATTCCAGAGAAGCTATGGGCAGAATTGATGGAAGCGGTTGTGTATGTACTAGATCATACTGGACCATCAAGCGTACCCAATAAGTCTCCATACGAATTATGGTTTGGAAAGAAACCTTCAATCAAGCATCTAAGGATTCTTGGATGCAATTACTACGCCCATGTACCTAAAGCTAATAGAATGAAGCTTGAAAAGAAAGCGGATCTGGGTATACTGGTTGGCTACGAAGGAAATGAAGGCTACAGCATCTGGAATACAGAGAAGTCTAAGCTGATCCGCTCTAGAGATGTAACATTTGATGAGCGACCAATCCTGGAAAAATCAATAGACGAAGACAAAGCTGTTCCAAAAATGCCACAGAGTTCTAAAGAATGGAGTTTTCCATGGATATACAATGCCAGAGATGTAAGTATTGAGAGCAATGATAATGATCATAGACATGACGACTATACGGAAAGCTATCAAGACCAGAGTGACAGACCTTTGAATGACAATGAACCTTTATCATCACATGGTCTCAATGATAATTATAAAGCCAGCGATAAGGAGGGTGATAATCCAATTTAAACTGATCATGATTGTGAAACAGCTCATTCACATAATGAAGAGAAAGAGCCTTTTGCAGAGCCTGCTGACTATTTAAATCTATCCAATAGTGAGATCGAAAGAGAAGGTCTAATGACATTAAGAGACAGAACTATCTTGAAAACACTAGCACGGTACAAAGATTATGTGATAGCTGTAGAAGCTAACAGTATGCCTGAACCAAAGTCCTACAAGGCTATGATATGATAGATGGTAAAATAAACTCGCTAAAAGACAACAAAACGTGGGAGCTAGTTGAGTTACCAAAAGGAAGAAAAGCAATTCCTTGTAAGTGGATATTTAAAATAAAACCGAACCCGGACGGTACAATAGACATGTATAAAGCTCGACTCGTCATAAAGGGATACTCACAAAAGAAAGACGTTGATTTTCACGAGACTTTTAGTCCAGTTGCGAGAAGTAGCACTATCAGAGCAGTGCTGAGTGTTGCAGCAAAGAAGTTAAATATCCCGGATATTTAACTCAAAAAATATTTTACAAAAAAACCGACTTCAAAAATCCTGAAAAGTTTAAAATAATATAAAAATAGGTACAGACAACACCACACTTCTATATTGAAGTCGGTAACAAACGATGATCTACTATAAAGTCTTAAAATTTTGAAAATCGGTCCACAATTGGCGGAGTAATCGCGTAACATACACATTAAACACATTAGACACACCTTAAAATTTAAGGGTTTTTCTCGATTTTCATGGGATCCCATCATGAGATTCTAACTTTGGTGACCATGGGACCACCCTTGGAGTATACTCTATAGAATACACAAAGAATTTTGAAAATCCGTTTACAATTGTCGGCGTAATCGCGTAACATACACACAAAAAAAAACATACGCATCGAATTGAGAACCTCTTCCTTTTTTGAAGTCGGTTAAAAATCAAATTCAATGTCTCGAAAACAACCCAAATGCTCATTGAGAAGCATCACACTAAACTGAATTTTCTGTCAATAACTAAACTCAATAACTTTCATGGTTATTTTAACATGGGTAGGTTTCGGTTTAATAGGGTATTGACCACCACCATCTTGTATATAAAATGAAAGTTCTAAGGACCTAATTAACTGAGAGAAAAAAACTTGAATCGAGACTGGCGCCGCCGAGGACTGATCCGCTAACGGTCCGCCCCGCCATATAGGTGTTATACGAAGAGATACTATTTATAAATGTCTCTCAGACTCCGGTTGTACAACTTGCAAAGGAGTAGCTGATATTATTATTTATAAAAGTTGAAGTTTCCTTTTAATGCATAAGTATGAAATGTCTATATGAAACGCATGAAAATGTAAAATTGTATCTTTGAATAAACTCTAGCACAGATTATTTTTAATTTTAATGAGTTATTGGTCTGCATTTGCGTAGCGCACTTGCACATACACAGCCTTCGTGTAGACTGAGAAAAAATTGAAAACTTAAATTCCTTTATATATGAATCTCTGCCTTTGTCAATACTTTATATAAAGTGTTTGGACTTTGTAAATTGATATTATAGATCCAGCTTTATATATTATAGATATATAAAAGGAGATGTTCTCATCTATAGACGCACGCACAGCCGTAACCGCGGTAAAAACGTGAAATTTGGACAGTTGTTTTAGTTCAAAATGCGGACGCACACTAAGAAGGGATTTTAAAAAAATGTTAACTCTAAAGGGATGAAATGGGGGTTGTAAGTTTGTATTGTTTTTTTTTAAATGAGCAACGATTTTGATAAAACTTGATATTCATGCTCTTTAAAACATTTCATTGAAAACGTGTTTCATGGTTTATTGGAATGCAAAATGGGGGTTGAAAGTTTCTATGGAAAATATTTAAATTCTATGACATTTATTATTCGAGCTCCTAAATATAAATAAGAGTCTTCTATGTAATAGGCTACAAAATTATTTTACGGGAAAATAAAAAAATCCCACGGGAAAACAATAATAACGCGGGCGAAGCCGCGAGCGGAAAGCTAGTCAATACATAATTAAACCTAATGGTGTCTTCTTAACTTTTTTTTAAATCTTTATTTATTTAAGGACTTTTGTAATAAAATTACATGTCAGTCCTATCGTAATTCTAAGAAGATAAAAATTATTTTATACCCTTATATTATTCAGATTCTTTTAAGCTTTGCGCTATGAATTTGAAGGTCAACAAAGCTTCCTTTGAGTGAGGGTCTGCAAGTATGCTCTGAAAAACGCCAATGTTAAGCTCGTTGACCTTCAATTCATTAAATAATTTGGCCCTTTGTTCTTGATTCTTGACACATTCCGCCAACAAATGATTCTTAACTTGCCTTTTCTAAAAAAATATTACTTTGCTTTTTAGGCTAATTTAGACTTCTCACCTATCGATCTAACATTTGTATACAAAGCTTTAATCTAGCAAAATTACACCTACATTTTACTTATAACACAGAACAACATTGAGGACATAAACATGTTTTCAATAATTAAGCTACAGTTAAAATCTTTCTATTGACTGTCACAGTGAACGTAAATAGTAATCGGAGTAATCCATCCTACCGTTATAGTAGGTCAGTCAAATAATATGTTGGTATTTTTCCAGTGATTTCGACCATCAATGGACGTTCTCTTATGAATATAACACGTGAGTGTCAACAGGAGTTGAAAATACAAAATAACTGACATACATAGTTGTATGCAATGATATCATAACCATAATAGAATCATGCAGATATATATGTATACTTAACATACTAAAAGTATGTAGGTAAGCATATTTTAAACATTCATATAAAGAACATGCATTCACGATAACTTCATAATTATATACTTATTTTTCACCTCTTGGTTTTTACCATCTTACATCGAGAATTTTCGCAATACGTTTCATACACACAATAATTTGGCTAGTAAATCCCAAATTCCGGTATGAAGGTTGATAACAAACATTAGCACGGGCTTACGTGTCGCCGGTTGCAAGCTGTTTGACATTTTATTAGCTAAATTAGCCCCAAGGACCGTATGGGCCTGTCAATAGGTGTATTAGGCGGCATTGTCGGCTGCACACCACAATAAAGGATCCGGAACACCTTGTACCAACTGTTACGGACGACATCCGCCAACCAAGCGACTACGGGGTATTCCACTCCTACAATCCATACTAATACTATAAATGCGAAAGTGTAACAATCTCTTACCTCTTCACGCTTAAACTACTGAACCGATTTAGATGAATTTTTGGTAAAAACATAGTGTCAGTTCCATGAAAGGACATAGGATAGATTTTATAGCAAAAATCGTACTTTAAGGGATTGAAAAGGGGGTGGAAGTTTGTATGGGGAATCAATAACCGCTAAACCGATTTAGATGAAATTTGGTATGGGGATCGTTTGAGTTGTGGGGAAGGATAGATGCAGATTGAATAATAAATAAATAAAGTTCGACGTATTTACTCCTATAGTCGTAAGCATTACACATACAACACATTGAGTATCTATAATATAAGATACTAGCTTTCCGCTCGCGGCTTCGCCCTCATTATTATTGTTTTCCCGTGGGAATTTTATATTTTTCCGTAAAATAATTTTGTTACCTATTATACGAGTATAGAGGACTGTTATTTATAAATTTCATAGAAATTGGAGCAGATTTTAAATATTTTCCATAGAAACTTTCAACCCCCATTTTGCACCATAAGAGGGTGAATTCCAATAAACCATGAAACACGTGTCCATGAAATGTTTTTAAGAGCATGAATCTCAAGTTATATCAAAATCGTTGAATATTCCAAAAAAAAACATACAAACTTGCAACCCCTATTTCATCCCTTCAGGGTTAATTTTTTTTAAAATCCCTTCTTAGTGTACGTCCGCATTTGAATGAATACAACTCTCCAAATTTCACATTTCTACCATTAGCGGTTACGGCTGTGCGTGCGTCTATAGATGGGAACATCTCCTTTTATCGATTTCGGCCGGGGGGAAGCAACATCACCTGCTCGCGTGCACCAACCGACCACTGCGATTGCCATAACTGCTTGAAATCCGAGAAATAATATCTTATTACTTTTAGGTACCCTAAAAGTAATTTAAGACATTATTTTTCGTATACTCTCACTAGGGATATTTGTAAGGATCTTTCTTTCAAATAACGTTTTATCTTAAAAAACCTAAACACAAAGTCTACAAAGATAAAATAATGATAAAAGTATAGTAGATTATTTTATAACAGCTGAACAGCACCCATTACAGTCGAGATATTTTGGCGCTATAACGATGTGAGAGCGCCAATAGTTCGAGACTGAAATGGATGTGTTCACCTAAATTAAACACTCTATTTTTCATTTCAAATATGAGGGTGGATAGTAAAAAAGAGTCCAATTTCATATAGACCATTGCATTTTCTTTAAAAACCCGAAATAGATTGAAAAATGAATAAAATCAATAAAGAAAAACCTTACCGTGTTGACGCCTTGGTCAACTAGGCCAACCCGCCCTGACGATATTCTTAACCATATTGATCTCCATTATTCTTTGTTAAACCAAAGTAATCTTTATTCTCTGCAAATAACTTCGTATCAATATTCAATTTAGAAATCTTTACATACAGACTTCTTGAAAACTGGTTAAGAATAAAGCAAACTTATAAATTTTATAAATAGAACTACTTTCTACTTTCCGAGTATGACTAATGAAAAGTAATTTAACCGCCTACGTAAAACCTGGCGGTTAAAACCACCCGGTATTGACCTGGAGATTCAGCATTCGATTCCCCACTGGGGCCGTAAGTTTTTTTTTCTTGGTTTGGTTGGTAGTTGAGCTTCTGAACCCGCTTGGCTTGATACCCCGTCTTTACCGGAGTTTGTTGCCATAGTAACAATATTATTGTTATATTCCGACAATTAGAGGTGAGATAGCCAGTTCCTTAGTTGTTGAGGAGTCCAGGTGATATTCGCTTCCAACTTCAGCCTTATCATCACTCGCCATCTGCAGGCGTATTTACTAACTATACGGTTGGTAACTAGAACTGCCATTTTTGAAAAACACTTTCGGTGTTACTACAAACAAAATTTATACACTGTCTAAAGTTAGACATTGTTTAAACATGATGCTGTTTCAGTTTTTCGTAAAGAATAGATAGTGATAGTATGGTAACTTAAGACAGTATTTAAAAACTTTTTGTAGTAACACCGTTTATGCCCTTTACTTAGTGGCTAAGCCATATAAATTACGGCGGCTTCCATAATAGCAGTATTGGATATTAAGTTTCTTTCAGAAATGACTGTTCTAGTTAGCAAACGAAGTTAGAAAATAGTCCCGCAGGTGACATATTATAAAGGCCGAGAGCTTTCCGTTTGGTGTAAAGAAAGTATCTATTAGTATTTCAAAGAAATTTATAATCAATTACTAATACATGATTGAATTAAAAGTCACGTTTATAGTGTACACCAATAAAAATTTTAAGTAAATGTGAGAGATATCATATAGATAAAGGTTGTTTTCGTTAGTAAAACTTGATTTCATTAATTTATTTAACGTACTTCTTCTACAGTTACCAACTTTTATTTGCACCTATTATATTAATCCTTTCCATCAACGATTAACCTGTGTATTCTGTATACAAGATCTGAAATCAGAAAAAATAGAAAAATGAATGTAATGCAAAAGCTCTATGTTTCTTTACTTTTTCGTTAATTTAACATACTTTTGTACATAAAAAGATTTGGTACAAAAGTACGAGTACTATTCATAAACGTTCTACTCGTTGTAGCAAGATCTAGTAAATCGATGGTGTTATTATCATCGCGATTTGGATCAAGGATTTCTGGTTAAATATTCCATTCAGATATTATAAATTAAGATCGAAGCATTTTTAATAGTATTTTCAATAATAGGTGTGCGTTTAACTTTTTCTAGTATGCGCAGACAAAACAATCAGAAAAATAGGCTCTAATATGTTTAAGCTACTGACTACTATTGATAGGTACATCATTTAATATTAACATTTGATGTGAATATTAAATTATTTAATTACCATTTTAATTTGCAACAAACTCGGTATAAGCATAAGCATTTGGAAATCAATATTTCGGAATATCTGGGTATAACAAAAATATTAACACGCTCACAACACACAAGTGCACACAAAAATACAACCTTTAATGTCCTTATGTTAAGGGGCGTCACCAGTTACATGCAATTCGCTTATAAAAACAAGCAACAAAACAAGATATGCAAATTTTGTATAAATATACGCTGGGAGGTTACCAAAATTGTTAATTTCGCGGGATAATAATATTATGCAGGCTGTAGCATTCCTACCAAAGACCGTAGGCAGAAGGAAAGAGTTATTATGGACATAGGGACTTGTATATCCCCCGATTCCTAGCATCTTGCTCCTTGCCATATATTGACAAGATTTGTTTATTATTTTTTTATATTTGTGACTCAACATTTTCATAAAAAGCTTTAGAAAGGTGAAAATCAATAAAATAATACAAGAAAACTTTGAGTTACATTTGAAGTTTGTGAAAGATTAAAAAAGATGTAGGTACTTAATACCTACCTATAATTTCGTGCTTTTAGCTCCGTCAGTTGATACCTCAGTCAGTCACTCACAAAAGCCTTTTGTAAATACAGATATCGTAAAGGTATTTTTCAACGTGTTTTTAATATCACACATAGATATTATAAGCCTAATAAATATTCAAAATAAATCGGTTAACCCAAAATAATTTTCATGATGCGAACACAGACGCTAAAGCTTCCAGGAAGTTCGCGTCGCCATTAATTATAAAGGCTGCGAGGGGGTACATACGAGGGCGGAGAAGAAAACAAAGTAGTTAAGGGACCAGCACCGTAACAGAGATCAGTTACGCTCATGCTGCAAATACTTGCGCACACTCAGTAGGCAGGGCGATTGCGAGGTGTAAGCACCTGAGAGCTGCGCGCGCGCATACCGGCCACCGTCGGCGGCATTGTTGCGTTCTTATTTCAGAAAAATGTTACTTGCTAGGAATTGACGTAGTGAAACATTGAACTATAAACGTTCACAAGTTTTTTTTCTTTCTTTCCCCATTTTTAATTTTAAGCAGACGCGATGGTTAGTGGAAACAAAGACCCGAGCGACCCGCAAAAGGTCCCGCCGAAGGATCGTGTGAAGAAGAGCAACAACTATTTGAGGGCGAACGTCTTCTCGAAAGCATGGTTCGTCTGGATGATGCCTACGTTTTGGAGGGGCTACAAGCGAGACCTCTACGATTCAGATCTGACCAAGCCAAAAGACAACCATCTCTCGGATAAGCTCGGCGACAGACTGGAAAAGTAAGTAATCGATATAAATCCAAAGCGTTGATGTTCGATGAAATACATATTTCTAATTATAAGATTTAAATTATAGTTAAGTACTTATATGATTATTTCCAAATTGCTTATGCAAATCAACAACGCTTTCACGCAATTTTTGAAAAAAAAAACAAGCTACAAAAGAATAACTACGTGCTATTATAAAGCAAGACAACTAAAGTAAGACACATTATAGTGACTAAATCAAGGCAAACCGATAAGAATAACAACAAAATTTTTCAACTTTGAAAATATATCATTACATATTCTATATCTTACTAATTTACAACCAGTAATGTAATGCCAAAAACAATACGTAGGTACTTAGTGATAAGTATTTTGCTAAAGCTTCATTGCCTACAAATTTTGCCTTAGCGATTCGATGTGATTATGGTGATTCAATAACAGCTTTTATACAAAATATGTCTTTTGATTTATTTACAATAAAATCCTCAAAACAATGTCAACATAAATAATAGTAATTTCGTAATTCATTATTACCTTATAAACAACCATATCCTTGTTGATAACCAATTTACAAATGCTGACCTTTTTCAACCGCAATATGATAAACAGAAATGTGCATAAAAGGAAGTATGAAGGCATGTAACCTACCTTCATATTTAATTTTCACATTTAATAGAACTCGGCTAAAATTTACCGAGGCGATAAATCTTTTTTGGCTGCAACCGGTATGAAATACTAATTTTGATTACATTTTAGGTTTTAATTTACATGCTTCGAATGAACTGCGATATATTATTCTCGCAAGATGAGGCGTACAAATATATTCCTTCCGCGTAAAAAGAAAAAAATCCTTTAACAGTTACTTTACATTCAGCGCACATGAATAGCCTCAGCCATCTTGTTTTAACTAAAAACAGCAATAATCCTGTGCATATTGCTCAGACAAGCTTCTTTTCATAGACATTACTTTTATAAACCAGTCGGGACACATTTTTATAGTCACGTTTTTCATTTTTTTAAGTAGGTAATACTTTTGCGACTAAGTCGTTCAAGCCCCAGTATAGTTACTAGCTCGGTAACTAACCTTGCATTTATATGTTTTCAACATAAAACTTCGGTTAGTAGTAGGTAGTACATACAAATTTACACAAAAATATTTATTACACTTTTTTATAGTTACAAATGCAAAAAGATTGTCACGTTCAATTTTCTCCTCATCTTTAGTATATGTAAGAATAGATGCGTCTTTTATTTAATAAATTAATAAAATTATACTTTGTGAAACATTCCTACTCACAAATTTTTTAATTAAAATTTAAAATGTATTAAAATTTTATGTCATAATTGTAATAATTGTATGCAAAGAATATAAGATTCTTAAGTTAATCAAGATCGACATTCCAGATATTTTGATTTCAAGAATTCGATCTGCGTTGCAGTAATTATTATAAGCAATGTTCCACTAGAACAATATGCAAAACCGTTCCTGGTACTTGCTAATGATCAGCGTTAGCTGTGATGTATTCCGCAAACAAAGTTTATGATTAGCACGACACGATGTCACGATTGGCATCCTCACAAGTACTTCTAAGTTGTGAACTCGCATTAGCTCTGTGCCACTTAGCATTGGAGAGATTAAACAGAGCCTCATTTATTATACGTCAAAACTGGTAACCAGATTCTAATAGTAGGTTTGACAGCTATTGACGATTGTGCCCCCAATTCTACAAGCAAGGTAATACGTCCTCAAAGTCAGCCTAGATAATGTTCACGTGTAGAAAGTAAAATATAAAAATGTATCTGTAGTTAAAAGTATAAAGATGATATGGTAAATTGCTAGTAGTAAATTATATGTACATTGTGTTTCTTATAATGGTTTAAAATAATAATTATTGAAAGGTGAACCAATGTCAATTTATTCTGTTCCACCATACAGTAAATGATTCTTACATGAGTTATGTATAATGACTTTGCAGCTGTATAAGCAACAGAAGTGCGTGCTTCGTTATGGACATACTATTAAAACTGAAATAAAGACGTTTGAAAAAAGTAATTCATAGGATGGGACACAGGCATACTGAATAATAGGCATACTGAGGAATAGTTATTTTATTTATTCTAATTTAATTACAGGGTTTTTCTCCTTTTGAATATGTCAACCCCATTGTACTCTTAATACCTAATAAGTATCTAAGTGCTTACTGATTATTATCATTTCCTGCTAACATATGTATTTCACATTTGAATTCAAAAATTATATATGAGTATACACTGCATAGCGATCACAATTAATGAGCCTCTGAAACTCATATAGATAATGACTTCTTTTTTAAAATGTAAAAAAATAAGTACAGTACCTACTAATAAGCCGTTTGTTCTACACCGACAAAATCATTTTACTGAGAAGATAATGCTTGTACCTCTAAAACCTTTTTTATTGATAACTAAATATGCATATAACATTCCTACAGATCAAATTATTAATAAATGTTTACACACGATATCAATTTGAAGGTGAAACAAGGTTATTGCTCCTTAATGAGAATACCTACATATTAAATGTGTAGAGCGTAAATGTTAATTTGAAAAGTAAATACAATATACATATTGATTTGTAATAAATTTCACTGTTTGATATTTATTTACTTAAACAAAAGAGGCTCTAGGTAATTCTAGGGCTTCTAGAGCCTTTCAAGATTAGCCTATTTACGGAGATTTTTCCGATTCTTTCATAATCTTTGATGAGCCACCTGCCAGCTTCACGTTAAGTGGAGTCGCATAGTGTGTTCTCTACATCTGTATTTATAAAAGGCTTTGGTGACTGACTGACTGACTGACTAACTGAGGTATCAATGTAGAAACAAGGAGCTCAAGCTACAGGAGCTAGAAGCTTGAAATTCGGTACAAGGAGGTCTGTTTATGTAGGCGCCCACTAAGAAAGGATTTTGCCAATTCCTAGAGGACGCCGAGAAATCCCTATCCAAAAAAATAATGAAATACCGACGAAGTCAGTAAAATAAAACAAAATGACGGGCGTAAAATTCTCTACATAATTTTGAACACACTTGCTCGTAAATTGCATCTAATTTCACCGGCTTTAGATACATATAAGCAGCTCATAAACCACGCGAGTGTTATAACGCAAAAAGTGCTGTTATAGATCTTTTACCTTGATGTTTTTTATAAAAAATATCAACGAACTACGTTGATTTTCCAACGATTATTTTCATACCATTATTTAGTTCTGTCTACAATTTAACAATGATTTGTGTTATTTTATCCAAAAAATCAGTTTAAAATGTATTTTTCTTCACAAATGTGTTGAAAAACATCGTACTTAATTTACGTGCGTAATTTGGCTATTCACTCTCAGCTATATTACGCCCTCGCCTTCGGCTCAGACTAAATTTCCGCCTCATGCATGAGTTATCACCACCATAACGAACTTATATCGTAATGTACGCCAAAATGGCAACAAAAACTTCTATCAAAAATAGTTTCGAACTATTTTTTCTTTACAAATTTAGTTCCGTAGGCAAAGGAAAGTCAATAGCTAAGACATACAGCCATGTTTTTTTGTTAAATATATTTCATCTGAGTAAAGTCTCTTTGATGTGTCAAATAGGTAAAAACTCCTTGAACCGAGGAAGTTATGCCTTGAACAGCCTTATTTTTTTAACTACTTTATATAACTATTATTGAAAGAAGTTCTTGGCATTTTGGCATTCCAAATTTAAGTGTCATTATTACCCAAGGTGTTTCTTTTTTTACATTTAGATGAATAAGGGAGAATGGCGGAGACTCCCATTCCGGCTCGTTCCTGGTTCAAAGGATGGCCATCGCTATTCAGCGTGGTAATGCTGCTAGCATCATGGGCACCTTTTCGCCGGGTTCGATTCGGGGCGGGTTTTTCGATTAGTAGTTATTTGACATTTTATTTATAATAATAATAGTAATCTTATATAAAATGTATTTCAAATACATCCATGATCATAATTTAGATGATTTTGAATTTAAAGTTCCTTTGACATAGTCTTTGTTGTACATCCTATAACCTTTCTCTGAGTTTAAATTTTCGTGGTAATTAAGGAATTACCTATTATTACAATACAAAAAATTATATTGTCATTAGGTATTTTTGAAGTGAGAACTTCTTTAGCGGCGTTGTACACTTTTTTTGTAATGGGTAAAAAATGATAAACTCGCGTCAGGACACGTGACCGTCAGGACACGTGACCCTGATCGAAAATTAGTAAGACCAATTAAAATTGAAATGGCCGCAGGAACTGTCGAGGTGCGGTGAGGGGTTCACGTAAGCCGGCCGAGAACAATAGCGGCTGGCAAAAGTACTGGAAGTCACACGTCACTTGAGACAGTTTTAATCAATTTATTTACTTTGTTAGGAAAAATCTAAATTGTGCTTTTATTTGATTTTGTTGTAAATATTAATTAGGTAAGTTAGTATAAATTAAATATTATTTATTTGTTATAAAATTACGTTTTTAAGTACTAATACAATTGTAATTGTACTTAATTTAATTGTAAATATTTTGATTCATTATTACTAGTTATATAATTATGTACGCACAACGTTACAACAGGAAGTTGATTTTTCTGAGAGATAAACTTTTTAATGTAATATAAATTGTCATGTTTGTGTACGATAGCGCAATAAATAAATATTGTATTCTACCACATAAAGGATAGTACTTTTATTCTGATAATTAAAGCAATTCGTGCAAAATTATTCCATAACCATTCCAAAATATCCAAAACGCACAACGTTAATACTTAAGTTTTCACTTCTGCCGGCACTCCCGGAGTGCAACCCGTCATTAATATTTACAACAAAATCAAATAAAAGCACAATTTAGATTTTTCCTAACAAAGTAAATAAATTGATTAAAACTGTCTCAAGTGACGTGTGACTTCCAGTACTTTTGCCAGCCGCTATTGTTCTCGGCCGGCTTACGTGAACCCCTCACCGCACCTCGACAGTTCCTGCGGCCATTTCAATTTTAATTGGTCTTACGAATTTGATCAGGGTCACCTGTCCTGACGGTCACGTGTCCTGACGCGAGTTTATCATTTTTTACCCATTACAAAAAAAGTGTACAACGCCGGTAAAGAAGTTCTCACTTCAAAAGTTTTTCGTCAGTTTCTTATTTTTAACTCCGTTATAAACGGCTTAAAATACTCGTAACTCCGTTATAAACGAGCCTTGCCACTTACAATAGCCAGAATGTCCATGTTGCGAATTTGAATCTCTTTCGTTACATGATTTTGATAACTACAGCCTGTTGTGATTTTAAAATTCTCAATATGACCTAAAGTTATTTCGGAAATCCAACTCCCATTACCTACCTACGAGGGCGGGTCAAAAAGTTCGCGGAATGAGGGGCATGGAGGGGGGAAAGGTGACTTTTTACTACCTGCACTAGTTGTGACACTCATTAAGAGTATAAATACTAAGTTTTTAAAAAAATAGGTCATAATTACCTGAGCTACACATCAATCAACAAGTCAACCCGGAAGAAAATTTGCAACATGGAGAAAATTGAATTTCGCGCAGTCATCAAGTTCCTTACCAAGCAAGGAAAACCTCCCCAGACTATTTTGGAAGAGATGTCTTCTATTTACGGGGACTCTTGCCCTGGTAAAACCATGGTTTACAAGTGGCACAACCTGTTTAAGCAAGGCAGGGATTCGATTGAAGATGATCCGAGGCCAGGGCGGCCTGTCGAGGCAACCACGGCAGAAAACGTCGAAAAACTTGAAAAAATCATATCGGAAGATGCCCGTTTAAAGAAGAAACAGCTTGCAGAAATGATTGGAGTATCAGCTACAACCATTTTGAACATCCTACACGACCATCTTGGCATGTCAAAGGTGTGTGCAAGATGGGTGCCGAGAATGCTCACGCCACACCAGAAGCAGCGGCGAGTTAAGTGTTGTCGCGAGTTTTTAGCGCTCTGTGGTGAACAAAAGGATGAAGTTTTGAACCGAATTGTGACTGGAGATGAAAATTGGGTTCATCAAGGTACATCAGAGCCTGAGTCCAAACAAGACTCCATGCAGTGGCACAAAAAGGGCACACCACCTCCGAAGAAATTCAAAGTGTCTCCGTCGGCTGGAAAACTCATGGCTACTGTTTTCTGGAATTCAGAGGGAATCCTCCTTATTGATTATAAAGAAAAGGGTGTCTCTATCACTGGAGAGTACTACGCTGCACTATTAGAACGTCTGCGAGATGCTGTGAGAGAAAAAAGACGGGGAAAATTGACTAAAGGTGTGCTCCTTTTGCACGACAATGCACCCGTGCACAAGGCGCAAGTTGCGATGGCTGCTGTTCAAAGAGTGGGCTTCGAAATCTTGGAACATCCTCCCTATAGCCCAGATTTAGCCCCAAGTGATTATTATTTGTTCCCAAAAATGAAAAAAGAGCTTCGAGGGAAGAAATTTTCCAGCGATGAAGATGCGCAATTTCGGCCTATTTTGTCGACAAAGAGAAATCATTTTTTTTTCGAAGGTATTAATAAATTAATAGATAGGTCTAATAAATGTATTAGAGTTAAGGGGGAATAAATTGAGAAGGAAAAATAATTTTGTGTTTTATTTCTTACTTTTTACCCTCCATTCCGCGAACTTTTTGACCCACCCTCGTACAATGATTATGGCGTACCCAACTGTGTATCTTTTAGTTTGTACTTAGTATTGTTAAGATCTTGATTTATAGCAGCCTATCCAGGTCTGGTGAGGGGCTATTTCCTAAACGAGTAATTTTCAATGTTTAAAAACTATTGATCTTAGTAAGACAACGTTGCACGTTAAAGTTTTCCTCCAACTTCTATCCATCTCTTTGTTTTACCCCTAAATTGGAGCAAGTATTTCCGCTTGTGTTTGAAATCATACGTACCAATTATTATCAACGATGTTAATTTAAAATGAACAAATGGTTTCAATCCATCTAACATCATTTGAAAAAAAATCATCAAATCAAATGCAAAAAAACTTTAAAAATTTGTAATCTCATACATAAGTAACTTTGCAACTTAAATCATATCTCCAAATTAACCATACTGCACACTGCACATTGCTTCATATTTTTCGTCAATTTTGATTTTCTTCAAATAAAGGGGTATTGGGTAACTTTGTATGGACAATATAAACATATAAACGGGAATTAACACGATAAACACGAGGTATTTACATACCTATTTTATTGCCTGACGTTTCGGCTAGGTTGCACCAGCCGTGGTCGCAGGCGGACTGGAGCTGCGCTGTCAGGTCTCCGTGATGCGGCGTTCTTCTCGAACCACCGGCATATTTTTTGTCATCCAAGTACCGTCACACACTACACTCACAGTGTCCGTATCGTCATCCGCGTCACCTACAGTCCGTTGTGACGTCTCTCAAGAACAGAGCCTATGAACTCTGTGACCCTGAGCATTTGGAGCGCGAGCTAGATCATGTTCAGGAGGTACTTAAAAACAACGGATATCAGGTAACGCGAGGACGAAAGCAAACAGCTAGGAGAAGCAAGCATCCGGAGGTAAGCAGGCAGCCAGCGTATATGCCCTATGTCAAAGGAGTGACAGATAAAATCGGGACCGTGTTAAGAACCTACTGCATACCTACTGTATTCATACCCGGTATAAGGGTAAACAACATGGTGGGTACACCGAAGGATGTCTTGCCACTACAAACTCCAGGTGTCTACAAAATTGATTGCAGCTGTGGTAGTTCTTATATAGGCCAAACGAAGCGGTCCATAGCTGAAAGGGTCAAGGAACATATCGCGGCTGTGAAAAACCGACAAACCAGCAAATCGGCCATTGCGGAACATCTCCTCGAAGCAGGCACCAACCATTGGATAGAATTTTATCGTACGCAAGTCCTCTCCGCAGATCGCCACTTTTATTCAAGAGTAGTGCGTGAAGCGATTGAAATAAAAAAACATCCAAACAATTTCAATCGGGAAGATGGTTTCAAATTATCAACTGCGTGGAATCCAGTGGTGACCAAAACACAACCTCGATTTGCACAGTCGGTTGGTTCGGGCTCGGCAGTCGATTTTCGAAATACGGACACTGTGAGTGTAGTGTGTGACGGTACTTGGATGACAAAAAATATGCCGGTGGTTCGAGAAGAACGCCGCATCACGGAGACCTGACAGCGCAGCTCCAGTCCGCCTGCGACCACGGCTGGTGCAACCTAGCCGAAACGTCAGGCAATAAAATAGGTATGTAAATACCTCGTGTTTATCGTGTTAATTCCCGTTTATATGTTTATATTGATAATGCAACACGAAAGTTTGAAAGTTTGTATGGACAAGTGGCGTCATTTTTGTTTTTAGCGGCCATTGCTAATTTTTATACTAATTTGTAGCCCTATTTTAAGTGAACATATTAAACAAAGAAGTTTTGCCATAAGTAATATCGGAGCTTAGTTATGGGCACTTCAGTAGCGATACTGTAAAAGTGAATATACGTAATTCTGAGGGATATAATGAGACAGAAGCCCATATTTTAATTCAAAACACAATTATTGAGATAATTAAATATGTATTTATAAAATGGTTTGGTTTTTATACATTGTGGTGAGGGGAGCATTAAAAAGCCGGCACCTTTTTTTTATAGAGGGAAGATACAGTTTTTAAGGTATTCAACAAGGGACTTGAGCTGACTAGGCCACCCCAAGGATATGCCGGACTCAGGTAGAAGACCCAATACTGGCTAAAAACCCTCTAGATACTTCTACCTCCGTAGAGACACAATCGGGATCGGCGTTAGCCATTCCCCGATTGTGCCCCCTGGAGGGTTGCCTGGCGCACGCGCCAGGACTTACCTCTACGTCGACAAGTATCTTGCGAAATTCGACCCCCCCAGGCGGCCAAGCTAGGGGTGAAAAGTGTCTCTCGACCGGTAGTCAGCCGGCCGAGCCGTTTCAGTCCCCAGCTTGCTAGGGGAGCTGGTGGCGTGCGTCCAGGAAAAAGCCGGCACCTAACCTAACCTATCTTATCCGTGCACTGTGATTGGATGAAGCTAAAATATCCCACTTGGGTCACTTCATGTTTCTGGCAAACAATGTCGCGTGGTGTTTATTTGACTAGTATTAAAAATAACCTAATTAAAAGCAGTTTTCATTCATTTCAATATTAATTATTGGTTTTTACGAAGAAACTTCAAAGTGTGATATCTTGGTTCCGACATTATTGAGCTATATGTACCCCATAATAAAATTTATTTCTTTTGAATTGTTCTTCCAAAATGTACAACTTTTATGAACGGCCGCCAAAATTGAAAACGACGCCAACTTTACCCATACCCAATACCCCTTTGAAAAGGCAATATGCGCAATATATGAGTCATTCGTCATCGTACGAATAATTTTATACAAACCTTTAACATATTTTGAGGTCATTTCTGATCACCGGTTCTTATTGAGAATTGATTTAATTCATTATCATCATGCATGCTCGCGATAATTTTATGAATACGCTTAAAACGTCCTTATAAGTCCAATCACGGAATTATCCTTTTGAACAGCTTCTCCGTTTATGACGCGATACCTTCTGCAGTACGCAATAGAGCTCGAAATTCGTGTTGTATATAGCAGAAGCCGATAAACATAGAATGCACATAGGTAAACGTTTTTTGACCCCCGACGCAAAATATAAGTTTGACATGTCTGTCGGTGGCCTTATAGCTCCCAAGCGATTGGACCAATTTTGGTGATTTTTTTTGTGTGATAGCTGACATAATCAAGATGGTTTTTATCTATATCTTATGAAGTTATAACTTATGAATATCATATATATGAAGTATAACTTATGAAGATCAGCCCATAAGTTTGAAGACCATCCGCTATTTCCTACTGGACAAAAGGTACTTTCAATCATCCAACTCGGCTGGGCAGCGGTTCGGGAAGCTAAGCAGCATACTCTCGGCCGCACTGTCTCAAGGCGAAAATCTACAATTCGTGCGTGTTGTTAATGATGACGTATGGAACTGAAACGTGGCCATTTGCAATAAGCCTCGTGAAGACTCAAGGTCACAAAGGGTAACGGAGAGGGCTGTAATCCAAATTTCTTTACGTGATCGAATCAGATGTGATGAGATCCGTAGAATAACTAAAGTCGACATCGCAAGCAATTGCGAACCTTATGTAGCTGTGTGAAGGGTACATAGCTCGCAGGACTAACGACCGCTGGGGTGGAGAGAAACTTTTGAATAGCGGCCGCGTACCACGAGGCACAGCGTTGGTAGACCCAGCACACAAGGTGGACCGACGATCTGATAAAGATTGCGGGAAGCCGCTGGATTCGATAAGCGCAGAACCGATCGGTTTGTAAAACCTTAGGGGAGGAATAATGATAATATGTTTATGAAATTTGAAAAAATAATAACACAACAATAGGGGTTAAAAGTGTACATTTTTTCTGTTTAGAAGTATTCAGCAAAATTAAAATAAAAATATTTATAAAAATAAAAACTGACGACAAAAATAGTAAAAAGTCAAAAATAATATAACATCATTATGAAATATATTAAAGTCGGTGCAAAGAGATTATCTCATGGAAAATCTTAAAAAATGTAGGAGCTAACTAATATATAAGTTTATTTTTTAGTTATGACAAAAAAATTATGTGCTTGTTCAGACAAGCAAACTGAACAACTTTCACCATGGGACCAACTTCGAAATCGCAAAAGAAAATCAGCTGTTCCATACAAATGTTCAACATTCACTGAACCTAAATGTATGGAACAGCTGATTTTTTTTTGCGATTTCAAAGTTGGTGCCATAGTGAAAGTTGTTCAGTTTGCTTGTCTGAACAAGCACACAAAATTTTTGTAGTAACTAAAAAATAACCTTGTAAAGTAAGCTCCTTGTCAAGCTATACTGTTTGATCTCTGGATCGTCTTATGTCGCGCGTTATAGTGGCGGTTTTCATAAAGTAAATGTAAAGCCTTAATGGGAACTTACTGTACGTAGTTAGGTAAAATTTAACACCGACCTGTGTGTATTCTTATATTATTTTTTTCCATTTTAATGTTTTTGAAGTCTGTTTTGTGAAAGAATTTGAAAAAGTATGTTACAAAAAATGAAAACCGACTTCAAAAACATCAACTCAACATTTTCAACTTCAACATCTACCTACGTAATGGAACAGACTGTTTATTAGCAATAGAGAAAATAAAGATAAAGCTGCTCAGACAAGATTGTTCGGGTGCGGTGCGCGACAGCATCCTTGCATCATAGCAAGCGCTGGCGCCACGTCTCCGCTACAAACCACCGTTTTTTACCATACGTCCACTATTAATATACTAGCAGACCTGCACTGTCGTTAGGAAGTAAAAAATTAACCCATCCTTCATGGCAGAGCTATTTATACGACCGGAGCAGATTAAATTACTGGATCTAGGCTGCATTAAAGTGCTGGCGCCAAGACTTAGCGGGAATCTACTGGTTCATGGAACTCGCTTGCTTATATGTACACTAGTATAAATAACTCAGTTAAACATAACAGACACTTCTTTTTATAAACGGGCATGAAAATCTATATTCAATTGTGTATATTTTAATTTATTTTTTCTAACTTTGCTTTGCAACTATAAAATTAAGAGAATAATTGATAAATTTTGGATATTACTAGAACTAGCAATCTTATAAATCTTGAAAAATAAATAAATCAAAAGATAAAAATTTAAAGAAAATGGAAAGTCTCAAATATAAAAAACCTATAACGTCTAGTGTTAAAATTTATTAATATATTTTTCAAAACGAACGTGAGGTGTTGACACATTTTTAATTATAAACCCTTATCCGGCTGAAAGATTGGCGTTTTAATATTGTTAGTTAGTGCCATCTAGAAATAGCTACTTAAAAAAACTGCGCAAAGTGCTTTGCATGTAAGTGTTCGCCTAAAAAAGCACGCTTTTAAAATTATGCACATCGTAAAAGGCGCGCACAGTACCCTAAGCAGGCTTGTGGAAGCAGAGCAGTTGCCTACTTTTTGTGCAGAAGCAACTATAAACTGGAAATAACGCACTCATTAGCTAGCTATGCCGGTGTCTATTTTTGGAGTCAGGTAATCCATCGCCTCGGCAACAGCCTCCTAGATTTATCTCACCGTCAAACGACTATGCTATTTACGTGAACCAACCACAAGCCATAAGGAGAGTGCAGTGAAAATGGTAAAATATGTAAGAGCGACTAAACGGACAAGGCGCATAGTTAATAAATATACGTGGCGTGGTCTTTACAGCCAGTAATCTCCATTAGAATAACCTTATAAAGCGTTCGCAATGTAAACAAGTTAGCTCATATAACAATCACGAATATCCAATAAGGAACTAAAGGTGATGAGGTATTACTTGCGTTTTTTGTCGGGCAACCTGGGTCTTTTGCATCAAAAACTCGTGTCATTGTAAACAAATACAAAAAATCCACCGATAGCTCACGATAATTGTACTTAGCAAATAATTAGGCTCTTGTGGATATGTGTATTCCAAACAATAAATGTGTCCTTAAATTTTAATATGGCCCCGTTAGGGTTTGAAATAAATTTTTCTCTCACTGTATAAACAAAAAAAATATTTTACAAAAAATAAAAACCAACTTCAAAAACACTGAAAAGTTAAAAAGAATATAAGAATAGTTACAGACAACATCACAATAGTTCTATGTTGAAGTCAGTGCCAAACGATGATCTCCTAGAAAGTCTTACCGACTTCAATATATGAGTGTGATGTTGTCTGTACCTATTCTTATATTATTTTTAACTTTTCAGTGTTTTTGAAGTCGGTTTTTATTTATTGTAAAATATTTTTTATTTTTAACTTTTTAGTGAATGAAATCTTTTCCTTTCCTCGATTTTCATGGGATGCTATTATCACATGCTGACTTTGGTGACCTTGGGACCACCCCAGGAGTATACTCTATCGAATACAAAAATAATTTTGAAAATCGGTCTACAATTGGCGGAGTAATCGCTCAACATACACACAAAACACGTTGGACACACCTAAAATTTTAAGAGCTATCCTCGATTTTTATTGGATCCCATCATCAGATCCTAACTTTGGTAACCATGGTACAGCCCTTGGAGTATACTCTATCGAATACAAAAAGAATTTTGAAAATCGGACCACAATTGGCGTCGTAATCGCGTAACATACACATAAAAAACATACGCATCGAATTGAGAACCTCCTCCTTTTTTGAAGTCGGTTAAAAAGATTATTAATACTTTTTAATTTCGTAGTCTATCAGTCTCATCATCACCACAGCTCATATAGGAATGTCCCCACCTAGGGGCTCAACCCTACCGTAAATTATTGTTGACTTCACATACACCTTTGAATTTCTTCGCAAGTGTATGTAGGTTGCCTCACGATGTTTTCTTTCGCCGTAGGAGTGTCAGACAAATGTACATATGAAATTCGAAAATCAGCACTCTCTTATGCACAGGCAGTATTCTACATTATTACAAAGAGCTTGCATAATTTGTTTTGCAAATTTTTTATCTTCAGATCTATAAGCATTTTGATAAACCTTATATACACAGTTTAATGTCATCCAGATAAGTAGGGAAAGTACATCCATACGTGCTTAGTGCATAAGAGAGCATTGAATCAACCAGCACATAATAGACCATATCCAATGTCGCCCTATTTGCGAAGTACTTCAGCACTGTTCTTAATTTTTCATATAGTGAGTCTATGTGTAGTTTCCAATAGAACTTAGTGTTTACAGTTGACCCAAGGTACTTATTTGTAATGTCTCACCACCCCAAGATGGTCACAGACACATGCCACTTGGAGGTTATGCAAACAACTGTAATCATGACCCATCACCTCTGGCTCGATCCACTCATCTTTATTATAAGGTGATCGTATATTGACATATACATTTAGTATTTGATACATTTATTATAATACCATTATCGTGTGCCCCACTTTATGGTATTGCTTAGGTCTTCCTTCCTTAGATTCGATGTTTTATTACATGAATATCCCTTCCAGAGGAAACCAAGCATGTGTCATCTGCATACATATAAAACGACATTTTATAATAACATTGATATACATAACGTAACCAACAGGTCTGAACACGAAGCCAGTGGGTACACCACATATACTAGCAGGCTGACCTGTCATACCGCAAACAGCAGTTAGTAGAGTGCAGCCCTCTAAATAGGCTTGAAACCAATTGTTAGTTAGCTCGAAACCAATTATATTTCAAGAAACAAACTAAATCTCTTGGCTTTACTTTCGTTTCTTTGTAGTACTCGTAGTAGTAGTAATGTAGATTCCTTTATATACGAGTATCCATACTAGATAAAGAGGAAAGATTTGATTGTTTGTTTGTATTGAATAGGCTTCGAAACTACTGAATCGATTTTGATTAAAGTTGGGATAGGGATAGTTCGAGACCAGGGGAAGGACATAGGGTAATTTTCAAAATTACCCTATGTCCTTCCCAAAATTTAAATAAAAATTTAAATAATTTAAATTTTTTTAAAGTAACTAATATTAAATGACAATAACTTAGTTGTACCTATGGGGAAGATTTAACAAAGAAATTCCTAATGGCACAACTATAGTTGTGCATACATAGTTGGTCCATGAGGAAAGCGGTAACTGATCATATTATGAAATGAAATGAAATTATTTATTTGCGTCAGATATGGTGACAAAAAGATGTCCAAATATGTTATGGTGTACATGGTTACAAAAATTATACGGCTGATGTGATAAAGAATTTTAAAATTTTTGAGCTGTTGCCACCGATAACACACTTAGTCGACACAGCTGATACTTTTTAACAACATATATAAACAATGTTTATTAAACATATAAAAGGCTTTGGTGAGTCAGGCTGACTGACTGCCGCAACTACTGTAGCATGAAATTTGGTACGGAGGTTATTAGCTTATGTAGGCGCTCACAAAGGAAGGATTTTTTTAAATTCCCACAGGAAGCTGAGATATAGAGAGAGAGAGCCAAGGCGGGCGTAAAAATCTCCTGCCAAAAATTAATGGAATAATGAAATATTCCTGTAAAAATTTTTTTATATCTTTAGCGTTGTATTGAGGTGCTTTATTTTTATTTATAGCAACTCGTTGCATTCCCGCCTAACCTGACTGCATTTTTGAGTTTTTACACGCTCCTTATACTTTATAATATATCCCCACGCTTACTTGCCCCAAGTTGGGCGCCAGTGCAAAAATACAAAAATGCAGTCAAGTTAAGCGGAATGCAACTAGTTGCTATATCTGAAAGATATAGCACTCGTTATAGCGTGGTAAGGCAAAATAATTAAGTCCATACAACCAATTTGTTTACTCATGTACCGTTAGTTTATAGCGCCATTGCTCCTTAGCCCCCAACCATGACGGGATGGTTCCAAACCTTGCTAAACGCGTTCATGGTAAAGAGGGAGCGATTTGCAAAACTCTCTTTTGGTAGTCGTACAAACTACACGCGTACGAAGTCAGGGGCAAAAGCTAGTAATCATAAATATATAAGAATAGAAATTGTTCTTGTATCAACTGCGTTGATTCAGTATGTAATCGGTGTCGACAGCTCAAGATTTTTAAAAATAGGCGCGATGTCCCGCGGACAGCTTTCGTTAGCCAGACTCGAGCTAGCTTCTTACCTTCCTGGCGGTCGCATGCGACGAATTTGACGTCATGCTATGAATTTTTTTTATAAATACCCCCAAAAAAAATTTTTTCACAAAAAATATATATTTCACAACCAAAGCATATTTTTCATTCTGTAAAAAGCAATATATTATTTTATAACTTTCCTTTTGTGAAGGTATTTTTCAATTATTTCATAGCGTAAAACCACACCGATCTCATGAGACCGGTTGGCGGCTGACAGGCTAGACAACATTGCTTTTCTTACCGATCATTTTAATTTTCTCAGTTAGAACACAAAAGCAAAAACTGTCTACAGAAACTTTTTAAAGCTCATTTTAATATCTAACGATGCCGCTTTCACAAATGCATTTTTTAGAATAAAATCTGATTACTGAAAATAGTTTGCCAGTGGTGGTACGGTACAGTAAGCTCCTTGTCAAACTACCTATATTGTTTGACCTTTGAAACGTTCTTATGTCGCTCGTTATAGTGGTGGTTTTCTCGTAGTGTACATGTTAAGCTTGAATGGGAGCTTACTGTACATACATACCCAGCAATCGTTTTATTATTACGTCATACATGCTTAAAAACTAGTTGTTAGTTTTCCGATACAAAATGAACTCCGCCTGCCGATAATTACGTAATTTAACATTAGTAAACAGTGAAAGTGATTATCGGTTAAAAATCAGTTTTCCCTTTTCGGTTAATGTGAGCGAGTATTATGTCTCAATTTTCACTTTAATTGTCATCGAATATTTTATTTGTGGTAGTTTAAGATTAAATTTGTTGAATTTATTGCAGTAAGCTTTTAATTTGTATAGGCGTCGGCAAGCACCGCGTCAAGCTATATCGACTGTTGACCTTTGGACCACTCTATTATCGCTCGTAATAACGGCGGTAATTATAATGCAAATGTAAAGCTTTACGTAGCTTACTGTACTAAAGTCGAACACAATTAAAACTATTTGTTTTACCAGTATGTACATTTAATACGCAGGAGCAATTTTCTAATTCAGATATGCTCTAGATTTTTGCACAACCACTTAGATATGAAATTTTTATCTATATGTTTTACCCCCTACAAGTTTTATTTTGCCACCAAAATGTAAGCATACTTTTCTGCCTCAACACTCTACCCGTCTTTGTAATTGTGATTAGTCAATGAAGTATACATAATTTTATTCTTTTAAGTTTTTTTATAGTTTAATTAGTTCTTAATTGATGCGTTTAGTGTGCAGCAAATGCTGCAAACATTCATTTAATGAGTTTTGAATAATGACGAGGCCAATAATTGAAATTCGCAAATACTAACTCAAGAAAAAATGGACATATAAAATTATTGTGGATTCTTCTTCTTTTTTCTTTAAGATATACAAAAGAAGTTTATTCAGGTGCTACACACAAAGATGGTAATATTAACGAATAAGTTTTTATTCGGTCTCTTTACCAAGTCAGGTCATTAACTTCGTGTGTATCTTAGTTTTATTTACTCGTATTATGCGTCAGGATATCAAACTCTTATATATGTATAAAGACAGATATGTGAAATAAAATTAGATTAATTTTAATTTCTACAAACCAATATTTATTCTACTTATTCACTAAGCGATACAATACGTTTCCTTTAGTAGAGTTTGTAAGAATTCAAAGACCATCATCAGTCATAGTATTAACTATCAGCCTTCAGCAATCTACACAATCAATAGTGGAAATCGAACCACCCCCTGGCCCTTAGTCAGGTCATATGGATATTAGGTAACATTAAAAATGGGTCATAAACACCTACCTAAAAATCGCGCAGCCTTCAGCAATCTACACAATCAATAGTGGAAATCGAACCACCCCCTGGCCCTTAGTCAGGTCATATGGATATTAGGTAACATTAAAAAAGGGTCATAAACACCTACCTAAAAATCGCGCCACTTAGGCCCCTAACCTCGCTCACTAAAATGATGGGTCCAATGCAGGCGAGACCACAACATCTTTTTCAAGACTAGACCGCGAAAAGCACGTATTGATATCATATATTAAGTACAAAATTCAAATCTTCTATCTTCTATTTAGTTATTCTCGTTAAAACTCGAAAATGGTTTGACCGATTTGAATATCTATTATTCCTTTAGTTCGCTTAAATACAATGGGGTGGTTTAAATTGGTGGATTAAAGCGAAAATCCTAAAGAAAAAAATAAAAATCCGACTTGAAAATCACTAAAAAAACATAAACAATGTAGGAATAAATACAACATCGGTTTTATATTGGAGTTGGTGCCAAATTTTAACTAGGTAACTTAACTATACTACCCGTGCGGTTAAAGAATGGGATTAGAAATGGCGACGAAATGTATACACTTTTCGCTCGCACAATATTAGACGGAAATAGTGTGCGAGCGAGAAGTGTATACATGCGCCGCCATTTCTAATCCCATTCTTTAACCGCACGAGTTGTACATCAATTGTTCTTTCATTTTGTAAGACTTTCCAGGTGATCATTGAAATCAATGCTCAATATAATAAAACAGTGATGTTGAATGTATTTCTATATTATTTTTGACTTTTTGGTATTTTTGAAGTCGGTTTTATTTTTGTGAATAAATTTTATTTCCATCTTTTTAGTTAATAAGTACATGCGTATTAGAATTTGTCAAACACCAGAATAACTTAAATCGTCAGTCGCTCTAAACAGTTAAAAGAACTATCTCCTTATTTTTAACCTACCAGAAACCTTCCAGCATCAGCTGAAATCAGCTCAGTATAATATGAGGAGTACTACATACAAATATCTGAATATCTTCAACAAATGCATAAAACACTTTGGAAGTGCTATGAAATTTTAGGATTTCCCTCGATTTTCGTGGGATCCCATCATCAGATCATGACATGGTTACAATGGGATCACCACGGGAGTATACTCTTTCGATTACAAAAATAAATATGAAAATCGACTCACAAATGGCGGAGTAATCGGTGAATATAGGTACATAAAAAAAATAAATACAGTCGAACATAGAACGTCCTCCTTTTTCGAAGTCGGTTCTTATATTATCTTATCTTAGAAGTGGGGTGGCCCAAGTTATAAGCCTTCGCACTTCGACCCACTCTGGATCTATTGTGCTTCCCCGTGTGTTTGTCCCTAATGCCATCGCCACCATCGGTCCAGTTCATCGTGGCCATGACCTTGATGATGTCCTTTGGTGGCATGGCCCTGTAATCTTCCGGTTTTGGATAACCAATCCCCGTCAGCATTTGCCTCCTGCAGGCTAGAGCATCGCAATGGCACAGCAAATATTCCATGCTTTCCTCTTTATCCTTGCAGGCCCTGCAGATTTTGGAACTAGCAAGTCCCATCCTGGTTAGCATTATCCTAGTGCCAAAATGTCCGATGAGAGCACCGAGCATTAGGCGGGTCTGGGATCTGCTAGAGCCCAATGTAAATTTGAGTCAATTATCCATGCCCATAAAGAGCTTGGCGTGTTTCATTCCATTCCGTTTGGCCCATTCTTCCTGGTGCCTCCTTTGAGATTGAGCTCTTAGGCCTGTACTGACTGTTTTTGCGGTGATTCCGAAAAAATAGAAACTGAAACGGTTCCGGCCCTACAAATTGTGTTTCCCATCCCTTTCTTGCCAGACAGTCAGCCTTTTCGTTACCATCGAAACCCTTATGGCCTGGAATCCAGACTAGACGTACAGTGTTGTCTTTACCTAGTTTGTTTAGTGCTTCAATTGTGTTAATCACTAGTTTGGATTCCACCCTGTATGACAGAAGCGCTTTGAGAGTCGCTTGGCTGTCACTGAGAATATAGATGTTAAGGCCTTTGCGACCTTTGTCTAGATTCTCCTGTGCACATACAAGGATGGCGTATGTTTCAGCTTGAAACACAGTAGCCAGCTTGCCCATGCCGATTGTTCGAAGTCGGTTAATAATATATTTTACATCTCTCATGTTCGGTAAGTAGGTCCTTATTACCCCCAAATGGGGCTTGTAGGTGAACAATTAGCGCTCTAGGGTAATAATGTAGCGAGAAAAGCCCTAGGGCTGTAAGTAATTTATTGACAGTATGATGGTTAGATGTACGCGAACTTTTTTAAATAGTGAAGTGTTTTTTTTAATTACTTACCGCCCTAGGGCTTTCCACGCTACATTATTACCCTAGAGCGCTAATTGGTCACCTACAAGCCCCATTTGGGGGTAATAAGGACCTACTTACCGAACATGAGAGATGTAAAGCAGAGTAGTTAGCTCGGGTGTAAGCACCAATTGCACCCTCGAAATATAGGCGCCCTCGCTGCGTTCGTGCGCCTAATTATCTCGGGCTGCGATTGATGCCTTACAGTCCTTAGCTACTAATCTACTAATTTAGCTCTGTCACCTGCCAAGGGTAAAGCTTACCATGCCATCTAGTTAAACAATAAAATAACTATAGTCACTAAGACGTTAAGACTACCTACTACAATATTGCATGGACAGGCGGCGGACTTTTGTTCATAATGCGTATTTTTACACCACTTGCTCGACAATGCCAAATTACATATCATGCAAACCTTACGTAAATCAAGTCATTCAAGCCCTTGGCTTTAGCCGGGGTGTAATGTTGGGCTGAATCTCATTATAACCCGCTGGGTTGTAATATTTTCACTTTTCATAGTTCTTATTGCAATTGCCTTAAAGTCTAATTTCGTAATAATAGATCAACTAATACTCGAAGGCCGGCACCGTGTCGAACGTAATTTGAAAATCGAACTTTTTCTAAAATCGAGCTGGCCACGGCAAGCTGAATGGAACACATTTAAAATTAAACAAAAGCCGCGAGTATTGTAAGACGCTGCAATAATATACGTAATAAATAACTGCAAAGATTTTATAAAAATATATCAAAATAGAAGAAAAGTTCTGTTAAAATGACGAGTGACGAAACGCTGTTTTTTGTAGCCTTGCTTTTTTATTGTCTTGCAAAAGGTGAGAAAAGTAGAGTATACTCCTCGGGGATAAAGCTGTTTTTATCTTGGGCGCGCTTGAACCCCTCACTGCGCTCAGGACTTTTTTGTAGCCTTGCTTTTTTATTGTCTCGCAAAAGGTGAGAAAAGTAGAGTACACTCCTCGGGGATAAAGCTGTTTTTGTCTTAGGCGCGCTTGAACCCCTCACTGCGCTCAGGACTCGTCTTAATTCCTTCGCTTCGCTCGGGAATTAACTCATAACACCCTCGCTGCGCTCGGGAGTTAAATCTGGAGTCCTTCGTTACGTTCAGGATTCAATATCGCACTCGTGACATAAAACAGTGCTTTATCCCCTCGGTGTATAATCTACTATTACGCATTATGAACAAAAATCCGCCGCCGGTGATTCTCTGTATATATGTTCGCGACTACTAAACAAATTTTAATGCAGTTTTCACCATCAATTATATAATTTCTTTAGATAGTTACATATTATACTAGCTGACCCCGTCAACTTCGTATCACCTTGACCGAATACAGATCTAAATAAGCAATCGCGAAGTGTACCGTCATCCTCCTTACGTAATTACCATTTTGCTTTATATTATTTTTTGGCTTTTTTGAAGATATTTACTATTATTTTATTATATAAACTACCCCTGTTTAAAAGTGAACAAAAGAAAAAAATCAAATCCGTCAAGCTGTATTTGAGTTTTAGCGAGACTATAACGAACGGCTATTAATTTTTAAATTAGAGATATATACCTATAATAAAAATATGTAAAGCTCCTATATTCTTAAATGTGTACCTATACTAAAAACAGAAATTACGCGTAAATAGATGCATTTACATGTGGTAACTTTAGACTTAAAAACTACCTCGAGCATTTTTATCTTTTTTGACTAAATTATACTGAATTACAAAAAAAACGCAAATAGTACAAACATAGATAAAGGTATACAAAAGTGTCTAATTTCGTAAAGGTTTAGGGGTGTAAAATAGTTATCGCCCGAAACAATATTTCAATAAGAAATGTAGGCACTTGCCTCAGACTTTCAACTCTAAGCGGTGTGCAACAAACTACATTGTTGAAAGTGCATATTCGAGCCATGAATTGGCACTTTACAGTCCTCTTAATGAAATAAAATTTGGTTCTAAGCTCTACAATTGATAGTTTATTGTCGTTTCTTTCTATAATACCATGACGAGTTCGTTTTGTGATAATGACAACGCCAAACAGGTGATGGTAATGTTTGGGTGGCAGTTCCGAGAAAATACCAATACGATCACAAAATTATCACAGAGTTGCTAATGCTTCGAATTGAATGTTTTAAAAGCACGTAATTTGCGAAAAAAACATTGCTTTTTTATATAAAATGACAATTTATACTGGAAAACATATGTTATAAGTGGAATGATAAAACGCCTACCTACAGCTTATTCAAATATGAATTAATTAATCTGCAAGTTTTGCTCGTCATTCCTTTCCCATATAACAAACTTTCTTTAGTCCTAGTTCTGTACCCTTTCCCCTATTGAATATGCTGTCTCATCCTTCCCGTCCCGAGGTTGCGTGGAAGAGATTGCTTTTTAGCAATAAGGCCGCCTATTTGTATTGGTCTGTTTTTTTTGCAAAATATTTCATACAGTTTTTGTTCCTTTTTTCTTAAATTTTTTGTGCCTTCAGAATTTAAATATTCGATTTTAAAAGAAACTGCTTTTAATTTCTGGAGATAGGTACTAAATTGTGGTTAAATCTGTTACATCAAATAGTTAGTAACTTTAATGTTAGAGCATGATCCCGCCATTTTCATAATGAAAGCCGGATTTTGCCTAACTAAGTAGGTACCATTAATAATATAATGTTTGGTATCAAATAGTACCAAATGAGTACTAAATTGCAGTGGGTTTTTCAAAACAGGAAGTGACTTTATCGCACAACCGTCTTAAATACGAATCGAATATGGATAAGTGCGCAAATGCTAGGACGTAAATTTCCCGTTCGGTTTTTTCACGTATTGAACACGAACCGAATACGTATAAGTGCGCAAGCGCCCTAAGGGCTTTAGGTTTATTACCTTTCATATTAGGCATCTTTTAAACCATCTTAGTAGAAACTACATCTTTAACCTGCTTTAACCTTGGAACTTCACTGAATTTCTTTAAAAAACATACAAACACTACGCTCTGACAATTGAACTCATAAAAAATCGCTATACTGTAGATTTTTATGCAGTAGATGTAGGAGAGAGAGGCTGATGGTATATCAGATCTCATTTCGAACAGAAACGAACCCGTCAAATACCGTGTTTGACGATTTAATGCGAATAACTACGTATCAACATCCAATTTAAAAATATTTACAGATTTCTTGAAAATTGGTAATGAATAAAACAAACTTAGAAATGTTATATTTGTGACTTTACATTTTATTAACAGTGAATAAAATCTACTTTGACTTAACAGAGTGCAAAAGAGATCAATGCAGTTGAAATTTCGTTGGAGTTGCTGAGAGCTCGGTGGCCCAGTGAAGGCGTCATGATACGATATGTTGAAGACGAGGTTTCGATTTCCAAGACCATTTTTGTTCTTGTATGGATTTATTAATTTTTCATTATCACAAGAGCAAAGTCACAAATATAAAGAAGTCAGACTAGCAAGTCAACTAAGTAGTACGAATAATGTATGATCACATCTAATAACAAAAAGTGCACGTTGGTTTGTCATGTTGCTTGCCCAAATATTCCACTCTCCGCAAACAGGTTTTGGAGCACAACAACTAAAGAGTATCAACTGTTGCGGTCTGGTTTCCTGTCTAATTCAAATTGGTCCGGTCAATTGTGATTAGGCAGATGCCTGCTCATTGAGCAATGCCGGTGACGGTACATCGATAACCATCAGACACAGGAACCATTCATTTACCAATTCACTGATCTGCCAGAGACTTTGAACCGTTCGACGTAACGCACCACAGAATACTTGGAAACTGGTTTGAAAACATTCGCGGCCTTTCTTGTGATTTCGTCAAAACCCTTTGTATGTACCTATATAGCATGGTATATCGGTGACCCTATATCCAGTTACACAACGATTAAAAAGGTGGTACGATTTTATAATAACAGCATTGCTTTGCTGTTCCTACATCGCATAGCAGACAGGACTTGATCAAGAGATTGTGATTCACAATCCAGTTCATAAAGATAAAATAGGAAGGACGAAATTAATTGTAAACAAACTAATTTCGAATACCAAAACGATTGGCTCACGACGAGACGAACATCATAACGAAAACTGCCATAGATTATAAACAATGTTAATTTTAATGGTTTCAATCAGTTGCAAATCCACTGATCAAACTGAAGAAACACATAAAATTTTTGAGATCTTTAAATTTAATAAAATGTTGGATGGATCCTTTAAAACCGACTTTAGCACCGACTTCATTAGAAAAATATGATGTCGTGTGTATTCTTATATTATTTTGCCTTTAAAATGTTTTTGAAGTCGATTTTTATTTTGTAAAAAAATTTTTTTTTTCCTTGTTGTGTTTTTAATACCAACTCGCCGGAGTAACTAAAAAACCGAACCACCAGCTCACCGAAGTAACTAGCGTTTTGTATTTTAAAAAACTAATATCTAGCTCCTAAAAGTTAAGGATCCTTCCATCTTCAGCTCGGCTCATGACTACCAGACGCAAATACCTGGATAGCTTTGCAATTAAAAACATGAAACACGTTAGACAATTTGGACATGCCTATAAAATTAATGGGTTTCTCACGATTTTCCTGGGATCCCATCATTAGATCCTGACTTTGGTGACAATGGAACCACGTCAGGAGTATATTACCTATAACGAATACATAAAAATTTTTGAAACTCTGTTCACAATTGTTGAAGTAATCGCGTAACATACACACAAAAAAAACATACTCGAGCCGATTGCAGAACCTCCTCTTTTTTTTAAATCGGTTAAAAAGTTAAAATTGAGATTTGATGCCTTTATCTCTTTCTCCAATATTTCTGTCAAATGTATGTTAATGCTGAGTAAATTGCCATTTTCTACAATTCTCATCAGTTGTATATTTTTTATCATGATGGAATTCTACGTTTGTAATAATCACATTCACGGCCGTAACCATATTCACATAACACCTATTGTAACCTTTTGCAATGACAACATGCTTTTTTGTTCAACGGTCTATGCATACCTAAATATAAGTGGTAACTTATCATCAAGAAGAATAATAATACATGTACACAAAAAGGAAAAATATACATGACAAAAGATCAGGAAATCAGGGAATGCGTTTTCGCACTGTCTGAGCCCCTTGCTGGAGAAGCAAGGGTGTGTGGAATTCCACGGCATCAGACCGCTACTACTAGGCTTGCCAACCATATAACTCGAATTTGCTAGAGATCATGATGTTAAATGCGGGACAAGGGCTTAAAAAGCAGGATCCGACTAATTTATTACAAATTCACAAACGTCTAGTTATTCTTTGCAAGTCGAGATGAGAAATCATAAAAATCACCGTGTTATTTTAATAAAAGCAAACATGTATAAACAATTACATACCTATAGTGTACCAACATTTTATTTTGTGCTATCAGTGGTAATCGTCTAGGTAGGTATGTATGGTGTCCGTGGCGCCACGCGTCAGTAGCTAATTTCTAGAAGCGGGTACTACCAGTAGGACTACGCAGTAGGACCACGGGCAACGAACGGGATATTTAGCGACCCGCCCGCACCCAGAGCGGGACGTATTGGTAATGGTCTTGGAAATGGGACGTCCCGCATATAGCGGGACGAAAGGCAATCCTACCTAGCTACTACCCACTGAACCACCTCTCCGGAAACACCTCTCCGGCCATAGATAGGCGACTACGCGTATGCGCAGGGCGCTGGGAACGCGTTAGCGATATTTTATTTAATTTATTAAAATGTAAATCCAATTTATTTCCATGTAATTTGATAAATAATATCACGTTTTGGAAAAAAAATAGCTCAACGTAATTTAACATTATCTTTATTGATATAATTATTTGTTAACTAAATATAAAGACGAAGAAATCGAATAAGTATAAGTCTACCATTCTTGTCTCTATTCTCATTTGATCGCAATACCTCAAGTTACAATATAATACTCGTATGTATAATTCATCTCAGATATTTGTAATGCGATCGATGAATAAATAAATTAACTTTTATTACCTATAATTATTAATGTATCTAAATAGACCACCTGCTACTTTTATATCCTTACATATAAAAAACAAAATCCCCTGCCGCGTCCGTCTGTCTGTTTGCGATAAACTCAAAGACTACTGCATGGATTCTCATGCGCTTTTCACCACTAGATAGCGTGATTCTCGAGGAAGGTTTCTGTGTACATTAACGATATTTGTTGAAGATGTCGCGAAAAAATAAATTAAGGCGAAACCTAGTTCGCGGGCACAGCTAGTTTTTATTATAAATGCGAAAGTAACTCTGTCTGTCTGTCTGTCGCGCTTTTACGCCAAAACTACTGAGCCGATTTAGGTGTTTGCTATAGACATAGTTTAAGTCCCAGGAAAGGACATAGGGTAGCTTTTATCGCAGAAATCACCCCTTAAGGGAAGAAAAGGGGGGTGCAAATTTGTATGGGAAATCAATAACCGCTAAACCGATTTAGATGAAATTTGGTATGGAGATAGTTTGAGTTGTGGGGAAGGATAAAAAATAGTTTTTATCCCCGAAAAATCATTCCTTAAAAGTGTAAAAGAGGTTAAGGGTGTGTTAAGGGGAAATAATAAAAATTTCCACGCGGACGAAGTCGCGGGCAAAAGCTAGTACCTACCTATATGTATAAATTCGTCTCAGACATTTGTAATGCAATCGAATAAATAAATTAACTTTTAATACCTATAGTTATAAATGTATTTAAATAGACCTCCTGCTACTTTTATATGTATATAATATGCTACTTTTATATGTATATAATATCAAGTAACGTAATGAGTTTGTGTAATTGGCAATACATATTAATAAGATATATATGCTGTAGAAACTTTGTTTATTGAATAAATAAATAAAAAAGTAAAAAATCAATATAACTATCCACTATTTTGAATCATAGTAAGAAAAGCGGTAGGTACTCGCGCATAAGCCGAAATAATAAATTAAAATAAAAAATAATTATAAGCCTAAAACAAAACCACCTGAAATATTGAACACATTTATCGAAAAAGAAAGTGCATCATTTAACTCAAAATTCACCATGCGATTTCGTTTCAAGCTTCGAAGCACGCACGCGCACAAGACACGTTACCTACTTTCATGCATGGATTACTTTCTGATAAAGTTAAATTAAACTTAACAAAAAACGGTAAAAAAAAGCGCGAGTCGGGCTCGCCCATAATGGGTTCCGTAGGATTTATGACGTATTAAAAAACTACTTACTAGATCTCGTTCAAACCAATTTTCGGTGGAAGTTTGCATAATAATGTACATCATATATTTTTTAGTTTTATCATTCTCTTATTTTAGAAGTGAAGTTACAGGGGGGGGGGGGGGGACGCGCAAACTATTCAGTTTAGAAAAAAAATGATATTAGTAACCTCAATATGATTTTTGAAGACCCCAAACGTATGGGTTTGATGAAAAAAAAATTTTTGAGTTTCAGTTTTATGTATTTTTGTATACAGTATACCCCTAAAATGTTTGATTGTTTTTTTTTCTATTTTTGTGTGAAAATCTTAATGCGGTTCACAGAAAACATCTACTTACCAAGTTTCAATAGCGTAGTTCTTATAGTTTCGGAGAAAAGTGGCTGTGACATACGGACGGACAGACAGACATGACGAATCTATAAGGGTTCCGTTTTTTGCCATTTGGCTACGGAACCCTAAAAATGCTACAACCAGAATAAAATTTTCTGTATCATATATTAGAAAAAACTATCTCTTCCGGGGTAATTTTCTGTATTGGGGACGAGTTAATGCAAAATACTATTAAATACTATTTTCGCGATTGTATGTTACCTTTAGAGAAAATAATTGTTTGTCTAAAACCCGATACCCGCAAGCCAAAGTGATATTGAGGAAAACAACCGCGCGTTTGTTTTTAATCCCAGCTCCGATCAATGCTGCAAGGAAGGAGTGACCTCCATTGCTGTATTGAATGAATTTTAATAAATCCCCATTTTTAGAAGCAAAATCTTTCCAATGGGTTTTTTGATATAACCATTATTACATGTATTTTCCGTACTATGCTGGGTTGATTTTAAAAAGGTAATAAATGGAAATACTTAATCATTATAATATTATCTAACGTTCATAGGGCTGCCGTATTGTTTATTTTCATAACACTTTTACTGAGGATTACCAAGCTGGATTGAGCTTTCCTTTTGAAGTGTAAAGTAAGTTTTTTCTGAAACATTTTATAACCAATAAAGTACCAATAACTTCATAAAATTTTCCATTAAAAAAAACACGTGTTTTCCATGTGTTTTCACATAAATCACGCAACGTCGATATGCCACGTTTGGCATGAGCAAACATTCAAACATTATACTCTCCGCGTTAGTCTGATTAGGAACGCGAAATTGCCTTATTTCCGGAAGGAAAAATGGTACCTATTCTCACACAAAACATTAGCATGCCTGTTTGTATTCACAATCTATAGGTACCTACATAAAAAAAATATGGCAAAAACCAGCCAAATCGAACTCGCGTGCGAAGGGTTCCGTACAACATTAGACACTATAATATAAATAATCTTTTAAATATTAAACATAAGATTAAAGATTACTTTATTAATTTATTGTAAAATTAATTTAAACATGTATCAAATGGGTCCGGTCACCATATAATAGTGTGCCGACTGTTATGTTAACAAAGTACGGTGAGCTCCACATCAAGCTATGCAGGTTCAGCTTTGGACAGCTCTTATGCAGTTGCAATAGCAGCGGTTTTCGTGGTGCACATGTAGGCTTGATGTGGCGCCTATTGTACATAGAATTAAATTATAATTATTTTAATGCAAACTCGATAGCTTTAGTATAAACCCTAGTGGTTTTTGAAAGCAATCTAAACTGAATTGTAATTGTCTTTTTAAATGATAAAAAAATAAAAAATATATGAATCTAAATATTCTGTAAATAGTTCGTCGTCTACCTGTTGGCATTATTGATTTTGAGAAAAAACGGCAAAAAAATCACGTTTGTTGTATGCGAGGCCCTTAACTATTTATTTTATTATAATTTAATTATTTATTTTTAAAGTGAGTATACAAATAAATATTCTGTGAATATTTCAAGCGTAGCATCGTCGTAAGAACATCATAAAAATATAACATCTCTTTAGGTTACCTATTTTTATCAAAAATGCAATAATTATTTCCACATTAAATAGAAACAAGAAGATCAATCTAGTTAAATATTTATAATTCTGACAAAGTATATATTTGTTTAATTAAATATGTATTTGAATCGTGAAATCGAGACGATTCAAGTACATGCACTTTACACAAATATTTATTTATAAAATTAAAACAAATATTATTTCAGAATTATGATTTTATTTAACTGGACTAATATTCTTGTTTTTATCTTTATCTAAAGAGATTAGTTATAATTAAAACATAATATTTTTAAGAGGATTGTGAAGTTGTAAATTTTCATACAAAAAGCGAAAACGTTTTTCTCCCTCTTTCCATAATCCAATTTTCATAATTTTTGGAAATGTTGTAGATATAATAAAGATCTAAGTTTGTACGTTTTGATTTTTAAGTAATATTCCTCAGAATATAAATTATTATCATCTAAATATCTAAGTATATTTTAGACATAAAAACTACCTCGAGCATTTTTATCTTTTTTTGACTAAATTACAAAAAAGCAAAACGTACAAACATAGATTAAGGTATACTGAATCTAATGAGACAAAAGTGTCTAATTTCGTAAAGGTTTAGGGGGTAAAAGTAAAACCGTTATCGCCCAGAACAATATCAGTAAGAAATGTAGGCCTTGCCTCGGACTTTCCACTCTAAGCGGTGTGCAACAAACTGCATTTTGAAAGTGCATACTCGAGCAATGAATTGGCACTTTACAGTCCTCTTAATCATGGAAACAAGTATGCATGAAACAGAAAACTTCAACCTGTCACGGGAACCTTCTTATCTTGAACTAGCTTTCCGCTCGCGACTTCGTCCGCGTTATTTTTGTTTACCCGTGGGAATTTTATATTTTCCCGTAGGAAAATTACCCTATGTCCTTCCCCTAGTCTCGAACTATCCTTATACCAACTTTCATCAAAATCGATTTAGTAGTTTTGAAGCCTATTCAATACAAAGAAACAATCAAATCTTTCCTCTTTATAATATTAGTATAGATGAGTAAAGTAAGGGCGGCGGCGTGACATCAGAGCACCGAGCACACAACAGAGCCAAGTCTGAGAGACGTTCCGCGTGAAAATATCGCAGCTTTCCTACTATAGGGGCACAATTCGAAAAACACGATTGTTGGGAAAACGCGTTTAAAGATTTTTGAGCCCCTGTATTTTCACAAAATCGGTCATAAATAAATTAATTTATTAATAGCAGAATCATAAAACATCATAAGAGTATGTCCATTAAGCATGGAATATTTATCGCATATTAAATTTATCCCAGCACTATTAAAATTAATATAAAAGCGTTTTTTAATCAACCTTATTTAGTTGTACCCTTATATCATAAAATAAACTATGCCCCTTATGAACATTATTTAGACTTGAGCCTATATATTCCCAACTGATGGAAGTACTTTATTTATCTATTGGGAAATAGATCTCTGTATTAGTAAATCTTGAAATAAAATAATTATTACTTTCTTAAATTATATCTTTCCAATTAAATAATACACATCAAAATGTATTCAAAAGTATGTATTACAAGAAATAAATTTACTGTTTTCTTAACAGGTATATAACAAGAGTAATTAACAAATTTCTTATAGTATTGGTGCCTCCACACCTCCTGGAGGGAGACTCTGTACCAGGGTCGTCTGCTTAGGTACCTCTGTCTTACCTATTTCTGCCGCAAAGCAGCAGTGCTTGCATTGCTGTGTTCCGGTTTGAAGGGTAAGATATGGCAGTGAAATTACTGGGTACTGTGACTTTACATCTTGTGTCACAAGTTGGCAACGTACACTGTGGTTCTTGTAGTTTTGCTGCGAATCTCACAAGAGCCACATGTATTATAGGTGACTGTTACCACTTACCATCAGGTGGGCAGTTTGCTTGTATGCCAACTTTCTGCAATAATAAAAAAAAACACGCTGACTAGATAGTGGGTAGTCAAAACAGTAGCAAAATATTCTTAATTATTGTATGGAGACAACAAGTAATTACTCTAATCAATAAACGCAAAAATATATTATATAAACAGAAAATGCCTCTGAAATAAAGGCGTTTGCTCGTGTAGGTAATTTTTAAAAATGCAACAAAAATAACACAGTTATAGTATTTTTACTACTCACTAATCAACATAACTTAAATTAGTTCTCTCTTAATCAACTACAAAATATCCAGGTATGACAACCCGCAACATAGACAATTCGAACATACCTATGTACATAATCATGAAATATCACATTCATAAATAAAAAAAATAAGCTTAGTATGTTTTCCTCTGCACTAATCAACAGAATTTAAATTTTTCAGTCACAACAATTCAAGTCAGTCAGTCAGTAAGTCATACAATTTAAGTAATTTCCTAGCTAACTACAAAACACGGGTAACTATGGCAACATAGACAATTGAGTACTTAAAAAAATCAAATTGACTTAAAAGTATAGTGGTACTTACTTACAATTCAACTACATAAACTGTTACAATTACTTGTAAATTTGGATGTGTCTACTTAACTTATTACCTAATAATTATCACCATAAATCAGTCTCAATGAACCTTTCAAAACATTAAAGAAAATGCCTATTATAAAACAATATTTTTACATTAAGTAGGAACCTAGAATATTAATACCCTGTGTATATTTAAAGTAGGTACGAAGTGAAGATAATGTAAGTTCAGTTTGGGGCTGAGCTTTTGGACCTTCAATATTGATAATTGAAGGTGGACTATTTTGAGAACGATTTTGTTCTATTGGCTTAACAGAGCGGCAATCGCACTATTTACAGCGTTTCAACCAAATCAGAAACGTTACCGTTCCCATAAATTTTGACAACACCTTGACAAAAGTTAGATGTCAAATTATATGGGAACGGTAACGATTTGGTTTTGGTTAAAACGTTCGTAGTTAGTGCGATTGCCCTCCTGAAGAGCTACTTCGACGGGATGAACTTGAACTCGAAGAACCACTAGAACTTGAACTTGAAGAATCACTAGAACAACTAGAAGAATTTGAGATTGGGGCATTCATTTCGCTATTGGTTGTGAAACATTGCTGTCCTGGTTTGGGTCAGCTTGATTTGGAATTTCTGCTGGCTCTGAATTAATCTGTGAATAGAGATAGTGTGCTTTGAGGAGGTATACTCATAAAAACTATAAAACGATGTACATACCTACTAATATTTTATTATAAATGGCAACTGTAATTCTACTCTGTAACACTGTAAAGATGTATTTAGTTCAATAAGTTCAACGTGTTTAGCTTATAGCTAAACAAGTTGAAGACATACAGGAACAGCCATTTTGTTGTTTTATATCTGACGTAGAACCCGCATTCTCTGACTCAATCTATAAATGAATTTAAATATTAAAACATAGTTAATTGACTTGAAAAGGTACCTAGTTAAGTTTGATTTTGTACAAAGTTAAAGTTGAACACAAAATAATAATTATAGTTACCTATACAATAAAGTGCTACATTATTTTGTGTAACTTCCTAATAAGGGAACTTTGTTTACTTTAAAAACAAAATAGGTACCTACCTAACGATTGTTTACCTGTGCATTATGACTTTCAGAAAGCGCCAAAAGCTTAATCATTTTTTGTGCTCGTAACTCCATAATTTCTGTAAAATAAGAACACCATGTACCAAAATTAAATTTCATTTCATAATTTAAATGGAGCTATATCCCAGTGAAACGTGGTAACGAACAACGTTTATGTAATATACAGATTCAACCAGAATTGTGTTCTTGATATTTTATTTCGTTATTGTAATATATAGATTAAATTTGAGTTATTCAAAATAATATTCTAATATTTTTGCAGTATACGGGTACTTTTTGAATTATATCTCTTTTTTTAGTATTTCTTCCTAATATAAGGAACTAACTATGAAAGTTTCCCTCTAATTGGAAGACAAAAATCAATACTTACCAATAATTTCCGTAATAGACCGGCACAAACACAATTGAATAACAGCACGAGCGGTCCTCCTTCCTCAACTACAGACACGACACTAAATTGCTCCTTGTATCGCGGAAACCGAGACGCTTCACTCGGAAATGTGAAAGAGACACAAATAGTTTTCGCGGCTCCACGGTACGTTCCGACTCTTTCTGTCAAAAGCATCATGTAGGCGTGTTGTTTATGTGCCCATATATGATAGAAGCTCGAAATCATTAAATTTTGAGTTGTGCCCCTATAGTAGGAAAGCTGCGATATGTAGTTTTAAATAATGCATAGCTCAGTCATTTATTTTCGGATTTCAATTTTTTCTCAGACATTTTTTTAGTTTTGACCTAATATTTTAATTACTTATATTACGTTAAATAAAATAATATCAATATCATGAAACTTCCTCATTAAAGCTATTCAAACCATTTATCTGAAAACTGAGCGAGTCAATTTTTCTTTACTAAAAGTAGCGAAAAGAGCGCTAAACAATTACCAATATTTAAGACTTTTTATTTTTGAGTTTTTGAAACTCAATCCAATAAAGCATTTTTATAATTTTTTATTGACAGCCGATGCCGAAAACGAGATTATTTTTAAAGGCGGTATATAACTTTTCCTTTTTGCAAAGGAAATATGCATATTTTAGTATTTTCGTTAAAGACATGTCTGTCGAGAATTCTATATCAAAGGAAACAAAATAGGAAATGCGTTATTTGTCATGCTTGACAGAACAAAGCTGCGATAAGCAATCATTTGCAAGTTTCAAAACCACCACAGAACAGGATTTTAATACTTGAGGTACTTTATGAATTACAATAGAATTCTCGCACAAATTTTTATTAAAATATTAATAAACCTGAAATGCAAGTAATCTCAGAATATGGTCTAAAGTTGATCTTGAACCTGACGCTATCTGTGTTTGTCTACATGAATCGACATCATTAGACCATGGTTTACTTTAGACAACTGTAAAACTTTTGGAAGTAACATATACTTTAATAAACTTCTAGCCTTTAAAGTTTTTTTAGGATTGGACAGAGCGAAATTGGGTTCTATATATGATAAGGAGGCAAAACTTATAAAAAAAACTACAATTTGCAATACATTTTTTCAATGAGATGTTTGGCTCTAAATAGCTCATTATTTTGATATTCTATTTATGCTGTCACCATTGATCTAGCTGTCACTTATGATTTGAATTTCATAAATATCACTTATAATTTAATTTATATGGACTGAAAAGTATGTTATAAGTTATAATAAATAACGAACCTAAGCAGTACCTATAAAACTTAAAATACCTTAATACAAAAGTATCAGGAATGAATGATTTATTTATGGTTGCAATTTATTTTTTTATTTTGTGTTGTTGTTAGATTGGCACAACTGTTTTCCTTTTTGGCACGGAGTTTGAGTTGCATCTGTTATTTAAATTATAAAACAGTGCTGTTTTTAATTAGATCATATTTAGTGTGTATTGCGAATTTCATAATGGACAATAACATCGAACATAGAGTTTGTCTTAATTTTTGCATCGCTAATGGAATTTCGTGTTCGAAGTCACTTAAAATATCACAGAAAGCTTACGGTGGATCAACTTTATCAAAAACACGTTCTTATGAGTAAAACAATGCATTGAAAAGCGGTCGAGCTGGATGGAAAATTTGTTTCGCTCTGGTAGGCCATTAACATCTTCAACTGAAGTTAACATCGCAAAAGTATATAAGACGGAAATAGTGATTGAAAATCTTCATTCAAGCTCGAGAGAGATAGCGCTGAACTATCTGTGAGTGTCAGATGCAACTCAAACTCCTCGCCAATATGTAAAGCAGTTGTGGCAATCTAACAACAACACAAAATAAACAAAATTGCAACTATTAATAAGTCATTCATTCCTGATACTTTTTTGACCGAATTTAAGACCGATATCGTTTATACCCATGAAATTCTGGATATTAATAATTAAATTAATAGTAAAAAAATAACAAGCTTTTATTATTGTATTGTCACGCGATATACATATGCATGCAAAATTTCAGCTCAATCGGAAACCGGGAAGTGGGACAAATTTAGCTTGCAATATTTCATTACAGACACGGGACAGGTGAAAGTAAATAAAAGCTTGTAAAATACGCACAATGAGCTTTTAAATAGGTAAAGTAACTTTAGGTAATGGAAAAATCATATAATTAATACACAGGCAATCATTCTTCTTAGTAAATAAATAATATAGCATTGCTAATGCATAATAATAGTTGATGCAGCTACCTTCAGCACTGTCTAATGATGAATGAGTTTCGTAACTGACACATCGATGAGCCCTAATGACTTGACAGCCACTATTCAAGGACGTAATAATCACAACACTGTAATAGCGGGCTTGGCGCACGGCGTGCATCTTCGTTATTATTGTAGTGGGCTTGCATTGTGTCGCACGATAGTCGTTGACCCTTGATTGACCGCATACAATACATAATATATTAGTAGCGATAACTATGCGTCACACCGTCTGAAGGACCAAAGTCACTTAAAATGTTCTTAGCGTTGAAACCAATGGAATATATACAATTTTGAGGTCCGGTCAAGCGGTACAAACTCACCTCCTGTGACAGCAATCCAGCACGTAGCTACGTCGCCGGGAATCTATCCTTACACTGTGGATTACCACTCTCCTATAGTAAGCCCTTGATTGGCCGCGTGCAATACATAATATGTAGCGATAACTATGCGTTACACCGTCTGAAGGACCAAAGTCACTTAAAATGTTCTTAGCGTTGAAACCAACGCTAAGACGCATACAATACATAATTTTGGGGTCCGGTCAAGCGGTACAGTTTGTACACCTCCTTTGACAGCAATCCAGCACGTAGCTACGTCGCCGGAAACCTATCCTTACGCTGTGGAATACCACTCTCCTGTATTAAGCGTTACGGTGACACTTTGCTCGGAGTAATCGAAGTCTCTACCTGCACGGTGTTCACGGACTATCACGGACCATTACACTTTATAATTAGTCTCTTTGAAAAATGGTAAACGGGCACTTACAGGGTAAGCTCGTCCCATCATAGACCTAACCACACCATAACCTACCACTCCTACCGGCAATTTATTGCTTCTGCAAACCCTATCTCTACATATGGCTACATACTTCCAGCGTCTATTTTTCTTTTATTTTTATACGCTTAGATCTTTTAAACTACGTAACGGATTTTAATGCAGTTTTCACCATTAGTTATGTAATTTATTCCAGATGATTTATATTTACGGGTTCTCTTGTATAGTAGGCAGATGGCTAGTTATCAATAAAAACGAAAAGCGGTAATGTGAATAGCGGTTGTTATTTATTTGCACACCAGCTTCTTAGATTTAATAACGTTATTAATAGGTATTATTTTATTTTCTTATATTATGCTTACATTCGTTTGCGCTTAGCTAATACATATCGTTACTTTGATTATACACTTTCCAAATTTTGGTACGGAGCAAAAAGTTATCAGATGAGAAAGTTTTAAAATTGCCAGAAGAAATAACATTTCGCTTGTATAAAATATTATTTCATCTGGCATTACATTGAGCAACACCACCACCACTGTTATTATTATCATATTTTTTAATGTTGTCTGTCTATACATATTCTTGTATAAAGTAAATTTAAGTAAACTGTAGTAAATTATTCACAGATGTTAACTTTTAAGTGTAAATACTTAAAGAGCTTACTTATTTACATTTTAAAGTTTTAAGATTGCTTTACAATAGAACAGAAAAATCCGATAAATGTTGTTTACTAAATGTCAATCTAATAGCTCGTGTGCAGGGACCTAACACGACAAACCGTGCTGAATGGCAATGCCAGCACACGAACGGCTAACTCCACACACAAACCACAAGCTGAACAAACACTTAGTCGTTTGTCATAAGGTCGCTATTTAGCAAAAAGTGTTAGCGTTACTGTTCAGCCTCTAGTACCCGGGTCACGCTACGCAATAATTAGATAGAGTTTCTCCTTGAATTTCCAACAATAGTCATTATATAAATCTAGGTACACTGTTATTAAGTCAAATTTTAATGATGTTTTTAATGTGACAATGTGATGGACTAATCCGATTGTGCGACTGGTGTTAAATGCAACTGTTGCTGATGCGTCTTTTATCATTAATATTCTTTTATATCCGGTCCCTAGTTATAAAATTGATGGTTTGTTACTTACAAACTTTAATATGTATGTACATACACCAATGACTCCGCCAATTGTAAACCGATTTTCAAAATTCTTTTTGTATTCCAAAGAGTATATTCCCAAAGTGGTCCAATTGTCACCAAGTCAGGATCTGGTGATGGAATCCCGGGAAAATCGAAGGAAATCCTCGAAATTCATTATAATTTGAATATTATTAAAAATAATAAATTTATTGATTGAGTAAAGATGAGACCTCCACGCCACGGTCTAGTGTGTGGTATTACTTTACAAAAAAGATGAGATAAACTGAAACTGCATAAATTCTTTAATAATGCAAAGTTTTGTTTTGTGGCAACACTAAACTTCAAATTTGCATAAACAAATAAAAACTCCGTAAAATGTGAATCGATACAAATAGGGATCGCTACTAATCAATACCAAGAAGATATGGATACTATTCGACCGATACTGTATCAAATAATAGTATCGATACTTCACAGGTATCGTTTCATCCCTAGTCCTAACTGTTGAGGAGTTATACTATCGATTACCAGCTCACCGAAGAATCTTGAAAGAATACCAGTAAGAGTTAATACATGCTTATTGTATTAAAAGAACTAACTTCATACTCCTAAAAGTCAAGAATCCTTCCATTATCAGCTCAGCATGATGGAAGCAGACGTAAATACCTAAAAGTGACAGTAATAAAATATATTAAACACGTTGGTCATGCCTATAAAATTCAAGGGTTTCCTACAATTATTATCATGACTTGGTGACATTGGAACCACTCCGGGAGTACTGTTTCCACAAATGGCGGAGTTATCGGTGAATATAAGTAAAAAAAATAATTAAAAAATGAAAAAGAGCGGCTCATAGTCGATCTCAATCAAAATTGTAAGAACGGACGCGATCAAACCATAAGTGCGTTCCATGTTGAGAGATAAAAGGCGTAAAAACAAAATAACAAAGAAATCATTTAAGAAAATAGTGCCTTAGTTTGATTATAAAATTAACTTGAAATTGGTAATCTACGTACAAATCGATCTGAGTATTTACCTGATAAATTTTTATACAAACTTAATGACGCGTATTGTACTTACCTACGTTATTGAATTAATTCAGAAAAAGTAATAATTGCATTAAAGTTAATATAGACCGCGTTATGTCAAGTAATCTTATAGGAATTTCTTAAGACTTATTACCTAACTAGTAGGGTACGTCATTCAGACATCCGTAAAGATTTACTCCGTGACTATTTTTTAAAAAAATTTAATAAAAGATATTAAATATTTCTTGAAAATAATATGAATAGTCTACATATTAAATAGTTCTGATCCATAGATTAAAACTCCTCGTATAATAAGACTGGTTAAACAATGAACAAAATTTTTAATCGTAATTTTGATCACTGACATCTTATTTTTTTCCTGATTATTTCTTTGCCACGGGGTAGTTTGTTGCTGTCACTACTCTTAATGATACTTATAATTTCTTTTTTAATATTTAATAACAATTGGCGCTCATATTCCAATTAAAACAACACAAAAGATTCATATTCGATAAGCTGATTCGTAATTGATTTAACAATAGGAAATGCTAGTTCCATTAGACAAGTGAGTTAAATCATCGCAGTGTATTTTTTAAAAACAGTCATCCTGTATTTTTTTAATTTCAAAATTCATCTGCAAATCTTATACGCTGTAATATACACGAAAAACGTGATCATACCATATCTTCACAAAATACTACCGAAGGTATCAGGACGTATAGTCCGAAACGATAGTTGTAGTGTCCTTGTCGGAACCTCAACGTGGATCAAAATACTTTTAACCTTTGTTTAAAACGAGTTCTGTTTGAGTTCTCGTGCTATCTTGCCGATGAAGAACTCTTGACTTTGATTCAATAACATTGCTCTATTTACATAAAGGGTCAATGAGCTGCGTGCTATCATTGACTATAAAAAAACAATGTCCATTGTTTCATTCGCAATACAATAATCACTTATTAATTTACCAAATTAATATTACGAAATTGTTTATCCTTGTCAGTCTCCAATATTTGAGCGTGATATAATCAGAATTTCTCCTAGGTGTGAGAAGTGATACTATGTGTCATTCTTACTTACACGTTCTACGCAATTATTTTACAAATCCTTAGACTTGCTTAGTTGTGAAAAAGCCTACTCTACTATCTTCGGGGTCAAACCAATAATATTATCCATTGGTGAAATCTGTAAGTTTATAGACCTGATTCTAAGCCCTTGGTTTCTAGTGTTATCTTATGTGCAACGTGCTTTTATATATTATACTAGCTGTGCCCGCAAACTACGTTTCGCCATATATTTTTTTCCCTATAAGTCGTAGCGTGATGTTATATAGCCTAAAGCCTTCCTCGATAAATGGACTATCCAACACAAAATGAATTTTTCAATTTGAATCATAGTTCCTGAGATTAGCGCGTTCAAGCAAACAAACAAACAAACTCTTCAGTTTTATAATATTATAGTATAAAAAAATATAGATACAATAACTCGAACCACTAAGTTGATGTTATTTTAACAAATTTTGTCATAGATTTGAATCTAAGGCTGATAAAATATTTCTTAAATTTCTTGATATTGCGAATCAATCCTTAAAGCGATAAGCCTTTTTTCTCTTGATTACTGAGAGAACATAATTACCGCCACACTTCATTTTTCGATTTCTCGATTATCGTGCTTCGATTATGCTGGAATAATCCAGCATAATCGAAGCACGAAAAATATTACTGATATTGCAGCAGATTTTAATTTTAAATTCAGCTATTGACCAAGTTTTACTCACCAGTTCTTTGATGCCTTTGTATTATAACTAACCTTTTAACGTTACCTCATTCGTGAAATTCGTAAGGATATATTTATCTTGCGATACCAATTTTCGAACAGTCATTTTTTAAAGTAGCAATCTAAATAATTAATGTGATGTCTCTGTAAGAAATCAATAAAGGCTATTTTATGTTTGTTATTTTATGATTATCTAATGGTCATCAACACTGCATAAAAAATTACTCCGAATGTGACTTTATGTCGGTACTATCTATTTCTGTTAGCCAGTTAGCCAATGGCATTAACAAAATTTGAATTTTCCTAGTAAAATTACTGCGCAAACGCGATGCAACGCACAGTTTCTGCATCAAAACAAGTTTCTGATCCGGTTTTTAATGGATAAGTAAACGTCAATGGAGACAGCATTTCTGTGTGCATATTATGGAGTTACAAAACGAACGGTCAGTTATAAATAGCATTCCGCTTTTAACCAAGATATGTTCGAAATGCAAATACCTACATCCGTACATTTTATATTACAACGTTAATTACCACTGTTAGGTTTATGTCCTTTATATTTTCTGCTATAAAAAGAGGGGTCCCTTACAAAGTTGGCAAGCAACCAGACTGCTTGCAACCGATGATAAACGCTATAGCTAAAGTCATCTTGACTAGAGCCAGCTTGTGACATAAGATGTCTGGTCACAGTACCTCATAATTTCACTGCCTGTGAAATTATAACCCTTCAAACCAGAACACAACAATGCAAGGAGAAATACTGCTGCTCTGCGGCAGAAAACGGTGAGAGGAGCAGACGACTCAGCTACAAAGTCTTCTGATGAAGTGTTTTGTATTTGCATATTAGGTACTATATAGTACAAAAAAGGTTTTTATTTTCGTGTTTATGTACATGTACAATAGATTTGAATGTACATTCAAATCTAATGTACATGTAGATATATCGCGTTTTCCTCATGGACCAACTATGTATGCACAACTAGTTGTGCCATCCAAATACGTGTTCCTGATGACACAACTACGCACAACTAAGCACAACTAACTTTCTGCAACTATTCCTTGTAACACAACTACAGTCATACTACTAGCACTTGTCCGTCGGCACCTTCGCCCGCGTTATTTTTGAATTTCCCGTGTGAATGCTATATTTTCCCGTAGGAAAAGCAATCTATAGCCTATGTTTCTCAATGATGATATAGTGCTCTTTTAGTAAAACAATTTTCAAAATTGTTCAAGTAGTTTTTTAATTTATTCACTACAAAAAAATACAAATCTTCTCTCTTTATAATAAATATAGATTACTAGCTGTGCCCGCAAACTACTTTTCGCTTTAAAAAGCCCAATACTCCAAAATTTTTGGAGAGGGACTCTCAGCAAGGGAAATAAAAAATTGCCTACGACTTATTCTCAGACCTAACATCAATTATACGCAAAAAAAATTATAAAAATCGGTCAAGCCGTTTCAATCTGTTTTAAGCGGAGTTCGATAACAAACACTTACGAGATTTTTTAGATGTAAACCTATACTCTTAGACCATAAGTACTATTTATGGTCTAAGCCTCAACTGATCTGAAATTATGTGTGTAAACTTAAGTTATTGAGTTGGATGGTCCTAATTTTATATTGTTATCTGTTTGTGTATGATTATTTATTCGTATACTCGTAATTGTCTTCTTATGTCAAACAATTCTCATGTCTTTTTCTTTTCTTTAATTCGTACACTGCCATTGTCACTGGCCATTTGGGTAGTTAGAATCAGCCACGCCACAAAGGCATGCCTCCTCCCATCCAGCCGACTACGTCAGATCAAGGCAGCAAAATAATGTTCTTTCCACTCCCTACGCAGAAGGAGGCTTCCAAAGATCTCCGTTGAATGGAATCAGATAGTGACTAGATTTGTTGACGTGAAAATCGCTTCACAAGTTTTTGATTCTCGCATCGATAGTTTCAAACAGTTGAAATTATTATTAAATTTATAATAAGCCCTAACAAAACAAATCATGATAAGGTAGCGTGTAACAAGCGCCTAATTTCTTAAAACTATTTTAATTATGTTAAAATTAATTACAGAGAAGTATTCTATAAATAAGAAACACAACAAAATATTTCACTGCTTGTTGCACAAAATCCATTCTTTTATAAGTTCAGCCAATACGTATTTTTTAAGCTCAATAGTAGATATGTATATGTATATCATTACATCAAAATACATAAAAGATCTCCTGTTTTGTAAGCATACATACGTGATGTTACTGATAAACCATTAAATAAATCATCTCATGGTAATCGATTATTTCCTGTATCGTGTACTTCCGAGTAGTAATCATAATGGTTTAATAAGCGTTCGTAAAATTTATTGTTTTAAGTTATTTATTACTGTTTAACTATTCATCATCACAGCTCATATACGTCCCCACCGAGGGGCTGGAGCCTACCCTATGTTAGGGTGATTAGGCCTTAGTCATACCACGCTGGCCCAGTGCGGATTGGTCGACTTCACATACAACACCATTGAATTTCTTCGCAGATGTATGCAGGTTGCCACACGATGTTTTCCTTCGCTCACAATGTTTAACTATTAATTAAGGCAAATTAGACAATTCTATTTGGGTTGTATTCCATCGCTATTTGCATAATATAATATGTTGCGAATTCTTTCAAATGTAAGCTGTGTATGTACTTTTATTTAATAAACTAGCTGTGCCCGCGACTTCGTCCGCTTGGAATAGTAACTTTTGGCAGCATTTTGATTTTTGTAGGTAATATTTTTTAAGATCTTGATAAAAAGTAGCCTATGTTATACCTAATATAATTAGCTATCTATTAGGGAAAGTCTCGTCAAAATCGGTCCAGCCGTTCCGTAGATTAACGGGAACAAATAGACAGACAGATAAAAAAAAATTGTGTTTGATATTGGTAACCGATATACATTCATACCCATTTAGTAAAAACTTGTTATTTTGACATTACAAACAGACACTTCAATTTTATTTATTTTATATAGATAAGCACTTCTGCCTCGATAATGCTTCGAGCCTTCGCCCGTTTGGTCCCGGCGGAAGTCTGATTTCACGTCCCTCTTTCGAATAGGAAAAAGGTATTGCGAAGTAAAGAATAATGAAAATACTATATTTGAAGATTAAAAATAAATAAATCTATATACGAGTAAATAAAAATAAATCGCCGGAATGTATGATATACGCGGATACCTTCCGAACGATTGCACCAAATTGGATAATTCTTTTTTTATGTTCGTTATTGTCAGGTTTGTATAAAAGAAATTTTTTAATAAATATAACAGAACATTTATTTAAATCTCACAATATGAAAAATGAGTGAGTGAATGAGACAAAAGACTGTGAGAGACCGTTCATATATTAAAAGACTGGCGTTCAGTTGTTCAAAAGTCTTTCAGGAATTTCGAAAAAATTTACGAAGAAAAAATATAAGCTGGTATAATAGGATTCTAGCATTTATGATAATACAACACTAGAATGCCATGAAAACTGTGCATATAAACGATAACTGCAAATTCAAAATAACTGTAACAGTTTGTTTACATTTACACACATAGGCAAATGACGTTCATCTTTTGACCATTATAGAGTTCACCGCACGAGAGTGTGCGTATATATACCGGTTGGAAACATTAGTTTAAAAGCAGTCAAAAACTTTCACTCTTGTATTTGCATACTATCTTGTTCCGAAGAGTGCCAAAAACTTTGCAGTTCTGGACTCCTCATACCATTTTATACGAATTTGAATGCTATTTTATTTAAATTTTTTTACTAAAATCAAACACACATAATAAAAAAAATATGTAAGTGTATAGGAGGTATACGAGTATCTTTCTCTCATATATTATATGAATTATTGCTTTTGTATGAATGAATGTAAAAATTGTGTGAACAATTCATAGGATCATTAACTAAGCAACAACAATTTAAGAAGTCAAAGAGAGTTTTCTTTTTCTTTTTCCAATACGAATTTGAGAAAATAGCTCTACAAACAATAAGTCATGATTATTTTAAATACAATTTAGTCTAAAACTTTAAATAAATCTCGTGTCGGACAAAAAATTTAAATACACAGTTATGTTTCTATTCTCCTTATGTTTAAATGTTACCATAATCTGTTTTTATTAGCAGCTGATAGAATCAATAGCTTACGACATGAACTCATGTTAATGATTAACTTGAACAACATTCCCCGGTGACTGATACTTTTAAATATTAATCAGCCATGTTGCGCACACGTGACAATAGTAGACGCTCACAAGAAATTTAATGAAATGCTGTGTGTTAGTCTCGCTAAAACTCATAAACGAACCGACCGATTTTCACTAAATTTTCTGTGTGTGTTTGAATAGCTCCAAGGAAGGTTTAAACGTTAAGTTCGACCCGATAGGTGGCGCCAGAATCGGGCAGGACAACGCTGTGTGTTGACGCAAAAACGAAACGCTGTGTGTTAGCTTAGTCTCGCTAAAACTTTTAAACCCCTTGACCGATTCTTACGAAATTTTCTGTATATGTTTGAATAGGTCCAAGGAAGGTTTAAACGTAAAGTTGGACCGGGTAGGTGGCGCTTTAACCGGGCAGGACAACGTCTGCCGGGCCCACTAGTCTTCTTTTCTTATATATAAAAATAAAAGGCTGTGTGTTAGTCTCGCAAAAACTCTAAAACGGCTTGACCGATTTTTACGAAATTTTCTGTGTGTGTTTGTATAGGTCTAGGGAAGGCTTATACGTATAGTTGGTCTCGATAGGTGGCATTGTAATCGGGCAGGACAAAGTCTGCCGGGTCCACTAGTTTAAAATAAAAATTATGAAAAGATAAAAATACGTGTATTTTTAAGGATCTGATCAGACCTCATTTGGAATAGAGATTTTAATATCGAACTACGACAACGTCCTACTCTAAATAAATCTTGGAGATATACTAGGAAAAAAGGACAGTAAGTTGCAACAACCCCTTCTAGTTCAATCGTATTGAAAATCTGGAAAGTATTCTTTCTTTCAAAGTCTATATAGGCCCCAAATCACACCTCGAATTATGATGACCACCAAAACAAAATATATGAATATGGATAATTCCACGATAGTTCATCATCATAACAGCTCATATACGTCCCCACCGAGGGACTCGAGTCTATCCTAAGCTAGGGTGTGTAAGCTTTAGTCAACCACGCTGGCCCAGTGCGGATTGGTCGACTTCACATACACCTTTGAATTTCTTCGCAGATGTATGCAAGTTTCCTCACGATGTTTTTCATCACCGTAGTAGGAGCGTCAGACAAAATTTGTCTGACGCTTACTGACGTACATTTAATGTACATATGAAATTCGAAAACGAAAAACACATTGGAACATGGCGCTCTTGAACCCCGGACCTCCTGATTGGAAGGCAAGTGCCGAGACCGCAGCGCCACGATAGTTGATGTGCGTTAATTATATTTATTGAGGCTGAAATTGTTATTAAGAAAGCGTTTGAAAATTATTATTGTACAAAAAGTTATCCTCTTTTTTAATGTTTTTTCTTATATTCCGGAAAATCTAATGTGGGTAAGGTTCGAGGGTTAATAATATGGAATTGACTGTATTATACGAAGAATCTGGAATACAACGAACCCGGCCTTTGACGAAATTAATTAAAAATGTAATAGGTAGTTGTGATTATATTTGTGGATTTGACACAATCTCACACGCTGAAGTCAAAGTCGCATTCAAGTCATGTTCAAGTCGCATTAGTGACTTTTTTATAAAAAACGCAAAGGTAACTCCTGGTTTGAAATCTTTCATTCATCTTGATATAATTATAATTATATTTTATTGGCGCCAATTAAATATGTATTTAATTGGCGTGTTAATCACGCTCACAATAAGATGCATAATGTAGTTTCATCAATAACATGTTTCTTGTAGGTTGAATCATGCTTTTTTTGCATAAATAAATTTGAACAGCTGTTTTGTCAATAAGTATAGTATTGAATAGTTAAATGGAAACAATGTCAAATTAATATTATTGTTTGGTAATAGCAAATAATTACTTTAACCGTAGGTACGATCGTATCAAGCCATACCTTAAATGCTTACACTGATATTAGTAAACTTAACTACAGATATTAACTACGGAGTAATTTCCTATACGAAAATAACATGCTTGGATAGATCATGGATGAAATAGAGAACAATTTATATTTATTTTCAGAAAAAGGTTTGGCTTATCTCTTGCGAAATCTCTTCCAGCCAACCTACAGAAGAAAATTTTTTTCAAATAAAAAAAATTGACGCGGTGTGTACACAAAATTAAATATTACAAAATTAATTATACTAACACTTAAAACTAAAAATATCAAAAAATAATACTAATGGTATATCAAGGAGAAAAAAAAACAAAAACATAAAGGAAAACTCACTCAATTTAATGATTATTTTGTAAATGCAAGGTAAAATTCCTTCACTCTCCCATTATTTAAGAAGAGATTAAGTAATGGGAGAGTTTGAATATCCCAAATGTGAAGAGGCAGCGAGTTCCACAAACTAACGGCATGGACAGTGAAAGACCACTTATAGAACTGTGTATTAAAGGAGGGAAACTGAAGCAGCGTACGAAGGTATGATCTACAAATAGTGTCGGGAGAACCAGCAAACTCAAAACGCGAACGAAGGTAGCACGGAGAAGTGGGGTTACGTAAGATATTAAAAAAAGATATAAAATTCTTCGAATCTTATAAATGAAATTACTACATTTTCTTATTTACTGGACACAGTTTTTCACATGGATCTTCAATTTTTAATAAGATCTCTTTTGCTCAGTGGGAGCAATGTAATAAACAAAGCTTAATGCACTCCAAATATTACAGCGATATAGGCCGTCTAGAAGCGGCGATACAGTCGCAATGCAATCGCTATACAGCAGGTGTGACAGATAAGAATCACCACTTTGCTGGTACTCGCATCAGATGTTAACCTCGTTTTGCATTTTTTTTTTTTATTCATGATTTATTTGGAGGCTTTTAAACATTTCTAAATATGCCAGCCCCATTTATTGCCCCATTACCGCCTCATCCGATAAAGGTTTGGCAAGAAAACTCTGCAATACGCCTACCTCTTTTTTATTGATCCCGAGAGTAGTAAGACAATGGGATCTCTCTGCTTCATTCCGGACACGCTCCATTAACAAATTTCCACATCCTCAACTTTTCCACACGCCTCACAATTTGGAGAATTGATTTTCTTCATTAGAAATAGGAATTTATTTAATGGAATGTATCCCGAGCGAATTCTGTGTGCAATTAATATACACTTACGCCCAAATTTACTAATATTGAACCAAGGTATTCGAGGAGGCTCACAAATAATAGTTCTGTACCATATGTACCTTTAGTCTTTGATCTTTCATTAAAGTATTCAGACCAAGTCTGGCGACAAGTTTTGTTAAACTTACATAAGACTTCAGAGTACATAGGTGAAATAAAAATTTCTGTTCCATCTAAAATTACATACTTAGTTAAGTTATCGACCTTCTCGTTATCTGTTAACCCAACATGTGAAGGTATCCATTGCAATTTAAGTAATATATTTTTTTTACATTAATTGTCTATTTTTCTTAATATTTCAATCGAAATAGGAGCGGCTCTTTAACCAGAGGCACACTTGTTTTGCATTTCATTTAAGAAATGTTAACTTTTTTAGCCGCGCCAAATTGTTACAATTGAAACGGTGAACCGTTTTTCATGCTGAATTTTAACACCTCAGATAATTAGTCCATTAACTTAAAACTTCAAATAGTACATACAAATCGGAATCGGCTAAACCTATACATTTCTTTCAAATTATTTTTCAAATCCTCTGAAAAACCCATGAAAAACCTTTTCGTTTCATGAAAAAAGATTTCAAATTTCAAACCTGTCAAAAAGTAGTATCGAGAACCTATCTATTAGCCTAGGTATTTGATGCTAACTTTTCTTAGCAAAAAATGTTGAAATGGAATACACGAAACTAGCACGAAAAGTTAGCACCAAAGCACAAGAAAAGCGTTGATGCTAAAAATGTTGAAAATGCTGCAAATCGGTGCTTATCTGGAACACCCCTAGAATCAAAGCAAACGCACGTTAAATACGTGCAACACAAACGACTGCATCGCGACTGCATAAGGGCCTATCCTTACTAATATTATGAACGCGAAAGTTTGTGAGTATGGATGGATGTATGGATGTTTGTTACTCTTTCACGCAAAAACTACTGAATGGATTTGAATGAAATTTTGTAGCTAGACGGATTACGACATGGATTAACAACAGTTCCCGCGGGAAACTATTTACAGTTTTTCTTTTAACTTTTAAGGCGAAACCATACATCATCACCACCATCTTTTTTTCAGGTCCATATGGGCGAAACATAGTTCGCGGACACAGCTATCTTCTATATAATAGGCCAAAGATTCCCAAACTGGATTCCGTAAAATAGTCATCAGGGTTCCGCCAAAATTATTTATTAATAGCTATTAAATAATAATGTGGATCAATTATATTACACATTTCATAAAAAATTGTTGATGTATAAATTTCAGTGTTGATTTGTAATCATTTGATATGAGGTTCCATAAAATGAAGTGTATTTGGTTGGTGTTCCGTTATATTTAAAGTTTCGGAACCCCTGTAATTGGCTTCAAAATTATTTTTCCTACGGAAAAATATAAAATTCCTACGAAAAAACAAAAATAACACGGGCGAAGCCGCGAGCGGAAAGCTAGTTAGCTAGTAATAACGAGCCTTCAGAATCCGGTGAAGTAAGCTGAGCGCGGCACCTAATAAATCTTCTCTTAATGAGTTTCACAAATTAAGCAATGCGTAATTTTGCCCAGGTACACCCTTTAGGTGATGGTATATTGGTACTATTTTCACCATTCTCTTGTGAAAGAGATGTTAATGTGTATATTATAATTAATTTATCATAGGACCATTTTATTTTATAAGCCATTAAATAACCAGTCTCTATTTAAATCAGCCTATTATCAAAACTGAATGACAAATATACTAACACCTAAGTGTTCGCTGAGGAATTTTATAAAATAAATTTCCTTATATAAAATAAATTTATGCATTTCACTAAAACTAGTTCTACGTTTGTTTGATCTAAACAAACAACGGAGAGCGTTGTGTTTTGATTTAGTATGCAAGTAATGTCGGAAGCGATCAAATTTATTTTAATCATTAATTTAAAAGTCAAAAATGGTGATATCATTGGTTGGTACCATACAACTGTTTGCTTAGTAATAAGAAGTATGTTATGTAGAGTACTTGCGGTAAGGTCGGAAATTCGAGACGTTCTTGTGTAGAACATTAAATAACGAAAGAGCAATAAAATATTTGTTTATAGCTTAGAACTTTTTTTTTAATTTATTGTTCAAATCATAAAAAGAATACATATGGCTTTAACTGTGACGGGGAGTACAGGTTATTTTTTTTTTATATTGGCATGCCAAGTATATTTAATTTATTCTAATTTGCATGACTTAGGTAGGTAGATACATATTTCTAATCTTAACTTTAGTACAAAATTGTTTTTTAATAAACATTTTTTTTTATTATAATTCTGAACGAAGTCGTCATTCATTTCATTTAGCAATTTTGGCAATAAAAATTTTCCAATTTCTGCTGCCGTAGAAATTTTAATATTTGGGTACTTACTATAAATTTTACATTATATACATTATCGAAGACTTTTTTCGTGCACAATAGGGATGCTCTGGGCTTCACCTCACCTGATGCTAAGGCCCGTATTAATAAACCGCACTCAGCTCTGAGATAGAACTTGAGAGCAAACTTGAGATACTGTGCTTAATACACCATACTTGAGTTCACACTTGAGTACAAAGTATCAGCTGAGTAGCGACGTATTAATAAAACGATTTCAGGACTAAAGTGCACTCTCAAGATACTACTTAAGTGCCTGTTTTCTGAGTGTGGTCGGACCATGACTTAAGTGTTTTGGCGGTTTATTCATCAAATTTAACACGGGAGTGCAAACCATTCACACGACATTTTGTTGTTTGTTTAGAAATGGACATAGAAAATATTATTGACGAAATCGATCACTATGACGACATAGAATATTATGACTATATCTTTCGGATGAACGGGCATCGAAATCCAAAAAAATATATAAGAGATTCTCAGAATCCATTTGAAATAAGGAATGAAGACTTTTTGAAACGCTATAGATTTCACCAAAATAGTGTTTTTTTATATTACTTCGTTAATAAAAAACGATCTTACAACTTATAATCAAATAGGCCTTCCTATATCTCCTGAAATAGCAGTGTTATTGACTTTGCGCTTTTATGCTACTGCATCATTTCAGGTGAGTATTTTTATATATTTGTTATCGAGCTCCTCCTAAACGGCTTTACCGATTTTTATGTTTTTTTTTGTCTGAGAGGTTATTTTAGCCCTAGGTGATAAGGGTGGCCCTCTTCAGATTTTTTTACAATTAAAGTTAAAAGACGACTACTTTACTTTTTTAAGATATCTTTCAAGTTTTCATTTAAAAGTACCCAGCACCTTCTGCTTACAACATTATTTGCTTGATACTATTTCAATACGAAGGCCTGTGATTGAATACTCTCTTATTTCAGATTGTCGGTGGCGATCTGTTTCAGATATCTCAACCCACTGCCTCGAATATTATCACAAAAGTATCCAAATTACTGGCACAACTTCATTCACACTTCATCAAGTTTCCCACTGGAGATGAGGCCACGGTAAATAGGGAATTATTTAAAGAACTGGGTAGACATAGGCGCTGGCCTGGGCTTCCAGGCATAGATGGAGCTATTGATTGTACTTACGTAAAGATTGTATCTACTCCAGGATGCCAGCACCACGAAACGTTCAGAAATAGAAAAACGGATTTCTTAATAAATGTGCAAGTCATCGTTGGCCCCAGAATGGAGATCTTAGATATTGTAGCTAGATGGGCTGGTAGTATGCACGACTCCAGAATATTTCAAATGTCTAGTGTATGAAATATTCTCAGGGCGTTTTGAGCGGAAGACTCGTTGGAGATAATGGACACCCTACATTACCATTTGTGCTTACTCTAGTTAAACCATCTCCTCAAGATCCTCCGTCCATTAGATATAACAGAGCCCAAATAAAAACACGAAATATTGTGGAAAGAACATTTGGAGTTTGGAAACGCAGGTTTCCTTGTTTGTCTAAGGGCCTTGATAACAAATTATCAACAGTATCTAGCATTATAGTTGCTTGCGCTGTATTACACAATTTGTCACTAATTTTAAATGATAAATTACCTTTCCTAGACAATGAAAATATTGAACATGTCGAAGAGGATGATGAAGAGAGCTTAGTACCAAGCTCTAGTGCTGGTTTTTTATTAAGAAACTCAATAATTGAAAATTATTATCAGTAAATATTTTTTTGTTTTTGCCTATTTCATGTTTCTAAATAAATTAATAAATTTATTACTATTAATCTATGTACTTTATTGCGCACAATTACACGTAAATTTAAACATAGTTATAAACTCTGTAGCAAATGCGGACTTATCTCTTTTAGAGATTTCTTCCAGTCAACCTGTGAGTGTGTTGGAAAATTACATATAAATAGAGGGAAACATCAAAGCACACAAGTGAGATTACAAAAGTAGATAAAGACAACATTACACTAATACAACAATAAACACATCATACATACATATAAACATACAAATATACATACATATATACATTTTATGACGATGCGATAGCTAAGGCGAATTTACCACTTGCGACAGAAGTGCTACCTCAGCCTGTATTTAAAGCAGGGCATAGAAGGACTGTTGAACTACAGAGGGCGGGTGGTTCCACAATTGGGCGGCACTAAAGCTGAAAGAGTGTAGCAGGAAGTTTGTGTTAGGTTTGGGGAGGTCAAGCTTTTCAGTATAGCATGGGCGTAGGGAATAAGAGGGGGGAGGCGGCATATGAAACCGCAAACGGAGGTACTGTGGGGAGTTGGGGTCTCTAAAGATTTTGAACAGCGCTGTCAAGATGTGCATATTACGGCGCTCACGGACCGGAAGCCATTTCAACTCAGAGCGAAAGTGAGAAATACGATCGAATTTGCGAAGACCAAAAATAAATCTTATAGCCAGATTTTGAAGTCTGCGTTTGCATTTCGTTTTTAACAGACTTCGAAAAAGGAGGAGGTTCTATGTTCTATGATATCTATTTTTTTATGTATGTTCACCGATTACTCCGCCAATTATAGGTCGATTTTCATATTTTTTTTGTAATCGAAAGAGTACACTCACGAGGTGGTCCCTTTGTCACCATGTCGTGATGTGATGATGGAATCCCAGGCAAATCAAGGGAAACCCTTAAATTTCAAAGGCGCATCCAACGTGTTTCATGTTTTTTCTTAAGATACTCGGGTATTTGCGTCTAGTAGTCATTATGTCATGTTACTGAGCTGATGATGGAAGGTTCCTGGTAAATAAGGAATCGAAGTCGGTAATTTTTTTTACAAAAATATAAAACCGACTTTAAGGACACCAAAAAGTCATAAATAATATAAGAACATACCTACAACATCACAGTTTTATATTGAAGTTGGTTTTAAGTAACTATACCTATTAATTGGTCTTTTCATTTTTAAGACTTTCCAGGTAATCATTGCTTGGCACCAACTTCAATATAAAACCGTAATGTTGTATGTATTCTTATTATTTATGACGTTTTGGTGTTATTGAAGTCGGTCTTAATTTTGTAAAAAAAAATTTTTAAATCTTTTTAATTTAATAATACATACGTTTTAGAATTTGAGCCGAGGCAAACACCAGAATAACTTAAAATTAAACGTCTTTCGCTCTAAACAGTACTGAAAGAATTATTCTCTAACTCCTTTCCAGAAACCTTCCATCATCAGCTCAGTAACATGATATATGATGATTACCAGATGCAAATAACTGAATATCTTCAGCAAAAACATAAAACACGTTGGACGCACCTATGAAATTCAAGGGTTTCCCTCGATTTTCATGGGATCCCATCATCAGATCATGGCATGGTGACAGTGAGACCACCTTGGGAGTATACTCTTTCGATTACAAGAAGAATTTTAAAAATCGGTTTACAAATGGCGGAGTAATCGCTGAACATACATAAAAAATAGATACAGCCGAACATAGAACCTCCTCCTTTTTCGAAGTCAGTTAAAAATGACGTTTACTTGAGATCACGCTCTTAAGAGCGCGATCTTGATATAATATCTTAAGTGATACGCTGTTGATGTAGGTTTATTAATAAGCGGCAATCTTAAGTGCGTGATCACAACTTGAGAGTGACTCGGCTAAGTTCACACTTGAGAGCAGTCTTGAGATCGCTTTATTAATACGGGCCTTAAGTGTCGGTAAGGTCGCAAATGGACGAACTGACTAGCTTCACTTGGATTCCTCAATAACTTTGGAACTGGCTAATTTACCTCTCGAAACACAACAATGTTATAATGGCGCCAAACTAACGGTGATAGCTAGCCAGGCCGGCTTAGAAACCCTACTACCAACCAAACCAAGCGGTAGATGACCCCCATGGGGAATCCATTAATCGACAGAGGCTGTCTCCTCTAAGTTTCTACAGAGTCTCAAAATGAATTTATTTGAAGTTCTCTTTTAAAAAATTAACTTTCTCGCTAATATAAGCTAATATAATAAAGATAAAATATGAGCTCGATAGTCAACTCTAATATGCATCGTTGTTGTCATTCTAGCTTAGGAACCGTTTGTATTGTGTTTGATTATGATCACCACCAAGATTTTGTTTACATAGTCGTTGATCTAACCAATATATTTCTTATTTCACAGAAAATGGCTGGAGGAAATAGCATTAGCGAACAAAAGCGGCCGCAAGCCATCACTCCTGCGCGCTATGACTAAGACGTTCTGGATGAGCTATGCACCTTCTGGAATCATGTTTCTGATTCAAGCTCTCCTTCTTAAGTGAGTAATCATTCTATTGACACTGTCGTGGCAATAACACATTAAATAGAGGATAACACAACGGTCTAACTACGGCATAATTCAAAATTGTTGTGCAATATCTCTTAAAATAGACATTATCTCTAGAAGTTTATTATGGATCCAACTAAACTCATCAATCAATGGCTAAAAATGAAAAAAATAATAATTTTGCAACCGGCTTCTTCCACTCTACAAATAGTTTTAAAACTCTATATCAACATTCCATTCACACGAGATAAAAAAGAGACAAGTCGCAGACATAAAAAAGGACAGTAAAAAAATTCGACCCAATGACCTGCGTCTGTCTTGTTATTTATCTTGCTTTAGACGTGGTAGGTGACGAGATAACAGCGGTAATTTGCGGAGGACGAGCCGAAACTTTCTATTGATTGTGCCGTAGCATATCGACATCTGTATAAACAATGTAACTATGATAATGTAAATAATGTAATACTAGAATGGAAATAATTTTTAGGAGATAGTTCTCCATTCCATTTGAGCGCATCTTTTGACTATAAAATAGCTGTGCCCGCTAAATCGTTTTGCGTTAATAAGGTCTGAGACTGTTGTTTGTTTAAACCCCTATTTCGCTTTGGCTTAGAAACGTAATAAATAGAGAGATAGTTGTAATAATTTTTCAGAGTATCTTGCACAACGGTCACTGAATGCGATTAACACTAAACGCGTTTAAAATACTGTTCTGTCTCTGTCATCATTAAAGTTGATGAATTGTAATAACAAGATGAAAATAATATTTTTTTGCATCATTTAGCTTTAAATGTTTTAGAAGGTGAGTTTGTGTAACTTACCTCCCATCCATTGCAATTCGCAACACAAAATGGCGTCAGTTGACTTAGTTATTTTTTTGAAAATAACAATTATTCATTTACTTTCTTTTATTATTATTTTGAAACTGATAAATAGATGAATAAATACACGAAATACTTATATGAGACTATATATAGCGGCCCTCCCGCCTTCGCACGTGCAGTAAAGCATATTATATTATATACCAACATCACTTTTATCCTGCGAAATTGTGTATTAGGCCAATGGAGAAATTTACTTTTTTTTTCTTATTTCGCTAATATTAAAATTTTGAACCAAATTGAACAAAGATCTTAAAGAATCATGAAAATATAATAATATCTACAAATAAAGAGCTTGCAAAAATAATTTCGCTATGTGCAACGACGCGACGGATCAACATGTGACGTCAGGCGACTCGAGTTCATTGGTATTCAATCATTTGCGCTCTAAAGTCGCAGTGTTTTAGTAATTCGAGACGATTGAGGCTAAAAAGAGAACGTAATTTGTAGTGCGCTGCAACGATATGACACTCTAATGATAGAATGACGTCACGGGATGTTACGACCAGTGAGCGGCCACGGTTATCCCGCGCAGAAAATAAGTAAATTAAAATTAACAATTTCCCAGTCATATACTGACGGATTTTTTGCCTATATTTTAAGTCTATCGACTCAAATATAATATTTTCAACATCATGAGACTTGTTCGTTCCTCCTCGTCTAAGGAGAGACCCGTACCCAGCACTGTATGTTTTTGGGTTGAATTGATGATCTCAAAAATTCTAAAAGAGGAAACTGACTAGCAATAAATATTTAAGAATGTTTACGAAAAGAAGCCACTATTAAAATTAAAAAGATCTTTAGTCAAACATAACTCTGTAAAAAGCTCTTTTCAACATGTAATAATGTATGTTAAATATAACATTTTAACTCAAATAAAAAACCTACCAAAGTTAAATATTTTCAAAAGTACCTAGTGGCTTAATACAATATGGCCATTAATTTTGTTATACTTAAGGTGCAAACAAACTGGGCTTATGTGATGCCACGCCACGTTATGTGATTGATTGCGTTAACGACGTCACGTAAGCTAAGTGTAGTTCTAAATAATTATTTTTCATGCATTTTCTATTAAGACCGATGTCGTCTGATGGACGTAACATCACATACGTGGCATCATATAAGCCCAGTTTGTTTGCACCTTTATTCTTGTGTATCTCGCAGGCCTTTTCAACCTGTTGCGCTGAGCATGCTGCTGACGTACTGGGAACCGGGCTCCGACATGACGTACGAGCAGGCAGTGTACTGCGCTGCGGCCGTCATTCTCATGTCGCTGTTCATCGGGTTCCTCAACCACCACGGCGCCTACTCTACCCAGCAGTTCGGGATGAAAGTCCGCATTGCGACGTGCTCTCTCATTTACAGGAAGGTGAATATTGCGTACATTGAATTCATTCGAATTGAAACAAAAGGTCTCTAATCTTTAACTTCGTGTTATCTAGAAGCTTACAATTTATAAGCGAGAAAATATTTAATGATGCTCGTGTTTGGTAGATGACCATCATAGTGAAATTTAATTACAATTTTCATATTGGAATAGAAGTACGAAAAGTACTATTTGGACAAATTATTTATCTCCAACATGGGAGCTCGTGGCTTTAATATTACTTTATGATATGCAAAATTCTTTTGATTCGTTCTCCACAGACGAGGTTGGAATTAAGTTCATATCCGAGCACTAAATGATATAATATGCAAATTGTCAAATTTATAAGAATTCACAACAATCTGTCCACGGAGAGAAGTGCCAAATAATAACCATTGAACTGCTGCCTAAGACAACTTTCATACATAATTACCGAACAAAACATAGTGCAAGGGTGTGGTATTAATAATATAAGCACAATATTTCAATTGGCTAGATGACTAAAAATTTTTTTTTTTTGCTTTACTAGAAGCTCATTCATATAATAAACAGAAAGAAAAAATCGGTTTTCCAATAACTATAAAAAAAACCAAGATATAAGGTAATAAAGATTTTTCTCCATCTCTTTCTAACAAAATGGCAATTTACAAGGAGTTTTTAAGGCCGTACTCAATGACGTCACGGTTGATGTCGGATCTCTGTCTAATCGCCTTCAAATTAACAACTTAAAATGCTTGTATCTAATGTATTTCTAAGCCGATTTTAATTCTAATTTCACAGGACTGCATCTTTTTCCATGGTATTTTAATATTTAATGACGAGACGTAAAATTTTAAATTCAGTCATCATCCCAATTGGACAGGTCATGCGCATGAGCTCTGGTGCGCTGGCGCAGACGACGGCTGGGCAAGTGGTTAATCTTCTGTCAAACGACGTCAACCGTTTCGACTACGCCTTCATCTACGCCCATTTCATCTGGCTACTGCCCCTGCAAGTTGTCGTCGTCTGCTACCTCATATACATTAAAATCGGTTACGCCGCCGTCATTGGAGTAGTGGGCATAGTTCTACAGACAATACCAGTTCAATGTGAGTCACCTTTATCTTTTGTTTATTCTGCATGCGTAGCACAAGGATCGCGAGAGTATTTTCTCGGCCTATTTCTCTACACCGAAATGTCACTTTGGACAGTAGCGAATGAGATAGCTATTATTTGGTGTCGAGAAAGTGACAGTTCATAGTACCTAGACATATTTATCTCGGGGTCCTTGTGCTACGCGTGCTGTATTTATGAAGCCAGCAGCGTTAGATGTAATACGCTTGTCTAAAGCTTCTTCTAAGGAATCTTCTCTATTCACTCGCGCAATAAAGACCCCTAGATTGTTACTATCAGGATTGCATCTTAAATGATAAAATCGTCCAATAAGATCAAAAGTGAAATTGCAATGAAATAAATCAATAACCTTCACCTTCATTTGCACTGTTTATCATTGTCCTCATAAAGGATGCTACGCAGATACCTATTTGTTAACGTATATTTATACACTTTGGTAACTTGGCCTTGTTTTTTATGAAATATCAACGAAGTTTCAAAGCTACAATCTTGTCTACTCTCAATTTGCGCAATTGAGATATTTTATACAAAAATATACGTAAAAACGTCGTTGCAGCTTATATGAGCAAACTGGCTGCAAGGCTACGAATGAAAACAGCGTGCAGAACAGATGAGCGCGTACGCATAATGGACGAAATTATCAGTGGCATGCAGGTATGTCAAAGTTACAACTACAAATGATTTCATGTAATGTAACCATAGTTTTATCACAAATCCATATGAAAATTAATGAATTGTACGCAATTGTGTTATTCAAGGATCATACATTTACTATTGTCTCGAAAGTTGTTTTGTGCAGAAAGTACAACAGTAATAATGAAATAAACATAAATATTCAATATATTTGTTGAAAAACCTACCTAAACTAATAAGTACCTAAGTATAGTTTCGTCTAATATGTCTTACTTATGCATCAATTTTCACAGAATTAGATTTCGAAACTCGTAGCTGCTACAGATTATGCTACGATAATAAATCGATTGCAAAGAACTGTATCAATTGCACCTAGTTTTCGTACGATTTTCTCGTGTACGTCTCACTTACGGTATCCGTAGAAGATTTTTGATCATAACAATTTACCGCAAGGATTTTTGCTGTTCTCAATACTAAATCATTTTTACATTTGTAACAATCGCGCGGAATGATCGTTGATTGAGTGTGGCTTGTTGTATTTTTTCGCACACGTGTATGTATTTTGAATTTAATTTTATTTGCAATGTTTAAGTTACATGATCAACAGAAATAATTCACAATAAGTTTTGTATTACCTATACTTCGCAGAATCGGTATACCATCCGCTCCGTAGACGGAACTCAAGCATCTTAATATTTGCAAACAATTTAAAAAATAAACCGTGCCTTGCAAATATTTCTTGTATGTCAAGCAATGTATACTCATTATTTACAACTGTGGCATTTGACCTCGTTCATATCTCCGTGCCAATAATGGACTGAGTCGTTGAAACCTGTATTTTTAAAAGAAAGCCAATACTGCATGCCGGAGTTCCACTTCTGGATTAATAAAAAGTCTCATTTAAAGGATGCCCTACTAATCCATGTGTGGAATTTAACAAAACACGCTAAACAATAATTATTATTGAACATAAAAACCAGAATCAACTTATAAACATTGTGAATTAAATAACTTATCATCCTCTGTGACTAGAATGACGACAAAAGGAAGATTTCTTTTCTTAAAAAACGATAAAAAAACGATGGGCATACAAAACACTCACAAAAAATAAAATTATATAATTTCAAGGGAGACCCATGCCCAGCAGAAGGGGATTATGGCTGAGATGATGAATGATGATAATTCGATAAATATACAGCTTTACAAATCTCTAGACACACAGTACAGTTCTCTAACTGCCTCCAAATTTTATTTATTTTCTCTGGCACATAATATATTTCGTCAAAAGCCTGCCATTTTCGCTTCAGTGACTGCGAACGAAGCAAACTTTAACATATTTTTATACATATAAATACGAGTTAGATAATAGCATTATATATAAAACAATAATAATAAAAAAATCGTTCGCCCACGATTGAGCCCCACTGCGAATTGACAAATCTATCGTTCTACTGGATGTCCGCATTCCAGCTGCCGCCAATCATGGCAACAATACCCCAAATTATGCTAAAAATACAGTTGTTATCACATCGCTGTACATCTCTTACACTGTTAGTTTATTTCAGACGGTTTATTTCTGTTCTGTGTACTCTCTGTTTAATAACTTTTTTGCCAGTACCCAATCTATAACTTCAGAAACTCACACATAACATCAGTCTATTGATATTTAATCATTAAGATAATGTTATAATATTTAATTTTGCCATTTTCTACGAATTCACAAAATACTTTTATATTTATACTGTAGTTTTATGTTCACTTTATGATTATATTATCCTGTATTTAATGTAATATGTAATAATAAAACGTGGTTATGCTTTTTTAAGACATTACTTTTTAAATTTATGTACTTTATAATATTTGTTATTAACCTAGGTATATGTTTTTGTAATTTACGGACCACACCAGAAACTGGTATACACGATTTTATAATGTGGTTTCATTTTTGTATCTTTTCTAGACTGACAACACCTTTTATTGAATTAATGAGCGTAATAAACATTCAAATGTCAATATCTTTTAGGTAATAAAAATGTACGCATGGGAAAAGCCATTTGAACAAGTGGTGGCTCTGGCACGCAAGAACGAAATCAAGTGCATCACCTCCGCGTCCTACCTACGCGGGGTCTACCTCAGCTTCATGGTGTTCACGGAAAGGCTCTCACTGTACATTACACTATTGACATACTCGATCTTCGGTTATCAAGTAACCGCAGATATTGTAAGTATTCGTTTAGTACAAATCTATGGAAACCTATAGTTACTGTCCAGATATATGCTACTTAATTTTAATTTCACACAGTTTTGTATCCCACGATTCTATTACAAGCAGTTGACTGCCCTATCGATCTAGACGCCTACCGGTCATGTAAAATTTACAGGCTCCTAGTTCTCGGCGGCTAGGTCAGACAATCGATAAAAAAAATTAGCGTCGTCGTCGTCTAAAACTCTACGTAGAAAATTGCTAACGCAATTTGTAGTAGTATCTTCGATATCTTACCTGCGATATCGTACCTGCGTAATGTTAATATAAATATAATAAGTCTTTAGGGACAGACTCAAGCAGTCTTTAGGGCAGATCTAGGCACAATGCTCGAAGACCGTTGTAGAGTTTCCCAGCAAGTAGGTCCTAAAATGAGCATGGACAAGTCTAACATTATGTCAAATTCCTATATAGTACCCACTTGTGTGAATGTTGGAAGCTTTACATTAGATGTTGCTGGCGATTATTATTATTATATATCGACGAATCCAACTCAGCTAGGAATCGTTAAGGAAATTACGCAGCATATTTTCAGCACATCTACTACAGTGTCTTGTGCGTGTTGCTACTGATGACGTACAGAACTGAGAATTGGCCGCTATGGGTTTCATAAGAGGGCTTAAGATCGCTCAAAGGGCAATCTCTACGAGTACGCACCAGAACTTCCGTAGAAGAACTAGAGTCACCAACATAGCCGAAAGAAATGCCAACCTTAAGTGGCAGTGGGCAGGACACATCGCTCGCAGAACTAACGGCGTCTGGGGCAAAAAGGTCCTCGAGTGGCGGCCGCGTACTACGATCGGCAGGCTTATTACCGATCTTTTGAGACAGTATCAATTGCTGCGATTGTACAATTATTGCTTATAAATCGCAAATTCGTTTTATACAACGTTGGATTGCGCTAAGACAGCGCCACACGCAACCGACCGACGAACTAAAAATGCACGTCAACGCCTGGACACAGCGATCGTTTGTTTAATTTCGTTGTTGATAACGGTCCACTTAGAGATATTTTGTTGATCGCGTTGCCATTGTATAATTAGCAACCGGTTGCTTTTTCCGTAATAAGCCTACGGGACTCGCGGCATTGGTAGGCCTCCCATAAGGTGGATCTATATAGTCTGGTGGAAGGTCGCGGGAAGTCTCTGGATGCACAGGGCCGATCGGTTTGAAGATCCCTTGGGGACGCCTTTGTCCAACAGTGGGCGTCTCTTGGTTGAAATGATGATGATGATGAGGGCCAGACTTCCTGAAATCCTGATATTTACTGCACTCATCGAATGTTATAGCTACAGTTGTCAATTCAACAAGCCATTCAATTATTTGCTTACTAGAGGTCTTCATTTCTAATATCAGAGTTCACGCAAGGATTGGCCTATCTATTCGAAGGTGCATGCTGAAATAATCGTAAAATAATATGTGCAGTATCTTTGACGTGTATGATTGCGAAACAGGTTTGAGTAACACTCTCTAATGCAATAGAAAGTACTGGTGTAGGTAATAACTTTCCATTAAATACAAAACTAAGTTATTCATATTTATGATACTTGTCAGCAGTTCGGTCCCGCCCGTCAGTTGAAATACTGATATTAAAAGTAATTAATTTTTCTTCAATTAAATCTTGACTGTGCTTCTGAATCTATTAAGCTTTAAATTTGAATGAAATGATTAAATTATAATTACTATTACTGTTATTCAAATTTTTAATTGATCGTTATATAATATGCCACTATTTTGAGTTATATCGGCTCATATTATACTTACTATAATAGAGGCTTAACATAAAAGAAGCTGTAGTACGTTTTAGGTGTTTTTCTACAAATAAAACATTTCCAGGTGTTTCCGCTGGCGCAGTTCTACAACACATTGCAAGGGACGCTCTCTATAATAATGTCGAATGCGGTGTCATTCTTAGCCGAGGCTCTGATTTCAGTGCAGCGCCTTGAGGCTTTTATGCTGCTCGGTACGTGAGGCCTCGCCTCGAAATGCATGCAGCATCTACCTCTTCTCTCTTTCTTCTTTTACTCTTTCACACGAGTCCAAATTATAATCCGACTCGAATTCATAACAGAATAATCCACCTTTCTTGTCACTTCTTTTTAAAATATCACTTCTGCAATGGTATAAGGATAATTTAACTACAGTCAAAGTTACTTTCTCTTAATAAATCCACGTGATTTACATGAATAAATATATGGTAGTGAAACATCAAAAGAATTAAACACCTAGTAATATGATTTCCACAGGCGTTCCCGTTGGCACAACTATTCAACATACTCCAATGTACAATAGCAATCTACATGCCGGCCAGTGTGTCGCAAATAATGGAAGCATTCATCTCTGTCAGACGAATAGAGAATATCATGCTGTTGGGTACGATTTAAAAACAATGGGGGATATTTGTTTTTCTTTTGACGTTACTAAATGAGATATATAAATTTTGTTGTTTGCCCGGGGACTTGAAGTTTAAAAAAATGTCTTACGTTTTGACTTCACTTTAACTTTTGCACTAACATGGATCTTGCTCCTAATTCGTGTACTGGTATGTCACTAACCTATGTTTTTAACATAGCTTTGAAACTAGTTTGAAAATTACTAACAAAATTGTATTACTATCATCACATACATTTTTATTTTCAGTATTATTGTGTGAGTATTTTTAAAAAATTGCGTATTGGATGCACTTACGGCATACCATTTTGCATAATATAAAAATTAAGTATTTAAAATCAACCAGCAATTAAATACAGCCAACTGTCAAACTAAATATTCACAACGGTAATCCAACCCTTCGAACCTTAAATGATTCTAACAGAAATAATAACACATATAATTGTATTTAGTCTCTTCTATACTCTATACAAATAAATAAAATTGAAGTGTCTGTTTGTAATGTCAAAATAACAAGATTTTACTAAATGGGTATGAATGTATATCGGGTACCAATAACAAAAGCACAATTTAAATTTTTTTTGTCTGTCTGTTTCTTCCCGCTAATCTCCGGAACGGCTGGACCGATTTTGATGAGACTTTCACTAATAGATAGCTAATTATATAAGGTATAACATAGGCTATTTCTTTTTCCCTTTTTCCCAAAAGTTACTATTCCACGCGGACAAAGTCGCGGGCACAGCTAGTACATAATATAATTACATAGAAACATCCCATAAACAATAACAATGCTCACGTTTTTCTGATGCGACACCACAACTCATACGAAACATTTGCCGTGACTGCATTATGTTCATTATATACATTACCACGTATTCTGACGATAACTCATTTCTTAATGTAATAACTTAATAAATAACTCCTTCACAATTTATGAAGTGAGCAAACGGGCTGCGCTGAAGTTTATTTGCTTGTTATATCTATAGAACATACTACTTCACTTGGGAAGATGCTAATTTTACGATTTGTATACCTACAGACGAACGTGAAGATCTGCGTAGTGTTCCCGATGTAGATATTGCCAAACTAGTGCAAAGTGTTGAGAAGAAAAAACTTAAAAATCTCAGTGAAGAGGACTTGTGCCAAAACACCTTCAAAAAAATCGACGAAGAAGGCATATTCAACCCTAGTAAGTACAGCGAAAACAAGAAAGCTAATTATATAACAGAGTTAAACATCTTGAACCTTTAAAGTAAACACTTTCGATAACTTAGCGTCTATAATTTATTGAGAAGGAAAATTTTTCTTCGAATCGCCATCACAAATGAAGGTTATAACTTCGAATTCATCGAATTTGGTCAAGTTCATGTGCAGCTACTACGCATTTCATTATAATATATTATTTACTTTTTAATAAACACATTATTAAGCAATCGCTGTTTACCATCACAATTGGGACAGATGTCTCGAAAACTCTGAATATTGCCTTTGATACTTAAAATTTTATACTATACTTTTAGCAACGTTGTTGCTGTCGTCTATGAACATGTTGAATTTAGTTTTTTCGTCGTTACTAACTTAAGCTTTTTACACAATGTGCAGCGGAAATAACAATGTATGTATGTTTGTCCTGTATGCGTTCCGAAACCATTCAATTTTTTGCTAGGAACCCTCACGGGCGTCCCCAGAACACCCTACCAAAATACGGTTGGTAACTAGAACTGTCATTTTTGAAAGACACTTTATATCTATTACTGGTTTAGTGATCTTATGTGTTACGGCAGCGTTCATGATAGCAGTAATGGATGTTAAGTTCCTTTCAAAAATGACAGTTCTAGTTAGCAACCGAAGTTACAGAATAGGCCGGCTCAATGGTTTCGGAACGCATAGACGCCATTGCAACACATGCCGGGTACAGCTAGTTTGTAATAAATATACAAATGAATAAATTTCACCTATTTTAATTTTGTTAAGTTCGCTATAACAGAGATATTTTTAAAAGTTTTCTACACCCCGTGCTGAGCGTTGGAATCCGACAGCTAAGAGCGGAAACCCACGCCGCGAAAGTAAAACGGAGACTTTTTAAAGTAAAACTCCTATTATCTTGTAGTATGAAAAAATTTTTTTTTTTTTTATAATTCTGGTCGAAAAAAAATGAAATCAATTTAATCACAGTAGCCCGTACTGTGATTAAATTGATTTCATTTTTTCTGTATTTCTAATAAAAAAGAAATCAATTCGAAAAGCCAATTCCAACCAAACATCAGGGTGTGCATTATTTCTATTACACATTGCATATCATGTACAACATTGAAATACATATTAATAACATATAAGTGAATGTTTTATAAATATCTGACATTATTGATATTTATATGGATGTGTAAAAACCAATGCAAAGAATACTGACGTACTGGAAGAATTAAAAGCAAAATATTCCTTATCTAATCTGATGACATGATAAAAAGCTCTTTTGAATCGTTCAAATTGTTTTACCACCTCACCCCACCCATTCAGGACATTATTATGCAACTGATAAGAATGGACGCAAGAAACTTATCAACTTTATCAGAAGTATACCGACACAATTGTAATACATTTACTTAAAATTAAGAAAATATTGTACTACTCAACATAAAATCAATCGTAATAAGAACATCGAATATCTCATGCTTCCAAAGAAACCGAAAATTTGAAAGTTGAACCATGAACTTTGAAACGTTCCCAACAGGCTTCGACTGTAACGAGAAGGGTCTTTTGAAGCAGGCGCTAATCCCGCACAACATGAGCCCAGACGTGGGAATACAGATCCAGGACGTGTACGCTAATTGGACGGAGGACGGGCCGGTCACGCTACGCAATATCAACATCACAGTGCCCAAGGGAAAGCTTTGCGCCATCATTGGTTCCGTTGGCTCTGGAAAGGTTAGAATTTGACACGATAAGCATCTCAATTTAATTAGATGCATGCTTTATTTCACTTGCCCTATTATAGCATATTAGACACACATAATATTGGCATGTGTTAGTATGTGAGCCTCCCAACAGAATTTTAATCCAGCTTTTCCATAATCCAGCTGATTTGTTTAATACACCTTGCGATCAGACAAGAAGAGAGCACCAATAATTTAATGCTCAAGATATTATCGGGAAAAAATATCGTAGATAAGAACAGAAAAACAGCGTCAAATTAATTCAACACTGTTTTAGACGTCCCAGACGACTATTAATCACGACTTTTTACTGAAATTATTATAAAGAATCTAATATGCTCAGTTTTCTTTCAGAGCTCAATTCTGCATCTGTTATTGAACGAACTGCGTCCATTGAGCGGCAAGGTGTACCTATCAGGACCACTGTCCTACGCCAGCCAGGAGCCGTGGCTATTCGTCGCCACTGTCCGCCAGAATATATTGTTCGGGCTGCCGTACAACTCTAAGAAATATAAAGAGGTGACATTAATACTTTTACATTTGTCATGTTCGTTAAGTAGGTCCTTATTACCCCCAAATGAGGCTTGTAGGTGACCAATTAGCGCTCTAGGGTAATAATGTAGCTATAAAAGCCCTAGGGCTGTAAGTAATTTATTGCCAGTATGATGGTTAGATGAACGCGAACTTTTTGAAATAGTGAAGTGTTTTTTTTATTACTTGCCGCCCTAGGGCTTTCCAAGCTACATTATTACCCTAGAGCGCTAATTGGTCACCTGCAAGCCCCATTTTACCCCCAAATGGATAAGGACCTACTTACCTCACAATCGAGATGTAAAGCAGAGTAATTAGCTCGGGTGTAAGCACCAATTGCACCCTCGAAATATAGGCGCCCTCGCTGCGCTCGTGCGCTTAATTATCTCGGGCTGCAATTGATGCCTTACAGCCCTTAGCTACTAATCTACTATTATTATCTTAACTAAAAATAAAAATTCTCGTTCATTCCTAGAGAGGTATTTTTGCATCATTAAAAATGAATCTTGAATTCGAACACGAATACAAATCACGCACGCAATTATTTTCTACTGTTCCCAATTTAAAAAAAAAACATTTCTCATATTCTGAAAGTAGGTCATTGTTTACTTATTATATTTAAAACAATGACAAAATAACCTATACAGCCACACACCGATATTAATTAATAAATAAAGTTGGTGATTTCATGAGCAAATAAAATATACTTGTATCTAATTTCTTTTTTCAAATAGATATAAGTCACAAATACATATTTAAATTTTAAATATAAATGCCATGGCATTATAGCTCTTAAATATTGTGCGTGAAAATAAGGCGGGAAAGCCAATATCATCGAATACATTTTCTGTTTTAATTTTAGCCTCGTTTAACTTTCCTTCTAAATGGAAAGCACAGGGTTTAATTCGGGTGAACACACCCGTTCCAGTCTCAAACTATTGACTCAAAATATCTGGACTTTAAAAGGTGTTGTTCAGTAGTGTTCAGCCCTTATAAAACAATCTACTATTGAATCACTCGAATTCAGTGTTGTCATTGAAAACAAATTCCGTATACGATTCCGTTTCAAGCAGAAAAAATAAAAACCGGCACGCAATCCATACCTAATATTATAAATGCGACAGTGTATCTGTCTGTCTATTACCTCTGCACGCATAAGCCGCGGAACCGATTTAGATGAAATTTGATATACCTAGAGATAGTTTGAATCCCGAAAAAGGACACACGCAGAAATCATCCTTCAAGGGGGTGAAAAGGAAGGTGGAAGTTTGTATGGGGAATCAATAACCGCTGAACCAATTAAGATAAATTTGGTATGGAGATAGTTTTAGATTAGGGGGGAAAATGCTCTAAGATGGGATAGGATATAGCAGTTTGGATAAAAAACAAGCTACCCAAATTATTAATTCCCCGCAGACAAAGTCGCGGGCAAATCTCGTAATTCATAAATTTAAAAAACCAGCCATGAATCGCACGTAAAACGGAACTTATATCTATAGTTTCCCTATATTCTACTAGTAGAAATCGAAAACAAGTAGAATCACTAATTGCAGAATTCACGAAATGAATATTCAAAAATAGTGAATTTGGAAATACATATTCGAATCCTACGATTTGAAATACGAATTAAATTCTATTGTTTCAAAAATGCGTCTCATGTCAGTAAAACTTAGAAAAGAGAGGTACCTAGTCAAGGCAAAACAAAGTTTTATTTAGTTAATAAAACTTCGTATTGCGTTGACTACCTTTCTTTTCTACGTTTTATTGACATGAGATACCTTCCGAAAATCTTTCGAAACACATTTGAATTACAATAACACGTGTTTTCGCTACTCGACATTGGCAAAATTGTCACACCTGACAGAGGCCATACAACCTAAAAATTTAATTGAATTGAAGTATAATGTGGAGTTTTTTAGCTGATTTTGGAAAATATTCCGTAATATAGTACAATTTACGGTTTATAGTAAAATTTACTAAAATACAAATCAGGTCGTACGAGTGTGTGCGCTACAGAAGGACTTCCAACAATTTCCGCATGGTGACCAAACTCTTGTGGGAGAGCGAGGCGTCTCCCTCTCCGGGGGGCAGCGCGCGCGCATCAACCTCGCAAGAGCTGTCTATAGACAGGTAATGCTTTTTACTGAACCAACCAAATAAGTACTTGCACAAACCACCAACTTTTTGAACTCAAAAAAAAATTACAGTACGACTCATGTCCATTTTCGTCTTGAGTTAAATATCTTCCAACTGAAAATACTGTTAATATGCATGTCAGATAAGATAAAATAGCAAATGTGTAAAATAATAGTATTGAAGGGCATATATAGTAAGTATAGATTAGCACAAATTAACTTCAAGTTAATCTTAAGTTATAACTTTGAACTTGACGCCAAAAGTTTTCAATGATGTGATATACTCGTATCGTCCCATACACTGACGTAAGATGTTGTTTGTCCCAATATTTCCCTACAGCTACATCACTATGGTTGGCATACCCTTAAGGTCAAAATGTATCAACATTTATAAGACTGCCAGATAAACTTTCCCTGGTTAATATAAGTAAGCTAAATCTAATTATGTTTATGAAAATATGATTAGATAAAAGCTCTTTTTAAGGCGCTATATCGAAAATATTGGTTATTTTTAATGTAATGTCATAGGTCACTGAGAGATCTTGCAGATCTGAAAGTCAGATAAGTATGTGTTTTTTTATATCTTTAGCTAGACACGAGAACAACCGGAAACGCGATTTGCCTCGATACATTTTATTTTTTAACTTACCTCTTAAAAATAAGAAAATTCAGGATTACTATAGTAATACTATAGTAATACTATACTATACTAATACTATACTATAGTATTAGGTGTTTATTAAAAAGTTCCTTAAATATGTGGACACCATCAGTATTAAGAATCGTACAGAAGCATTTTTTTAATAATTAATTTCGTGAACTACATGTTTAGACTATATATTGTATTAGGAATTAAAGTATGAGATTGCCGTTTTGTGCCTACTTAAAAATTCAATCAATTTTTATTCTTAGGCAAAATCTATTTATTATCAGATAAAACAAGGTATTAATTTATCCTCATTATATATCTATATAATTATGTCGTACCTTACTTTTCGGTACCTAGAGCTCTGGGAACCTGGACTCAACAAACAATGTGAAGGCATTTTGTAGTGCTTTCTAGGGAAAAAATCTTTTTTATTTACAAAGCATTATAGTACAATTATGTAAAAAAGTCAAATAGTGGAAAACATGGCAGTCGATTAAATACAGCAGGTTCGGCAAGTTCGGAGGGCAATGGATGATCCGGCAATATTAAATTGTTATCTCGAAAAATGTGAGTTATCGTGGAGCAATAGTGGAGTGGAAAAGATCGGTTGATGCGTCGGCTTGTCTCGCTGCACGTTTTGCCTTCATTGTTCGAAGGTATGTGCGTTAAACATCTGATGCTATTGCTTGACTGGATCTGAGTTTGCGGTTTGAGAAAATGTGCAAAAATATAACTCTCAAAACGGCACAGTACAGGAATAACATAAATAACACAGTTCGTAGTGTCTCTTTCATACATTGCCGTTCAGCAACCTATTATGGATCTTTCATCGCATGACATGGTATAAATTTTGAGATTAGGAAGTCATGAAATGCTTCATTTGGTATTACCGATCTCCAATGATATCATCACAATGGCATAATTCCAATGATGTGATCATGATATAATGAACGAATGATCAAAAATCTTATTTTTCGTTTTGCACTATGATTTCATCATGATATCTGCTGTACCTGCTTTGATTTATAATACGGGAATCCATAACTGTTACAGGCTGACGTATACTTGTTGGACGACCCGCTGTCGGCTGTAGACGCCCATGTCGGCAGGCAGCTGTTCGACGAATGCATCGGCAGCTACCTACGTCACACCACCAGGGTGCTCGTCACCCACCAGCTACACTATCTCAAGTCCGCAGATTACATCGTTATACTAAATAAGGTAAGCTTATCGCCAAAAGATATCATATAGAAATGACACGAATACATTTTTGCTAGCTATCTTATAATATTACTTACACCACTTTTATATAAATCCGTAAAGTTTTAGGCAATAAACAAAAAGAGACGAAAAATATTAATCATAGAGACAGTATCTTTTTTATATTGATCTCTTGATGATACATTAATTTTAATGCTGTTTGATATGTAACTCTTTATAAATTGACTCACGCAGGGTGCCGTAGAGGCCAAAGGAACGTACGATGAATTAGTGAGCTCTGGTAAAGACTTCGCTAAGTTACTTTCGTCTACTCACGATGAAAATGAAGAAAATATTGAGAATGAAAAACCAGCCCCAATGTCTAGGCGCACTTCTTCTCGAGTAAGTACCTACATTTCAAGAATAGAAATCTTCATAAATAACTCTTTCCTGTTTTCATATTTGCGAGTACAGTTAATCAAAATGTATTCTAAAATCAAAAATTACTCGAAGACATGAGTATGAAACTCTATCAGAATATCAACGATGCGATAGTTTTCTAATTCAAAACAAATATATAATAAAACGTAATTAATTGATTGATCTGTTGTGAAAGAATGGATATTTTTGTACCTCAGGCAGTAGACAGAAAATCTGTATATACGCCACTGGCAAACAAAACAACGAGATATTTTCGGTCTACTCCAAAGACCTGACGAAATAAAAAATATGTTGGAAAACTACCCGCTGGAGAGACAATCAAATAATGTGTTCCAGTTATCGACAACCCGGCGACCATCGCTCACAGAGTCCATGACGGGCTGCGACATTCCCGCTCAGGAAATGGAGGAAGAGGAGAGAGAGTCTGGCTCTATGGGGTGGCATGTGTACAACGCTTACTTGCGAGCCGGCGGTCGCACTGCCAGGATTGTCTTCATGATCGTCCTTCTCGTAGTGGGCCAACTCTCTGCCACGCTCTGCGACTACTGGGTCACTTTCTGGTAAGAATCGCTTTTCTAAATCAACAGCAGCTGTGCCTTTATCATTCACACTTAAGTATTCACAAAAGTAAATAGAGCTAGGGAGGAATGGGGGAGAAAGTTTATCTCTATGCGGTGACACATATACAACGCTTACTTGCAGATCGGTGCCGGCGACACTGCCAAGATTGTATTTATAAAAATAATAAACATTATACTTGCAGTGGATGACCCTCTTGTTTCTCAATTAACGACAGCTATGAATTTCTTTTTTACGTTAATTCACTCTTTGATTGCAATAATCTCCAAAAGATAGCAATATATAGAAGGATTTGAGGTACAGGTAGAAGCTGTACCTTAAATCCAGTGAAACAAAATTTTTCCCTTGTGAGAAATCAAACCCCCGAATCTTTCGGTTCAAAGATCTAAACCACCTGGCTAGCTACCGGCTTTTTTTTCAACAGCACACTGGAAGCCTACAGTTTCGGCAGTTTTTGCAGCTTTTCAAATCTACTTTACAACGATTACTTGCACTATTTTTCTAGAAGAGTAGATTTATGCGTAGAATGTCCAGTTCGCAAATAGAACTTTAAATTTTTTTCTGTTTTGCATTTCATCATTTTGTAATGACTTTATCTGTTTTCAGGACAAACGAGGTGACGCGTATGAAGGAAAGAGAGAGCAACACCACTACCAATGACTTCGATAAAGTCATCGGACCGACCAACAGCACCTTTACCTTCTCCAGCTATTTCTCGGGCATCGAACAAAGTCCAGGTCTACAATTTTAAAATTAATCCAAAAACTCACATACTTTAGCGAATATAAAATGATTCTAATAATCAGAAGGTATTTTCTAACAGAAGCAGGTGCATAGAGAAAGCATAAGGGGAGCAGTAAAAAATAAACAGGAACGATTTAGTATCAATAAAACAAACGACATACTTACGTAAAAGAAATTGTGAAATTATTTATATCGCCGTTAGAAAAAAAACTCGTGGATTTTGTTATCTAATCTCAATCAAAAAATACGCTGGAATACGAAAAAAACTATCGTAGTATGCATTACGATGAAAAAAGGAACTTTCTGTAGCGCGCAAACATAGGCTGTAATGTCTTTCTGTCTATTGTATGTGGCACGGAAATATTCCTGAATATTTGTCGCGTTGAATTGGTTATATAAATCTATAGTGTTTCATGCACTTCAATCCTTTCGGCCTATCCTGGGCAGGATGGTCTCATCCTGCCCATGATAGGCATATTGGCGACCGAAAGGATTAAAACGACCCAGAATGACTATTTATTGACGACGTTATGTTTCTCCACAGATTTGGATATCCACGCATACATTGGCCCTCTGGACACATCGCAGTATCTATACGTTTATTCTGCGTTGATCGTATGCTGCATTTTTTTCATCACGGCGCGCGCGTTCATATTCTTCAAGGTGTGCATGACGTCTTCAAGGAATCTACACAATGACATGTTTCACTCCATGCTTCGGGGTGTCATGAGGTTCTTTGACACCAACTCCTCTGGTAAGTTTATAATGAATATTGAGTTCAAAACTCAAAAACTATTAAACCGGTCTTGATGAAATTTAGTGCAATATGTGTAATTTGGTGCAACTTAAAAGATTGCAGGTATAGTTTTTATCCCAATTTTTGAAATCAACACATTTATTGCAAATTAAAATGTTACCTGTTGATAATGTGGGCCGGTGTTTTATCGGCAAATCATCATTTCAATTTAATTAATATGGAAGTTGGAAATTAGGCATTTGATAACTTTGAAAGAATAATATGAATAACTTTGAAAGAATAATTGCCTTTTCGATTTTAGACTTTTATTGAAAACTAAATGTTTATATTGTTATGGTATACAGGTAATAGGGATGACAATTGATTCCGGAAATCCATATTCCTTGATTTAGAAGTATGAAAATATAACCACTCCTTATTGAATGAATATTGTTTATCTTCCAAAGTCATAAATAAGTTACTTTATAACGTGTATCATATGTCTTCGCAGGCCGTATTCTGAACAGATTTTCTAAAGACATCGGCGCGCTTGACGAACTCCTGCCCCGTTTCCTTCTGGAGTGCATACAGATATACCTGGTGATGTTCAGCATCCTTACGCTAAACGCAGCCGCCCTCGTGTGGACTCTCCTACCCACTACGATCATACTGCTTCTCTTCTACACCATACTGCAAATATACCTCAAGTCAGCACAGTCCATTAAACGTTTAGAAGGCACAAGTGAGTTATGATTTTTTGTTTTCTATATTTACGGTTTCAAACTAAACTTATTATTTGTAATGTGAAAAATAAGATAATGTTAGGTCATTATTCATTCTACACTATTACTACTAAATAAAAAGCTCATAAATTCGAATTTATGTACTCTGCATTCTTACGGTCGTGGTCGCATGCTATTTTATTGCCTCAAAGGCAAAGGCACGAAGAAATACAAAAACTGCGATTACGTAATCAATTAAGAAAGGTTTAGATCAAAATGTCTCAAACTATACGCTTCTAGTTTTCTTTGCTGCGGACTTAGGCTTGTTCGAAGCCGGATACGTAGCGCAGACTTTACAAGAACTTGATAAGCAATAAATAATTTTGTTTGCAATATTGTTTAGGTAGGTACATAAAAATTTAAGCTACATTTATTTTTCAGCTCGCAGTCCTGTATTCTCCCATATGTCGGCTACGCTCAACGGCATCAGCACTATCCGCTCGTCTGGAGCCCAACAAAGGCTTATCAAAGATTTCGACAGATTTCAGGTTCAAATTCAATTAATTTACATAAAGTTAATATTGGTGTGTAGGCTTAGCACATACAACATTATTATAGGTATGTGAATAAATATTGCGGTCATTGCAATTATACAAATTTTCGCTTTCTTTCGCGACAACGGAGCATCAATAAACACGATAATTTAAGTCGCACTGTAAGAGACATATTAAGTAGATTAAATATTTTATCAGAAGGAGATGGAATGGAAAAGTATTTTCAATATTTTGTCCAATATGTACTCAGTACTTTCAGTAAGAATTTCGCAAATTCGTAACATATAACAAATTGTGAGAATGTCTCATTCTATTGAATTACTTATTTACTTACAGTCATAATCAATTTTATGCGTTTATCATAATGGCAGCGTACAATGGCAGGTACCCTTCAATAACTTATTTTAATTTGCTTGTTTCGTTAAATTCTATGTGTCTACACTATTTGTAAGTTACACCTACAAAATCTTTGAAGAATTGCAAAAAATACTTACATCCATAATGGATAAAGTGTATTAGGCTCACGGACTTTTATTTGGGACCCTAGAAATGTTCTGAGACCAATTAAAATACAACAAGGTTGACAACAGTGTGTGTTTTTTAAAATAAAGATTAATTGATGATGATTCGCAGTTGCCCCTAGTTAAGTATACAGTGACCCAGTGACTATACATAGCACGTCTATACTCGTTGTATAATAATAGGTATATAAGTTTTCCAGGCGATATTACTCAAAATTAAAATCACTTACTTTACCTATTATTTCTTTCTTTACTGTACACAAAAAAAAATTATAGTTAAACTACTTACAATATAAATTACGTATTGTATGTTCGTTTTTATGATTCGTGCATAATTATTTCAGATAAAAATGAACAAAGATCTTAAACATAATACTTCATACAACACGTCAATGACTTCATATTTGATTAATGCTTGGAGTCTTCCAGGATATCCATACGTCCACGTGGAGTAGTTACTTGGCAAGTGGAGTGACGCTTGGTTTCTGGCTCGACTTCATCTGCGTGCTCTACCTCGCCATTGTTATCATTGCGTTTCTCGTTATTGATAGCAGTAAGTATATAATATTTCTTGTTTTTTTTATTATCTTTTATAACAAATTAATACAAACAACAATACAAAGATTCAGTCTTCGATAAGCTAAGGATACCACAATGTTCTTTTATTTTCGATTAATAGCTACCATAATACATAAGTATTAATTGCACATTCTAAATGTTTCTAGTTGCTAGAATCATGCCTAAAAATTCATAGAATTAGGATGTCACATAATTTTAGACAGCGTTTGGACAACGCTCATAGACATAGTAATGCGGCGTTAGTACTTATCAGTTGGCGTTTTTGTGAACAGCGTAAAATATTTAAAAAATAATTACGAATAACTAAACATGACAAATCATTTCTACTTCAGAAACCATATTCTCCGGGAATGTGGGTCTAGCGATATCACAGACACTGATCCTCACCGGAATGCTGCAGTTCGGCGTGCGACAAACGGCCGAAGTGATCTCACAGATGACCAGCGTGGAGAGAATCCTTCAGTATACTCACATAGAGCGAGAAAGTCATTGGGATAAAGGAGGTATTCCCGCATTGCAGATAGTACATGTTTATTACTATAATTAGAAATTAGATATGGGCGCCGCGCCGGCGTCGCCGTCATTCAGTGCCTAGTGCGAGTTTTATCGAGCTCTAATCGTAATAAGATCGTACGCATCGAACGCGTTAACGCGAATTTGTATGGAATTAGAGCAGCGCCATCTAGTAGCTGCTATGGAATGAGACAGCTTCATCTAGTGACTACTAGATGGCACTGCTCTAATTCCATACATGCGGAAAACGCGATAGGGCACCTCCTCTTTGTTTTTGCTTCATGTTCCATACAAATTCACGTTTTGTGATCGAGTAAAGCTCGATAAAACTCGCACTCGTGAGATGCGAGAGGGCATTGTTTCTGTTATTTAGTTTTTTGTATTCTTTTCTTTTAAGACAGTATGATGTGTGATTGAGTTTTTTGTGTTAAAATGACTAAGTTATTGAAAATGATTCATTTGCAAACTATCTGTTAGTGCATTGTGCGGTGCAATATTTTGTAGGTTGTCACTAATTTCTTTTTCTCCCAGTGTTGAAGGTCCGGGGTTCGAGACCGCCATGTACCAATGTGTTTTCCGTTTTTCGAATTCATATGTACATTTTTCTGACGCTCCTATGGCGAAGGACATCATCGTGAGGCAACCTGCATACATCCGCGAAGAAATTCAAAGGTGTGGTGAAGTCGACCAATCCGCACTGGGCCAGCATGGTTGACTAAGGCCTAAACACCCTAACTTAGGGTAGGCTCGAGCCCCCCGGTGGGGACGTATATGAGCTGTTATGATGATGATGTTATGACGAATTATATTATGTTCAGTACTCGGCCGTGATGGTGTTAAGCAGAAACACTTTGCTTAAACCTCAAGTTACCACCACGGGGAGTACATACGACCGCGTTTCACGGCTGTGTTAGGAGGCACGTAATAGTTGCCTAACAATACCTAACTAGTTAATTAAGTAAGACCTACGTACTCACAGTCCACTTTCTTCTGCCCTCCTGTCCTGATTGGTTGAGTAGGGCCATGGGTGGTTGGTGGGGTTTGCCCTCCTGTCCTGAGGCATCGTAGCGTACAGAACAGGGGCCCCTGATCGCTACAAAGCGAGCCACTGACGTTCCACGGATGGCTGGACTGTTTTTCCGGAGTAGGCGCAATACCTAATACCGTTTACTAGTAATCCTGAATATTCTTATATTTAAGAGGTAATTTAAAAAATAAAATGTATCAAGGCAAAATCTTTAAATCGTGTTTTCGGTTCTGGTCGTGTCTAGCTAAAGAGGCTTATTCACCAACTCGTGAAGAAATACATATTTGACTTTCAGATCTTTAAGATCTCGCAATGACCTATAGCATTACATTAAAAATAACCAATATTTTCGATATAGTGCCTTAAATCGTCTTGTAGTTATATTGTACACCGACGATTTTTCCACATTCCGTATGTTGAATAGACTCTTTTCCCCTTAACTTAATAAAATAAATTGTTTCAGTGCGCGAAACACCCAAGGGTTGGCCATGGCGCGGCCGTATCGAGTTTCGTAATTGCTACATGAAGTACTCCCCTGAAGACCTGCCAGTACTCAAAAATCTGAATTTAGTGCTTGAAAGTGGATGGAAGGTAAAAGAAATCAAATACCGTTAGAAGAAAACTCTAATTACAAAAACCGTAATATTTAATTAATTCAAACGTAACGTTGCGTTCAAACGATAAATATTATATTCAACGATATTCTTGCACTTTCCTTCATAATGAGCACTCGCACAAAACAATCGTCAGGTTACATGATGAAAAAAAAACTGTATTTTAAACAGTCAAAAAATTACAGTTACTATCATGTAGTCATAAAATATAGGAAAATATGGGCCCGGCAATTGTAAAATAATTTCGTGTACTGTTTTTATTTGAAATGTTTTTGTCATTATTATTTCAAATGGTTAATTGACTACACTGGCTTACCACGTTGAGCGTCACTTATATCTAAATGTATGGTTACACAAATAATGATCTATTTCTGTTTCATAACTGTCAAGTTTGTTATACAATTAATGTGTTAATGAATGTGGACAAAACCTTTTTAATTTAAAATTATTTCGTTCAGAATAGTGAGTAGAATCGATCAATATTAGAACATTTGGACCATTTTATTCTACTATGCCGCTTTATAAATTTACCTAACTCTATCGCGACGATAGCGACGGCTCGGCAACATTCATATTCGCAGACGCGTGACCATAGAGTTTCAACTTTACAAGAAATTCAACAAAGGACATCCCAAGTAGCAAAAAAGTCCTATAATGAAAATTATAGGACTATCAAGACTAATACAACTCTTATACCAGCACTTGGCAACGACTTCTATTCTTATAATAGCATTCGATAAGCTTTGATATACTCAAGATTACTTGTTTTAAAAACTACGGCTTATAGTACACTACAGGATTAAGTTATAAATCTTGTTATACTCAAGATAACTTGATCTTATGAGTAAGGTTTATAGTTCACTACAAAACTAAGTTTAAAGACTGTTATAGGACGTATGTGCATGTAGCAAGACTAATAGTCTTTGTAAAATTTCTGATTCTGTAGTAGCATTTAGTGAGAGTACTAGATTTTATTACATACTTAGGGGAGACCTTAATAAAATTATGAATATATAGACTTGATCAGAACTATTATAAAAGTAAATGTAAAATGGAGGCGGATAGTTCTTATTACAATTGAAATAAGCGCTTTTATGCTTATAATAGTCCTAACACGCTCTCAGGCGAGAACTTTTTTAAATATGGCGAATATTAGATAAATTATATTTTTATAAATTTATTTATACAATTGTGTAACGTTCGATTTATAGAGGCGCATTAAAAATAGTATAAAAATAGCATATATATCAACATTGAATATTACTTCCCAATGATTTCACACCCTATACCTATCTATTGACATTCTCACAAACTATGCTGTCATGAATGGTAATATTAAAAGTTATGTTAAATGAATCCTGTACTTATTTAAATTTCAATTTCAATGATCGCTCATGATGATAAACATAAACGCATATGACAAGTTTTAGAAAATATACTTATAACCAATAACGAAGTATATTACTAGGACATTTTAAACAAAATTTGTTTAGTAAAGAGCTTATATGAGACGCTTATAGAAGTTATCATACTTATAAAGATTGTGTGTCTATAATTATTAGACTCATTATACTTCTCTAATGCTATTACAAGTACATTATGGAAGTTAATAACATTCTGTAAGTTGATTATACGATTGTTATAAAAGCAAAATGCTCCTATAAGTGTGCCCAAATACAGGGTTGTAACAAACTATAAGTATCTTATAAGCTTGTCTTATAGATAATCATAAGCACATAATTTGCTAGTTGGGATATTATTATGTTCGAAAATAATCCGCATCTCACCTTACCTTTCAGGTGGGCATAGTAGGTCGGACGGGCGCTGGCAAGTCATCGTTAATCTCGTCCTTGTTCCGGCTCGCCATCGTCGAGGGCGAGGTTCTGATAGACGAAGTCAATACTGCAGACCTTGCTCTACAAGTAAGTTTCTTTAGAGGTAATCGTACGGGTCGTTTTTCCATACAAACGTAGTCCCCTGTTTCCTTCCTGGATAATGGCAATAGCTGTTCTATTTTTTTTTTAATCTGTGGCCACTATTAACATGTTCCTATTTTTCTTAAGTTAATTATTAAATGAGATATAAACCTTCGAAAACCTGAAAAATTGGCCTGATTTCCTTTTAAATTCAAACATCGAGCAAACAAAGTTCACGAGATTATATGAAAAAATCGTTGTGTGGTTTTATGAAACCACGATGCAAGTGAAACTTAGTTTCGGATCGTAGGCATAGAGGACACTGATCAAAATGGGCCCACCCTCTTTAGTGGCTTTATAAATAAAACCTTTCTGTGAATGACACATTATTCTATGGGAAATAATTAAAATTTCATGTTTTCTTGTAATGCGACATGCGATTGATGAACGTAAACATTTGGGGTGATATAAAAAAAGTTACACTTTAAAAAGCAAAACATAGCAACACAGCCAAAGCCTTTCTTTAATTTTTTACGCCAAATGTAAATAAATCGGTCTAGTTTTAGCGGAGAAAACAAGGGACTACTTTTTATAGGTATTTTCAGTCCGAGCTGCATTAATTGTCTCTATCGCGCTCAGAACGATTGTTCGGGCACACAGCGCGACAGCAATACATTTTACAAATTCCTATTTCTGAATTCTCCTTACCTTAGTGTTTCCTCTTAATAAAAGCCTGTAGAAGCTTTTACACCGGGTTATTTTTCCATCAGGAGCCAAATTTTGTATGCTTGTTTAAACAAGCGAAATGAACAACTTTTACTATGGGACCAAACTCGAAATCGCGAGAAAAACAATCAGCTGTTCCATACATTTAGGTTCAGTGGATGTTGAACATTTGTATGGAGCAGCTGATTTTTTTTCGCGATTTCGAGATTGGTCCCATAGTAAAAGATCTTCATTTTGCTTGTCTGAACAAGGACACAAAATTTGGCTCCTGCTGGAAAAATAACCCGTTGTATTTTCAATTGTTTTAAATGATTCATTGGTCACCTAAAAATTCGTGTCTTAGAAACTAAACATCAATGGAATGTTAATATTTTTTCATTATTCATGCAAGAACCCAATTCAGTAAAAAGGTTAAACAAAGAATAATAATAATTATAATTGCGACCAGCAGAAAACTGTTTGTTTCATTATGCAACTCAATAAAGCCTTCCAACTGAATATTATAGCAGATGAACCAATATCGTTTGGATTGATTCCAACTCTTACCTAAATAGGTTGGTCGGTTGGTTACACAAGCAAGACCAGCGCCAAAGTCGCAATCTTTTTAAGTTCGCTTCTTATTTTTAGCTTTTATTTTTTTAATAATGTGTTTCTTTCAAAACTTTTATAACAAAGTTGAGAAACAAACACACCTGGTGGTACGAGTCACCTGTATGTGTGTGATTCACTCTCCCTGCAATGGCAGGAGTATACGATGCTTAATCTTGACATTTGTCGGTCTTCCTACACAAAGTTTTTAAACGCTGTCTAAACATGATGCATTTTCATTTGTTTTAAAATGATAGATAAAGACAGAATTATGTTTAAACAGTGCGTCTAACTTTAGATAGCGTTTAAAAACTAGTCACAGTACCCAGTTATTTTACTACCTGTTTTACCGTTGAAACTGAAACACATTAATGCAAGCACTGCTGTTTTACGGCAGAAATATAGCTGAGATAGAAATACCCGCACGGATGATTTAGCGCAGAGCCTCCCTCTGGTAAAAATGTAATTAATATCTATTTTGTTACAGGAATTGCGATCGAAGATCTCAATAATCCCTCAAGAACCAGTGCTCTTCTCGGCGACTGTCCGCTACAACTTGGACCCGTTCAACAACTACGATGATGATCAACTCTGGAAGGCTCTAGAAGCGGTCAGTTATAGTTTATGATAGTTAAAACACACAAACAGCATACCTACGACAAAGTAAAACGTACCACAATAAAAACTAAAAACCCACAAAATATTGCATTGCCTGATTGCATTGAAAAAAAATCTCACTTATGTTATAAAATTATGTCTTACTCCAAGATAAATTATGTTAGACCACTTAAGGGTATGGAAAGAGTCTGAAATAACTACACCCTTCTCACATCTAGGTTACAACAAGGCAATGTGCGATTCGAAGTGGTCTAATGATAAGAATTAATGGAAAGTCACTATGATAAGCCAACTCCCTATCCATGTAGACTAATAGTAGAAAAGTCCCAACTCTTATATTATCGACTCGCTTCTTCGACAACCTCCTTTTATGTAATTTTTACCAACTGACATATTTTGTTACCAGGTGGATCTCAAAACAGCCGTCCCAGCACTCGACTTCAAAGTGTCGGAGGGCGGGTCGAACTTCTCGTTGGGCCAGCGACAGCTGGTATGCTTAGCGCGCGCCATCTTGCGCGGGAATCGAATCTTGGTTCTGGACGAGGCCACCGCCAACGTCGATCCTAAGTAAGTCGTCAATTCGATCACGATTCAATCAAATTGGGTTGGGTCTATCGTCTTTACAATGGGAAGTGTCCTGAGGAACTTTTCAAAATCAAAAAATCAAAATCATTTATTCATTCACAATAGAAAATGGTAGGTATAGTTGCAGATGGTCAGCTTTAAAGAGGTTCAACATTTTCTAGTTATACTACTATAACATGTGAATATGTGTTATAAAAATCTAAAGACTAATACTTAAACTAAACATTATCTACAAATTCTTTAACAGAATAAAATAATTTAAATAGTAACCATTTATATAATTCAACTTTAAATCTGTTATATGTTAAATTTTTCAAATTTTCTTGTAACTTATTATAAATACTTAGAGATACACATACAGTAACAGTTAAGTAATTATGAATTTTGTACAATTTAACCGAACACCACGATCACGTCTATTTATATATCTTGTATATTTATTTGGAAATAATTCTTTAGTAGTTTTAAAGAGACCTTTATTTTGTTTTACAAATTTTGAAATTTCAAATATATACAAGCAAGGAAGGAGTAGAAAATTAAGTTTCTTAAAGAGAGGTTTACACGAATCATAAGGAGCAGCTCCATAGATAGGACGTATACATTTTTTTTGACAAATAAAAGCGTTTTTAAATTCAGTGCAAACTAATTCCTTCATCGCTATTTCGCCACCGCTCCTCGCGCCGGGGAAGTAGAACTCACCCCAACCACCCCCACATATTGGACGCCTGGCATCAGCATACCTTGCGGGCATCTCGTTCGATTCTCCTGCCACCTTGCAAAATGTGAAATGAGCTCCCTTCGGAGGTATTTCCAGCGCGCTACAACATGGCAATCTTCAAGCGGAAAATAAATAGGGTCCTTAAACTCAAGGCAGGCGACGCATAAGCGGCACCCATGATGTCGCAGATGTCCGATGCGACGATGACCACTTACCATCAGGTGGCTCGTCCGCTCGTTCGCCGCCTTTGGTGACATAAAAAAAATTCTAGAGCCGGGAAAATTAAGGTCAAGTCTCCATGTACCTAATAGAAGTGTCCTAAAGAGTTTCTACGGTCTTGTTCGGTAGCACCGCATTACCATATCGATATCGATACATCCCCTTCAAAGATTACTCTTACTCTCTGCAAAGAATTGCATTATTTATTGTCGAGTAATCTAGGATAAAAAAGCAAGCGAAACAGTTATAATAATTAACGAAATCATTTACAGAACTGACGAGTTCATCCAAAGGACGATACGAAACCGCTTCGCGGACTGCACCGTGCTGACGGTCGCCCACCGGCTCAACACCATCATGGACTCCGACAGGGTCATGGTGATGGACGCCGGCCGCCTCGTGGAGTTCGATCACCCGTATATACTGCTCAATAATCCCAACTCGCACTTCACTAAGATGGTGAACGAAACCAGCGACAAAATGTCCGCTCAACTCCACCAGATCGCGAAGGAAACGTACGTGAAGAATGGCGGCGTCGCTGACTAATAGATAGGATTTGAATTGTTATAATAAGCGTTTGACAGTGAGATACACCAGCCGGCATAACTCCGATAGGGTTCCATGCGAGATCCTGAAACCTAAATAATAGATTCTGGCGCTTCTTTAGCTAAAGTCACAGAACACAGAAAGACGTCTTTCTGTATTCTGTGGCTGAAGCCATACCATCTTTGGACAATTAGAAATATTTTTGTGACATTTTCATTTAGATTATTTACAAATATGTCCTACTAGGAAGCCTATTGAAATCTATCTAGTCCATCTATTCTACTCTCATCGTCAAGGTCTCAGATCTTTACAATGGCGCAATCAACAATCGAAAATAATAAGAGGTCTTACTTGAGTAATGTAGGTATAAGGATACTTACTTTAGTTTGGACTTTAAAATTATAACTTAGACATTGGTTGACCATGCAGTATTGAACTTAAACACTATTTATTTTCATTGCTATTCAAGTGTCCGACGGTCGCATTAAAGGAAAGCATATAAGGATAGTTTAGTGATTTAACTGTGCTCAGAAAACAAGGGTTAAGATATTAATTGGTATTGTTAGACACGAAATGAGAGATTTTGGAATGAATTATATTTTTATGTATAGTAATTTAAGTGAAATCTTAGTTATAAGTGAATGATTTTAGTACATATTTTAGTTGGAAATATAAAACGTAGCTTCGAAACAAATACCCTCCTACCCTTTAGGTTAAATTATTGTCTAGGTACCAGTAAAGATAATTAGGTAGTCAGTGAAAATATGCGAGAATTGGCACGTTGAACTACTACCTATATTACGTTAAGCACACTAAAACGATAGATCGAAAACTAAATCAATTAAGCTATAAAATTGTCCTTCCTAACTAAATCTTTTTTGGTTGCCAGTATTTAAAAAATATTCATCCCACGCATGTGGGTTTCCGCTGTCAAATATTAATTGCACCAATTAATAAAAAATAACAAAATCTGTTACATACCTATTTAACAATTGGAGGGGCTAGTCAGTCACATAATACCTATGCGTTCGTTATTTGTGACTGGCTAGCTCGGGAAACAATTACTTACACCTATAGAAGTCACACAGCTAATTCCAAGTATCTAAATTCTAAATGTTGTCAGTGTGGTATTTATGAAATATATTACAAAATTTTGAATATCTCATGGAAACACTGAAAAGATTTCATGAGAATAAAAAATGGTAATTTTGTAATTAATTTTCGTGAATTGGAACTTTGTTAAACATAGATTTGTACGTAACTTACGGTATTACATGTTATTTATAAACTATATAATTTTCTGAACTATCAGTACAAATGGCAAATAATGTTTATGGTATCAAATATAAAATTAATATTTTATGTTTAGTTGCAATTAAACAAAAAGCTAATGTGTAATTTTAGCATATCACTCTTACCGCCAAAATATGTATGAGGATTTTTATTATTCGGTTGATCAGGGTGTACGTTATAAAATGTATATTCCAGTCTACATTTAATAAATTCTGATTATTGTTAAACTCGCGACAATATAATTTTGAAATGAAATACTGTACATAAATGGATGTGAATTAAGTAATACGTAATTAAGTTGCAAAAAATTTACGAGCTGGCGTCGAGTGAACATGGAATACTTTTGTACTCGGTATATTATAATTATGGTACTCTCAATCAAGCTAAGGGGGCCTCGACAAGTGTCAATCGTTTTATAGAGAAACGATGTCTAAATTCGTCATCGTCTCAGAGATAGGTAACGAAAACTGATTCCTAGCCAATAATTAGCGATCGCTGTGTCGAATTGTTCTTTCTATAAGAACACAACATATTAGTTATCTAAGTAGCCAACACTAAGAAATGGTTAAAATTAATATTTTCCTTTCATTTTAATGAAAAATGACTTGTTTTGAGTAGTAGGTAAGTATATGAAAGTTACGAAAAAATAATTCAATTTGTCTACCAACTTAAGTAACGATGCCTTTGGTCGATTCGCCACGTTATTTAGCGAAGGCATACCTAAGTTATGTCAATCCCATACATTTTGTTGTTATCGAACTTTGTTATCGTTTTTGAATTGTTACTTTGTCTAGGCCCCTGGACTTTATTCTAGCTAGATATATTTAAGGAACTATGTTATTTATTACTATACTTTTTGTATAATATCATTAATATCTAAATATTAGTGAGTCCCTACCATTGTGAATGCCATAGAGGTTATCCTCAAATAAATGAATAAAAAATATTACAAATTATGAATGTTTCGTTTTAAGCATACCTAATTGTTATTTGTGTTAGGCATTGATGTTACATATATGTCAATGGTGTTAGGTATATTTATTTTTTCATTACTAATTTCAATTCAACGCGTCATCGCAAAAAAAATGAAACTACGGTTATTAATTTCAATATCTTTAGCTTAGATATGAAAATAACATTGATAGCCTATCTACTTAATACTTACGCAAAATGTAAAACGGCCAAACATGATAAATTATCTTTGGTATTTCGTTAATTAGTAGCATTAAATCAAATCATTTCAATTACTTAAAATGTATTCACCATCTGCAAATGTACTCACCATTTTCTTTTGTAAAGGAATAAATGATTTGATTTGATTTAAATACATAGTTACATATAAGCCGTTTTGAATTAAATAACCTACCTTACCTAACCTACATTGAAACCGTTTTAAAATGTAGAGATTCGTTTTAAAAATACAAATGTTACAAACTATCGGAGACTCAGAGATTTAGCTTTCGTAAAACAAAATTATGGACGGGCTAGAGAGATATAGGTATACTACCTCCGTTCTACTTCATTCATATGACACATCAGTTTTAAACTGTGATATTATTATGAGCAAGCAAGAAGTATTTTCTTGACTGTGTTCATATAATAATATTTGTCTTCATGCTAATTGTTCAAGACCAATATCAAATACTGAATGTCTTCGATTATACTTACTGAATTTAAAGTTTCTCCCTCAGAATAATAACGTATTAATTCGAAAGCATTCTATTATTCTATGATGAGCCCTTGCATGGATCATGTAAAAAATCCATCACGATCGCTTCCAATTTTGACAGTCAAAGTGCATCCATCTCTATGTTTTATCAAACAGGCGACACAGAGTTTTGTATTGACACCGCAATGACTATAGCTAAATACGAAACGATCATTATAAAGTTTTTTCTAAGACAATACGCCCCCGGGGGCCGTGTGGCTGACCCCGGCTGGGCCACAAAAAAAAACTATGAAAAATAGATTGTTTGGATATACTGTCTAGAGTTTGTCACAATTTGTTGACAAGTTTCAGAGTTTGTCGTTTGCGCGTTCCAGAGATATGTGTGGCTCAGCTGGGGTAACGTTACCCCAGCTGAGCCACACGGATCTCGGAAACGAAAAAACTTAGCGAAAATCTGTTTGCTGATACAGATAGGTGGCAGTTTGTCGAAGTTTGTCGGACAAGTTTTAGCGCTCATCGGGCTTGCGTTTAAGGGGCCTGTGTGGTTTGTTGATACTTTATTCAAAGGTTCAGAGTTTGTCGACGCCCCAATCCAGAGAATGAAACGTCGCTTTGTTTTCGAGATCCAGCTGTCTCAGTTGCAACAACTATGCTGCAGGTGAGCTCTGAAAATTGTCCGACAAACTTCCGCCTATCTATATCAACAAGCAGATATTCGCTATATCGTTCCGCTTCCTAGATCCGTGTGGCTCAGCTAGGGTAACATTACCCCAGCTGAGCCACACATATATCTCTGTAACACGCAAGCGACAAACTCTGAATTTTGCCGACAAACTCTGACAAACTACTGCTTTACTATTCCAGCAAACAGATTTTCGTTACGTCGCTTTGTTTTCGAGATCCAGCTGGCTCAGTGGCAACAACTTTGCTGCAGGTCAGGTGAGCTCTGAAACGGTAGATCGACAAACTCTGGAATTGTCCGACAAACTGTCGCCTATCTAGGAGTATATCAGTAAACAATTTTCGCTTTGTCGTTCCGTTCTCGAGATCCGTGTGGCTCAGCTGGGGCAACATTGCCCCAGCTGGGCCACACAGTTAAGGGGTGACCGCAAGCCCGATGAGCACTGAAACTTGTCCGACAAACTTCGACAAACTGCCACCTATCTATATCAGCAAACAGATTTTCGCAAAGTTTTTTCGTTTTCGAGATCTGCTGGGGTAACGTTACCCCAGCTAAGCCACACATATCTCTGGGACACTGGAACTTTGAAACTTGCCGACAAATTGTGACAAACACTAGACATTAAAGCGGCATACTCAATCTATTTTTCACAGTTGTTTTTTATGGCCCAGCTGGGGTCAGCCACACCCGGGCGGGGGCCATATCGCACTATTTTACGAACGTTTTAACCAAAACCAAATTGTCACTACCGTTTCCATGGGTGCGGTCCATAATCAGACAATAGTGCAAACGTTTGCATGTATACAAACAACCCGTTTAAATCGTTTGCACTGCCCACGAACGTACCTAAGCACTCAGATCAACTTTGGACCGAGCTTTCGTTGTGTGAATCTGTCAAGTTGACAATTAATGTTATTTGAAAAGAAAAATTAGAGGGAGACATGTATTGTGCCCATTGACGTATATACGTCAATGATTGTGCCTCCAGAATCTTCACTGAGCAGAGCACTTCTGTATTTTTTGTAGATAATCTAATGAAAAAAAAATCTAAAAAAACTAAAATACAAATAAAACTCAGCGGAAAACTGATTTTGACTTTGACATTGATACTTTTGGAGAGAGTGCACTACCTCTTTTCTGTTAGCACTGTCAGCATCAATCGGTGAGGTCATCGATTACGTCATATCACTTACAAATGCGTATATGAACAATTTTGGGCCGACTGTTTGCGTGCAAATAGCGCTCACGAGTGCTGATATCAAATTATGGACCTATAAATGTTTTGACATCTGACAGCTGTCAAGGTGCTATCTAATTGTATGGGAACGGAAAGGTTTCTGATTTGGTTAAAACGTATATTTAATGCGATAGCCCCTCGGGGAAATATAAGGTACTTAATCTAAAATAAAAAAAAGATTTAAGTCATTCGTGGTAGGTATTCATGTTTATTTAAATAATCATAACTATAAAATCATAACTTCCTTTTTTATAATCGGTTGAAAATTAAAAATTATTGACAAGCACTTTGAGAAGTTTAAGTACCTAGGCAATCACAAGATCATATTGATTTTTTGATTGAAAATGAGTTTCGATTTTTCAAACTCAATCGTATCATTTTATTTCCTTACTTATAGGTTTCTATGACAATCAGAAGGACGCCTCCTTCCCACATACCCATGGACTTATCAATCAAACACATCAATGAAATCAATCAATTTGATTGATAAATCCATGCATATACCTTACACATTTTCCAAGACCTCAGTTGACACCACAAACTAATAAGTAAACACGTGGTTGACACGAAATCTCATGACAGATCGCACTCCAAAACTTAACTCATTAACACAATATATGCAACCTGTCAAGAAGTCAAGAAAGTCTTGAAAATATAATTAACTACACTTACCTACGTTCTTTTTGTATGGAGAAAAGGAGTAGTTCCAAAAACTTTCCTTTCGTGATTTTTTGACAGACTTCAAGTTTAGGTACATTGCACATTAAGTAGAGACAGAGAGATTAGTATGCAAAAGCTATTTTCTGGTATCCTATAGATTCAATCGCCTCAAGAATTTCCTTAATGTTGACATTCACGAAATCTAGAGCAAACTGGACGGCGATGCTTATGTTGGCTTGCACCACCTTCATGATGATGTTATCGAAGATGCGGATGAACACTCCCATCACCGGGTTGACGAGCCAATCGGTCAATATGTTGCCGGTGAGGCGAACGCGCAGACGTCTATAAATAAAACCACGTATGTACTTACATAGGCATACGACATGCCGATAAACAAATCTTGAAAAACCACTTTTAGCTAATGGCTAGGCCATCGAATTTTATTAATAAAATGAACACAATAAAAATTTCAACATATCGCGATGGCGACTAGGCCACTAAAAACTCATCCAACCTGAGCGAAATTTCGGCTTAATAAATCTCTTACTAACTTGTTACACATTAGTTGTCCTTAATCAACGTATACATTACGTAGGTACATAATAGTAGTTTATGAAATAGTCACATAATAGGGGGTCTTAAAACACTAGTGTGTGTTTAAAATTCGAGGCTTACCGAGAATTTTAATAGTACCACACGAGTGTTTTAAGACCTAATTATGTGCAATTTCATACACTACTTTATCTACACTCATGCAATCAGTGGTTACCTAAATTAAATAAAAGACACAAAATTAAAACAAAATCAAACTCATTTATTCTAATAATTATTTGCATTTTGAACAGTGCAATTGTGAAACTAATACAGAAATCTAAAACTACATTAATTTATATTATTTATTATTTTAACCAATAACAGCAAAATAATGAATGAAAAATTCAGAGAAATGGCACCAACACCAACATTCTACCGCGAATGCGCTGTTGCTGTTGCACGCGCCGCCATAGACAATGTACTGGCACAAAAGAAAATTGTGACAAAACCTCCTTGGTCGGGCTTCGTCAATCGAACTGTATTTTATTGGAATTCGAGTTACATTAAAGTACTGGTTTTGTATGGCGAACCTGTATTATAATTTATAATTTGTAAAAGGCCAAGTGCTTTAAGTTATGCCTTTAAAATATTAGTGTTGAGTTCTTAATATTAGAATTAGAACATGAGTGTAGATAAAATTTATTATTACCCTATTTTCATGTTGATAAGTATCTTTCAGAAAACATTTTTTTTTCTTTTATTGAATAAATGAGAAGTTAATAAGGTCAGTCGGGGCAAGTGCGCCAACGGGGTAAGCGCGCCACCCATAAAAATATCGAAAAATACAGATATTACACAACTAACGACATCTTATATCCATGCAACAAACTAAAACACAGTTCCACTTCACACTCACAGATGGCTCTGTTCACCTTAACTTGAAATATCCGCCATTTAAGTTTTAGTGTCATTTAGACCTGTTACCAGAGATGACTTAATATTACTAATCCACATTATTCTTTAATTATTTAATGAATTGCGGCAAACCAAAGAGGTGAGTACAAAGGTTAGATGTTTTTCTTCAAATCTGTATTAGTATTTTACTCCTAATTAGTGAAATTAATGTTTTTTTATACAGTTTAAAATCTTGACCTCAAAATAATCCAGTGGGGTAAGTGCGCCCAAATTGTTGGTAGTATGGCGCACTTGCCCCGAGTCAGAAGTCGCCAACTTTTATGATGCAGATGATGTTTTTTGAAAACTTACTAACTAAAGTGCTTAGGGTCACATGATGGAGACGGTGAATGAGTGCCATTGGGTAGTGATAAATACCTCTTATTTAGGTCCGTCCATCCGTCCATCCGCAGCTTAACTAAGAGATTCAAGTTTTAGATAACTGTTATTTGGTATGGATACACATATTAATTACACCGACAAAGTGGTCAAGTACAATCATATTTTTTTTAGGGTACGTAATGTGATGATGATTTTTTTACTTGCTTAGGTCATTATGTGAGGTGTAGTTAGATAGGTTTTAACTCTGAAACTAGGTTGGCCACTGACCACTCGATAAGAAGCTGGATAACTGTCGTAAGGTCCACACACAGATGATTACTTACCATAATTAGCCCTAAAATGATCATATTACCTATGTCCATTTTTCAGATGGCTCGTAATTAGTAAAGAAAAACTCATAATAACCCTTCTTGGTCTAGCTAGAGACTTCATGTCAGGCAGTGGACGCTGTCCGATCAGGGTTATTTGGACATGAAGCATCGAAATTATTACCTACCTATTTTTGTATTTTTTTATATAAATGAAAGTAACAAAAAAATGCTATTTGGTTTATTATTAAAAATACTATTATTCCAGCGAAACTGTCCGCAAACATTTTTATTTATATAGAGCAGTTTGAATTAATATAATAAGAAAAATAACTTTAAAATGTTTAGCGCCCCTAATGACAAATCTATGGCGCACTTGCCCCAAATTTATTAAGCAAGCTGTTGTTGCTTATGGGACTAGATTATTAAAAAAGAAACAAGATTAATGCGTTTAGTTGGCAATGATCAATAGAGTACACCAATTGTTTTTCTTGTAACGTAATTCTTTAGCACTTTTATTCATACAGGCGCACTTGCCCCATTTCCAGGGGCAAGTGCGCCTATACCCATGTTTTCCAATTTTCCATAAAATATTGTAAAATTATTGATAGATTTGATTGAATCGACATTTGTTGCAATTTCAAAATACCAAATTTTGTCAACATGCTAAATTTTCACTCATAAGTCATCATTTAAATATTTTATTGTGGATCAAACTCATCTATGAAAAAATTATGGCGCACTTGCCCCGACTGACCTTATTGTTTAAAATATTTTTATTATCTTACAATACATGTAGGTTATTCAGGTATTTTTATCATTAAACTAAAGGTTTATGGTATAAAATAAGAAACATAAGTTTGAGACTTGATATCCTCTAAATATCTGGAAAATACCGTGTCAAAACACCGTGCCGAAGTCTGCCGAACTGAAACGACGTTAGACGATGCACGGCTTTCAACGCCGCGCGCCGCACCGCTGTGCCGCAGGCCTATTCTCTAACTTCGGTTGCTAACTAGTACTGTCATTTTTGAAAGGAACTTATCATCCATTCATTACTGCTATCATGAACGCTGCCGTAAGACATAAGATCACTTAACTAATAATGGATATAAAATGTCTTTCAAAAATGATAGTTCTAGTTACCAACCGTAGTTAGCGAATAGGCCTGCCGGTCGGAGTGGGAGGTGTTAGATTTTTTTGCGTTACGGAATTTCTTGATTCGGTCGCCGCGCTTAAAGCCCGCGATAAAAGCTATGCAATAGCTTAAAAATATAAATTGTATCCAACAGACAATTTTATCGATAATTCTGATCGTTCATGAACTGAAGAGTTAGATATTCTAAATAAGTCGGTAAGTAGGATTCAAGTGATCGACGTCATTTAAAAAAAACGTATACTCATCTTACCCAATATCTGTGAGACTGAACTCCTGAAGGTGCAGCTCATCGTTGTTGAAGTCGAGCAGCAGATCGAAGACAACCTTGAAGCGATCCAGGGATCCCACGAGACCGCCCGTTGGGCCAATGTTCATCACCTTCACCAGGTATTTGTAGTTGAACTGTGAAAATAATAGGTTCTTAAGTATAGGGCCATGATTATTATTCACTTGGCCCAGCGCCCATTGACGGCAGCTGAAAGGATATGGCTCGACTTGTCCACCAATTTAAAGTCGCTCAGCGGACGTATTACCCGTGGTCCCACCAAAATGTCCCACTGAAAGGGTTATGCTCGGAGTATCTCTGGAAGACCGTATCAGAAATGATGTGATCCGACAGAGAACTAAAGCCGACATAGCCCACCGAATTAGCAAACTGAAGCGACAGTGGGCTGGCCACATGAGCCGCAGAACTGACGGACGTTGGAGTCGTAAGGTTCTTGAGTGGAGACCGCGACTCGGAAAATGTAGTGTAGGACGCCCTGCGACAAGATGGGATGACGATTTACGTAGGCTGGATGAGAGTAGCCGAAGATCGGGAGCAGTGGCGGGCGTGCATTAGGGGAGACCTATGTCCAACAGTGGACGAGTGTAGGTCGATGATGATGAAAGAAAGAGTATGGCGAAATGGTATGAAGGATATAATTAAAAAGAATATCATTTCATTAAAACTACAAGCTCAACTGAAATTTCAACTTATCTGTAAGCAAAAAATTACATCAAACTAGTTAGTTTTATGAATCGTTATAAATCGTAATACTTTTTACGATACGGATGATCGTCAAAAATTAAGTTTTTCACGATTTACGATTATCGTTATCGTTGCATTCCTAATTTTTACCTATCATTGTTTACTTTCTTGGTGTCTTTATAAGTGAAAAAAACGTAGCTAACACAATGTAATAGGTTGGGGAAAAAGTTTCTTCGCATTTTTTAAGAAAATTCAAAACATTTTTTAATATTTATTTATTTATTTATTTCTATAAAACATCTATCTTTACAGGTTTGCTCCCAATGCGATAGTGTTACACAATCTACTTATTTATAATAACAAATTATTTTTAATGCTATCATTGTGAATCCACTCAGTGAGCAATGGAACAGGTCGACCTCTTCCGCAATAACGTTGAGTGTATGCAAAGCGCGCGTTAGCGGCGCTTCGTTCAACAGGTTGGTGCGCCCGCGCGGCACGGCCAGCAGAGGCGGTCGGCGGCGCCGCCACACGTACCCGTCCGGGACGCATAGGCTGGCTTGACGTAATACGTCCGCATTATGTATTCCACCCCTTAGTACTCTGAATATGTACGATATGAGTGTGAGTTCCCTCCTGACCCTCAGTTCGTTATATCCCACCATACCCAGAATAAATAGAGTAGGATACATTAATGGATAAAATGGGTATACTCCATAGTATCTCAAATATAAAAATCTTATAAAAAACACAAAATGACACGTGACAGACGTGAGCGTAGTATTCCTCCTACGCTACGCTTACGTAAGGCTGTCGGCACTTAATACCAAAAAAATATTTATTTAGTTTGTATGACGTGAGCGTAGTATTCCTCGTACGCTTACGTAGGGTTGTCGGCACTTAATACTAAAAAATAATTTATTTAGTTTGTATGGGAAAAAAAGTAGGTTTGTTCGCCCTAGTATTTTTTCTACAGCATCTCTACTTCTGATGTATACATACCCTTAAATGTTATTGGGGTATTCAGTTACACCCTGTATAGTCGACTAGTCGGTACATCTCTACAAATTATCAAAATGTCAGTTAGTATGAATTTACGCATGCTCAACTAGTAGAACACGTACCAGCCTACTTAGTAGAATAGTACTAATAATAGGTCAACGCTATTTTTACTTCCCCGCTCCGGCTATAACCGCCTAGTGACTATACTCAGAGAACGGGACACCCCCGTGGTGATGCCTCTCTGAGCTAGAAATCCATCGGGTTTGGTTTGACAAACAAGGCTTGAGGACCCACCAATGTTCTCGCCTTCTTATAAATAATTAAGGTAAAGCTGTAACAGCCAGCTGCAGCTAAAAGCAGAGATCTCAAAGAAAAAAAAAACTGATAAAAAATCAGCAAAGTGCTTACTTCTAAATCCCTGAACTGTAGACGGAGGCGCACCCGCAGCATCTTGGCAAAGTAGTTGACAGTCTGGTCTCCGGAGCGAGACACGCTGGACAGCCCGGTCATATGACCATCGTGAATTTTCAGCTTCGCGCTGTATGTCACCAGGACTGGTTTCTGTGTCGGTGGTGAGGTAAATTAGTGATAATGTTTTACAGTCGGAATTCAGTTGACACCAACATGCCAGCATTTTTATCGCTCAAAGAATCACACAGTGGATTCAAGTTTTACCTAATGGCCGTTCTCCCACTGAGGTTGACTTGAGGTTGTCGCACAATACCTACAAGCTATGTTATTTGATAAAATAAATAAGCGTGTCATTTTTACGAAAGGAATATTGTGTAAATTCGGATTGCTTGTTGTATTTGGCTTAATTTTTAAATCCGACTTTCTATTTTATTTTAGCACTCAGTGCTTTTTTCGACGCATGCGATTTAACGCCGAATAGAAACGACAGCAAAGTACATATCTACACAGTTCTGTGGGTAGGCCTTAATACCTGATCCATTTTTATCAGAAAATAGCGTGAAGTGGTAGCCCAGTTGTTACCAACCGTTACGTTTTTTTATGATAATATAACAATTTGTTGAAAAAATTATGAATAAATCAATAAAGAAAAAAAATCGTCTCGGGCGGCATTTGAACCCGCGTCCCCAACATAAGTACCGTATTGATGCCTTGACACCGACCAGCCTGGACGAAATTCTTAGCTGTATTGATCTCCTTGGCCTAATCACCCTAACATAGGGTAGGCTCGAACCCGTCGGTGGGGACGTATATGAGCTGTGATGATGATGATGATTGATCTCCTTTATTCTTTGTTAAGCCAAAGTAGTCTTTATTCAATGTTAATAACACTTATCAGCATCTACGTATCAAGAATTTGTTATCCCAATAATTATTACTTTGATGACACTGGTCGGAAACACATGTCAGTATTCTATCGAGAAAATAAGTAACACATCTGTCTTAACTAACGACCACATTGTGGCACGCTGGTACTTAATAAAATGTGCGAGTGTAGTAAAAAATTAAACAATAATACCAAGGTACCTAAATTACTTGCGAATCAATAATTATGATTTGTCTAGGTGGATATGAAAACGTAATAATAAGCTCGCAGAATTCTTTTGAGCACATGCTGAACACTAAATATATTCTTGTTTTCTCAAACACAAATTACATAAAAAGACACGCACTACTTTGAAGCCTTCTTCCACGTCAGGTAGTTCCATGGGATCCAAGCCATACTCCTGGATGAACGGGACCAGCATATGAATAGTATTGTCCACATAATTGTTCACGTCTGCCTCCAACCCGAGACCATCCCACGATCTCCTACAAACAATCTTTTTTTAATAGGTGAATACCTAAGTAGGTACAGTAAGCTCCTTGTCAAGCTATACTGTTTGACCTTTGGACCATTCTTATGTCGCTCGTAATAGTGGCGGTTTTCGTGGTGTAAATGTAAAGAATGAATGGGAGTTTACTGTACACACCTCTTACTAATATAGATAAACAGACTTCCACAGTTTTCGATCCACTTGCAACGATCCAAACATAGGTAATGCACTATCTTCTTCAACATTTATTAATGTTAATTAATTAAGTACAGTCAGTAATACGTCAGGCTTTACATTTGCATTACGAGCGTCGTTGCTATCATCAGCGACATAAGAGCGGTCTCGAGGTAAACATGTAAAGTCTGGCATGTTATTGTGTGTAGGTACCTAAATAATATTTATAATTCTGCAAACAAATTTTTAATAAAACCTTTTAAAACGATCGTTAAACCAGCGTTCCTAATTTATTCTTTCGTATTTATTTTCATAGGGATATTGATCGAATGACATCAGGAGTCGCCTTTACATTCACAGCCTTTTCGCATGTTTTAATTTAACTAGCAAATTTCAGCACCACACATTCGTCTCATAGCACATTAGAAACATCTGACGGAACTGCCCCTCGTATGGCCAACATGTGACGTCTTTCGATAGTCGCTATTAGCGTAGTCGTTAACTGGACACTGTATGGAATTTGACAATGGCGCTCATAAGGTATAAGCGATGGCTAATGTTAAATCCCCTTTATTTTCCACTAAGCCAATGCTATAGCGATTATCGAAAGACATCCTGTCTAGGGGGGAGGATACCACAATTCCAAACAATCGTGAAACGAGCTGAGCCTCTTAGCTGGCCAAATTCACATAATGAGTTATTACGTTAAACATGAGGTATTACATATAAATGTACAACCATGGAATAGAAATAAATCATCTATGTCTACATTAGTGCATTTATCATATACGCATTAATGTAGGACTCTTCTCTCTAGTCTAATATGCTAATCTTCCACCTCTGCAACTGGTGACGTTTCGCCGCAACAGGACTGGTTTCCGACGCACCGCATGCTGCGGTATTTCATTGAAATCATCACTGCAACCCATATTCGTCCCAGTGCTGGGCGCAGACCACAGAACACAGAAAGAGGTTAGAAGGGCTATGTGGGCGGGGCGGGGCACGCGTAGCCACAACTATGACTAAATGCTCATACTTGTGGCCCCGCAACGCGAACGCGTTGTTTAATCACTGACGGACAACAACAGTGAGTGTATCGTGAAGCGCGGCGCTATAAATATAAAAAAATGCCTTCTTGTGCTATAATTACTTGTAAAACAAGAAGTCAGGTGTCAGGTGTAGCTAAAGAAGGTATTTCTTTTCATCGGTAAGTAGTAAATTGATCATAATGACCATATTCCATACATCATAATGTCAAAATCCACCAAAACTGATCATAACGATAAGTTACATAATATTTTTCTAAAAAATATACATTACCGGCAATGTACGCACGCGATTTTTGCCATATTACTTAGAGCGCGTAATGTAGTACACTGCTTTCGGTAGTGACGCATTTGGCTTAATGAGCATTAACGCAGTAGTCGCAGTACAAGGGATAGTGCCGTGCTAATCAAAAAACGCACGCATTACATTTTATCGATAAATGTATATTTTAAAATATTTGTATAAAGTAAAAATAACATATTATTTGTCACTTAAAATGCCATAATAATTATTATTACTTTTCGATAATACAGAATGTTTGGCGAAGCTAACACCTACCCTTTCTAACATCCTATTCATATAAGTACGGCGATGTAATCAAAGATTAAAATTGTAAAATTAATTTCAATTTTCACGATACAATTAGTTCGATTAGTAAAAAAATTATGGGCAAATTCTAAACTAATTTTACAACTTAGAATTTTTAATATCACCATAATATTTATATGACTATTTTAGCATAGGTAGGTGGCCAGCTTGTTATATCATGAATACTAGACACGCCGTTAGGACGCCGCGCCGCCGTGGTCAGTAACGGAGCTTTACATCAAGCAGTCCAGGTTCAAATCCTGGCGGGAACAAATGTTTATGTTAGTCTTGTTCTTAATCCTACGTTAGTTTGTGTGATAAGCACGAATATTTGTTCCGAGTCTGTTGGTGGTTTTTGTATTGATTTATTTATTTTAAATATATTTTACTATCAATTATACCCTTTTAATAACTGTTTTTGGACATATTATTTTAGTTTTCCTAAAGATCCGGATATACGTAAAAAGTGGATTGACGCAACAGGTAGAGAAGAATGGATTCCTACTAAGTCAAGCACCATTTGCTCAAAACATTTTAGTGAAAATTATTTTGATATAAAAAAATCTGGGAACAAGTATTTAAAAAGCAGTGTAATACTTACCACATGAAAAAGTCGTGTATTTTTATTCTGCAGTATGTATTATAATTTTTTAATGATATCAAATAATGATTGCAATATCAGTAAGCCAACTCTTTTATGTTTAAGATAAATGATGCGAGAAGTTCTACTTCGTCGTTAATCAAAGAGAAATTAAACAATGGTAAATCACAAAAACAGTCTTACAGAAGCGAGAAATAACATAAACGATAATGATTTAACAAAACGGATGAGACAGGTAAAGCTATGTTTATGAATATTATGTAAAATATGTAGCGTAAAGTTTTAAGAAAATACATTACATATAAGGTACTTGATTTATTCTAGGACATTTTGGATTAAATAACATCAACCTCTGATAATAAAAGACAGTCCCAAAAAAATCTTACAGGTAAAAATAACGACAACATAAAAATTAATTTAAAATGTAATAGTCAATTAATAAATCCGTAATTATTTTCAGTTCAATGTACTGTCAAGTAATAGCTCAAATGCATCAACATCCAGGAATTTAAAAAAAAAATACTTGTTTCTAAAGAGACTTATAAAACGACAAAAATAATAATTAAAAAAATACAAGCACAAAATCGACGTTTGAAAAAAAAAGTATACAAAATGGAAGATATTATTAACGATTTACAGATAAAGTTTTCATTAAAACATGAAGATTTGAGTACTTTAAAAAACATAAATTTACAGGTAAATATTTACTTTACAAATATTTACTTCTCCATCCAACCAAAATATCCTAACAACTAAACTACCACACGTCCGTTTGTCAGATTATCCATTCTAGTTTATGCTTTCGGACCGGTGCATTATAGTATTATAGTTTTTCTTTTATTTTACGTCTAACCTACAACATTTTTGAGCTAAAAAGCTATAATTTTGTTTCATAGAAACAAAATATTACTTGAATATTATTAATTATAAACGTATAATGAAAGTAATAATTATTTTTTGGTTTTCTAAATATTTCAAATGGTTAAATAGCTGGCAATATTTAATATCGATAACTATTTATTGATGTCAATCACTAAAATAATGTTATTTGTACACGCGGCTCTTGACGTCAGTGAATTTCTGTGAATGAGGAGCCCAGTGAGCGTTGTGATTGGTTCAGCCCGATTTCGCGCGACTTTGCATGGGCGGTGCAAGGAAAAGAAGTGGGAGCAAAACTGGCGACAGCGGTTCCCGTACAAACGGTGCATGATTGCCTTTCTAACCTCTTTCTGTGTTCTGTGGCGCAGACCTTAGGTGAGAAGGTAATTGGCCTACTAACTGACGATAATTAGATTTTTGTTTCGAGTTTCCATCTCTTTGCAGAGATTATTGTGGTAAGCTCTTAACTATAACATTCTCGGGAGGAAAGAAGGCGGCGACACACATGTACCTACTTTAAACCGTCACTACATGAAAACAATCATCTCTCAGCCACACGACGCCTGCTGCCTTTGTCTATACTAATATTATAAAGAGGAAAGATTTGATTGTTTGTTTGTTTGTATTGAATAGGCTTCGAAACTACTGAACCGATTTTGATGAAAGTTGGTATAGGGATAGTTCGAGACCAGGGGAAGGACATAGGGTAATTTTCCTACGGGAAAATATAAAATTCCCACGGGGAAATAAAAATGACGCGGACGAAGTCACGAGCAGAAAGCTAGTTTGTAGATAAACTAATGGATTATGGTTTTTCTTACGCTTGAGTACTCTTTTTGAGTAGTGCCTAATACTAGCGCCAAACTGGATTCGTTTCTTGAAAAAAGTCGATAGGTAAGAAACACTTGGTTTGGTTCACTTAAAATCCGCGCAATGCGGGACAAAATCGGTGTCCATGTGGAAATTCGAGCGTTCGAAAAAACACTGGTTCAAGGGTAAGCATAGGTACTAGAATTGGGTACAGTATCGTGGAAAATAAAGTGATATTTTTATTTTCCATTTTTAAACAGTAAATGGGGTAACGGTAACATACTACTAAATACTAAAGAGTTTTAGACTATTTTACTATAAGTACCTTACCCACTAAAGGCAAAGTATCTACCAATAAACGCTATAGATTAAATGTAGAAATTAGCACCTATGATTGTATTTCATCATGAAATCCGTTTTAAACTCACTCGATAGCCGGCGATTGCGGGATTTTAGCAGCACTAGCAGCACTTACTGCTGCCGCGACCAGTAGCGCCGCCAATTGAAGCTTCATTTTAACACCGCCCAATTCACATTGACACAGAAAATCAATGCCATTTAATTTTTATACAGCACACATCGTTATCGCGGCAATTATTACAAATCACAACAGATAATCTCACGATTTCGATCATGCACTCGGACGCAAACAAAATAAGTAGATAGTTACAGGTGTAGTTTACAGTATTTATTTATCAGGGAACAATAGAAGCGATATTAACTAATTATTTGTTTATCACTTACACCTTTGTTAGAAACAATTTGCGTCGTTTACCTTATAGGTACCTAATACCTATACACGGTTATTTTTTTATCACCCTGGAAAATTTAAGGGACGCTTCACGACATGGTATTAGAATGATTTAAATATGAATAATAAATTAACTCACTTACTTAATTTTATATTAATTTTCTAAAATATCCAAAAAATGATGCACTATTTGAGAGCAACATTTTTAGTTTTTTTTTTTATTTCATTTTTTTTATATACTTAATAATAGATTTGTCGTAAAGCGTCCCTAAAATTTTCCAGGATGATAAAAAAATAACGTCTTTAAAAATACTAGCGGAAATACCGCAAAAAAAAAAACTGACTGCGCTAAATAGGCGTCTGTCGTTGTCGAGCATGATACGAGTCACGCTCGCCAGCGAGACGGTATGGTAGGCCAGTGGTCTCCTACTGGATGTACGTTCTATCGCAGGAGGCTGCGGAGAAAAAGGATTATTTGTCAAACACGCGACAAATAGATAGGAAGATATATGCCAGTCAATACCTAGTGAGTGGTGACTGTGGATGATCGGCAATTTTGCACATGCTTGACTTAAGCTGGACTTTGGGTCGGATTGCCCAGCGATCAAATAAGAAATGTACTTGTCCTTGAGCTTGGAGGACACTAACGTGAATTTCTACTGTCAAGCGGGCCGCCCAAGAGCTACGCTACCCGAATACCTTGGTATGGACACGTCACGAAATGGCGAAGACATCATCGCGACCCCATTTGGCGACACCTGGAGTATGAGATAAATGTGTTGTTACACAGTTCTTTTTTTAAATATAAATACTAGCTGCTCGCCCCGGCCTCGCATGGATATACTAAATACCTTTTGACAATAGAACAATGTATAACCATAGATTTGGAAAACCTGAATGTCACTGACAATTTCGTCGTTTTTTTGTGAAATTTTTTAAATTCATTATTTTTACTTTTTTCTGTTTATGTAGCTTTTCTTTGAATTTTTCAAACATTTTCTTTTATACAAACCTTGTCCTGACATTAACAAACAACAAACTAAGAATTAATTAATTTGGTGCAGTCGTTTTAAAGTTATGCGCGCGTAGTGTACATACATTTAGACGACTTCCACAGGATTGCAATGCTGCATCCAGCAATCCAGTTGGATCCAGCGCATATTGTGAATCCAGCAATAAACGCTGGATCCAGGTGTGCGTATCCGCATCCGCAATCAGAGAAAAACCAGTTTGAATTAGTTAACGCGATCGTTTTTTGAGCGGGTTTGGGTTAATTCAAGACTTCTCTATCGCTCGCTTCGCATTTTCTGAAATAGTAGGTAAATGATTTCTGTCAAAAGCTAACTTACAAGAAATAAATATAGCGGTATTTGCCTGCTGTAATAAATGACTACATAGGTTGTTCACATTTTAAATTTAAGAACACCGAAATTGTTAATCCTATTTATAGCAAATAAAGTTATTAAGTAGTATTTAAAAACGATAGTAAAAAACTTACAGGATTATTTTAAAAAATCAAGTGATAGATTTAAGTGCGGTATGTTAATTAGCACATACGTATTAAAACCACCACTATATTGTTAAGCCTTAGATTGTGTAAGAGAAAATAAAGATTTTTATTATTATTATTATTTTTAAATTATTATTAATTAGGCTAAACAAATAACTGGTAAGCAAACGTACGACGACAGGCTTGAAAGGCTATCTATAAAAGTCCATTGTGTTATCTTAACTTCTGGAACTTACCACTGAAATAGCAACTTACCACTTCGTAATTGAAATACAGATAGGTACAGTTCCATCCACTTTAAAAATTATGATACTCAGGATGTTCCGAGCATGAAGCAAATACAAAGAGGAGGTGCCCTATCGCGTTTTCCGTATGAAATCAAGTGAAGCCAGAAATCGGGGTGCGGGGGGAGGTGCGCGACGCCACTGTCACCTTGTAGCGAGTAGAATTACTAAAGCAGCGATTAGACTTCACGATCCATCGGGAGTTAGGGCCCTAGCTAGTGTGGTCTAATCGCTGTTAGGGAGTTAGGGTCCCGATATCGTGCGATCGTGGTTGCCCGATCGCCCTAACTCCCTAGTTAGGGCGTAAGTCGGGAGATGTAATCGCTGTTAGGGCGCTCAGTCGCCGCACAGCGCTCGATGTGAGCGGATTGTTGCTGTGTATCGGAAGCGAAATTGGCCTCGCGTGCCAAGAAAATGTCGTCCAAAAAAGAAAAATCTGGTTTAATGAATGTTCTGGACATGTATAAAGCTATACCAAATTTATTTCTCGTCGCTAAAAATTTTAGCGTCACTGCTAATCGTTGTTTAGCACCTACACTTTCTCTAAATAATGTGTCATGTTTCGGAATATAATTATTATTATACTGTCACTTAATTTAAAATATGTTCAAATTGTGCAGAATTTATTCCTAAACAATTTTTGAAATTCTGGCTCTAATGAATATAAAATGTTCATATTGCATAGTTTAATTTTATTTTAATAATTTTTTATTTATTTACATCGCCTCAAATTTTTTATCTATCTATCTCATTACACAAAAACATGAGACTCATATAGGTCAGGATTGGTCTATGCATCTTCGACTTTAAATCTGTATGGCAGGGATCCTGGTGTAGAGCGTTATTTTTTCATGTTTTTTTGTTTATTTTAATAATTTGTTATTTTATTATTATTTTTTATTAATTACTTGTTTTTTATTTATAATTTTGTTTTCAGAAGAAAAAGAGTTATGTTAAGAATAAAAAAGCGATTTTAAATCGAATAATTTTCAGTTAAATGCCTACCATACGAAAAAAAGTGTCACTTGCATCGTAGTTTTATAAAAGCACACAATGATTCTCTTATTTTTTCACATTTACACCCGCAGTTGCGACAAGGGCGATACCATTTTTTTCATATTTGGAGAGTGCAGGAGCCATCCTTCCAACACCACGTTCGGTTGCTTACTGAGTTAGGGAGGCGATCTAGTGCAGTGTGATCAGAACGCTCTAACTGCCCTAGCTCCCGATGCGACGCCCTAACACCCGATGGATCGTGAAGTCTAATCGCTGCTTAAAATGCCAGCATTATTGACGTTAACATAAAAGTTCCGCTATACATTACTAGGTGGCAGCAGTGCTTGTACAGACTAAAATGCCAGCATTATTGACGTTAATATAAAAGTTCCGCTATATATTACTAGGTGGCAGCAGTGCTAGTACAGGGTCTCACTAAGGGATTTAATAAAATAAATCATTCTAAAAATAGATAATCTAGTTATAAAAATTTTCTATCATTTACAATGCATTCATTATTTGTGAAAACTTATAAATGGACTTCAGTTTATTTAGCTGCAATAGTAGTAATTTTGTAGTTTCTTGTGACTTTTTGTTTTCTTTGTGTAATATATGTGAAAGTAACTAAAATTTGGGATTTTTGGAAAAGAAATAACAGAAAAATATTTTTTTTAAATAATATTTTTTAACTTTCTTCGAATTTGTAAAACAACAAAACTAATCTTTATAATAATTTTATTCTTAAAGCGAATATTAAGTCTTAATTATTAATTCGAAATCTTAGGAAATACGCATATAGGTTCTGTATAATATGAAAGGTCTTATATTATCTATATATATATATATATCTATATCTATACAAATAAATAAAATTGAAGTGTCTGTTTGTAATGACAAAATAACAAGTTTTTACTAAATGGGTATGAATGTATATCGGGTACCAATAACAAAAACACAATTTTTAAAAAAATTGTCTGTCTGCCTGTCTGTTTGTTCCCGCTAATCTCCGGAACGGCTGGACCGATTTTGATGGGACTTTAACTAATAGTTAGCTAATTATATAAGGTATAACATAGGCTACTTTTTATCAAGATCTTCCACACGGACGAAGTCGCGAGCACAGCTAGTTTCATATAAAATCCACAAGGTGACATGTTTGCGTTCCGTTTTGCATCTGAACTTATGACCAGTTCACACATATTATTATACAAATTTGCAGATTATACAAAAGAAGAAGAAGAACATACAGATATAATTAAAGCTTTACTAAAATTATCAAAAAATATACGGAATGTTTGGTAGTTGGGTTCAAAGCCGTAAGGGGATGATAGTTTAGATCAGGGATGGGAAAGGTTTTCCTTCGCGTGCCAATATTTAGTAACGAAATATGGCGGGCGAAGTTGTAACATTTTTGGCTATGTTATTCACTGAAATAAAAATATAACGCTAAGTACTTATAGTATTTTTTGTTACATTATATACATTTAATCACCGGTAAAGAGCACAGTTTTATTAAAAAATTGACGTTTAGTAGTTCGTACATTTTTGCACGTGGCTATATAACGTAAACGAATATTTGCGTATTTTTCGGAAATACATTTACTTAAAAGTGTGATGTGGTTATTTAACGGCGACTGATCTTTCATATGGTCATTTAATATTAGAAAATAATTTTCACCAATTAGCGTCTTCATTGTATGTGTTATAATTTTATGTTTATTGATCACACTTTTTGGCGAATAAAATGTTCTAATACTAGATTCCGTTCGTATACAAATATCAATGACATCATCTGAAGGAAAAACAAGACCTCCTTTATTTTTCATTTTAATTAAAGAGTGATCATCTGTGTAGTGATTTGTAAATAAGGAATTTAAACATATTTCACATTTTAATTGCTTTCCTATAGACTTCACTACATACCCACTTATATAAGTAATAATTTGCCGACGCAAATTATTTCGACTAGTATTACTTAACATTTCGTCGAATTCTAACATGACGTCATCAGGAATCAGTTCATCTACAACATTTCCGTCACTATGGTCTTCTAACATCCGAGATCTGTCCGTGGAAGTATTTATTTTGGTAATCGATGACATATTTAGCACTTGTACTTCTTCTAAGGGAATACAATTACCATTAAAAGAGTCTTTCAGTTCCGTATTAACTAAAATTTTTTTATATGCCGCTTTAAATTGGCGAGAAGTTGGGTTATTATTAGCCCGACCATGGGCTCTAATGATACCAAAAAATAATTCAAGGTGGTCTTGGGATAATTTATGTGTTGTCAAATATGTTAATTTTTTTTCAGTGGTCACTAAACGGGAATACAAATATATAGAACTGTTTATACAAGTAATGAAACCTATAAAACCTGTTTTTCTATTAGTATTTACTATTGTGGTATTCTCATGTTCGACTGCTATGTGCAATAAATAATTTCTAGCGTAATTTAAGAATTCTAATGTTTTATTAATATTTTTTTCAAATAAGGGTTTTTTGTAACCGTACTGTGCCATGTTCCTCGAATTTAAAATGTCGAATAAGTTATTAATTAATTTAATGAACTCTACGGTGGGATGAACTCCTGCAAAGGTTTTGTCATGTTTTTCACATATTAATAATGCATCTGCCACACTGATACTAAAAAGCTGGCTGGCCAGTTTAACTTTCATTTTCTGACCACTGAAATTAATATGAGACTCTTTTAATTTGTTGGCAATATGTAGTCCCTCAGATTTTTGGAATTCGTACAATTTTTCAAGATACGACCACTTGATTTTGTTGCCTTGATAATCCAATAATATTTTTTTATTTTCTAACGCATTTCGCACTAATTTCAGCATATGACATGCGTCTAAGAGAATAGCTACCTCATAGGCAGCGCATGGATGCTTAAAAGTGGTTTTAAAATCTGTGGGCAGAAAAGAGCATCCTAACTTTTTCGCCATACTTATATTGGCTGCGCATCCATCCATTGTTATTGATACTACTTCTACTCCAGATTCATGACATTTATATAGACACTGCTCGACCAAAGAGGCTCGTTGTTCGCCAGTGAGAGAATGAATAAAAAAGAATCCAACTGGAATTTTCCATCTTTCGGTGTGGCATACTAGTAAAATGACAAATACTTGAGTTGCTTCTTGAGAATTGTCATTTTGAGAAGCATTTGTGCCTAAATCAACATAGCCATGGTACCGTTCTCCATCCCATTCGATATGTTTTTTTATAGCCATTTCGTCAACCATTAGGCTGACAAGTATATTTTGAGTAGACTTTTCACTTTTAATTTTTAACACCGAAAAAGATTCCTGCGTAAAACCCGCTTCTCCGTCTACATTCTCGTACCACTTTGCAATGGTACGTGGGTGGGGTAAAGACGTATTAAACGTTTGGCGAACATAGGAGTACGCTTTTGAAGAATAATAATGCAACGTTAAAGCGAACGCTCTTAAAGCTGGTGAATATTTCTTGGCTACTGATTTATTTTTATTTTTAGCAATATATCGACCTAATAAATCCCTTATTTTTAGATCCATTGAACTTAATATATTGGCCTCTTCCTCATTCACCAAGTTTTTTTGCTTAAGCTCAGATATTAAAGATTCCATCTTAATGACCTGCAACAAATTACAAAAAGTTACTTGTTAAATGTCATCCACCTTATCTGCCTATAATATCAGCGATTAATATTCATTGTTGAATATAATGCTCCCTTAAAAAGCTCAAACAATCACGGTTCCTGAGCAATTAGTATCTACCTGTCATTTTCTTCAAGTTGATCCATCACACTGCAATTTGTCATACACTGCGCTTATCGAAATATGTCTGCTATTCTCTGCACTAATGAAAATTAGCTAATTAACCCATACCGAGTATATAACAGCTTATACTAGGATGCTAGTGTCCCGCACAGAGGCGGCACGTTTCAGTGGGAATTCACTTTAACCGTCACCAACGTTTCTTAGAATTTAAGGACGAGCCGCCTCTGGTCCCACAGTGATTTAAAGCAGCGTGCAGCGTACGGCTCTCCGTTAAGCAACACCTCATACAAGAAGAGTGTTATAAAAATGATATCAAGCTTTGTGAATAAGATTCGCAGATATAATATACATAATTTGTTAGAACGTATTCACAAACATGCAAGAGTGTAATTAGAAAATAAAACTGAAGCACTCAAAAACATAACAAAATATAACCAATAGCATTATATGATATTATTATAATAATGAAAACATTAATGCACGTAGCCGATACACGATGTTAACAAAATATCACGATTTTCAGCTTTTATAATTTACCTGTAAACATTCGCCTACAAACGTGCTACACGTTTACTCACACGAACTTTTTGCTGATTTTGAGTTTACTGTCTGGTATATCAGCTACCATATCCAAATATGTGACGATATCTACATAAAAGTTGATGGTCATTAATAATAATCGTCGTCTTGGCTATACAAATCAAATCAAAATACAAATATAAATGTGACAGAAATATTGTCAAAGCCGTGATATTAGGTGTGTTAAAGCCACGGCTTTGACAATACACACACACTTACAATACACACACATATACACGGATAGCCTATAATACAATACACACGTGTTGTGTGAGGCAGCGAAAGCCAAGTTGGGAAAATCAATCCCCGACAGTACCATTGAGTTAGAATAGAACTTAAGTACTTACAGTTTATTACGAATATCGCCTACCCAAGACTGTGCCCGGTGCATGGCAACAGGCTCGCCCTCTGTTACATAGGGACTTAAAACATGTCAGACGAAATGTGGGTTTTAACGCCTCTGCCTACCCGTTCGGGTACACACTTACACAGGCTTGATAATATGTTATGTTATGTGTTACACAAATTAGAACCAACCTTTTTTTATGTAGATAATTGATATAATAGAAAGAACAAATTATATAAATGTTTATCTAAAATACATATAGAATACTTTAAAAATATATAAAATACCTAAATATAAATACCTTAAATATTAAATCCCTTCTGTAAAATAGTAAGAAGTGAACTGGTACTGGAAATAATATCTACCTTTTTTTTTAATCTTTGAAAATTTTGTCGAACACGACGTAATTTTAATAATCTTTTCTTGTCAATTATCCTCAACCTTGCGATTTCTTCTTTTAATTTAATTTTCCTTGGTGTGTCGTTAAATACCAAAAATTCTTTGAAATCTGATGGTTCAGGGGTTTTATTTCGATCCTGTAACGAAATATTAAGTTAATTAATAATACAAGCAAAATTAAAATTATTATCTCATTATCATAAAAAAATACCTTTTCGTGATCCGCAATATTTGGATAAGCACCTTCTCGCAGTTTTTTATATCCTTTTTTAGTCTTAACAATATCCTCCTCATCAAAGTGAAGTGAACATATTTTAGTGTATTTTGTTGGTGTCCAACCGTCCCTTTTTATTATTTTAAGCCATGTATTTCTTAAATTAATTTCTGATGGAAATCTATAAAACATCAAAAGATTTTTGTTATGTTTTCATATAAACAATAAATCTATGTTAAAAGATACATTCGTAGGAGAAAGATAATTTTATTAGGTGCTGTGTCAATATAATCTAAAAATAAAAATCGTTAAAACTGCGTGTTTTGTTTTCGCCCTTAATACATCCTTTGCTTTCGTTAGTATTTTTACTCGCCACTAGAGGGCTTTTTGTGCTTTATCGGCATATTGACAGCAGCGTCCATGTGGCGTCGAACATTCTAGAAGCAATACGTCAAGTAATAAATTAATAATGCTTTTTTAATGTACTTACAAATGGAAAGATATTTTTTTTTCGTTCACTTTGTTTCTGTCGTCCGTGTAACTTTTGCACGATAGAATACAACATTTCATTTTGTATTTAGGTAATTTAAAACTAAAATAAAGGAAGAGCGTACAACGTACTAATCCGACAGATAAAAAGATCGACTGATGTCAGCGCCTCTGGCGTAAAGTAGCTTAAACTAAAAATGCGTGACGTCAAGACTCTAATGATAGGAGCTGGGCCTAATTGCTTATAACATCTCCTCTTTGTATTTACTTCATGGTTCCGAGCGACGCCTAATAAAAAGGTTAGGTAATAAGAAGACTATTGATGCGATTTTTAAAAAGAAAATTCTATGGCCATGATTTCGTGAATTCACTTGGCACATCATCTGATTTGAGGTATTTGTTTAAAAAGTTCTCCCAACACTACCAGAACAAAAGGATTAGGTTACACAGTTCGCGAATCTTAAACAACAAGGAGAGGGAGTGTCACTGACTTTTCATGGATGGACGTCCCATAAAAAACAGATATTTCAATCTGAACTGTAACAAGATTTTATTAGATATTATATATGATTAATAAATTTAGCAATAAAATTTTATTAACACCAGAAACTATTGATAACTACAAAAAAAACACGTGATCTAAAATTATATAGAAAAAACTATTAAAGATTCTAGAGTTAATTTTTTTGTTAATTCTTTAAAAAATCGACTAATACTGTGTATCAGTACCAGATCCAGCTAGATTCAAAATGTCGCTGGATTACAATCCCTAATCTCCACCGACTCGCCGTACGTGCCCTTTCTGGTCTTTGCTACTTTTTTTTTAGTTTTTCCTCTTAAAACAAAATCTTATGAGATAAAAGAAACTAAAATTTATACAAAATTTTTGTTTATTATCTCCATTTCCCTATTACCTCATAACATACAAAAATATTACCTCTGTAAAGCCCAATTCGTTACACATACCGCAAAATTACAATAACAATTACAATCATCAATCATACCTTTAAAATGACAATTAGTCTCATTCTGCAATCTTTTTTATAACCACATAACAATATATTATGCTGTGTTATCAATAATTTGAATCTTGATCCCTTTAAGTATATTATTATTGAATCGCGTTTAATACATGAAGAACTAAATTTTACAAGCATATCGTAAAACAAACATAATATTTTAATAAGAACTGAAACTAGGCAAGTACCCGTTTGCGTAAACATAGGCGACCAAGCATTATACTGCCTCATTAAATGTTAAAAAAAGTCAAGTCACATTAGAGGAGCAAATTTCAATACTGTTTCAAACAATTTAGTCAAAATGAATTGATTCATATTTGTAGATCATCATAGAAAAAAATAGGTTTCTTCAGTAGTAAGTAGTTTTCGTAAGTCAACATAATTATATTAAGTATGTATGTATTTAGTAGTATGTATTTACTTACATCACAAAAAATCAAAGTTTAACAATATTTTTAATGTAAAAATAAAGTATATATGTCTTAAAACTTAAATAAATTAAGTTCTTAAATACGTAACGAGATATTTAAGAAAAAAAAACAAAATAATAAATGACAATACAAAAACTATAAATAAATTTGAGCCATAAAAATATTTGTTCAACCTCAAAACTTAACGTAACACTTAGTTTGCTAAAAATGCTAAAATGCGTAAATGCCAAAAAAGAAAAACGTCAAAGTTATTTGGTCTTTTGTTTGCCGCCTCCGAGCACTTTTTTCCTTTGACTCAACATGTGGCCGAACAGGACGGGGAAAAGGGGAATGTATAGGAGCATGTACGCGATCATAAAGTACTGATAGTTGAATATGTAGTTCCACTCGTTTGGCATCGAGGCTGTAAACAGTCTTTTCTCTGCAATCTCATCAAGTGAATGGTACATACACAGGAGCTCGCCGGTAATGCCGAGAGGATACAACAGCAGGAATGTAGAATACCTGAAAATGAAAGCAGAATTATTTTTATTTATAACAGAGATATTGGCACTAGGCATTTGTTTCAACGATTTCAGTAACTCTTAGAGGTAATAAATAATAAAGGCGTTAACACTTAAATTCAACGCCCGGATTATACTTAGCAAATTTTTCAAGCTAGGATAGCAAGCTAGTGTAAGTAATCTAGGCAGCAAGTAACTTAGGCAGGAGAAGGCGGGCATTCACGCAAGCGGTGCCCGTTTAATGACCCTGCCATGGCCTGCCTGCGTGCTAAAGTTTGTCCGTCTGGGGGATTGTCTTGGTATTCTCGAACAATCCCCCCCAAGGCGATAGCTCGACCATAATGTTCGAGTTAGACCGGGTGCGTGGTAGTGGTATCGCATTATGGACCCTATCACGCGCGCCCACAAGAGCTGTGAGAACACCAGGGGGTTTAGTAGGTAGACCTAGCACTCTGCCGGGAGAGCCCCACACACACCGCCGTCTAGCCAACGGCGGGTACGGTGCGGTCACGCATTCCCCTCGAAAAAATGGAAGCAAGTAACTCGAACTTCTTGCTTTTCTAAAGTGGGTCACGTGCAATGTAGGGTTCCATAGTTGTTTGTCGCAAATGCTTAGTTTAGGAATTATTATTATTAAGGTTGTGCTAGTTTTATTTTTCCATAATTTTACATGATTCGTTAATCCATATTTACTTCCTGCCCCCCTAGACAAATGCCACACGCTAACTATTCCGCAGCCGTTCCTCAGAAAAAATGTATGGAGATGAGATTAGCTGCGGAAAAAATAGCGTGAGGTTGTAAGCTAATGTCATTTCCATACATTTTTTCTGCGGAACGACTGCGGAAAAGTTGGCGTGTGGCATTTGTCTAGACAAAGGCTCTAGGGCCTCTGTTGTGCTTAACTAACAACATTATAATAGAATTTGTACAAAATGTTCCTTCACCCAACTTCACCTACTAGTACATTTTATATTGTTCGACTATAACTGTTTAAGACGAGGTTTCCCAGAAAATGTACTCGTGCACGGCTACTGCTTTATTGCAAAATAATAAAGTTGCTTTATGCATAGCTTCTAATGTCGCTTACACGCGGTGACCGAACTAAAACGTTACTCTTTACACGTTTAATCGATTTTTGGAAAACTGGGGTACAAAATAAATAATGTACTTTTGCAATATTCTAGATAATAAAAATGCACGTCTATTAGTAAAACTTTTATGTCATTTATTATTGTATTTTCTGATTCACAGCAGTTTTAAAATATTGAACAGAGTGATCTTTAGATTTTATTTCTATCGAGTGAAATATTATTAATCATGTTTCTGTCTTTAATAATGTTTAGATGAAATGTTCAAAAATGTCACACATTAATTTTAGAACTGTATGTTTAATATTTGTGGCGGTACAGTCAATCGAAATTGTTCGAAAACGGGATTAGATGTTCGAAATGTCGACCATTTTTTAATGCAATATTCAACTCGTTTAGGTAACGCGATTTTACTATTGCGTTTTATATATCTTTAGATGTTGAAATTGTATTAGTTTTTTTTTTATTAATATCATTTGCGTCATTTGATATGTATTATTATTTTTCATTTTATTTTAAAAAATAATAATTTTGTTATATATACAGGATTACTTTTTTACCACCCCGGATAATTTAAAGGACAACTTTTTCATGTATCCATAAACAACTATTCAGCTGGCAAGGAGATGCACTTAAATCTATCAAAAATTAGCAAAGGGATCACTGTATCGAAAAATGATAGTCAAACACCCAATTGAAACAAACAACAAATTTACATGTAGGGGAGGTACACTCAAGAATGTTATTTTGTAAATTTTATTTCACTTTTAGTCTGTGTGATTCATTAAAATGCCAAATTACAGCTGTCTAGTACTAACACTCATATTGTAAAACGTTTCCTCGAAAATTCCTCATACACGTATCTTCATCCAGGTAAGTCGAGACGTACCTTGGGTTTAACAGTTGGTTCCTCGACTCGAGTAAGGAAAGAACAATCAAAATGACACAATGGTAGAAAGTAGAGAAAGTTTTTTACAACTATGGTATGGTTTTCGCGAAAACAGTAGAGTCGAGAGGAGGAAGTTTCAAGGAAACATTTTAGAATATGGGTGTAAGTCTCTGAGCTAAACCGACGAAACTATAAGGGTTCCTTATTGACTACGAAACCCTAAATAGGAGCTGGTATTACAAGCGAGACACGTCAGTGTACATAAGGCGAGAGTTACTAGCCTGCTTGCTTACTAATCTTATACAACTTGCTATCCTAACTTGAAGAAATAGCCTCATGTATACAGACATAAAATGGCAATCATCGCAGTCTTACTGACGTAGTGATGACTGTCATTTGGAAATGATCGTTATTCATTTCTCGTTGGCGAGCATGGCGAGGCTCAACAATATTATAATATAATTATTAATATTATATTTATGGTAATTGACTAAGGTAAGATAGTTATAGCTAAAAAAGCATACTCAGACTTTACATAGGTACTTAGCTATCACCATTAAAGAAAACGAAGATAAAAAACTGCCCCAATGATGATTCAGACCCGCAGATTTATCCCTAAGTGATGGTCTCAAATACAAATCCGCACTGGGCCAGCGTGGTTGACTAAGGCCTAATCGCCCTAACATAGGGTAGGCTCGAACCCCTCGGTGGGGACGTATATGAGCTGTGATGATGATGGTCTCAAATACTGTCTTCGGTTTTATCAACTTATCATCAGGTGAGATTAGTGCCAAGATCTTCGCTGTTGTGAATAAAACACGCATACAAAAATTAAAGCAAAAAAACAAATCAAAATCATCAGAGTCATTGATTTGATCATTAAAGTCGATGCAATATTATTTATAGAATCAGGTCCAGAGGTCGCACGCCGTGTACACGTACATCATTACCGACTTTATTTATTATTTGAGTAAGTACATTATTTTTTACTTTGGAAGCGTTCTGTACACATTATGTCACGCAAGGTTAATCATTTGCACGCCGTTCTCGTGAGTTGTGACCCTTTGTTTTCCGTATGCCTACATCGCTATCAGACTACAATGCAGTACAGTCGACTAAAATGCTTTAGAACTAATGCCTTTATGTCAGTAGTACCATTGACTAGTATCATTGACGGTACAAGAGATACAACTTTGTATCATCACATTAGGGCTAAACTGTCTGAAGATTAAGGAAACAGGTGAAGGAAAACATCTTGAGGCAACCTGCGAAGAAATTCAAAGATGTATGTGAAGTCGACCAATCCGCACTGGGCCAGCGTGTTTGACTAAAGCCTAAACACCCTAACTTAGGGTAGGCTCGAGCCCCTCGGTGGGGACGTGACGAGCTGTTATGATGAGGGCTAAATCACATATCGTCGCTTATCAAGCATTTGTGGGCCTCTTTTCAAAATTATTTTTGAAATCGAAAGAGTACACTCCCGAGGTGGTCCCATTGTTACCATGTCATGATCTGATGATGGAATCCCAGGCAAATTAATGAAAATCCTTAAATTTCATAGGCACGTTTAACGTGTAACTCAATGTTATAGATGTTCAGGTATTTGCGTCTGGTAGTCATCATGTCATATTACTGTGCTTTTGAATCTTACTGCGAACCCAATGATGTCATTCGCACTTGAACGACTTTGCAAAACTAACATGAATCTATAGTAATATTATAAAGAGGAAAGGTTTGATTGTTTGTATTGAATAGGCTTCAAAACTACTGAAACATTTTGATGAAAGTTGGTATAGGGATAGTTCGAGACCAGGGGAAGGACATAGGGTAATTTTAGTACGGGAAAAAAAATCCCACGGGAAAACAAAAATAACGCGGCCGAAATCGCGAGCGGAAAGCTAGTATCCAATATAACTATTGGATATCATCCACCCATCAATCTCATTTTTATACAAATTCTACTTTATAGACTTTATATAAAACTCCTGCGGTAATGTCTATTAGAAAGGTTTGTGTCTTACGATAACTGAGACCCTATCGAGCGGTATCAGTGTCGGTATCAGTACAGCATCCATCTGATTTAAAAATGAAATATGCGGTTATTTTTATTTATAAAATTAAAAGGTACGCTTCCATTGATCAATGTTTGCTTACTTCAATATTTAGGACACTTTCCCTAAAGGTGAAACTGGTATGATTCCACCTATACACGGTGTTTCAAAATAATCAATTCTTTATCGAAAACTCATTATTAAAATGTCCCATCTCTAGCTGTTTATACGTAATGTCATTCAACCCAAAATTTACTAAATCATAGTCAATTTTGGGTTGAATGACATTAAGTATAAACAGCTAGAGATGGGACATTTTAATAATGAGTTTTCAATAAAGAATACATTATTTATTGGTTATTTTGAAACACCGTGTATAATAGGTGGAAAAAAAAACTGGTTCTTTTTTGGCAATCTGTCGCAATATTAAAACTCTTCTCACCTCAAGAACGTGAGCGGCGGCGGGATGAGGTGGATCAAGTTCAGTCCGTAGTACGCGTATCTGATGATCTCCGTGATGGACCAGGCGAGCACGCACAGCGGCAGGCCGGGACTGACGGTGGCGCCGTGCGTCAGCAGCAGCACGCCGAACACGAGGAACACGCGCGAGTACACCTGCATCAGCACCACCATGAACCCGGACGACACCAGACCGAGTAGCGAGTGCACTACCTGCAAACGAAATGACACCAAATTTGTAATATGCCGCCCGCCCGCCGCAAGATGATGTATACTGGAGGGAGACTCTGTGCCAGGGTCGTCTGCTTAGGTATTACTGGGTACTGTGACTTTACATCTTGTGTCACAAGTTGGCAACGTACACTGTGGTTCTTGTGGGGGTTGCAGTTTTGCTGCGCATCTCACAAGAGTCACATGTATTATAGGTGACTGTTACCACTTACCATCAGGTGGGCAGTTTGCTTGTTTGCCAACTTTCTGCAATAAAAAAAAGAGAGTTCTGCAGGCCTATTCGCGAACTACGGTTGGTAACTAGAACTGTCATTTTATAAAGATCCATTACTGGTTTAGTGCTCTTATGTGTTACGGCAGCATTCATGATAGCAGTAATGGATGTGAAGTTCCTTTCAAAAATGACAGTTCTAGTTAGCAACCGAAGTTACAGATTAGGCCTTTTGTTCCGCTAAAGGTTTCGGCAGAACAAGAAATGATTTATTTAAAACTTGCGATTTCGGTGAACTGTGTAAATGGGGTGGCGATGCGGCTTTATGAGGCGACCCATGAAACGATTAGCCGCACAGCGAAAAGCGACTCGTGTATGTCCTGTTTTTGTAACATTTTATTACGTGTGGTCGTATTCCGACTAATCTCTACCTGTACTTGTTACATAATGCGCTATTTTATAAACATATTTACAATATACATGTACTTCACTATCCTGCGAAAAGGTAACGTAACGCCCATGATGTCACTGTCACTATACTCGAAAATTACAAAATCAAAATATTTGAATCTGGAGCCATAAATGCTATGATCGCTTACGGCCGGTTTTAATATTCTATCTATCTGTGAATTTGTTTACTAGCGATAGGTAATATGTATTTCAGATATTAACACTAGATAGGTATTTCAGGTATTTGATATTAGCTCCATACAAAATACGTCAAAATTCCATTCCTATAATAAACAAATCCACAGATAGATTGGCAGTGAGAACAAGATGGGGCCATACGTTGCCATAGCAGTGGCTTTACTTCAATACATATTGTATTAACCTTACCATCATTGCTTAGAGCAGTGGTTCTTAACCAGTGGTCCCTGGAAGCAGCCAAGGTGGTCAGCGAAACCATCTCAAAAATAATTCTATATATATAACATACAACCCTTTATTCATATACTTACTGTACAATATTCTTGAGTTGGTGCTCCATGGCCGTGGCTAGACAGATATTTGTAAAATGGCCCCTCGACACTAAAAGGTTAAGAACCACTGGCTTAGAGCAAGGTTAAGCAATCATGGTAAGGCCTCATTTTAAATAATTGATCTGTGAATATTTTTAAATATTTAGTATGCATCGTGTTACGTACCTAAAGAGAATAATGAATATTGAAACGCAAATATATTTACGGATTGAAAATAAAAAGATCGTTTATTCAAAACTCAACAAATACAAACCACCTTGTGGCCGGATACAGCAATGAAAAAAGTAATTATTCATTCAAACAAAGTTTTAACTTGAATTGGATAGGTTAATGAAATGCAAAAAGGCTATGCCTACTGTAGTATATGTATACATACGAATTTCTTATGCGTACGTGTGTATTCGAATCCTCATGTACGCTCAACGTGACGAACAAAATCAGTTTAAAAAATGATGAACGTGACAAATCTACATTGGATATTTTTTTGCAATCAAAATAGCATAGCTATATCGCCGAAGAAATCTGTCCCCAATTTATCCATGAATAATGTTACTTTTAAAAAACGAAAAGCTCTTCTTCTAAGATATTCTATAAGAACCGGTTTCAGGTCGTTTTCTCGACTGGTTAAGCGTGCCGTTTGATTTCGTAGTTCCAACTATGCGTAATTTTGGCGAGACCGGTCCCCATAGAGTCAGTCATCAACTGCGTTTGCGTAAGAGTCATTTCACCATTTTTGCACGAAAATTACATTTTGTTGCGCTAAATTTTTAATACTGATCAAAACTAGTAGAACATAGGTTTATTGTTAGGTTTTTGAGTGGTAAAGACGGCTTTTCATTTACTTCTTTAGTTTTTTCTTGCGGTGATCGCTTTTCCACAACTAGTTTGGTGGGATAATTATGAAATCGACTAACTTAAACAGCTAAAACTTCAGATAAATTCCTATAAATTTACTACAATAAAATCACAAAATATCAGAAATATATACATTACTGAGAGATTTTTCTTATAATGTATCACATTAATTTAAAAAATATTTTACAATAACTTTTTTTTGCACCTTAAACATCTACCGTAAATTGCAATAAAATTGTATAGTAAAACCTCACGCTGATCAGTCGAGTGCGAGCGCTCATCGAGCAAATAGGCATTTTTTGGTATCTTGCAAAAGAAACGTTTGAAAATCCGACTGAGCTCCAATTTCTTAAAAAAGAGCTTAAAAATGTTTGTCTGGTAACACTAGTCTACAATAGGCAATACTAAATATCAATTAATATAAATTTCAAAATGCACAATTGCATTTATATAAAAAACTTTATATAAATCGATATTTAATTAAACTATCTCAAAACAGAGTAGAAGCAGGTGGGGTTTAATATCCAGTTTTGATATAAAATATATGTTGTGTAGATCCAGATTTTGTCATCAAGTCATTTTTACTAGCAAGAAATCTCTGGATGTAAATTATGGAGTACAGACGAACTTTTAACGAGACGGCCGCATCGATGGATCTAGCGTAGGGCTGCCATAAGTTCCGAACCATCGACCGGGACATTTTAAATACTTACTTGGTTTTTTTTTACAAAATATAGAACCCACTTCAATAACACCAAAAAGTCATAAATAATAAAAGACTACATACAAAATCACAGTTTTATATTGAATTCGGTGCTAAATTTTAAGTATATTTTTAAAAGACTTTCAAAGTGATCATTGCTTGGCACCGACTTCAATATGAAAATGTGATATTGTATTATTCTGTTACTATTTTTTTTTTTGTTAATATATCTATAAACATATAAGAATTCGAGCCAAGAAAAACACCAGAATAACTTAAAATAAAACTTCTCTTGCTCAAAACATCCCAAGAATTGGCGAAAGTGGTCGAGTACGCAAACGAACACAACGCCGAACTTCTAATTGGGTGCGACGCGAACGCGCACCACACCAACTGGGGCAGCTCAGGTATCAACGCAAGGGGTGAATTATTACATGACTTTATCCTAGCTAACTGTCTTCAAATAGTTAACAAGGGTTGCGTGCCAACCTTTTTAACTGGATCAAGGCAGGACGTTCTTAATTTAACTCTTGCTACTAACAATTTATCCAGGACGATTAACGACTGGCAAGTTAGTAACGAAGTTTCAATGTCCGATCATCGACACCTTACTTTCGTATTGAACACATCAAACATGTACGAAACCATTACCTTTAGGGATGCAAAGGCCACAGACTGGAACCATTACAGGAGAAGTCTCCAAGATAGGCACCGCGATATCCCTACAACCATACGATCTCTTGAATCGCTGGAGTATGTTGTGGATCGAGTTACTGAAGCCATAACAGCCTCGTATGAAGAGAGCTGTCCTCTAAAAACTAAGAGGAACAACAAAATACCATAGTGGAACGCAAAACTCAGTAAATTAAGAGATGAAGCACGCAGGCTGTGCAATAAGGCTAAGCTGACCAAAGACTGGGGCTCGTACTTTAAAGCCTTAACTGCCTACAATAAAGAAATAAGGAGGGCGAAAAGACTTTCATGGCAAAAGTTCTGCTAAGAAATTACTAAACTCCCTCAAGGAGCTCGAATCCATTAGGTTCTAGCAAAATTGCCTACCAACCAACTGGGACTACTAAAGAAACCAGATGGAACGTTCACTGAGACAGCGGAAGAGACCCTCGAACTATTGGCGTCAACGCACTTCCCTGGATCAGTACTAGCGTCTAACATCGCTATTAGGGCTGCTCCTCACAACTGCCTCTCCAGGCCTAGTAATGAAGACTGGAGAAGAGCAGCGATGAATATCAGACCTAACAAAGTTAAATGGGCTATAGATTCATTCAACCCTTTTAAATCCGCGGGTGAGGATGATATCTTTCCTGCTCTGCTACAACAGGGTAAGAATATCCTTACTGCGGTTCTGGTAAAGATCTTCAGAGCTAGTTATACCTATAGGGATATATACCAGAAAATTAGACTTTGGTAAAAGTTCAAGATTTATTCCCAAGGCTGGTAAAAAGGTCTAAAGGACTTCGGCTGCGCGTAGTCCTTTAGACCCATAAGCCTCACCTTGTTCCTATTCAAAAGTATGGAAAAGGTTATCTAAAAGGAAAATAAAAATCGAGAAAAACTGCCTTGCTTGAACTAATAGACAAGATAGAAAGGGCTCTAGAAGATAAACAAATAGCCCTCTGTGCTTTCCTAGACATATAACGACCCTTCGATAACGTAACCATTGAGACTTTTTCCAACAACAACCCGTTGGATTGAATCGATGCTCCTTAACCGAATTATCAGTGTAAGTCTTCACGGAAGGTTTCAAAACAACAAGAGGGTGCCACAAGGAAGGAGGCGTCCTATCGCCACTACTGTGGTCACTTGTTATTGACCGCTTATTAACTGAAGCCTCAGAAAAGGATTTAAATGTTCAGGGCTACGCAGATGACGTAGCTTCGTCATTGGTCCCTGCCAAAGCACTGTCTCACTATACTAGAAAAATCTCTTAACATCATCGATAGAATAAACGTTTATTTGGGCCAATCACACAGACATACATGAATATAAACATAAATACAAGTTTTTACCTGTGCAAGGCCCAAAAAGGTCCTGCCTCAGCGTGTGCCCTGGTGGAAAATTCCACTAGAGCGCTGTTATTATGGCAGGTCTCAGGACCACGCACGACACGACAAACAATACAAGAGACAAAATACATACAAAAAGCGAAACAAAAAGTAGGTAAGTAGGCAAAAGATATAAAAAAAAAGAATTAAATGAGAAACCCTACAAATCAAAAAAGATTGATTATATTAAACTTAACAAACAAACTTAAACTTACATAATAAACCATTAAACAAACATTAACTTACATATTATAGATCTATCCGCGCCAATGTCTGCGCAACGCATCCCGGACCGCGGTGAATCATTCGTCTGTGGCACAGACGTATAAAGTCTGTGGTGCCACGCATGGAATTGCGTTGCGCCTGTTGCGCCACGTCACATGCACATGTCTCAACCATGAAGTTATAGATAAAGATGGAGACCACATTTCACACAACAGCTTGAATCAAATACCTACATATCTCGATCTCGTTCTCTGTGGTCTGACCTCTCTTTTTAGTGTGTGGTCGGTATTGCTACCTCTTTATTTAAATCTACCAGTAAAAACATTAAAAAAGGTAACACTAGCCCACAATCATTAGATTGTGGGCTCAATCAAATAGTTTATATTTATTAAAATTTTTCAACTACAATTACCGATTTCAAATACAAAGTTACATTAGATGATGAATTTATAAATGAGTCAATGAATTATTATTACATATCCTGCAGACTTGGTAATATCGTCGGTCGGAAACAGTAGGTGCCTAATGGAACATTTCAAAATCACATGTTCTGAGTAATTGAGGTTTTAAGTTTTTGACAATATTCAAATCTTATTTTACTTTATCTTGAGACTTGTATTCTCTTATCTGTGCTTGAGATCATTTTGTGTTTTTTTTATTAACTAAATAATATGAAGATTATAGTCTAGTTTAAGTTTATTGTGTGTAACTAAGATTTAGGATGTCATGTGTAGTTTTTGAGTTATCAGCAATTTTGTGAAATATTCTAATTATTAAATTAAATAATTTCTGAAAATCTAAGATGTAGTTAATTGGAATATTTCTAAATAAACCAGTAATGAAATAAAAATACAATCAATTCAGAAATATTTTAGGTATAGAATTTCAGAGTCATACTGGAACTTTGAGAAATATTTCATTATTAAAGCCCGGATGCACTTTAGAATTTAGTGTCGCAGCGCGGAACATTTCAAAATAAATTGATACTGAAAACGAAAAGAATACAAAATTTTTGTTTTCTTTATTGGAATTAATAGTTTTCTGTCAATTAGAACTAAAATTTAAGTTGTACCGTTGATGATTTGGAAAAAAATATTTAATTCCTTACCATTCTACATAGTTATCTCAAAACGTGCTCAAAACACGTAATTTGGAAATATTCTGGTAATGAATCCGACCGACGATATGGCAACATTGGCGCTGTTATGTCAATATAAATCGGCTCAATATGGCGGTTGTTTACTTTGCAGTTCACGACTTTATTCAAGATTTTTCGCTATCGTTACGCTAATCATCGTTGATTGATATTGAAAAATGGTGCAATCTTGTGTAGTGATAGTGCGTGGTGTCCAGGAGGTGATATAAAATTTCACGCATAGATTTTTAAACCGTGATTTTTTAAATTGAATCATTGTAATTAAGAATCATAGTTTTGTTCGATCTTCCAAAAATAGTCGTTGGTGCTTCCAACAAAATATTAGTAAATGATTGATAAGTCAAGATCATATAGATATACGTTGAATTTCATTGAATTTGTGTAACGTGATTTTGTTTGTTTACAAACAGTCGTTTTGATGTAGAACGACCAAAATGTAAATGTATCTGAGACTTTCTTTGATACAAGATTTTGTACGAGATGTGCAATGCATACATTTCATGATTATGATTCTTACTCGTTATGTACACATACTCTTAATATAATCTCTTATTCTTTGTTATCTATACATTTTAGTTTTTTTATACAGTTATGTAATTGTTAACAATATTTTTCCTTTTTAGATTTCCTAAAGACAGTACCCGGAGAAAATTGTGGCTATCAATTATAACACTGAAGACAAAATTAGATGGACAAAAATGGAAGTGAGGATTTGCAATTTACATTTTAATGAATCTAATTATGACACTACAACAGGGCGCTTAAAACATACAGCAGTTCCTTCTTTAAGGCATACAATATCTCCATTAAAGGTAAAGATTTTTAATTAACAATAAGTATATTTGTGAATGATTGGTTAGTAATACATTTAGTATCAAATTTCTGGCCTATATATTTTTTATGTATGCATACATTTTAAATACTTAGTATAGAAAATAATACTTTATTGTGAATTTTTATCATGTGCCACTCCCATCTGGATATATAATTCAGTTTGTAATTAGAATTGCATATCATCCCATTGATGAATGATTTATATTACATGTTTAGAATTTAAGTATTTTAAATATATGACAAAAATGCAACATTATAATATGTTTTCATCATAATGTTAACATTATTATTAATTTTCAGACAACAAGTGCCTTACATAAAGAGTAAATGTTCCAAATAACTGATGTTGCTGTTCCAAGCACCAGTTCTGGCATTTACAAAAGTGAATGTCCGTTTAAGGATACAAGACTGAAACGTGCTAGTTGCGATTTGGAAGGTCCAGCAAGTAAAATACAATGTCGTAATATCCTGGAAGACATAAGCAACCTTAACAAGTTAATTAATGTGGTATCACAACATTTTACGCCTATGCTTCAGCAAATGTTTAACCACTCGGTCACGGACTCAATATTTTGTACTGATTTGCATGAAACTACGATAGTTAAGCGATTAACTAAATCTTTCTTTTAATATGCGTATACGAGCTCACTTAAAGAGGAAGACAGAAAATATATTCATAATTTACGTGGAAATAGACAGAAATTACACAGAGCTGTGTAATATAATATCAACATTATAATAAATGATATTGATTTTAAAATGTTTTTTTTTGCACATCATCATTCCCCGAATTTTGTCCCATATAGTCGTAATATACTTTCTTAAACAGATGTTTTTAAAGTGATCCAAATTTTTTATGTATTTTTATTTGAAGTCTTTTTAATCTTATTAATAGTTAAATTAAATACTTATATTAATAGTTTAATTTAAACTACTTAATAGTTTAATAATCAATTCCGATGTTGATTGGAAATTTCCCTGATTCATTTTGGGAGGCTTAAATCTATCAGTGGTGACTGCTGAGACGACAATTAACCTATACATTATACGTCGACGTGACGACGTGGGCCGCGGTCCGTAAATCGCTAAAAGCGATAATATCGCGAATCCGACCAAATTAAATAGTCACAAAATATAAGGGAATCAGTAGGTTATGTTGTGACTTTGGTCGGATTCGCGATATTATCACTTTTATCGTTTTACGGACCGCAGGGGTGGTCATGATAATCAAAATTTCATCATACAGAATCTGTACGGTTAAATCGTAATTACGAATAGCGTAAACGGATACAAGGATTTATTTTATTTATTTATCCGTTGTATGTAGCGTTAACGGATACAAGGATTTATTTTAATTAATAAAATGTTAAAAAAAGTAAAAAAATATATATTTCGATCCGGTGGATGTGTGGGATGTGTATTATTTAGTGTGAGTGTGTGTTGAGTGTGATGCTCTGTTTACTGGGATGATTCACAAAATTGAGGCAGTCTCCGCACTACATGTGAGATAGGTATATTGGTTTCGTTTTAAAAAGAAAATATAGACGTCGCTGAATCTCTCTTCAAAAGTGTGCACGATTCTGTGCAGGACAGTGTGAGCAGCAAAGTTTGACCTAACGGTTTCAGTGTAGAAATTAAAGAATATTGATATGCAACATTTATACAGCTATAAATAATTCCCGATTAAAGTATATAAAATGATGTCCTGAAAAAATAAAACAAAGGTTACCCTATTTGAAAGAGAAGGTTAGCCCACAGAGAGTGAGATAGCGATACTGAGGTATTGCCTCAAATAGGTATTCAAGGTGTGGTCTCCATCTTTATCTATAACTTCATGGTCTCAACATACAGAAATGTCTCTGTGCCACGTCTACATCATTTTAAAACTTTACTGCGTACGTTTATCTAAACCAAAACCCATGTATATTATCGTCATTGAACAAACTTATTAAACAAATTTAACAAATTTATTGTCGTCATTGAACAAATTTATTGTTATTATTCGTAACTAGTTGCCGACAAAGAATAAAAATGTCTTTTTCTCAACCGGTTGCGAAGTTTAGTTGCCATGACGGCCGAAAGGAGAATTTGTACTTTGTTAGCGAAAATGAAGAGACACGTAACATATTCGCAAAGAGGCGCGAAATTCAAATTTGCTTTGCGTGCATGGTTAAATGATCAAGGAAGGAAATGCCAGCGAAGTCATTGTGCGCTACTCTGGTCGTCCCGGTGCCTTACATTGTTGTGTTTGGTGAACAGTTGAACCAATATAAATTTACCCCAGTGGCACGCAACCTTATCAGCCTAGCACCACCCCGCGCCACTATGTAAACCGATGAACCCAATCGCGTCGAAATGGCCAAGTGAGTAATATTATTTAACTAAGTATACGACTTTTGTAAATCAAGAAATGTTTTTTTAAGTTGTTGACTAAAGGTGGTTTTTGTTTTTAGGTTACGCATTGGAGGTGGGAGATCGTTCCAGCAACGAGTAGCGGCGAACTTAAATGAACCGCGGAAAGCTGCAGAGTGGTGTTTCGGTACAGATAAGATAGCGGTGGGTACATGTTCTTTTATATATGCGGTTGCTCTGAGCCCATACAAGTTTATCATATAAATACTGTGGCTTTGCTGTCTTCATCACTCCGAACATAAGACTAAGACATGTCAGATGTAACTGTCTTGTCTACGAGCCTCCATTCTAAGAATGTTCGCAGCGTTATGGTATGGAGTGACATGAGACCTAGGTGGTATGCTAAAACAGAGGCGAGCACATGGATTCTGCACCCTTTGAATGAGCTTGACTGTTCGTGCCAGGAGACATGGACCGTACACGGTGTCACAGTAATTTAGGGGGATTGGAGTGGCTCACGTCCGTAGGTTTTACCCTCGAGACCCTACACGTGATCCCCGGGTGGTGCTAATCGAGTGACCAACTTCTGGTGGTAGGGCTCGAAAAACCCAACTGGCTAGCGACCACAGTGCGCATGACGTAAAACCCGTCAAGTGGGCATTTCGTGTCCGCGTTTCGGGATCAGTCATCGCACAGCCAGAGCTTGAGGGGTCGTTGCTGCGATTCGTGTGGTTTGTGTGGGCTTCCGTCGACCCAATGCCAGGTTGACTGCGTTGACCCTCCGCCCAGGAAGACCCGAAGAAACGGCTGTTCCGCCTGGCCGCCCGTGGTACAGTACAGGGGCCCAAGCGGACCTAACCAGTCAGTGAGGCTGCCTCACCATGCCACGCATAATCTCGGGGTGGTCCGTCGTGCCGGTTGGTGACCGGACGGTGGGTCCCACTTCCGGGGGGGTTGGGGGGCCCTTTCGTGGGGAGAGTCAGCGCAAATCAGCTGTCGGCTGTTCCCTGGTGAAACAGGCCTACACACGTTAACTATGCTAAACGCTGCAACGACACCTCAATTTCACACCTCTCACTCCAACAAACATGTCAGCGCACAATATTAGGACTGGTCGTATAGCGGTGCACTATCCCACCAAAACACCACTATTCGAGGTGGAGCTCGCTAACATCCGCGGGCTTCATTCTAACCTCTTGGCTGTCCACCACCATCTCGAGACAGCCCGTCCAGCAATGCTGTTTTTGACAGAGACGCAAATTATCTGCCCGGCCGATACAAGCTACCTTAATTACCCCGGCTACGCTCTTGAGGAGTCCTTCAAGGCGAAGGCAGGTGTTTGCTTGTTCGTCCGGACGGACGTTTGCTGTCGTCGCCTGCGCTGTATGGAGGAACCTTCCTTTTCCCTCCTTGTCAAAGAGGTCAATGTCCAGCCGGTTCCCAAAAAGGGAGATCGTTCTGATCCGGCTAACTATCGCCCTATAACCGTCACTTCCATTTTGTGTAAAATCATGAAGAGGGTCCTTAACACCCAGCTGATCCGTTACCTGGAAGGTCACTCGTTGCTTAATGACCGTCAGTATGGATTTCGTCCTAAACGGTCAACAGGTGACCTTCTAGCGTTCCTTTAGCACAAATAGGGTGAATCTATCGATAAGCGCGGTGAGTCTGTGGCTATTAGTCTCGACATCGCCAAAGCTTTTGATAGTCTGGCACAAGGCTCTCCTTTCCAAGCGTCCGGCATACGGATTACCCGCTCAGTTCTGTACGTGGATTGCCAGCTTCCTCCACGAGCGTAGAATTCGCGCTGTCGTTGACGGCTGCGCTTCGCGGTTCGCGGTCCGTGGCAGTGAATGCTGGTGTTCCACAAGGCTCCGTGCTATCCCCAACATTGTTTCTTCTGCATATCAATGACATGCTTTCCTTGGGAAGTATACATTGCTATGCAAACGACAGTACAGTGCATGGGGGATATCACGGAAGCTCAGGGGCTGCTCGTGGTTATATTGATAGGGAGAGGCAGAATCTTATCATTGAGCTCAACAAGGCGCTGGACCTCGTCTCCGAATGGGGTTCCAACAATCTTGTTGAGTTCAATGCTAAGAAAACACAGGTGTGTGCTTTCTCGGCGAAAAGGTCACCTTTCCTCCCCCTTCCTTCTCTTCAGGGCACAACCCTTCACACACAGAGTAACATCACCTTGCTCGGAATGAACATTCGCTGCGATCTGAACCCCAGAGACTACATCGCATCCGTTATAACTGCTGCCTCACGGAAACTCGGTGTCCTGAACAAGGTGCGTAGGTATTTTGCGCCGGACCAACTATGCCTGTTGTATAAAACTCAGGTTAGGTCTTGCGTGGAATATTGCTCGCACCTTTGGGACGGCTCCGCTCAGTACCTCCTCGATGCTCTGGACAGATTGCAGCGTCGCGCTATTCGAATAATTGGCGATGTAGAGGCAACTAACACCCTCGAGCCTCTACAACTTCGTCGTGTCATCGCCTCTCTTAGCGCCTTTTACCGAATGTTCCATGGGGAATGCTCTGAGGAGCTCTTTAACCTTATCCCTCCCTCTCCATTTCTTAACAGAAACACGCGTAAGGGCCTTCGGAGTCATCCTTACACTGTATCTTCCTTTTCACACCGTACCAAGAAATTCCAAGATTCCTTCTTCTGTCGTTCATCCCACACTTGGAATTCTCTACCTGCGCACGTGTTTCCTCCATCCTACAACATAGGTTCCTTCAAAAGAGGTGTGAAAAAGCATCTTTTAGGCCGGCAAGGGGCGGGCAGGTAGGATTGTGGATGTCGTCCCTCCTCTATCTGTCAACTCACTTGGGCCACTTTCACCGCTTAACATCAGGCGGGAGGAGGCCATTTGTCGGGCCCTCCATAAAAAAAATAATGTTGACAAAATAAGTGCCTCACAGAGTGAAATTCTTAAATTCTCACTAAGGTATGGTATTATATTATATAACAGTTTCAACCCATAGAAACAGCTGCGCACACACTCCTTTACGTGAGACTCAAACCTTAGGTTGTCCATAGTCAATCCAAGATTCTTTGCCCCCTCCACTCTTTCTATCGTTTCGCCGTTTACTCTGATGTGTGTATATCCAAATGTTTTCAGTTTATTTAAATTACCTTGTGTGCCAAATAGCATATATTTGGATTTTGAGGGATTCAACACAAGGCAGTTAGAGTCACACCAAGTGCTGATGCGTGCAAGATCAGCATTTATCATCTTAATTGCACCTTCCCTGTCTTCTGGTTTAAATGATATATAGAGCTGGATGTCATCAGATGGTGCATTGAGAACAAATCGTCGGTAAATCCGAACAAAACGACAATAGTTCCCTTTACAAGAAAGCGCAAGCTAAACAAGCTGGTAAATCCTGTTTTAAGGGGGACTCAAATACCTTTTTCCACAGAAGTCAAATATTTGGGCGTTACGATCGACCAAAAATTGATGTGGAATAGTCACGTTTACAATGTAATCCAAAAAGCAAAAAGTGCTTCAGGGATATGTTTGGCAGGAGCGAAGTTGGGCATAAACCCAAAAATCGCCCTGTGGATGGACACTGCGACCGTTAGGCCTATGGTAACATATGCCTGCGTGGTTTGGTGGAAAAAGTCACACAAGTGACAGTTATCAACAAGCTAGGCGGTCTACAACGAACAGCTTGCCTTATGATAACTGGCGCCATGTCTACAACCCCAGGAGCTGCGCTAAATGCCCTGCTGAAACTACGCCCCTTCATCTATTTATAGTAAAGGAAGCGAAAGCTTTCCTGGTAGCGGCCAAGCAAAAAGAGATACTGTAATTGGGCGGCGAGTCACAATAGATCTTTTAGGTCGCAGTGACTACAGCTTCATTGAAGCTGCATAGTCCCAACAATACGAATAATAATAATATATAGTCAAACCTAGTGGAAGGAAGCTGCTGAGAGAGCAATGAGCTATACCTAAGAAAATCTAAGTATTGAGATTGATTTTGTTGGGTATGGTCATTTGGATTTCGTGACGCCCAATTTTGGAACAGGCTACCGGATGGCATTCAACGGAGTCCATCAGCTGAATGCTTCAAAAAACAATTAAGACAACACTATCTGTCTAAGCTTTCCACCTCTTTGTAAGTTAAAAGTCATCATCTTCTTCATCGTTGAATAGAATATTTATGTGTATATATATCTATACTATATAAAGCTGGATTAAAACTGAGTATATAAAACTGAGTATGCCATATATATTTCTGATTATTAAGTATTTATGAGTGTAGTTCTTGTATTTTTGTCTCTTTATTGATTAAGTGCTTCAGTGTTACCCACAATATTCTTCTCTGACGCGTTCACAGGTTGGCTGGATGGAAGAGATCTCTCTAAGAGATAAGTCCACCCTTGCTCACTATTTTTTGTGTTTATTGTTTTGTACTGTTTGTTTTATACAATAAAGAGTATAATAATAAATCATTGTTGGGAGAAATATATGACAATATATAAATCTTTATAAAACCGCTATAAATCAAACAACCGCCTCCGTAGTATAGGATCTTCCAAGATGCCAAAGGTTCATACTATGTAGTAAGTAAATAAGTGAATACAAACCTCCACTTCCTAGATTGGAAGGGACTATTTTCAAAGCATTTTCTATTATCGGTAGCCCATTTGCCAACTTTTATATCTCCAACTTTGACGATGGCGATTTTTCTATAGAGACTAGACACAAACCTCATTTTTGGGGGAGGGCTCCTATTGTTTTTATAGACGATTTAATTTCAATTATGGTAGAACAATCAAACTTCACACAACTTGAGCCGAAACTCAACTATTTCAAACACTGACCGATGTTTGTAGGTCAAATTACTTAATGACTTCAAATCAAATTACTCGATTCAATGCTGGACCTTTACAGTATCCACTTGACATAAAATACAATAGGTACCTTTTGATACAATGAGTAGTAGTAATAGGTACGAATATTGATTGAATCATTCGGCTTATTAATATGGGGAAAGAAACATATTTAGTAGATTGAAGTTTCAGAGCAATTTATATAGATTTCAGACTAAATACACGCAATTTTTTTTTCTCTAATTGGCGAAAATCATAGTTATCAAAAAAGATAAAAACTTTTCAAAAATTTTCAACAGATTTTTGTGTGTGCGTATGAATTGAGGAGCCACATCACGAAATCAATCGAAATTCCCACCCAGATTTTGTAGCAAATTAGATAATTTTGTAGGCGAAATCCTGGAATTTGTAGCAACACACATCAAGAGTTACATCAACTTGAAGGTGGCTCCTCAAACCAAACATCTGGATTGAGGAGCCACCTAGAACTCTGAAACTGCAGAAAAATTTGCAGTTTCAGAGTTCTTATGTACATTTTTGAAAATTTAGTATCATTTAGTACTAATTTTGTCTGGAACCTACAAAAAATTTGGTTGGGATACTGCTGAAACTCGAGAAGATACAATACAAAATGTGTGGCTCCTCAGTCCATATACGTACAAAACTTGTTAACGTGAATTTCCACGAAACTAATTGAGCAATTTTATTTTGGAGTGCATGATCATTTAATAGTAATTTTGCTTGAATTTGTAGTATAGAAATAAAGAGTAGTAGTATGTAGTATAGAGTTGGAGGACTTAGTGAAATTAAAAATATAAAGCAATTTATGTGGCTCCTCAATCCAGACGTTTTGCATATAAATGATTGACTGTATCTTCGCGAAATCACAATGGAATCAAAAGCATGGGCCACTAACATTTAGTAGAAATTTCTACTAAATAACTACGTATAATTTATTAGTGTACATATTAAGGATCTGAAGAAAATCACACTTTCCAATATTCCATAAGAAATTGCTGTTAAGGGTTTATTTTAAGAAACAATAAAGTGTTTCTTAAAATAAAATTTACAATAGCTTATAGGAGACATTTTACAAAAGGCGACCTTATTGCCAAAGCGGCAATCTCTACCAGGCTAGAGGAAAGCAAACTTAAAACTTATTATGACGGGTAAATAAATAATATTAAATCAATAGCTATAAACTACATATTAAATAGTATTATTTAGTATGTATTCATGTACTACGTAAATTACATATACTAAAATAAAATACTTAAAACAGGAACGGAGAACACTAAATTTCCAGCTGCATGTTGGTTTATGGCAATGTAACTACAACCCTTTATCTTATTATTGTGGCAACACTTTTCGTTTGTTATTTTTTTACTACCTCCTATACTACTGGTGTGGTGTATTGTATTCGTTGTAAGGATTGAGTTTAGAAATAAAACGCTAGAAATAAAAACTTGGTTCTTTTTAATTCTATCAGGTTATGGGCCCAGGCACATAATCCTGCGAAGGAATTTTATAAGGAACACAGGAAGTTCGAATTCGAAAGAAAAGTATCCACGTGCGGAGTTACAGTTGATAAAGTGAGGTTAGTCTACATAAAAACGTGGAGCTACTTTGATAATACTTGTTCTATCGGTGAAACAAGGCAAGTCGGCGTAATGGATTTAAATCTAAACTCAAATAACAGCTTGATGAAGCTGGAAGGAGCCAGTAACTGGAACATCTGGAAGTTTCAAACTACAGTTTTATTAAGAGGTCAAAACTGGTTAGACATTGTTGAGGGAAAGAGTATAAAGAAGATGCTGAACGAAACGCTTGGGAATCAAAAGACGCGAAGGCACAAACACTACTAGTCACGAGAATGACAGAAAATGTCATGTTACATATAATTTCATGTTCAACATCAGCTGAAATGTGGAAAAAACTTCAAAGTGTTTATGAGCAAAAAACAGAAACAAATATTCACATTATTCAGCAGCGTTTCTTTCAATATAAATATGAAACAGGCACTGAAATGTCTACTTTCTTGTCTAAAATTCAGGAAATGCAGAATCAACTTAAACAAATGAATGAAGAGATATCCGATAAGTTTGTAATAACAAAGGTATTGATGTCACTACCAGACGATTATAAACACTGTGTCGGCATGGGAATCGGCTCCAGATGATAAACAAACGATCGACAATTTAGTGGCAAGACTACTCGTGGAAGAAGAAAGATTGAAAGAAAAGAGTGATCAACAAAATCCGTCTTCAACCGCGTTTGTTGTGAAGGACAAGAAAAATATAAAGTGCTTCAATTGTAATAAGCTTGGACATTTTCGTAGCGAGTGTAAAAGTAGCTACAACAGTAAAGGTGAAGGACAAAATAACAAATGTTTTTATTGCGGCAAGGTTGGACATACTAAGGCAAGGTACTGGTTTAAGAAGAACAAAGAAAATAAGAAAAGTAACGCTTTTGTGGTGTTAAATTCGTCGGAGAAACATCAACTAGCTCATTGGTTAGTAGACTCTGGAGCAAGTGAACACATGTGCTGTGATCGTGATCTGTTCTCATCATTTACCAGCTGCACGCAACAAAAATCAGTGATCGTCGGTAACGGTGCGGCAATTAGTGTGCTAGGCTATGGACAGATGGCGGTAGAAGTATATGACGGGAGAGACTGGATTGAAACGACCATAGACAAGGTTTTGTTTGTACCAGAATTAAAAACTAACCTTTTCTCTATGAAATGTGCGTCGGATAAAGGTTATGTTATTTTGACAGATGAGAGTTCGTGTAAATTTTATAAAAACAACAATGTTTGTGCGATTGCAAAACGAGTTGGAAGTTCATATTATTTGGAGCTTAGATATAAAAGCAAAATGGCTAGTGTAGCCAAGACAACAGTCAACGGTACATTAAAAGAATGGCACGAAAGATTAGCGCATCAGAATTATGATTACGTAAAGAAAATACTTTTGAAAAATAATATTGACGTTATACAAACTTCAACTCCAAAGTGTGAAAGTTGTTTGGAAGGGAAGATACATCGCTTACCGTTCGGTAACTCCGATAGTATCAGTACGAAAACATGTGCGTTAATCCATGCGGATACATGCGGCCCTATGGAAGTAACGTCAGTGGGTGGTTCAAGATATTTTTTAATCTTGAAAGATGACTTCTCCTGCTATAGGTCAGTGTATTTTGTCAAGAATAAATGCGAGATAAAAAACGCTATTGAAGATTTTATAAACAAGGCCGAAAATCTGACTGGAAATAAAGTCAAAATATTTAGAAGTGATAATGGTCTAGAATTTTTAAACAAGGATGTCAAAGAAATATTCTCGCAACATGGCATATTACATCAAACAAGTGTCCCATACACCCCTGAACAAAATGGAAAAGCGGAGAGGGACAATAGAACGCTGGTTGAAGCCGCTAGAACGATGTTGAGTGCCTGTAAGAAACTACCAAAGACGCTATGGGCTGAGGCTATAAACACAGCAGCATTTGTTTTAAATAGGACCGAAAAAAGTAGGGACGGTGAAAAATCACCATATGAAGTATGGTCTGGAAAAGACTTTGACATTCAACAGTTGAAACCTTTTCGTATCCCAGTCTATTCACATATTCCAAAAGAGAAGAGGAAGAAGTGGGACAGCAAGGGAGAAAAAGGAAGGATAGTTGGATATGGTGAAACAGTAAAGGGTATAGAATATATTTCTTACATAGAAACAATGTAGAAATAAAAAGAGATATAGTTTTCTTAGAAGAGCATATTTGTGAGGGTACATGTGAAGTTAAGATTAACTATACAGAAAATAATGAAGATATTAACAAATCCAGTGAGATCAGCAATGTATCAGAAACTGAGTTGACCAACCTTAATGAAACTACAGTAACATCTCACGAGTCCGAGGAGTCTGGAAGTGAATATGAACCATCCAGTGATGAGAGTGACAGTTCGTTGGAGTCAATTATGGGGTCTGAGAAACCTCAAAAGCCACCCAGCAAGCGTGTCAAGAAACCTACTGTTTTCTATAATTGTCAGAATGTTAATGTTTATACAGAAGAAAGAGAACCTGTCACTAACAAAGAGGCCATGATGAGAAAGGATGCAAGTGAGTGGAGTGAAGCAATTAATAGAGAAATGCAGACATTAAAAGAAAATCATACTTGGGAAATATGTGATGTACCAGAAAGCGAAAAAGTTGTAAGTAGTAAATGGGTATTTAAAATTAAAAGAGGTAATAACAACATTTCACAGTACAAAGCTAGGTTAGTGGCTAGAGGGTTTGAACAAGATGATATTTTAGATTTAAATGAGCTTTATGCCCCAGTTGCAAAACTGTCAACTCTTAGATGTTTTGTAGTGATTGCAACCAAACTAAATTTACCTATTTTTCAGCTAGATGTAACAGGGGCATTTCTATATGGCGAAATAAATGAAATTGTATATATTCGCTTGCCTGAAGGGGCTTATTCAGGTGATAACAATATTGTGAAGCTAAATAAATCACTTTACGGGCTCAAAAGTTCACCAAAATGTTGGAATTCTAAATTTAGTTCTGTAATGCTAAAACAAGGTTTTGTTAGATCAAAATGTGACTCATGTCTCTTTATGAAGTGCAGTGATAAAAATCAAATATATGTCTTATTATATGTCGACGATCTCTTGGTTTTTGGAACAAAAGATAGTTTAATAAAGCAGCTTAAAAACATATTAAGTGAAGAATTTAAAATGAAGGACCTAGGACTAGTTAAAGATTTTTTGGGAATACATATAAAACAAAATAGAGAGACAGGTGTTACTGAACTGAGCCAAAGAACATATTTAGAAAATGTTCTTAGAAGATTTAAAATGGAAAACTGTAAGACTATTTTTACACCATTAGATCAGAATTTTAATGGAAAAATATTTGAAAATGATAATATTACTGTAGATAAAAATATTGAAAAGTTATGTCAACAAATTATAGGGTGTCTCATGTATGCTGTATCTGGCACCAGGCCTGATCTTTGCTACACGGTCTCTTTATTGAGTAGATACCAAAAGTGTGCAAGTGACATGTTGTTAGCAGCACTAAAAAGGGTATTGCGGTATGTTAAATATACTATAGATTATAAGTTAATTTATAAGTATAAAGATGATAATTTGGAGGGATATTGCGATGCAGATTGGGGAGGCGACCTCAAAGATAGAAAATCGACTACAGGCTATTTGTTTAAATTCTCTAATTGTTTAATTTCATGGAGTTCAAAGAAACAAGCATCAGTAAACTTGTCATCGACAAAATCAGAATATGTTGCAATAAGCATGGCAGCTAGTGAGGCATGTTGGTTAATTAATCTGTTGAATGACTTTAGGATTAATTATGTATGTCCAGTGCATATTTATTGTGATAATCAGTCTGCCATATCAGTAGCCTGCACAGATACTGTCAAGCGTTTAAAACATATTGATATACGACATCACTTTATAAAAGAACTGATTAAAAATAATAAAATATGTCTAAAATTTGTTAAAACTAGTGACCAGCCAGCAGACATGCTAACCAAGGCCTTAAATAAGGAATTATTAACTCGTTTTTTAGAGAAATGCAATGTATTAATATAATTTTTTTTGGTGTAGTTACATTGAGAGGGGGTGTTGGTTTATGGCAATGTAACTACAACCCTTTATCTTATTATTGTGGCAACACTTTTCGTTTGTTATTTTTTTACTACCTCCTATACTACTGGTGTGGTGTGTTGTATTCGTTGTAAGGATTGAGTTTAGAAATAAAACGCTAGAAATAAAAACTTGGTTCTTTTTAATTCTATCACTGCAAAAAATGAGTTTTAAAATTGCTCGCATAAATGAGTCATGCGAACGTGCACGCCTTACGTACGGACTCCGGCAAGGAATTCCGGCTCTGACTCTGACTGACCGTAAAAGATTTGTGGTAAAAAATTGAGGATGAGGTGGGAGAACTAGAGACAGGTCGTTTGAGGAACAAAAGGTTCTATTTATTGTTGTGGAGTGGAGAAGGATTGGTAATCAAAGAATGGAAAAGGGAAAGGATGTGGCAGTCTCTTAGACGAGTTATTGGTAGCCGTTGAAGTTGGAGCGATAGTATGATATACAGGGCGTCCCAAGACTATGGGACATGCAGGGAAAGTACCTTAAATATCGTGGATAGGATATTTTACTGAAAGAAGACTTTATGTTATTTTTAAAAGTTAGTAATACTGCATTCAAAGATTTTCTAAAAATTACTTGCTTCGTCTGGGAATCGAACCGGCTTAAATGTGTAAAAAAAACAGGCGTATTTTTATGATGCCAATCGAAAGAATGGACAAAAAACAATAAGTCCTCTTAAGTAACATAGTATCTTAAAAGAAAGGAATAACGTTTTATAAATCATTTTAATCAAATTAAAAACGTACTTGAAACCGCCGAAGTCAATTGAGTACCTATTTTTTGTCAATTAATTAAGGGTAGTATTTAAACGAGTGAAAAATAATTAATTTGGGTTATTGTATTATTAAGTGAGCGACTGACTGCGAATTACGATAAATAAACAGAACAGTAACTTATAAACATTCATTCGACTTACTTCAAATACAAAATGAGAAGCTTCATAATATTTGAGCGTCCTAATATTTGTTTGAGTGACACTTAAACAAATATTATGTCCTGCATTTTTTTCAGTATTTGGCAAATTATTTATTTATGTTGATCGGCATTTTATCTTAAATGAGGTGTTTCGAATATAAAAACCACTTTGAAATACCATAATGAGCAGAGTACTGTGGCTCAAATTTCTTTTAAATCATTGTAATTAATTTTTGAAAATTAATAACGAGAGGAGGGGAGCCACCCCTTGTACCACTCTCCCCCCTCTCAGCGATGCATAGTTTTCGAGATATTAATTTTTGAAACGTTTACAAACCTAATCTCAAAATGTATGGGAAAATGTTGGGTTGTGTATAAGTTAATCATGTTTGTGCCACACCTTGAACCTATTTAAGAATTAAAAGATGTTAAAATTGGAAGATCTTAATAATATGATTTCAGTGGTATAGGTTCCCATAGAATACGGTATGACGCTGCGCTCGCTTCGCTACGCATGGTCATGTTCTGAACCTAACCTAACCTACAGTAGGCAATTTTGTCCCCTATTTTCTTTTGTGGTGGCGGGGGGCTTCGCCCCCCGTGCCCCCTGCCTTTTTTTATATCAAAAGATGCCGTCTCTGTATTTTCTAGTCGCTCACATAGTAATTTACTCGCACGTTTAAAATTTTAATATCCAAAATCGATTATTCTAAACATACTTTTTGTAAGCTTATTCTGGATTTTATTATTAATTAATATTCGTCGTCAGTTTAGTAAATTTTTCGCTTACTCAAATTCATACCGCTCAAGTTATTAAAATAGTATCTCATCATCAGTCGCTACCTGTTTTTTTATTCGATCGGTTTATTATTCCCCATTAATTAATTAAATGCTCAAAATGTGATCCTTCTTGCCTTATGCAAATCGTTAATCTTTTAACAAGTTCACTGCCTGTTGATTTTCTTATCATATTATGGTGAAATACTCGACATGATATGTCTCAATTCTGTTTGTCTCAGAAAAGTATTTAGAAATACTTCAAATTTTAAGAGACGAGATAAGAAATCTCTCCCTGGCGGAGCAACAAAACTTAATTTTCCAACAAGATGGAGCTCCGGCTCATAATAGTCGGAGAGCAGCAGAGTTTCTGGAGGAATGTTTTCCTACTTGGAGGTCTCGACAGAATTAAAGGTTTTCTCTTAGTCTACAAACGCAACGCTGCTACTATGGCAGATTATACTCCTCGGTCTACTGTATAACCTGCCGCAGAGTAAATATATGGCCTATGATACTATAGCCTTTACGGAATCCGGCTTTTTCGCGAGGCTGGAAGTTGTCAAACTTGCGCGGGAGACGATTCGTGATGACGCTCGAGAACAGCTTGTAGACATGACCTAGAAGCGTGATGGGTCTGTAGTTCTCCAACTGGGCTCTATCGCCCTTTTTGAAGAAAATTGCCACCACGGCCCTGTGTCATGCTTTAGGCGTTTCGCCTTCGAGTATGACGGAGTTTAATAGCCTCTGCAGCACTTTTCGGACTGGTAGTCCACCCGCTTTTAAAAGCTCAGAAATAACTCCATCATCACTCGGCGCTTTGTTGTTCTTGAGCTGTTTGAGAGCCACAGTAATCTCGTACAGACTGATGTCCAGGATGTCTTCGGTGAAATGCCGGATCAATTTAAACCTAACGAACCAAGAGAAAATAACTCAAATATTTGTGTAGACTTAGAAGAAGAGGTTCTGGAAACTGTAAACATTGTTAACTTCAACCCTTTTCGAAAATATAATAAATGTCCCACTCATTTAACATAAAAAAAATAAGAGAAATCCCAAGGTTTCATATCCCAGTGCCATCTGAAGCTTGGCTACTATGAAAATCACGAAGAAACAGAACAGGAAAGGAAAAAATAAATAAAAAGAGAGACAAAGAATGTTTTACAATGGGTCTCATCAGAAGGCTTAATGTCACTCAAAGGGCAAAGGAGAGGGCTATGCTCGGGGTTTCTTTACGCAATCGCATCAGAAATGAAGAGATCCGTAGAAGAACTAGAGTCACCGACATAGCCCAAAGAATTGCAAACCTTAAGTGGCAGTGGCCAGGACACATAGCTCGCAGGACTAACGGCCGTTGGGGCGGAAAGGTCCTCGAGTGGCGGCCGCGTACCGGGAGACACAGTATTGGTAGGACCCCCACAAAATTGACCGACGATCTGGTGAAGGTCGCGGGACGCCGCTGGATGCGGGAGGCGCAAGACCGGTCAGTTTGGAGATCCCCGGGGGAGCCCTATGTCCAACAGTGGGCGTTTCTTGACTGAAATGATGATGATGATGACGAAAAATGTGACCTATGCCAAGGTGCAGAATTTGCTAAGAAAGATATTTTGAAACTTACTTCCGTATTCAGGGTTGATGATTATTAATTTCATAATACCTGTTTCTTCAAATAGGTACATATTCAAAAATAATGTTTATAGTTATGTAAGTAGACGTAGATTATATAATGACGTGGCTTTAAAATAAAAATGTAACATTAATAAGTTTTGTTTGATTAAAAACTTGAATTGGACCTTAAATATGATTCAATAAGACTGAAATTCCAATTATTATTTTGGTGGCTGAAAACTAGAATATGAATGGCCGAAAACACGTTAAAATGGCCGACAACCGGTGAAATCGCCCTTGTTTGATATATTTTTAATTAGTAAATTATTCTTAAGTTATGGCATTATTTTTTTCGTCTAATTTGAAAGTGAGTTAGATTATGTAACCATTCTAGCTCTAATTAAAAACGTAGATGCACTTTTTCATATTAAGAATCATGCCCAAACTGCAGAGTCCTGCAAACTGGCCGAAAAGGGGTATCTCTACCGTATTCGGCCACTAATACCGAATACCGAATATTCGGTATTCGGCCGAATACCGAATACCAGAGAAATATGAAAATAAAAGACTTATTTCAATCAAAAAAGTATTAATTTCAAACTTCAATCTTAATTTTAATATTTAAAATTAATTAGAGGCAGATTGTGGTAAATAAATACCAGTTTCTCTGCATTCTCATGGTAAAAGCCGATTTAGTTTAGCTTCGTACACAAGACCTGCTTCCAAATTGGAGACTTTTTGTGTATAAATGCTTAAGCCATTTTTTACAGCTCGTACTTAAAAAAATATGATTTAACAAAATCTGGAATCACAAAAATGTAAAAAACAACGCGTCGCGACAAGATCAGAGGTCCAATTCTACTAAAAAGTTACAGCCGAATCGACCAATCAGAACGCCACATTATCACGTAATCGATTGAATGTCAATATAAGCGCTTCGATTGGTCGACCGCAATGGTTCAGTTTCGATTCGGCTGTAATTCATTAGTAGAATTGGGCCTCAGCACGCAAATGAAGCAAATACTTCCCGCCCTGTCACCCCTGCGCGTCCTGCATCGAGACAGGTCGTAACATATTACGCTTTTCGCGATCTCGTATCTATACATGGATCTGACGCTTGGCAACAGCTGAATATTCGGCTATTCGGCCGAAAGCGTCGCCGAATATTAGGTATTCGGTATTCGGCCAAATCACTATTCGTTGCATCTCTATTAAAAACTCTTTTTAAATCCTCTTGCTGATTTCAACAGTCATGTAAATAAATGCCATATGCCAATAATATGACTGTAAGGATCACTATAGTCTATTCAAGATAAGAAGGTTCCCATGACAGGTCGAAGTTTTCCGTTTCATGCATACTAGTTCACATGTTATAAAAATATAACATCTCTTTAGGTTATTTTTATCAAAAATGCAATAATTAATTCCACATTAAATAGAAACATGAATATCAGTGCAGTTAAATATAATTATTTATAATTCTTTTTTTTATCTTATTTTTTTAAAGAGGCTTTAGTACACTCTGGGTGACTATGCCAGCCTCATAGGGAAAATCAATACCTAAAGTTCATTAAAACATTCAATGAGCGTCAGTTAGTTTAACAGTTAAACCAACTAACACTCATTGAAAGAGTGTTTTTATAAAGATTAATAATTGTTTAGCATGGCTTGAAAGTGGTTGCTGCAAAATTAAATTAACACCCCCATTGTATAAATCTACTGACCTATAGTAGATTTTACAACAAGTGCACAAAACGAACCATTTTTATCAGACAGCACTGATAGTAATGTTGAGGATAAAATGGTTTTGTGGACGAGTTATAAACTCTGCTTATCACTTCGATTGCGAGGAAATAAAACAGTAGTATAACATAACATTTCTTTAATTAAAATCCAAACTAAAATTAGTACAGTTTTGAATACTGAAGGAAATTGTTTTATGTCTTAAAAAACACAAGGCAAATAAATTAAAGTACATAAATATAACAAAATAACAAATTCTATCTATGAACTTCTTATTGTGTTTGGCTGTATGGCTCATTTTCTTTGCCTTACTATAGATATGATTTATGTATGAGTAGATTTTGTGCACTTGTGCACAAAATTCGATTTTGTGCAGCCTATATCCTGCACAAATAAGCACTTTCAGGATGAGAAGCAGGGGCGGTCGACTTTTCTATTGGCGCAATGAGACATACCTACTAGGGATACATCGAGTGTTACCTCAAAAAACATGTTTCTAAAAATCCTAAAATGGTAGTAAATAATAACAAAAGATTCATAGATGTTAACCATATTTTCTGATGATAAACATCTTTTAAAACATAAATTTGCGTTATTTAACTAAAGTTAATATTTTTAAGTATATTTTGTTTAAAATTATCCAGAAAGACTTGAGTTTGAAGATTATTTATTAAATGGATAATGGATGTAAAGTCAATGTTAGAACTGGCAACATACATTCACAACAAATATGGCCGAAGTTATATTTCTGGCGCATGAATTATTTTCCTTTTGTTACTCCATTGCGAATTTACGCAATAATATCGAAGTGTGCTTGCTTTTGAGATAACGACTTTTCTTGATAGTGTCTTTTTGTGTTTTTACATGAGAAATAGACTCGGTTGGAGACAGTGACTTGTTTTGATTTTTGTGTTAAACTCGAGTTCTTTTTCGTGTTGTTACTTAGATTTAATTGCTTTTCCTGAGACAGAGACTCTAAAACGTATCAATTTGAACAATAGTTTGTCAGGGAACATGCCTGATAACCTGAAGAGAAAATGTCTCAAGTGTGGAATCTCACCACAAGATGATGCAATTGCAAACATTATACTATATCGCTTTCCAAAGCCAGGAACAACAAATATTCGACGGTAAGTGTTGAAATTGACCAGTTTAAATACTTCTGACATTGCCACGTCCTTTTTTTGTTATTCAACAAGCCTTCATCGCAGTTGTCAAACAACGACGTTGAAAACTTATCCTAAATATTCGCGAAATTATTTTATGAAACTGTCTATCCTGGCACTTGACACTAGCAGTAATGGTTGTTATCCTCTCTAACGACTAAATGCTACAATAAAAAAAAAGACAGAAAAGACCCCTGTTAAAGCGGTAGCGGTTATGTACACAATAAAAAAGATAACACTTCTGTCTCTAAATTCCGTAGATTAAATATCATAATGATAAATGAACTTTCGCTCATAATATTTTCCTTTTCAGATGTGAAATGTGGGCCAAGTATTGTTTTCCAAATGACAGTTGGTCATCTGTGGACTTCCAACGCAAATTATATGCTGAGCAAAGGATTATAAGATTATATATACTATTGACTTTATTAATGTTGAAGAGAAGAGGTTATCCAAACATGCTGTTCCAGATATGATTGGTTTTGACAAGGTGAATAAAAATAGCTTTTGTATATATCCTACCTGTTTATATCTGTGTTAAAATAAATATTTCTAGCATTTTATGCATTCAATGTGTGGATGCTGAGTCCTGAGAGTGGACTCCATCCTAAGACTTGTGATAGTTATATGCCGCCTGTAGAGTGCTCTTGTTGCATATTAATAATGATTATTTAGACAGTTCAGTGGTGTGACTATGGTTCATTTATTGATTGATAATGCCAAATTTTTTACATTTCAAATTGAGACAGCATACTTTATCAATAAAGCTTGCACTCCATCCAAATGTCCGAGTCTGAGCACTATGGATAAAGTCTGTATTATCAATTTCAATTGCTATGCAAGCTGTACTATAAACTACAACTCCTTACAATCATCATCATCATCACAGCTCATAATATATGTCCCCACTGAGGGGCTCGAGGCTACCCAAGGGTTAGGGTAGTAAGGCCTAAGTCAGCCATGCCGGCCTCGTGCGGATTGGTTGACTTCATATACACCTTTGAATTTCTTTATAGATGAATGCAGGTTGCCTCATGATGTTTTCCTTCACCATAGGAGACAAATGTACATATGAAATTCGAAAAACGAAAGACACATTGGTACATGGCAGGATCGAACTACGGACCTCCCGATAAGAAGGACAGTGCCGAGTCCACAGCACCACCAATGCATCCATACTCTACTCCTTACTGTCCTATAAATTAAAAATTTGGAACTCCAGTTAGATATGAATAAGCCAGTTAGATATTATTTAAACAATATACAATAAAAACTTGTCTAGAAGATATCAATTAATAGAAAATTGCGGGTCTGCTGGAAGAAATTTCATTTATGAAATAAGCAGATCCTTTGTACATTGTGTCTTATGTGTTGTTTGTGCTGTCTAGTTTTATGTGTACAAAAATTGTTAAATAAATAAATAGGTAATACAAGAAAAAAATCCTTGGTTTCTAAAAATAGTTCTATTTCTTTACAGGCATTGCCAAGACGTGGAGTCACATTCAAGACTTTTATGACTGAGATAATGTAAATCCAAATTTCGTGTTTACTCCATCACTGAGGAAGGATCACCTTAACCCTAATTGCAAAGAAAAGATGAAAGTTAGTCAGCTCAGGCAGCGCGGGTTTTGAGTCATTCGATGGCTGCAGGCATGTTTGCAAAAATATCCCAAGGTAAACTTACCTACGTAATATAATAATTTATATTGTTATATCAATTAATCTGAACCTGAAAATTTATAAAGATTTGATATGAATACCGAAAAATGTCTAAACTAAAATTTATATCTCAGAGCAAAGAGTTCTGATTAAGAAAAGCCGTGGGTTCGATTCCCACCCCAACCCCCATAGCATGAACACTGAAACACAATAATTATGATAAAACAATAAATCAATATGAATGATAAAGCACTAAACTGTTTGATCATAGTGTGTTTTGTTGATCATGCTATGGGGCAGGCCTGATTAATTTTTTCTAGTTAAGTTTAATACCTTGACATACTTAAACATTTCCTACAAAGTTCATAAAAAATTAACAAACAGCAGCTGATTTTAACTGAAAGTATTATTTATAAAAATATTTCATCCAGATGTTGGAATGTAAGATTTGTCATTGTGAGGGTGAATAACAATGCAAAATAAGGAAAACAGCTAGAAGAAATAAGTCGATTGAGTTGTAGTAGTGCTGGACTGTCGGATGGCTCCTAGGAAAATATTGCCTGAATTCCTAGTTTATATATTTCTATAGTTTTGACAATTTTCATTATTTAGTTTTTATTACATTTTCAGGGGAACTGCCTGCAGGTGCAATTACAACGGCGGAAATTGTCGCCGTAAATAGCGACTCTGCTGTTTTGAGGAGAGGCAAACCACACTCAACAAACATAACCACGAACTCGCCGCATTTCAAACATTTTGAACTAATGAAAAATTTTGTGAGGAAGTAGTTTGTTGGATGCCGGAGCCCACCACCCACCACCTTCGAAAGATGGGTGGGTCTGGACTTTAAGAGGTATTTTGCAAATATTTAAAAATCTGAAAGAAAAACAGGATTAAATATCTGTCAACCCGTCGGGTACAGCAGGATGCAGTGGAAAATTTATTGGGCTCAATCCAGGCAAATTGTACAAATTGCCTGGATTGAAATCCTACTGCCTCACAATTTTATAGGTGGATTGAAAACATCTATAATTTCTAACCCACATAGAGTCAGGAAACTGTGAAACAGACATTTATTATACAATAATAAATAATTTCAAGGACATGTTTTCTACACCACACACAAGCCAACAAGTAAAACCCCTAGAAGCCCCTGATATTGTGATCAATATGCTAGCTTCAATGGACCACACTTTTGAAGCAAGCATGACTGACTCAGCTGAAATGCAAGCTTGTGCTTATTATGTGGGTTTATTATAAAGAAAACCTGAATGTGACTTGTGGTGAGTTTGAGAAGATATTAAAGTTGACAGAAAATGTACATTCATTCATAGAATGTAAAGAGTATGTCGACATTAAGAAGAAATTAATTTATGCATCAACAAATTTAATTAAATGTGTTGAAGATTGTGCTACTCTATGCGATAATTTCTCTTTAATGTCATCATCAATATTGGATTTAAAAACATTGTTATTAAAAAACCTCTGTGAGGATATAAATTTCACCTTTTAGAAACAGTGTGAGAAATAAGTATGTCTCAATAAATGTAAAAATTATTATAAATAGTGTTTTTCACATAACTATTAAAAGGTATTGTACATTAAACAACCGAGAATATGTAGAATCTGCTTCAAAACTAGCAATAAAAAAGAAGATGAACACAATAAAACATAAATAAAACTATCATACTTTTATTTAATTTTTACCTTTACTATTCTGCGAATTCTGACGTGATTTATGGAAACTAGAAAATAATATGCAATGATTTATAATTAAAATCATTGCATATTATCTAGTTTCCATAAATTACGATTACAATAAAAAATTAATATTACACTGCTTTTGAATTTTACCGCGTAGATAGTGCGTGGGGCCACAGTAAGATGGCAGTACAGTCAAAATTTGTCCAACGTGTTTTTCTATGTAGTTGTCATTCTTCCCTTGGGTATATGTGTTCTGTGATGAGAAGTGAAAAGATATTTACTTCTATTCTGTAATGTTTCACATTCCACCAAAAAATGATAAACGTCTTCTATTGTATTACATTTTTGACACAATGGAAGTGAAATAATATGTATCATATGTAAAAATTTATTTTGTGGAATGTGACCCGAACATACTCTAAATGCAAAAATGAGCAATTCCCTGGAGAGGCTAGCACAATCAAACCAGGGTATTTTAAAAATTTTGTTACTAATGGAGTAACACCATATTCCTTTAGTTTTTGATATTTCATTGAATAGTATTTGCCACTTATTTTGACATTGCCGCCTTGCTATGGACATCAGCTCTGTAGCATAGGGCTATCAATTTAATTCCTCCCCACATTTATAATTCTGAAAAAATATTTGTTTAATTTATAATGTATTTGAATGGTGAATTGGAACGATTAAAGTAAATACACTTTACGCAAATAATTTATTTGTAAAATTTCAATAAAAAAAAATTCAGAACTTTAACTTTCTTTAACTGGACTCATATTCTTGTTTTTATTTAATGTGGAATTATAAGAGTAGTCGATAAGTTATGTTTTTAAAACATAATATTTTTAATCAAGGAAACTAGTATGCATGACATTGAAAACTTCGACCTGTCACGGGAACCTTCCTACCTTGAATAGACTATAGAAATAAGTAAATAAAAAATATTTGCTTACCTCTAACACAGCTGCCCCTTGAAATACTATAACTGTCCATTTGATTTCATTCCAATAACTATCAAGAGGACCACGATCTAAGAAGTGAATGGCTGACTGGAACATTAGATAAGACCATCTGAAAAATTTATCCACATTTAGAATGAGGTAGACATAATATAGCTTCTATCACTGTGGGCAGACAGCCTAACTGTTATACATATAGTACCTTACTGAAAATTGCAGCCAAATCATGTCATATTGAGTGCCTGCATGAGAATGAGATTGCAAGATCTCATCCTAAGATGCTGTAATCTTATGCAGGCAGTGCACAAGTGAATCTGGTTGCAAACGTCTATAGACTAAGCCATTTACTATAACATTGGGTGGACTTATATTTGTTAACAAGTATCAACAGAAATTAAAGTAATTTATTTAAAACTAGCTGTGACCGCGACTTCGTCCGCGTGGAATAGTAACTTTTGGCTGATCTTGATAAAAAGTAGCCTTTGTTATACCTTATATAATTAGCTATCTATTAGTGAAAGTCCCGTCAAAATCGGTCCAGCCGTTCCGGAGATTAGCGGGAACAAACAGACAGACAAAAATTTTTTGTATTTTTGTTATTGGTACCCGATAAACATTCATACCCATTTAGTAAAAACTTGTTATTTTGACATTACAAACAGACACTTCAATTTTATTTATTTGTATATATAGATTAAGGGCACTTACCCCAAAGTTTGAATAAGATTGTAAGCCAGGAGATACAATTTCCCCATCGAAGATAATTCAGAACTTTTCGGCTTTGTGGCATGTTTCTCAGACATTTTCACTAAATAAATTTATACAAAGTAGATAGGTACCAATATAAAAATACTGGTAAATATTTATATCTACATAAATTAAACCTCTTGAGTAAGTGGTTGCGCGCATCGGTGACTTTTGTCACGGCGACAGAGAAATGTTTCCTAATCAATCACGTCACGTCACACAACAGATGCGCACGGTGGGCGACCACAGACTATTCACCTCACCACCTATTCACGCAGATCTTACGCAGATGGATGCATGGAATTATTACCATGTAATTATTACTCAAACAGGAATGAGCTCTTCAAAATATTGTTGTTAAAATTTGGACTTTATTTCTATGTAAATAAAGACTAAACACTTGAAAGTGCAAAAGCGTGCCGAGAGAGATAGCACTAACTGTACCTTTTATCCCTTTCCCACAGTGTTGCTACTGTTGTATATTTTATAATTTAGTAGTTATGAAACAACTATTGGTAGATGAAGATTTTTTATTATTGTTTATTTTAATTACTTTTAACGCCCAAAATACCTAAATTGTTTTTTTTTTGTAATAATTATAACATGAAATAAATTAAATTATCGTGTTAGCCTACTATTAATAATTATAACACTATGATTATACGTCCAGGAAATATTCTAGTGGTAGTATTCAAAAATGTCAATGTCAAACAACGATTCTATGTCAATGTCAGTAATTTTCGTTGTCATTGTAGTAGGGTGACCACACGGTATGTACCTAACATAAATATTATCGCAATTTTTTACATTTTTTAATAAAAGTAATTTATATTAGTTATTTATTGCTTAGCTTACACGATGCGATGTTAAGTTATTAGAAAAAAGAATTGGCATTAACATTCTGTTCAAGATATTGGCGAAACCACAAAAGTTTTCAATATTGTTGAACCATTCGACTCACACTGATGTGTTTTTAATTCTTTTCTTCTTAAAATATTACTCATTCTTTTACTAGGTATGTATTGGAATAATCCGGTCGCGTCGGTAGTGGTAGTCGCAGTGTGGACCCTATTACGCGCGCCCATAAGGGCAGGGAGAACACCGGGGGGTTTAGTGGGTAGGCCTGGCACTCTGCCGGGAGAGCCCCACACACGCTCGTCGTCTAGCCAACGGCGAGTACGGTGCGGTCACGCATTCCCCTCGGAAAAAAAAAAAAAAGGTATGTATTTGAATATCACAGAGAGATTTTAGTGTTGACTCATTTTTGACAAGTTGACATATTTGATTATCTGTTATGTGGCGGTGAGTTCAACATAATATACCGATTGGAAAGAACCATCTATTGAAGGACAATCATTGACATTCATTATTATTTAAATAATTATAATATTAATAAAACCTATCTTGTATTGAAAAGCAGATATAAAATTCTTTTGCGCAACCCATTTTGAAATAATAGAATAGAATATAATATTTCTTTGTTGTACAACACCAACCAGCTTAAAGTCAACGTATAAATAATACACTTAACAATAATTGTACAGAGGGCGACCTTGTCGCTAAAAGCGATCTCTTCCTTATCAATCGTGATTATTAAGCATATAATGAAAGCATCTTTTCAAAAGCATCTTTCAAGTTGAATGTTATTGTTTTTAAGAAAAAATCCCTATTTAGTAGAATTTGTGGTCAAAAATTTACGAAAGAGACAAACGGTACAGTTATTTATCTCTCGCTCGGCACGCTTTTTTAAGCAAGAGCTCATAAGCTCTACTTTAAAAAAGGGTCAACTAGCCTATTGTGTTCTATGGCGACCACAGACTACTAGAGAATATAGATGGATGGGCGACCATAGAATTATTCTTAGATAAAGAATGAATAGATAGGACGTGACCGTATACCCGTAAGGGACAGACATAGATGACGTCATACCTGCCTAAAGTAGATGGGTATACCAGTGTTGCTTTAAGTTTTACCCTACTTTATGTTTATAGTGGCTTTTACCACTATAAACATAAAGTAGGGTTAATTGATCTACGTATTTTTTTGAGACATTTTAATGAGCACCTCTCGCTCAATAATATGTCTCAAAAAATAAAAGTGGGAGGAAGTTGCGATTTTTTTTATTGAATTCTTCATTCAACCTTCGCCGCAGTCTTAAGTTATTTACACTTTTAAATAAAACTACACTCTTCGGATTTACTCGAGTATATTTCGTTTTAAAACATTTTACTATTATTTATTTAAGCTAATAGCTTTAAGCTAATATTTTTTCTTATATTTGTAAACATCTTTACAAATATAAGAAAAAATATTAGGAATCATCATCATCATCCACACGCGTCCACTGCTGGACATAGGCCTCTCCAAGTGCTCGCCACTGAGCACGATCCGCGACCACTCGCTTCCAGCTTTTGCCAGCTAGGTACCTTGCGAAGATCGTCGCTCGATTAAGAATACAGCGGGCAATAATCATTGTTTTTTCTTTATCTCTGCAGTTTATTTAAAATCCAATATTTACACATTTACTAAATATTTGTGAAGATTTAGAAAATGTATAATATTACATTTAAAATAAACATTTTCTAAAATTATATTTCAATAGCACCGTTATTGTCATCGAATAAAGGACTTTGGCTTACAGAGATAAAATTCACTACAATACAGGTAAAAATTCACTTGGGCTGGGTAAGTTCAAGAATTGAACTACTGATACCGCACTCAATATGGTGCTAAAAGCCCAAAGTTAGTAAGCTTGCTCACAATGTGGAAAAAGGTCTGGCAAAGAACGCAAGATGCCGATGTAGATAGCTGGTTATTCTTAGTTGCCCGTGTTGCCACCCCCAACCTCGCCCCCGCTGGCGGCAACTTGGAAATAGCACAGGACAAGACCAATTTGTAGATCTCTGAGGAAGATTATGTTCTGTCAAGTACCTATATAATTAATAAGAAACACTTGTTCGGTGCATAGAGCTATATCTACATCCTACGTGTTCTTGTTAAATATTCAGTCAAAGTAGAGATATGACTTATTTCATTTGGATTAAGCCAGATTACTAGCTATGGCACAAAATTGCTAATAAATCACAAACATTTTCTAGAGGCTGTCTACTCCTCGCCACTCACCAGCTGTTTTTGGGTGTGGTAAACACGTATTAAATTGCTTACGTACAAACTCATATGCCTTTGAACTTAAAAAGTGTAAGCACAGCGCGAATTTCCTTAAAGGTTCAGAATACTTTCTTTTGTCAACTCCTAAAAATCTTTTCAGAAAATCTCTATTGGTTCCTCCTACAGTATCTAAAATGTCCAACTACTAATTTTGCATCATTAACTTACACTTCAAATCACTTTACAAATTTTCAAGTGTGACTACTTTTTTCCCAATCGTCTAAGCGATTGACGCACTGGCCGTAGTTTTTTATTTGATGACATCGCTGATTGTTTCAAACCCAGCATTTGAAGCCGCATTTTTCTCTTTCGGGGCGTATTCAAATTTGAACCGAAATCCAACACCGATGCGTCCTGAAACAATATGTATACAGGTTAAAAATAAAAGCAGGTTCTAATTTTACAACATTAAAAATATTAATTAATAAATTTTTAAACTGTATCTGTACTAATGGTCAGACTTGTTATATTAATAGAAAATGACCAAAATCAAACCATTAATAATATGTTTGGCCATATCAAAATAGTAGAAAAGGATTTGGTACCTACCCTACCCATGTTAATCCAAAACTGTAAAATAAAATTCGAAATCCCCCATAAAAATAGTTGGGTTTGTGAAAAATTAATTTAGGTTTTGGCTTGATAGGGTATGTACCTTGTAGATATAATATGTATAAGTTACTGATCTGTAAAAAAAGTTTAGGAATAGCACCACTCCTAAGAAAAGTGCCTTTTTTGTTTTTCTGAATCCACTGTTGTTCAAAATGCTTAGAACACATTCGGGTATGCTTGGTTGGCTGCCAATTCAATCGACCAGTAGCTTTAACCCAACTGTTTTCGAGAAGTTATCTCCGAAGGAAATCTGTTAAATACAGACAAACAAGCAAATGGAAAGTCTCACTTCAAAAGAATTAACTTTGTTATCTAAAATGCTCAAAATTTTATACTTAAATATGTCAATATTAATGTAACAGAAACTAATGTGAGTTCCCTTTCACGTAACAAATTACCTACGAATCAAGGAAAAATAGTCGTAGCGTAACTGGTATCATTATAACCCGGCAAAATGTTATACGCGTTGGCTGTATACGTGGCCATATTGTATGGCGACATTCCTAGCATGTTAGGTCAAACTCAAACTCAAACTCAAAAATCTTTATTCAACATAGACCTTTACAGGCACTTATTGACGTCAACAAATTACAAAACTCTATTTAATCAATAAATTAATTTAAAAAATGCAACAAGTCAAGATAAGCTATGTATTATTTAAACCTTGTATGTACATACATCTCAACCATAATTAAGATATATGCAAATACAAGTAAAATGAAAAAAAAAAAAGTTGACTCTACACCTGTTCGGAAATTGGGAGAGCCTTCTCGAGAAGAACAGGCAAGAAACTCGAAAGGTCTATTTTTTTTTGTCTCCTCTTTTAAATTGCCAACATTACAATAATATATTATTTCACAAACATAACTTTGGTTTTATTAAAATATATATAGAAATGCCTGTTAGGTTAACCGTACGTTTGCACTGAGAAACATAAAACATGCAATGTTTTACAACTTGTTGCATGATACAAATCTCAAAACTTGTTGTGTGTGCTTTTGCGTTCGCACTGCCAAAAATCGTGTTGGATTCGGAACAAATCCTAAGATTTGTTCCAGATTGCGTTCGGACTGTCTCAAAACTTGTTGTCTGTCAATGTTTTTTATGGATTTGTCAACGATTGCGTTCGCACTGTCGGCTGTGAGAGTCTTAATACATGTTTTGCAACATGTTGGGGTGTTTTCGAGCTGTGTCGGATAACATTTGAAATTATGTAATGGACAAAATCAGATACGTTAAAGTTCATAGTGGCATGGAATGCCATGATTATGGTATGCCAAATCATCGGAATATAAAAATAGACAAAAACGTCGGGTTGCTATCGCATATTTCTTTTTCGTCACTGAAGTCCATCACTCAACTGTAGCTCCTACTTGTAGGTACCTAGTTAACAATTAATAAATCAACTAGGTTAATAAAAAACTTTAAAGGTGTGAAGAGTAACATTGAAATAAATGTGATCATCGAAGTAGGTACCTACTAACATACCTATTAACTAATAAGACGTATTTCAAAAGCTATTAAATACCTAAGTCATTTTCTATACAGTCATTTAAAAAATTAAAATCATAAATGTAAATGTTTCGAAACAAATCTTTCAAACAAAAAAACCAATTGACTTTTCAAATAAGAAACATGTTCATACAATATTTTTTCACATGTTTCGTCTGATAAATAGTAAACAAACTTGTTGAGCTAAAACATGTCGTTTGGCAATGAAAACGTGTTCATAAACATTGACAGAAACATGTTTTTTGTAGATGTTTTGTCAGTGCAAACGCACGGTATGTGAAACATGTTCATAATTTTTTTTTTCACAACAAGTTTCGTCTGTAAAACTTAAAACTTGTTGCGCTAAAACATGTCGTTTGACAATGGAAACGCATTCATAAACATTGACAGAAACATGTTTAAAACACATGTTTTTTTGTAGATGTTTCGTCAGTGCAAACGCACGGTAACAGTAACCTTACTACTTAGTTTGAAATTTCATGTTTAATCCCATAATATGATTGAGAACCATAGTAGAATGATAAAATATTGCAATATAACTTGTATTTATAATTTAAAAAATAGTTTTGGAGCTTTTTATTGACACAATTTAGGTCTTACCTGTAAAAGGTTATATTTTCCTGTTTTCTAGCACTATCACTATTACAACCTAAAACGGAGCAGTGCACCATGATTTAAATGTTCAAATAGTTCACAATTACACTAATTAAAGTGTTAAATAATTACACAGTAAGCTATAATTCACAGAACAAATTTCTTCCACGTATTTGTTTAGCACTAGACGCTGGTGATAAACAATCCCCACTACCAGTTTCACCTATATACGGTAACAAGGACAAAAAAAAATGATGCCATCTTCTTCTTTCCTTTGGCAATGTGTATAAGTTTATCTCTTTTCCTCATGTTTGACGGCTTTTATAGCCCATCTATTTCATTCTATATCTATAAAATTATTACTCGTAATAATTCTCAGAAGAATAACTAAAGCAGTGTAGTGATTGTTCTGAGTAATAATTCCATGGGTACGTCTCATAATTAGTCTGTGAAAGAAAGATTATGGATTATACGTAGATACGTAGTGGGGGTGATTCTGAAGCGGCCACCTAAAACTATAACTAAATAAAATTAGAGATAGAAATGTCAATCACCGTTTGGTATTCAGAACTCACAAGTTAACTCTAAAATTAAGAGTGACGTTACTAAACTACTCAATTTAGTGTTAGATGTTATTTTCGTATTCTGACATGCTTCCTAAATCTAATTTTTCCTATAATTTTAAATATGTGAAACTGAACTTTTAGGTGCCATCTAAATTTATCTTGTTACTTTTTAACGGTTTTCTAACATTACCGAAGGCATTTTTTTTGTGCAACTTGCCAAATGGATGATGAATTGGTTGTTATGGCATTAATAGAGACTTCAGAAAGGTAAAATATTTGTTTTATATAAAAAATTTGATTAATGCCTGCCTCATAGTTTTAAAATATATTTGTAAAGTATCGACTTATTTATGTTATAGAATAGGAGAAGAAAAAGTAAAATTGAGTAAGTTGAGGGACAAATCAGACCCATTTACTATGCCCGAACGTAAATTTAGAAAAATATTTCGTTTTCCTCGCCAATCCGCTCGCAACTTGATAGAAGCTATAGACTGCACTGAAGTACAGATTGGCTCCTTACCGGAACATTTAAAGGTTTTAGCCAGCCTTCGGTCATGCAGAGCTGTCACTGTTGTCACTGATTTAATATTGCGCAAATTAACTCCACAAAAAAATTTAATTTCCTAAAACAGCAATAGAAAAGGACCTTGTCAAGGCAGAGTGAGCGAGCACCTACTTACATTGTAATAAAATATTTTGAAATAATTATTAAGAAATACATTAACATTCTCCGTCCTTTTTCTATTTGCGGGCGGAGAACGGGGCGGAGGAGGCGGCAGTTCGCACGCCTTCTTCCTCCTGACGGTGACCAGCGGGACGCGGGCCCGGGAAGCCCGAGTCCTGCATTGCACAGGCCACCGCCAGTCATCGATACTCCTAATGCCCAGGAGCATCGCCGGCCTTCCCATTTTAGGGAGGTGAGAGGGGCTCGCCATAGGCGAGCAGACGCTGACGAGGTCATGGAAGTGTCCGAAAGGGTTCCTATGGCCTTGTCCGGCGACGAGGCGTCCCTCCCCGACGTATCCTCTTCGTCAGATGACGGGGAGGATGCGGCGGTGATGGACGTTCTCGTGCCAAGGCGTTTGTGAGGGGGCATCGTTGGGTTTTAGTCGGTAGGCCGCGGTTTCTGGCTGGCGCTCTGCCCCCAGTGGCCGCGGAGAGTCCGACATAACCTCGCGCCTACCCAAGCAAGGTATGCGTAACGCATTTCCCAACGTTAAAAAAAATGGTACACATATTGGTATTGTTGCTCCACCACTGACACACCCTACAGCACCAGGAAACTTATTATACAATAGGAAAGGCTTTTATAGCATCACTTGCCAAGTCGTGAGTTGTAATTTGTTTGTTCCCAAGTAGTCTAATAGTACTGACATTTAGATGATAGGTAGGTTATGTATGTATGTATTTTCTCTTACAACAGAAATTAATATTCTATCTGCAGATAGAAGTATGCCTAGCTAAGATTTGTTGCCTAGCAATTACTATTATTTGTCAATAAATAACAGCGGTTATTATGAAAAGAAAACAAAAATTACTAATGAAACAAAATACGCAATTTTAAAATTCAAAGGAAGTCACGAATTACCTATCTATACAACTACAGACTACCACGCAATTTTTTCTTTCATGGCATAGGCGCGAAGCCATCACAATCGCAGAATAAATGTCGAATAATTTTTCTTTTGTGATAATATAAAATGAATGATAAATAATAACATTTCTTTTCTGTTATTTATAAATACGATCAAATCTTAAATTAATAATTTCTGATAGTAAAATTAGTAGAATATAGCTGTTTTCAATGTTTCTAAATTATCCCGTTTTTCTACAGCACTAGGTGTATTTATAATCTGTGTATTCAATTTAAGAAATTGTCAAATACAGTTTAAATTTAGAGAGTCCGGCGTTTTAGAATACAAATTACCTAAAACTAAAAGGCCCTACTCACGATGCAATCTAGCTTGCGATCTGTTGCTGCAACATGTTGCAGTCGCGGTTGCACGTGCTCTACTCACCTATGCAACTTCGCTTGCAATTTCATTTTGCGAACAAACACCTTAACGTCACAACGTGTACACGCCTACGTACCTAGATTTCAAAAACCAGCCAAGTGCGAGTCTGACTCGCGCACGAAGGGTTCCCTACAATTACCTATACAAAAAACGACAAATCCTAATCAAGATTATTGTATGGGAGCTCCCCTTAAATATTTATTCTAATTTTATATATATTGTATGGGAGCTCCCCTTAAATAAATATTCGGTGAATATTTCATGCGTCTACCTGTTGCCGTTATTAATATCGAGCAAGAAACGGCAAAAAAATCACATTTGTTGTATGGGGCTCCCCTTAAAATTTTTGCGACGACAGGAATACATTATCTGTGAAAATTTCAACTGTCTAGCTAGGTCATGAGATACAGCCTAGTGGCAGACAAGCGGACGAACGGACAGACAGACGGACAGCGGATTCTTACCAAGAGGGTCCCGTTTTTACTCTTTGGTTACGGAACCCTAAAAAGTAGCATTTGCATTAGCTCTTGCTTCTACAATTTAAACACCTGTGAGGAAGAAAGAAAAACAGTTTTGGGTAAAAAAATGGTTACAGCTACAAAATAAAATATCGCAAATGAAAGTTATGTTTCATTTGGAATTGGAACCAGAAGATTTCTCAATTTTTTTCTCTGCGGATCATTTTTATTACTAATTCTAAACGCTACCTACACTAGAGAGGTGTGGCTGACTAAGCGGCACACGTGCGACTGAGCCAAGTTGCATGCAACCGCGCTATTCACCTCGCAATATGTTGCAGCAATCAGTCGGTCGCTAGCGCGGGCGATGCGACCTGCGATAAATTGCATGCAACCTGCAACCTGCCTATTCACATCGCAATCTGTTGCATTGCAACAGATCGCAGCAACAAATTGCTAGCGAAATTGCATCGTGAGTAGGGCCTATTATTTAAAATTATGTTTAATTTTAGTTTTAGTTTTAGTGCAGGTAACTTCAGAATTACCCCCAGTATCTCTATTTAGTTTGTGATACGTAGTATCCAAAGAGAATAGTAATAATAAACTATATAGAGATACTACGTATGTAATACTGTAAGGCGTGTTCGGGTAGCCTGTGGTGGCGTTTTTAGCATTATCAAAATTGGCGTTGATGTAAAGCGTTCGGTTAGAAGGTTATGAAATTTTTGCCATTTTTGCTCCACACCCTAACCGAACGCTACATTATCAATATGTCAAAGTCATAAGCTATTATAACCTAAATTTATTTTCAGTTTCCAGATTCTGGATGTATTATGATGTAATAAGCTCGCTTCATGATTAACGATCATTAATTTCCATAAATAATGAAAAAAATTTTATTTCGTTAAAACTTATTCAATCGTGTCAAAAATTTTACGTTTAGTAAACGTCAAAAATCTTAAATGTCAAAAACTGCCACTTTTGACCCTCTTCAGGCGCGTTCGGATAGCATCGAGGTGGCAAAAATAACTGTTAAAAATGACAAAATTGACACATGGAGCGTTCGGTTAGAAGAAATGTGAACAAAAGTTGCATTTTTATCTGTTTACGTCAATCGTTCGGATAGCTGAAAAAATGTCAAAAATGGCATTGTGTTGTGAACTGCCAATTTCGCCCCAGCTATCGAAGAGGGTCAAAAGTGGCAGTTTTTGACATTTAAGATTTTTGACGTTTACTAAACGTAAAATTTTTGACAAGATTGAATAAGTTTTAACGAAATAAATTTTATTTTCATTATTTATGGAAATTAGTGATCATTAATCATGAAGCGAGCTTATTACATCATAATACATCCAGAATCTGGAAACTGAAAATAAATTTAGGTTATAATAGCGTATGACTTTGACATATTGATAATATAGCGTTCGGTTAGGGTGTGGAGCAAAAATGGCAAAAATTTCATAACCTTCTAACCGAACGCTTTACATCAACGCCAATTTTGATAATGCTAAAAACGCCACCACAGGCTACCCGAACACGCCTTTCGATAGCTGGGGCGAAATTGGCAGTTCACAATGCCATTTTTGACATTTTTTCAGCTATCCGAACGGTTGACGTAAACAGATAAAAATGCAACTTTTGTTCACATTTCTTCTAACCGAACGCCCCTTGTGTCAATTTTGTCATTTTTAACAGTTATTTTTGCCACCTCGATGCTATCCGAACGCGCCTGTAGTATCATACGTAGTATCTCTAATAAGTCTGTGGTAGTATCTATATTAGGTCCTATAATTTGTGATTAGGTCTGTGTGGAGTAGAAATGGAATAGAATTGTTGAAGAATTTTTAAAGATTTTGTAACTTTTAACACCTTTTCTATTGGTTATTAAAATACGATCAAAATATTTATTTCTCAAATCAAACAATGACCGCACCTGAAAGAAAATTATAACACGAAGTGATTACATATTTCATGTCTAACTAATCATGTTCAAGAAATTAAAAGACAAACTCGCAGAAGAAGTAAAATCTTCGCCACAAAGAATTCAGCAGTTCGCTCAAGCTGCTCAGGTAAATATTGTTTTCGAAATACACAATTATTTAAGTGCCATAATCGTTAGCATGTCCGCTCATAGTATTATCTTTAATTCGTATTTTCTATTTGCTATTCGGTTGACCTAAATACCCAATTTTGCCTTAGTACTCCCATAGTTACTGACAAACAGGTTCCTTACAGTGTTTTATTTGTCTGACAAAGTATAAGTTATTGGTTTGAGTCCTTATAAGTTGTCTGAACTTTAACTTCCTGGTCACATTAATTAGATGAGCTTAGGTTGAGATCAGACTACATTGATTTACTACCAAAGGTAGATAACGCATGAATGTTCGAAAAGTGGGCCGGTGAAGAACTGCCCAATCGCGACTCGTGCAGTTCTTTCCCATAGTAAGTGATTAGCTGTCGGTACGTCAACATGCCAAAGTGCTCATTCAAAAGTTGTGGTAACAATAAACAGAAATGGCAGAAAAAAGACGGGATTTCATATGTTGCGTGAGTAAACTCATTACACATCTTATCATATTGTATTCAAATATTCGATTTATACGTAAAAATCAATAAAAAACAATTATTTTAATCATAAACATGTCGCTTCGCGTCAGTGTCAGTACATCACAATCGTCTCGCTCGCACGGGCGTTGTATCACGATGTGTTGTCTCATTCATGCATTGGAGCGACAATGCGATAAGCAATTTTGATCATTATGTTTGAGAGTATAAAGTTGATATGTTCTTGTAGCAATTACTAATACATCAATTTTAAAATGTTTGATCTGTGGCTAGGTATGAAATGATGTAACTTCACACGGTAGAACTTAAAATAGTTGCCGGTTGAACTTAAAATAGTTGCCGTAATAATGTAGAATAAGGTTGAATTCGATAAATGCAGTACATTCTTTATGGTAATTTTAATTCAGGCGTGCATATATCAGCGAGTACAAATGTATAGTCGATTAGGTGACAGATTTCAAGCGTGTTTTTGTATGAACTGCTCTATCTACGATTGGTAGTAAATCAATGTCAGACTACCATAATATTAGTAGATTATAACTTCACTAATCAAGAAAGTCTAACCACCAAGACAAACTTTTTTGTAAAATCTCTTTAATAAAAAATATAGGCCATGTATAAATTTAAGGACAAAATAAAAGTGATGAAATAATGTTCTAAATTTAAAATTTCAAAAACAGAAGCAATCCTGGCTGCGGTCGACCTCCTCCACACAAAGTGCAGCCATATGGCCCACCTTGAGACATCTGTAGCAGCGGGTCGGCCTGGGGGGCAAGCACCGCACCCCAGCCGAAAAACTCCCCACTACTACGTGTTTCGCCTTTGCCAAAATTTTCGCGGCAGCGATGGGAACATTGGCATGAGTCATCCCCATTCCCAAGGGCCTACGGATGACATTACTCACGCGGATTTGCTCCTCAGGACAGCCTCCGGCTCGAGCCAGCACTGCTGCGACATTCTCCTTCTTAGCAGAGCCTACGAGCCCCGTAACACGCAGATCAACGCGTTTCACAGGTCTCGTGACTCGAATCTCGTTGGGAAGCGTATATTTAATGAGGGCAGCAATCTCCGCCGCGCGCTCCTCGCTGCGCTCTCCAACAACCTCAATAATACGGCCTCCTGTGGCCGTCCTTTTCACTTTCGGAGCGGAAACCACGAGATCCGTGCCCGAAAGCGGCTCAAAAATCCTATATTAAGGCGCTCCTGCTCCCTCTGGTCCTCTTGGCCCAGGGGGAGGGGAGGGGAAAAGGAAGAGAAGGAAAAGGGGAAAAAGAAGGCGTAAGCGTAGGTCAGACCAGCCATACCCTCCACCGGCGGCAGCAAAATAACCACTGCTGCCGACTTCGGTACTCGGAGGTTTGGCTTGCCAGACCCACGCTTACGCCTTCTTTTTCCCCTTTTCCTTCTCTTCCTTTTCCCCTCCCCTCCCCCTGGGCCAAGAGGACCCGAGGGAGCAGAGGGGCCAGGCAGAGCGGAGGCTGCTGCACCCATGGTTGGTGCTTCAAGGGTTCTCTTCCTGTTCCTTCATTTAGGCTTTTGAGGAGCGGTGGTTTGCTCAACCCATTGATTCATCTGGTTACATGTTGTCTTATCTCTTACATTTTTAGCCGCGGGGGGCGCATCATGCCTAGGCACCACAACCTCACGAATCGTCTTGCGGGACCGCGGCTGTGCTGCCTCGGCCCTGACCTCTGCATCTGAAGAATCGGAGATAGGTTTTGCACGCGAGGGTGCTGCTGCTATTATTGGAGCAGCCGCTCTCTTTCGTCTTTTGGCCGGTGGTGTGGTGGTAGGACCGGGTCGGGCTGTTTCTTCACTGACACTCGCCCGTGGTGGTGCAGGGCGAGTCGTCGTTTGTTTGACATTCGCGGCCGATGCAAGGTGAGCTTCTAGTGCTTCGAACCTCGCGTCAATGCTCGCGCTCAATCGAGTCAGCTGTGACACAAGCTCCCGGATTTCCTCCTTGCTCAATGCCTCTTGGGAAACAGAAGGGGGCAGAGAGCGCCTTGGCGGCGTTCCCGGCACCGGCTGATCATCAGCGGCGACCGTTTCGCCAGCCAAACGCTTCATCCGCTCTTCTCTTAACATTCTCGCAAGGGCCTCGGACTCGAGTTTTGTGTCGGTGCGTCTCTTTTTTGAGTCGCTCCAGTTCAGCACTCAAATCGGCGACCTCCGATGATTGCGTTCGCCCCTCCATCTTTTGAAGCACGCGCTGATCACCGCGGCAGCATCCTTAAGCATCTTTATAAAAGTTTCCTTAAGATTGCCGGAGCGGAGGGCGACGTGCTTCACGCAGTCCAATTGCTTTCCGACTATACGCCCAAGCTCACTAGCCGAGCGCATTGAGTCGACCTCGGTCTCAGTGATGTCCGACTGTTGCAGCTGGGCAATCGGTGATTTCGGCCCTTTTCTGGGCTGGCGACTCTGAGGTGCAGGAGTCTTGTACCCCTTTCTCAACTGCGCCTCAGCCTCACATTGCCACCTCTCTGCAAGGACCATTTTAACTTCTAGGTCAGCTTTTTCCTCCTCATCCAAGACAGTTTCAGAAGCTTCTGCATCATTCTCAATCGGACAAGTCCTTTTGCCTGTCCTGCAGGCCAATTATGGATCTTTCATCGTATGACATGGTATAAATTTGAGAAAAAGAAGTCGTGAAATGCTGCATTTCGTATTACCGATCTCCAATGATATCATTACTATGGCATAATTTCAACGATGTCATCATAAAATTATGAACAAATGATCAAAAATCTGACTGGAAATCGTATTTTTCGTTATGCACTATGATATCATATGATATCATTTGCAAAACCATGAGATCGGTAATAGGCCCTCTGCTCCTGCTCGCATCCAGGCTGGTGTAGGATGCCATAGATCCGACGGAAAGAACATCGTCGGACTCTAAAACACTGTGTTCATCTCCCCTTCTACCCAAGACGAGAGCCGATGTTCTGGCTCCCGAAGCAAGCTTAGCCACCCCCATATACGAGTGGCATCCGCCTTCCCCTTGCACCACCGAGATACAAGAAGGAGGCGTGAGGGGCTCTCCCCTGGCTTGGCCAGAGTCCTGCCCTTGCCCAGGAGGGTTCCTGGGGACCGTACGCCGTTTTATCACTTGCCATTTAGGTTTGGGGTAGGGTGTTTCATAGTGAAATCAGGCAGAAAAGATGGGTACTACACACCCTTAAAGGATCTAGGTCGACTTAACCAGTAATCCTGTATATACATACTCGTAGATTAACTAACTTTTTTTGGCACCCATGACTATAGTTTTGTTGCTTTTGCCTTTATTTATTGACTGAGTGTGTGGGCTTTCACATCACATTAAACATGAATTGGATTTAAGAGCATATAATATACAATGAAATGTCTGATATACAATGAATCCTTTATGTAGGAATACATCATGCAGTTCACACATTATTATAATTATCTGTAAGGTACTCACTAACGGTTTCAATATTCTATCTACATCTGAAGTTGTTAACTGGAGATTGAATATTGAAACTAGCCATAAAGCCGAAATTAGATGGTTAATTTTTACTTCCATTTTCGATGCTTCATCAATGAATGAATGAAAATGAAATGTCTAAATTGACATCGACAATGAACAACAAGTGAATCATCTAAACAGCGACAGCTCATTCACACTTCAATTCTCATACTGCCGCGTCGTCACGGGCATTATGATCTCTCCGGAATTTCACGAGGATTAAAATAATAGCTTTCATTAAAAGTGAACCGTCTATACAAACAACGCAATTCACTGATCATCGTTCACTATTCATCGCAGAAATGAATCACTTTTGATGAACAGTCTAATTTCGGCTTAAAGCAAATTGCTCATGTTATAATCTTAACAATTCAACACTATTGTTTGGTACATTTTATTTATCATTCCTTTATAATTATAACTCTGCATTAAAAGAATGCTGATGAACAGTCTAATTTCGGCTTAAAGCAAATTGCTCATGTTATAATAATCTGAAAATTCAACACTATTGTTTGGTACATTTTATTTATCATTCTTTTATAATTATAACTCTGCATTAAAAGAATGCTTAAGTGTCTTTGAAATTTATTTAGCTTACATTTCATTATTAGTTTATATTTTCTGTTTGACCTATCATCCCTTCAATGATGAAAGCTGCAATTTTTTAAAAGTGAAACTAGATATTTTCTTGTCGTTAAAACTAAGTTCTTTGAGAGTGTAGGTGACTCTTTAATTATAGGTTTATAATAACAGAGTAAATTTTTGATAGTTTACTTCATAATCATGTCTTGAACTGCTCTCATCCTTTATTTTTCATCCTAATTGATTAAAGTGCTAAGGCCATGTGTGAAAAAATATGGACCAACACTAATATTATGCATTCCTCTTTTGTTCAAGCTACTGTTCTCTAGAAGCTCTCCCTTTTAAAATCAAAAAATTCACTAACAGGCTGAACTTTAAAAACAACACTTTTATGAATTTCTTTTTTTATTGTTTACACAGGCTGCAGTTACATCAGCATCCAGCAGCATATCTGACATCACTAATAGTGACCTATTTTCTATTGGTGAAAATGGTAAATCACTTATTATTTATAATAATTTATTCAGTTTGCTTTTGATATTAAAATTGATATAAATTGACTTTCAGACAACCAGATGAAGCAACCTTATAAGCCACCTACATGCAACAACCCACCTTCTACATTCCAGGATGTAACATTTTCTGAATCTCCAACATTGGGTGGTTCGGAGACAGTGGATTTCTTTTCTAATCAGGACACAATGGTTAGTTAAGTTACCTTTAATGATTAGTTTATTCATGATTAGTTATAAGATTTTAAAATTAATTTCTTGGTTAATACTGGAGATAGTACAGAAACAAATAGCTGTAAAACCGACTCCCATGTAATCTTGTCAATCCTTTTTTTTTCTCGGGGGGAAATGCGTAACCGCACCGTACCCGCCGTTGGCTAAACAGCGAGCGCGTGTGGGGCTCTCCCGGCAGAATGCCAGGCCTACCCACTAAAACCCGCCGGTGTTCTCCCTGCCCTTAAGGGCGCGCTAGGTAAGGTCCACACTGCGACTCCACTACCTACGCGCAGAAATTAGGTGATCCAATTATACTATTATTATTATTGGTTAACAAGCTGGCAGTTGAAACAACTGATACGCCTGTATTCAACTAGTCAATACTTTTCATTTGGTCTTGTTACAGTTGGTTAGAATGTATTTGTTTGCTGTCGAAATTACATCCTCTGGTAATTTTTTCCATTCAGCAACTACTCTATTAGATAGAAAATGTTTGTGTGGGTTGTTGTTTGAGAGACTTCTCGTGAGCTTCATTTTGTTTCCCCGTAATCATGTGTTCTCGTTTTGTTTAAAGAAGATGTCAAATTCTTTTATCATTGTGTCCATTAAGATTTTGTACTTCTCAATTAAGTCTCCACTCTCTCTCCTTGCACTCAGAGTGGTTAATTTCAACACTTCCAATTTCTGTTCATATTCTTTAATTATCTGGGTATCTTAGTGAACCCTCCCTGAAAATTTTCGATTAGATCGATGTCCTTTACAAAGTATGGGCCCAGACTTGAGTTAGTTAGTTAGGTAGTTTGGCTGGACTCTTTCGCACTTAGCCTCATGATTGGGCCATTGTGCGTCCTAATCTACGTCTGCCTCCGTACTACTCCATCCATCCCAGGTCCTCCCAGAACGCCAGCGCCTCTCTGTGGGTTACTACATGCTTCCGGTATGGATGCCCGAGAGTGGAGAAGTTTCGCCCGTTGATCGGCCACGCTTGTGCATTCCGAATGAGACAGTCTGTGTTCGCCAGTGTTGCCAGATTTTTTCCACCTTCCCCCCCAAATACATTTAAAAAACCCCTAGTTTCTCCAGTTTGGTTAATAAAAAACCTCTGACTATTTTGGCCATGTCATATACATAAGCTTTCTAATATTGACAATAAAAAACTTAGAAGTTTTCTTCAAATTACCTATTTTAATTTATTTCATATACATAGCCGTGTGTCTGTCGATTTGGATTTTTCGTTATAAATGTCTGTGTGAGGCTGTGGAAAACAGTCTTTTAGCCGGAATTATGATAAACAAGACAGTTCAATGGTAACATAAAGTGTTGCCAGCTAATACTCGTAAGTTTTAGTGTCCCATTCATTCTATTTGGTGAATAAATTGTCGGTCTTATCTGATATAAAAAGGAATTTGCCATTTGGTTAGAATAGTAGAAAACCTTCAGAAAATCCCCTAGATAAATTTCGTAATATCAAAACTTCCAAAAAACCTCAAAGACCTGCAAAAACCCCTAGGATTTAGGGAAATCCTCTGAATTTGGCAACACTGGTGTTCGCGCTCCGAGCACGTGTGTACGTACCGCTCTCCCGCCGTCCGTCGTTATTGTTCGTGTGACGTCGCGTCTCGCTAGTTCCGCGCTCTAGTAGCGTCTCTGTAGCGCCGCTCGCTGCTTGCGCTCGCATAGCGCGGCCGCCGCTATTTGGGATACTCTAGCTGTTCTGTGCGATTTTCATTGCGCAAACAGTTTTTTCAAGAACAACTAGTTGTTTTTTGGAAAGTCCGTACATCTACGGCCGCCTGGTGGATACGTAACCGTGCCAACGAAGCCAGGTGGGGCATAGACCCGACTGCCCGCTTGCTCCCTTCTGGAACAAGCAAAAACTCGGAAGGGTTCGGAACTTGTTGGCCTTGGGGTGTCTCCTAGTCACAAGCCGAACTAGCCCCCCGACGTTTTATCGTCTCTTCCCCGCATCCTCCGGCCACTTGTTGGTCGCAAAGGTACACACCCTACACTGAATTAAATTTCAGTTGGAGGACCTCAATAAAAACACGCACTCTTTAGGCGTACTCACCACACTTAGGTACACACGCCTCCCTGCCACCCACCGGTGGGGAGGGAGTGCACTCACCCTCTCCGCAGGGCCCTCCCTGTCGAGATGGACCCTCAATCCACCGGGGAGTTCATGAAATTTTTGCATGAACACATCCCCAATTTCAGCGAGATCATCCGAAGCTTTTACGCTTCGCGTGCCTCAGGCTCGCCTTCCCCGGCTCCGCGCCCCCGTGCGCCCTCTCCCTGCCCTTCAGGCAGTAACACGGCTCCCGCCGTAGTTACAGAGCCCCCCGACTCTCCCGAGTCTGCCCAGTCCGAGGAGATGGACATCAAAGAGCCATCCTCCGACTCCAACCCATCTTCCGACGCCACCTCCGTCTCCGCTTCGGATTCGGAGAGCGAACCTGAACCTCCCATGGCCAAGGCCAACAAGCGCCCCCACGGGCGCGACTCCCCAGTTCCGCCTCCAAAGGCGGCCAAGGCCGCCCCCTCCAGCGCCCCACGACCGGGCTCCCCGACCGCGGCCGCGGCTTCCGCGCCTAGGCCGCCTACCGTTAAGCCCCCGCCACCCGTCTTTGTCCAGGACAAATCGTCCTGGAACTCACTCTCGGCCGCTATCACGGCCAAGAAAATCCCCTTCACGCACGCCAAATCGTGCAAGGAAGGCATCAAAGTCACGGTGCCGTCAATCGACGCCCACCGCGACTTAACCCGATACCTGCGAGATCGCAACATCTCCTTCCACTCATTCTCGCTCCCTGAAGAGCGCGTCCTAAGGGTGGTCATTCGTGGCGTCCCGAAGGAAGTCGACATCGAGGCCGTTGAGGACGACCTCAAAGCCCAGAACATCCCCGTTCAGGCCGTGCACCGCATGTACGACCGTAGCCGAGCCCCACTCGACCTACTCCTGGTAGTCCTGTCCCACACTCCATAGGGCAAGGCTATATTCGATCTCCGCACTGTGTGCCATATCTCCGGCCTTCGGGTCGAGACTCCCCACAAGAAATCCGTCCCCGGGCAATGCCACAAGTGCCACTTTATGGCCACGCAGCCCGCTTCTGCCATGCCCGCCCTAGGTGCGTCAAGTGCCTAGGCGACCATGGCACGGCCGATTGCTCTAGGCCGAAAATCCCCACACCCGACCTACCCCCCGCCTGCGTGCTGTGTGGCCAAACCGGTCACACTGCCAACTACCGTGGGTGTCCCAAGGCCCCCAAGCCCCGCCCGGTCCCAATCCACCGCCAGCCGCAGCAGACAGCGTCGGTTTCACTGCGGCCGGCCGCCCCTCTGCCTCCGCCCAATGCGTGGCTCAAAGGCTCCCCCCGCGCTCTTACTCCGCGCCCCTTACAAAACCCTAGGGTTGTCCCGGCCCCCGTCTCAGCTCCCACCGTCAAACCCGTGGCGGCGCGACCCGCGCTCAAAGCGCCCCCCGCATTCCCGGCCCCTTGCCCTGCCCCCCCTCAGTCCAGGCCTAACATACAGGCCGACGCAGCCCTAGTAATGGGACTCATCGCTGTCATAGACACTGATGAAATTTCCGTACTAGCGCCAAGATCCGCTCTGCAAAGGGCGATCTCCAACTCGTCGTCAACGCTATTAGCGAGCATAACGACTCCATCAAAGCCCTAAAATCCTTTCTTGCGAATAGCTGTTATTAATGGCTTCGCAAAGGATGAAACCCCGGTCCCTGACCCTTGCATTTTACAATGCTAATAGCATCGAAGGTCAGAAAGACGATATCACCGCCTTCTTGGCCGAACACTCCATTGACGTTTTCCTAGTTCAGGAAACGTTCCTAAAGCCCTCCATTCGCGGTCCCCGCATCGCGAACTACAACCTCATACGTAATGATAGAGTTGGCCGCGTAGGCGGCACTCTTATCTATTACAAGCGGTCACTTCACTGTGTCCCGCTCGACTCCCCGCCTCTCACCGATCTCGAGGTCTCGGTCTGTCGACTAGGCATGACCGGGCACCAACCCCTTACTATTGTGTCCGCCTACCTCTCCCCCAACCGCACCCTTCGCAGGGCTGAACTTGAGGCGCTGTTTGCTATGGGAGGCGCCGTCATCATTGCCGGCGACTTCAATAGCAGACACACCCAGTGGAGCTGCACATCCAATAATGCCAACGGCATTCGGATGCGCAGATAAACTGAATCCCTCGGGTTCGACCTAGTCACCCCCATGTCCCCTACCCACTACCCTCCAGTGGTGTCGCACGCTCCTAGCATGCTAGATCTGGCACTGATTCGGAATGTAGCCCTCCGGCTGCACTCCATAGAGGCGGTGTCGGCTCTATCATCAGACCACCGACCTGTCATACTCCAGCTAGGCCCTCCGGCCAACGCTGGAATCCCACTCAAGACAGTGACGGACTTGAAGCGACTCGGGTCTCTACTCGAGTCTCCTTCGAGTCCGGAGCTCGACGCCCTCCCCGACCCCCTCCTGACCCCCTCTGACACGCTCCAGGCGATCAGCGCCCTCAACAGCTGTCTCACGGCCGCCGTCAGCGGTGCGTCTAGGCAGGTTCCGGCGGTGGACCACCATCGCTCGAGACTGCCTGACGAGTTGCGACAGCTGTTGCGGGCGAAGAACGCCGCTATCCGAGCGTATGACACCTACCCCACTGAGGAAAACAGAACTCGTATGCGCGACTTACAACGTGCCGTAAAGCGCGACATAAAAGAGTTCCGTAACAATCAGTGGGGTGCTCTACCTGAAAGCATCTCGCCATCGCACGTGGCTTATTGGCCCTTGGCAAGAGCGTTCAAGTCAGACTTGGTGGCCCCCATGCCCCCTCTCCTTAAACCCGACTCCTCCAAGGCTTTCGACGACGACGAGAAAGCCGAGTGCCTGGCCGACAGCCTCGAGGCCCAATGTTCACCCAGCACTCTCCCTGTGCCCCCCGACCACGTCCAAATGGTGGAGGACGAAGTCGCTAGACTCTCGGCCCTCCCACCGACGTCCGCCCTTCCTACTGTGACTGTTGATGAGGTGCGAACGCTCATCAAAGATCTCCGTCCCCGTAGCGCTCCCGGCTCCGATGGCCTATCTAACCGGATTCTTAAAATCCTTCCCGCCCAGCTCATTTGCCTTCTGGTAGCTATATTCAATAGCGCCATGGCCCACTGCATCTTTCCCACCGACTGGAAGGAGGCGGACGTTGTCGGGATTCCTAAGCCCGACAAGGACGCCACCCTCCCCTCCAGCTACAGGCCTATCAGCCTTCTCAAGTCCATCGGCAAACTCTACGAGCGGGTCCTTCTGGCCCGGCTCAAAGACTCTGCTGTCTCCCGCAACCTCCTTCTGAACGAGCAATTTGGCTTTCGAGCCAAACACTCTTGTACCCAAGTGCACCGCATCACAGAGCATGTCCTTTCCAACTTCACCCGTCAAGGTAGAAAACGGGACACAGTGGCCCTCTTCTTCGATGTAGCGAAGGCTTTTGACAAGGTCTGGCACACTGGCTTAATCTATAAGCTCTTTAAACTAGGCGTGCCAGACCGTCTCGTGCTCATCTTGCGAGACTTTCTGTCGAACCGCACCTTTCGCTGCCGCGTCGAGGGGTCCCGCTCTCGCCCCCATCCCATACGAGCCGGTGTCCCTCAAAGCTCCGTGCTCGCACCCTTACTCTTTTCGCTCTATGTGAACGATCTCCCCAAGACCCCAGGTGTCGAACTCGCGCTCTTTGCGGACGACACAGCCCTTTATGCATCTGGCCGCAACATCCATCGCCTCTGCAAACTCCTCCAAACAGCCGCCGACTCCCTCGGCGACTGGTTCCGTACCTGGCGCGTCGAGGTGAACCCCGACAAAAGTGCAGCGATGCACTTTAGGCGGGGTCCACCCCGACGCATTAACGCCAATCGCCCCCAGCTTAAGCTGTTCGATCAGCCCATCCCTTGGTCCACCCGCGTCAAATACCTGGGCGTCACCCTCCCGTATGACGTTCGCACCCCACATCAGCGCAGTGCGCAACCGAGCGCTCTTTATACTCGGCCGCCTGTATCACCTCATACGCAGTAGCAGTAAAATGTCACTTCGCCACAAGCTGACACTTTACAAGACCTGCATCCGACCCATCCTAACCTACGCTTGCGTAGTGTTCGCCCACATCCCTAAGTCTCTTAGGTGGTCCAAAACCGATTCTTGCGCCGCGCCACTGGCGCTCCCGCCTACATGCGCAATGTCGACCTTCACTACGACGTCGACCTCCCATCGGTCGAGGCCCACATTCACGATCTATCCCAACGCTACTTCGCTAGCGCCACCATCCACCCAAACTCCCTTGTTAGACAGGCGGCCGACTACACCCCCTTACGTAGTGTAGCGGCCAAAAATCGTCGACCGAGGAACATCCTCCTCGATCCCCCCGACCTGATCACACGAGCGAACGATCTTCTCCCTCCGCCTTCCAACTCACACACTCACGCACTAGTCCCACACACCGCACACTCACGCACTAGTCCCACACACCGCACTCGTAGAACAAGAGTGCGAAGGCCCGGTCTACACAGTTTGCGATATACCAGGTACAGATATGTGCCTGGTCGCTTCTCCCCACCCTCCACTACACGGCGAACTCGAGCGTCCGACTCCGAGCCTCAGAGGCGCGCTCCCGTTGCAGTCGCTCCTCGCACCGGCTATAACCGCCTGGTGACTCCACTCAGAGAGCGGGACACCCCCCGTGGTGATGCCTCTCTGAGCTAGAAATCCACCAGGTTAGGTAAGCCAAACGAGGCTTGAGGACCCACCAAAGTTCTCGCCTTCTTACAAATAATCAAGGTGAAGCTGTAACAGCCATCTGCGGCTAACAGCATAGGTCCTTCAAAAAAAAAATTGTGCATTCCAAAAGGACATGCGTTTCGTCTGCCTCCATGCATCTTCTGCATAGAGGGCTGTCTGTCACCTCTATTGTGAATAGGTGTTTGTTTAGGAGAAAGTGTCCGGAAACTGCCAACTGTTTAGACATACTTATTCTATGCAGTTGCAGGGCTACGTTAAATAGATCAGAATCAACTAAAGTATTTTGCCACACTCATACAATGTGATTCAAATAAGAATAGGAAAGCCAATGACCTCCATCTGTCAAATGTTGCTTGAAAAGTACGGTTTGCAAAAAAACTTATTCTCAACAAGAACGCTGTATTTTACTTTGTTTTAAAATATGTATGAAATATATATTTTTTTATTATTAATTTAATTATCTAAAGTCATAATTAGTTTTTTAAAACCATACTATGACCTTCTTTATTTTTTATTTCCATTATTCGAACCAGTTCGCCTAAAAGTGAAGAGATTTAGCGCAAAGGCCCAAAAGCCATGCCAAAATTATTACAGAAAAATAAGGACGCTATTCCAGGCATGTCTATGTCTATGCAGAGATGAGCGGAATTGAAGACCTAGATTCTGATTAATTGTTTTTTCTCACTCAGTCTTAATAAATAAATATTATTAAAAATCTGATGTTTTTATTTCTCTCAATCTTAGTAAATAAATTTTATTAAAGAAAAACTTTTTTTGTTCACCCTACCTAACCGGGTTAAATTGACAGCTATGGCACCAAGTCGGCCCTATTCTTAGTTGAATCGCATAATACTCAGATTAAAGCAGCGCAGTTGATGTTGATATGTTCTAAGAGTGCACTTAAGTGTTAGTGGCGATTTTGACCACACGTCAGAGTATGTAGATAATGAATACTTTTACTTACTCAGGCCAAAGACAAGATTGCTATTTACATGTAAAAATCAGACTGGCGGAGTGGATCTAATCTCCTGCAACCTGCAAAGTGCATTCCAAAACGACATCCGAGTCGGTGACCGAAGTTGCATGGTAGGGGTCTCCGATATTTACATGCAAATGGCCCTTAGCTGAGACCACTTACGCCACGTATGCAACGCATTATATTATATCAAGATTCTTGAATTTGTATAAAGACAGAACACTCATATTATTACACGCAAACACAAGATATCGTAGATTATTTCCAAAACCAGAAACACAATACAGTGTTGTGCTATGTGCGCCAGTTACCACAATATGTCGCGTTGACGATACAAACTTCGATAATGTATGTCTAGCCATACTAAAAGTATAAAATCGCGACGCTTCTGACGCGCTTTCAATAAAAAATATGCCAGTTATTGTGCACTAATCATTTATTTATTTTTTCATTAAAATGTCTATTTAACACTCATATCTTTATCTAATAAAAGAATCGCTCTTAAGCATATGGCTGCATAAGTTCATCTCCCTTTAAATTAATAAATAATAATCTATGACTATAGACACGATGAAAGTTGACTAAACTTACAGCAATTAATTAATAAAACTACTGATAGTTATGCGCTTCAAACCCTGGGCTGCGTTCGTAAACCATCGCTCGACGTCGGGCGATCGCCCTAGAGAGGACGACGCTTTTCGTCGGACGTTTTAGAACGACATCGTAAGCTATGGCTGTCAAATGTCATTTTGATGTCAAAATAACCTAAAATTGATAAATTTGCTTCCGTTTTTTTTACTTGTTTTGATCAATTAGCACTTCGCCCATAGAAATTATTAAGCAAATATCCATCTCGTACATAAACAATGCCATTTTCATCCATAATAATGTATCCATTTTCGGTAACTATTTCTATTGTCTTCATATTTATGAAATTTCAAAACACAGTCGAGTAATTATATATCTACGATAATACAAAATGAAATTGTTTACAAATTATTACATAAAGGAAAAAATAGCCGAATTGACGGACATGTCATCTGTCAAATAAACGTCAGGGCGATTTTCACCCACCCATTTCACGGGGCTACGTTCCAAAACATCACCCGGAGTGAGTAGGTGGTGGGGGGAGAGTGGCCGGTTAGGGTGGTCGGAGTGTTGGTTGTTTTAGAACGGCAAGAGTGTTGTCTGCTTTGTTTACATAACCAAATATACAAAAATAAGAAAATATATAATTCATCGGCGCGTCCGTTCGCTTTAATGCATGGATTACATTCCTCTGTTTCATCTACGAAAATGCTAAAACCGACAGAATATGAATTCTGTTAAATCGCGGCCTAACCTAGCTTCAGCGGAAATGAAGGCCAATTTTACAATCATGTCACTTACGATACCTATAGTCTTTGGAATTTAAAATTAACTTATTGTCGACGTTACGAAGCGCATCCTCGCTCTTCGAGATGCACAAATTGTGTGTGAATATGAAATCTTTGTAATCACGATCACACACAACTTTAAAATCCACACAATTTCCCGCCAAATCCAATCGAGTGAAATTACACCTTGCTATATTATGCGGGTGAGATTCTACTCGATCGAGTGCACTCCGTAGCGTTTTAGGACACGCCACTCCAACACTCTCGAGTGCACCCGAAATGTTTTAGGACATACTTCGGGTGACCGAGTGCACTCGGGTGATGTTTTGGAACGTAGCCCAGGGCGACCGGTGCGTCGTCGAGCGAGGTTTACGAACGGCTATACATGATCGTCGTGCGTTCACACCGGGTGTTTTAGAACGGCCAGTACGTCATCGAGCGTCGTCGGGCGATGTTTACGAACGCAGCCCAGGCTTCGAAAGTTATTTTCATGTATGTCAGATGCTGGCTTCATGCGGTCATTGTGACCATGATTGTCATGGTACTTGAAGCTTGTTTATTTTCTGCACATCCTTGATATGTTGAAGCTTTGTGCGCAGATGTTTGATGTCGCAGATCCCTCGTTCTTTCTGAAACAAAGATTTACCTACGGTGCGGTTTACGGTAGCTAAATCTTTGTTACAGAGAGCTACGTCGACGTTCCTTCTGAAAATAGCGGAAATCTACATATCCAGTGTTCTAATTGACTAAGCTGTGAGAAAAAAACTTGTACTTACTTTTTCGAATCTGAGAGAATCAGCCCCCAGTTCCTTCCTTTTTGGACTGTCAGTGTTACGTGCAACTCCGGCTAGCCGATTGTCTTCTTCCAACCCTCAAGGTGCATAAATTACTGCTGCGGGGTAAATAGAACGTTTTGGCGAGCACCAAATAAAATAGTGTGTTTTAATAGTTTTCCTAAGTTTTAGTTTAACCTTAAGAAGTTAATATTAATACTCTTAAGGGCCCATGGCGCGAAAAATAGCAAAAAGGCCGTTGGCGTTTTTGATATTTTACGATAACGTTCCAGTTAACTGACCGGGAAAAAATAAATTTAAATTCTTAAATTATGTGTTTACACAATCACCGTCACCATTTTTCAAATTTACATACCATTTCGTTAAAAAATAGCATCAATTTTACTTAAAATTTGGGTTACACACATATACCGTTCGTGATTTTTAGCTTCATTAATTAACCCTATTGTATTTTCATTTAACAAATATATAGAACAAGGGTAAGCAAAACACTGACACCGTGGTATTTTTTTTTATTATCGTATATTGATTTTTATATGAAATTTTTTACATACATTTATCGATTTTCTTACAAATACTTGGCTCGGGCGCGTCGAAATTCAGTGTGCAATCAAGACTCGAAGTGAGAGCACGTCGCTTTGAGCTAGCTCCCGGTTACGTAATTATTTGTGTATGTATACGACGCGAAGTCCTACGGAGTAATCGGAGAAGTTGATAACTAACAATTTTATTATTTGTGGCTGCCGTACGAAAAACCTTCAACCTTTTTACAAGCTTTTATTTATCTTTTGCATGTTCGGGTCTAATCTTGCGAGTTAAATTTGACTCACTTCCCGGTTTCCGATTAAGCTGAAATTTTGCATGCATATGTATAAATATATTATGATGACGACATGGAGCTGATCTGATGTTGAAGCTGAAAGGTGGCCATAGGAACTCCGCAATAAAACGACATAGCCCCATCGAGTTTGAGCTCGTTTGATTCGTATTGACGAGAACTTTGATCCTATATGGTAACCAGGGTCTGATGCTGAATCTGCAAGGTTGCCATAGGAACTCCGCAATCAAACAATGCAACCCCATCGAGTTTAGGCTCGTTTGATTCGTATTGACGAGTACTTTGATCCTATATGGTAACCAGGGTCTGATGCTGGATCTGGAAGGTGGCCATAGGAACTCCGCAATCAAACAACGCAACCCCATCGAGTTTGGGCTTGTTTGATTCGTATTGACGAATACTTTGATCCTATATGGTAAACAGGGTCTGATGCTGGAACTGGAAGGTGGCCATAGGAACTCCGCAATCAAACAATTCATTCCCATCGAGTTTGGGCTCGTTTGATTCGTATTGACGAGTACTTTGGTCCTATATGGTAACCAGGGTCTGATGCTGGAACTGGAAGGTGGCCATAGGAACTCCGCAATAAAACGACACAACCCCATCAAGTTTGGGCTCGTTTGATTCGTATTGACGAGTACTTTGGTCCTATGTGGTAACCAGGGTCTGATGCTGGAGCTGGAAGGTAGCCAAAGGAACTCCGCAATCAAACAACGCAACCCCATTGAGTTTGGGCTCGTTTCAATTGTATTGACGAGCATTTTGGTCCTATATGGTAACCAGGGTCTGATCCTGGAACTGGAAGGTGGCCATAGGAACTCCGCAATCAAACAACGCAACCCCATCGAGTTTGGGCTCGTTTGATTCGTATTGACGAGTACTTTGGTCCTACATGGTAACCAAGGTCTGATGCTGGAGCTGGAATATAGCCAAAGGAACTCCGCAATAAAACAACACAATCCCATCGAGTTTGGGCTTGTTTGATTCGTATTGACGAGTACTTTGGTCCTATGTGGTAACCAGGGTCTGATGCTGGAGCTGGAAGGTAGCCAAAGGAACTCCGCAATCAAACAACGCAACCCCATTAAGTTTGGGCTCGTTTGAATTGTATTGACGAGCACTTTGGTCCTATATGGTAACCAGGGTCTTATCCTGGAACTGGAAGGTGGCCATAGGAACTCCGCAATCAAACAACGCAACCCCATCGAGTTTGGGCTCGTTTGAATTGTATTGACGAGCACTTTGGTCCTATATGGTAACCAGGGTCTGATGCTGGAACTGGAAGGTGGCCATAGGAACTCCGCAATAAAACGACACAATCCCATCGAGTTTGGGCTTGTTTGATTCGTATCGACGAGTACTTTGGTCCTATGTGGTAACCAGGGTCTGATACTGGAACTGGAAGCTGGCCATAGGAACTCCGCAATAAAACGACACAACCCCATCGAGTCTTGTTTGATTCGTATTGACGAGTACTTCGGTCCTATATGATTTTTCTTGATGAGTACTTTGAGCCTAGCCTAGATAATATCCATACGCAACCCCATCAATTTCTTTTGTGCGACCTTCCCCAATTTAGGTGTCAAATGAAAGAGCTTGAATTGTAGAATGAATTGTAGAATATAGTATATTCTGAAAGACAATCTAATACAAGATGGCCGCCGTCAAAAATTGACAGATTATTTTTATGTACATCATCATCATCATCACAGCTCATATACGTCCCCACCGAGGGGCTCGAGCCTACCCTATGTTAGGGTGATTAGGCCTTAGTCAACCACGCTGGCCCAGTGCGGATTGGTCGACTTCACATACACCATTGAATCTCTTCGCAGATGTATGCAGGTTGCCTCACGATGTTTTCCTTCACCGTAGGAGCATCAGACAAATGTACATATGAAATTCGAAACGAAAAACACATTGGTACATGGCGGGTCTCGAACCCCGACCTCCCGATTGGAAGGCAAGTGCCGAGACCACAGCGCCACCGACGCTTCACAGCGCCACCGACGCTTCACAGCGCCACCGACGCTTTTATGTACAATCCCCACAATATGGGTCTGTATATGGGGTATCAAATGAAAGTTCGGTACACCATGAAAAAAACTAAAACAAGATGGCCGCTATCACAAAAGATTTTTAAAAACAAGCTTTTATTTTAATGTCCTAAAAAAAGAAAATAAACTTTAATTTATTTTTTATTACAATCTAGCGAATGGCTTCAATGCACTAAAAAGTGCGTTGAGCACAAGAAAATATTCATTTCATATTTGTTTATTACTAAATTATTATATGTATATTATATAAAATAATTTGTAGATACAACTAACAATAAAGAACTCGGTAGTCATTAAAATATTTCGTATTATTTGAGTAATTAGTTTAAAAAAGTTTTTTTAAAAACAAGCTTATATTATAATGCCTTAAAAGAGGAAAATAAACTTTAATTTATTACAAGATACATTTTCTTATAAAAATATAAAAGCTTGTGCGAGAATTAGGATAAACAATAAAACAATTTGATTATTATATTTTTTTTTTGTAATAAATAACGTTTTGTACAGCATTGTCATACACACATGACAATGCTGTGCAGTCCTGAAATTTAAATGCATATATGATCCCTTTTTTGAAAAACTCGAATCCGTTATAACTGCTGCCTCACGGAAACTCGGTGTCCTGAACAAGGTGCGTAGGTATTTTGCGCCGGACCAACTATGCCTGTTGTATAAAACTCAGGTTAGGTCTTGCGTGGAATATTGCTCGCACTCCGGCTCCGCTCAGTACCTCCTCGATGCTCTGGACAGATTGCAGCGTCGCGCTATTCGAATAATTGGCGATGTAGAGGCAACTAACACCCTCGAGCCTCTACAACTTCGACGTGACATCGCCTCTCTTAGCGCCTTTTACCGAATGTTCCATGGGGAATGCTCTGAGGAGCTCTTTAACCTTATCCCTCCCTCTCCATTCCTTCACAGAAACACGCGTAAGGGTCTACGGAGTCATCCTTACACTATATCCTCCTTTTCACACCGTACCAAGAAATTCCAAGATTCCTTCTTCTTTTTTTTATTGCTACTAAGTTGGCAAAAAAGCAAACTGCCCACCTGATGGTAAGTGGTAACAGTCACCTATAATACATGTGTCTCGTGTGACATTCGCAGTAAAACTGCAACCCCCACAAGGGCCACAGTGTACGTTGCCAACTTGTGACTTAAGATGTAAAGTCACGGTACCCAGTAATTTCAGTGCCATATCTTACCCTTCAAACCGGAACACAGCAATGCAAGCACTGCTGCTTTGCGGCAGAAATAGGTAAGACGGAGGTACCCAAGCACACGACCTTGGTACAGAGTCTCCCTCCGGTAAGTCTTCTGTCGGTCATCCCACACTTGGAATTCTCTACCTGCGCACGTGTTTCCTCCATCCTACAACATGGGTTCCTTCAAAAGAGGTGTGAAAAACATATTTTAGGCCGGCAAGGGGCGGGCAGGTTGGATAGTGGATGTCCTCCCACCTCTATCTGTCAACTCATTTGGGCCTCTTTCACCGCTTAACATCAGGCGGGAGGAGGTCATTTGCCAGGCCCTCCATAAAAAAACTGTTTAAGTACCTTGCCCGTATGTATTTACTTGGTAAGCCTTAAATAAATAAATATTGGTAATTCTAAGAAAAAAATATTTGTTTTTTATAAAATGGGTAAATCTTGCGACAAGCTTTTATATTTTATTAAAAACCAGCTGTGCCGGCGAACTACGTTTCGCCATAATAACGGCGAACTAACGTTTCGTCGTAATAAAAAATAGCCTACGACCTATTCTTAGACCTACTGAATATACACAAAACATTTCATAAAGATCGGTCAAGCCGTTTCGGAGGAGTTCTGTAACAAACACTGTGACACGAGAATTTTATATATTAGATGTATCATGTAATAAATTAAAATTTATTTTCGTCTTATTAGGGCTTTAAAATAAAATCCTAGTGTGGGGCGACTTTTTTTAAAAATCTTTTTACTATTATTTTATATTTTATCATTTTGTAATCGCATGGCCGCCATTACGAAACTCGACCAAAGTACTCGTCATTACGAAACAAACGAGCCCAAAACTCGATGGGCTTGTGTCGTTTTATTGCGGAGTTCCCATGGCCACCTTCCAGTTCCAGCATCACACCCTGGTTACCATATAAGATCAAAGTACTCGTCAATACGAATCAAACGAGCCCAAACTCGATGGGGTTGTGTCGTTTTATTGCGGAGTTCCTATGGCCACCTTCCAGCTCCAGCATCAGACCCTGGTTACCATATAGGACCAAAGTCCTCGTCATTACGAATCAAACGAGCCCAAACTCGATAGGGTTATGTCGTTTTATTGCGGAGGTCCTATGGCCACCTTCCAGCTCCAGCATCAGACCCTGGTTACCATATAGGACCAAAGTACTCGTCATTACGAATCAAACGAGCCCAAACTCGATAGAGTTACGTCCTTTTATTGCGGAGGTCCTATGGCCACATTCCAGCTCCAGCATCAGACCCTGGTTACCATATAGGACCAAAGTACTCGTCAAACCGAATCAAATGAGCACAAACTCAATGGGGTTGTGTCGTTTTATTGCGGAGTTCCTATGGCCACCTTCCAGCTCCAGCATCAGACCCTGGTTACCATATAGGACCAAAGTACTCGTCATTACGAATCAAACGAGCCCAAACTCGATAGGGTTACGTCCTTTTATTGCGGAGGTCCTATGGCCACATTCCAGCTCCAGCATCAGACCCTGGTTACCATATAGGACCAAAGTACTCGTCAATACGAATCAAATGAGCCCAAACTCAATGGGGTTGTGTCGTTTTATTGCGGAGTTCCTATGGCCACCTTCCAGCTCCAGCATCAGACCCTGGTTACCATATAGGACCAAAGTACTCGTCATTACGAATCAAACGAGCCCAAACTCGATAGGGTTACGTCCTTTTATTGCGGAGGTCCTATGGCCACATTCCAGCTCCAGCATCAGACCCTGGTTACCATATAGGACCAAAGTACTCGTCAATACGAATCAAATGAGCCCAAACTCAATGGGGTTGTGTCGTTTTATTGCGGAGTTCCTATGGCCACCTTCCAGCTCCAGCATCAGACCCTGGTTACCATATAGGACCAAAGTACTCGTCATTACGAATCAAACGAGCCCAAACTCGATAGGGTTATGTCGTTTTATTGCGGAGGTCCTATGGCCACCTTCCAGCTCCAGCATCAGACCCTGGTTACCATATAGGACCAAAGTACTCGTCATTACGAATCAAACGAGCCCAAACTCGATAGGGTTACGTCCTTTTATTGCGGAGGTCCTATGACCACATTCCAGCTCCAGCATCAGACCCTGGTTACCATATAGGACCAAAGTACTCGTCAATACGAATCAAATGAGCACAAACTCAATGGGGTTGTGTCGTTTTATTGCGGAGTTCCTATGGCCACCTTCCAGCTCCAGCATCAGACCCTGGTTACCATATAGGACCAAAGTACTCGTCATTACGAATCAAACGAGCCCAAACTCGATAGGGTTACGTCCTTTTATTGCGGAGGTCCTATGGCCACATTCCAGCTCCAGCATCAGACCCTGGTTACCATATAGGACCAAAGTACTCGTCAATACGAATCAAATGAGCACAAACTCAATGGGGTTGTGTCGTATTATTGCGGAGTTCCTGTGGCCACCTTCCAGCTCCAGCATCAGACCCTGGTTACCATATAGAACCAAAGTCCTCGTCATTACGAATCAAACGAGCCCAAACTCGATAGGGTTATGTCGTTTTATTGCGGAGGTCCTATGGCCACCTTCCAGCTCCAGCATCAGACCCTGGTTACCATATAGGACCAAAGTACTCGTCATTACGAATCAAAGGAGCCCAAACTCGATAGGGTTATGTCGTTTTATTGCGGAGGTCCTATAGCCACCTCCCAGCTCCAGCATCAGACCCTGGTTAACAAATAGGACCAAAGTACTCGTCAATATGAATCAAACGAGCCCAAACTCGATGGGGTTGCGTCTTTTTATTACGGAGTTCCTATGGCCACCGTCCAGTTTCTTCATCAGATCAGCTCCATGTTATCATAACATTGCATTGTCACGATATACATATTATTATGTGCAAAATTTCAGCCAATTCGAAAACCGAGAAGTGGTCAAATCTACATACATACATACAGTGCAAGCTAAATATAAGCTTGTAAAAATAAAAGTTGATCAAACACATCCCTGTATTTACTATAGTATAACACAGTAAATAATAAACACCTATTAAATTCAAAATTAACATCTACGATATTTTGCTAGGCGGCCGTACCGATTGCGCGACCGAGTGCGCTTGTGTGCGTGAGCGACGCACACAAACAGAGACTAGAGAAATTTACCTAAACTAGCTCGGGCTCGCGCGGATGGTGGGCCCTTAATAGGGTTAAACAATGTTAACCACCTCAAAATCGCATTGAAGCCATTAATAGTCCATGATTATTATTAAATTCAAAGCATTCATTAATATATTTTTTTAACTGGAACAGTATTAAATTTATTCTTTCAGGAAACCTCCAGACAACGACGCCTGTCCAACAGTTCCTTGGCTAGTGATGTATCTTTTCGATTGCCGAGCTATGAAAGTCCTTCAATGTACCACTTGCAGGTAAAGACATGAATATTTTCCACCAAATTTCTCTGCCTTAGAAAACTTAAGGGCCTTATCATACTAGCGGTTGGCGAGCGGCTTCAGGGCGGGACGGGCACGTCGCGGACGCGCAACGAACCCGCCGCGCATGCGCAGCAGCGTAGCCGTCGCGGACGCGCAACGAAATCGCCGCGAATAGCAGCGTGGACGACATTTTGTACACTCTCGTACAAATGCCAGCCCGTCCGCCTCGCCTCACTTCATTTCAAAACGAGACACGAATGTGAGTGGACGTATCATAATAGCATCGTTGGGAGATTCAGATATTGATACAGAGTTATTTATAAGTGAAATTAAAAATCCGTAAAAAAAAAGAGAATACAGCGATTGTAATTTAAAAAAAATACGTAATTTAACGGACCACGAAATCTGTGGTGATATAATTTAATTTTAAAAAAAGCATGATAAGAGATTTGCAATTTATTTATTTAAGGCTTTACGGAAAAAACAGTCAAGGAGAAAAATGAAGCAAGTACGCGAAATACAATAATATAAATATATAAAACAAACGATTAAAATTTCAAAGTATGATTTCAGCAATTATTAATGTAAATGAAGATAAAATTTAATCTAAAAAATAATAAATTGATAATTTTTTATTCCTTTGCAAAACAACAAAGTAATCACTCTCTTCCAGTCGATTAATTGATAATGGATCCTCCCAAAATCGTCGATGCTTTGGTTTTCGTCTCCTGCGTCTTCGAAGTAACAAAACCAACAGTAGTGTTTCCTTGTCGGAATCCATTTTGTTGCTGAATGTACTGTACGTCGTAAACTTGCTGCGAACACGCGACGAAAACGTTGCGTATCCGCCACGCGTCCGCGACGTCCTCGCTGCGCAGCCGCGGCGTGTTCGCGACGTATTCGCTACGCGCCCGCTCCGCCCCGAAGCCGCTCGCAAACCGCTAGTATGATAAGGGCCTAAAAAAGTAAAAAAATATTTTCCCGCCCCGAAGCCGCCCGCCAACCGCTAGTATGATAAGGCCCTAAGGGACTACAGTACCTACTACTAGCGCCGCCATTCGTTTTTTATTAATTCTGATGAATTAAAGACGATTCTACAAAAAATAGAACAGTCATCCACTCAATACAGATATTTCAGATTTTTTTTAACTATTCAGGTAAAGATTGAATGTATAGAAATAATCATAGTCCGAATTATTGCTAAAAGTGGCCACTTTATGCAATAATTTGGATTTCGGCTATTCTATACGGTTAATGTGTACAAAATAGCTCTCAAAAAATCTGAACTATTTGTATTGAGTGGATGACTGTTCAATTTTTTTGTAGAATCGTCTTTAATTCATCATAATTAATAATAAACGAATGGCGGCGCTAGTAGTAGGTACTATGCCCCCTTAAAACAAATAATAATCAGATGTGAAGTAACTTCTTAAAGTTGATGTTAAAAGATGTTTAACAGACTGATAAACTTCTTTTAACATCGACTTTAAGAAGTTTAATCAAATTTTATTAAAAACAATTTAAAAAAAAATCTCTGTTTTGTGAGAACACGAACGTTGTTAGTAAAAGATTACTAAGATTTTAATCGTGCTATAGCTAATGGTTTCATCTTGCTGGGCATGCTGTGAATTATGTTATCTATTTATTGTATTTTGGGACAAGCTCTGCGACTCTTCAAGTAATGTGTTTTGTAGTTCTCTGAGATTGTTTGGGGGTGGCATTTTGGATATAACGCTTCTCTTTAACAAGTCCCAAACATGCTTTATAATATTTATTTTCGGCGATCTTGCTGGCCAATGCATCATTGTTATACCCACATGGTTTAAAATATACGAGGGGCATTCAATTATTACTTAGCCTCGCCGCCCGATGGCGCTGTTGTTACAAAAGAGTTTTACTATTGTGCAGTAAATACTTTTTGAAGTCTACTAAGAAGTTTTCAATCTTTTCCCTTCATTTGTTTTGTTTTGACAGCCTTTGGAAGCGAGCGTGTCGGTCGGTTTTACAAAAATGGAAAAAGAACAATATCGTTCTATAATTATATACAATATTCTTGTTTTTGGAAGGGAAAACGCGCAGCGAAATCAAAGAGCGCTTGGATGCTGTGTACGGTGACTCTTCTCCTTCGATGGCGACCGTCAAAAATTGGTTCAACGAGTTTGCTCGTGGCCGCACGTCGGTTTTTGATGAGCCACGCCCAGGTGCACCGAAAACGGTTACTACGGAGGAAAACGTAAAAAAAATCCACGATCTCGTGTTGGCAGACCGGCGATTGAAGATTCGCGAGATAGCTGAGACTGTAGGCATCGCAGAAGGGACAGTGCATCATATTCCGAACGAAGAACTGGGTATGAAAAAGTTATCGGCGAGATAGCTGAGACTGTAGGCATCGCAGAAGGGATCGGCAACCAGCGGGGCCCAGGATTGGGAAGCCCGGGTCCTGCATTGCACAGGTTGCCGCCAGTCGCTGATCCCCTGGATGCCCCGGGGGATCACCGGCCTCCCCCTTCTGGGGGGGTGAGAGGGGCTCGCCCTAGGCGAGCAGACGCTGACGAGGTCGTGGATGTGTTCATCCGAGTTCCCATGACCTTGTCAGGCAGCGACGCGTCCCTTCTCGGCGTATCCTCCTCAGATGAGGAGGATGCGGCGATGATGGACGTGCTCGCGCCAAGGCGTATGTGAGGGGCATCGGTGGGTTTTAGTCGGTAGGCCGCGGTCCCTGGCTGACACTTTGTCCCCAGGGACCGCGGAGAGTCCGACATAACTCTGCGCCTTCCCAAGCGCGGGGTATGCGTCATGCATTTCCCACCGTTAAAAAAAAAAAAAAAAAAGGCATCGCAGAAGGGACAGTGCATCATATTCTGCACGAAGAACTGGGTATGAAAAAGTTATCGTCGCGATGGGTGCCGCGTTTGCTCACACCAGACAACAAGCGCAACCGTGAGACCACATCGGCGACATGTTTGGCGCTGTTTCAATGCAATCCGGCGGAGTTCTTGCATCGTTTTGTGACCGTCGACGAAACATGCAATGGGTTCACTGGTACACACCAGAGACATGTTTGGCGCTGTTTCAATGCAATCCGGCGGAGTTCTTGCATCGTTTTGTGACCGTCGACGAAACATGGGTTCACTGGTACACACCAGAGACCAAGGAACAGTCGAAACAGTGAACTTTACCCGGCGAACGTGCTCCAAAGAAGACAAAGACTGTTCAATCGGCCGGAAAGGTGATGGCCAGTGTTTTTTGGGACTCACAAGGTGTAATCTACATCGATTACCTCGAGAAGGGTAAAACAATCACGGGGCTCTACTATTCCGACTTATTGGGCCGATTCGACGCCGAATTGAAAAAAAAACGGCCCCATTTGGCAAAGAAAAAAATGCTGTTCCACCACGACAACGCGCCGGCTCACATCTCCGTCGTCGTCATGGCCAAATTGGTCGAATTGCGCTACGAATTGCTGCCCCATCCACCGTATTCTTCAGATTTGGCTCCCTGTGACTTCTTCTTGTTCCCAAATCTGAAAAAGTCACTCGCCGGCAAAGATTTGGGTCGAATGATGAGGTCATCGCCGCCACAGAGACCTATTTTGAAGACCTAGGAAATCGTATTTTTTGGACGGATTAAAAAAGTTGGAGCATCGCTGGGCCAAGTGTATTGAATTGAAAGGAGACAAATGGTCGATTTCACCAACCGTTACATAGCTTAGGTAGCCCCTAAGACGCATGCTGTCACTTTTTGTCTTTAATGAAAAGAATGTGACAGCGTGCCACCTAAGAGTCCCCTAAGCTAAGAAGAGGTTGGTGAAAATGGCCATATGTTGAAAACTAAATCTCTACTTTCTTAAAATTTTCGTTTTTCTTTTGTAGGCTAAATATTTGTTGAATCGCCCTCGTATATGCTTGGACTGAGCGAACACTCTGAGCCCAAGCATTAATTATCCTGCATTAGAATAAAGCAGTCATCATTATAGAGGGCAAATGGCACAACGTGTTTTTCTAATCTAAAATATCCCTGATGTACGTATTAGTAGTCATATTCCCTTCATGAACTATCACTAACTCTATACGAGCTACGAAAGTTATCCCTTCCCGCACCATAACTAAGCCCCCCATATGCTACCGTATTTGCGTCTCCATATTCTCTGCCTTCAATCGATATGGTTTAAGTGGATTCTACACTCATCAGTGAAATGAACCCATTGGTTTATGTCCCAAAGACAATGTTTGCGTGCAAAGTTCAACCAATGTACACGATGGTGTCTCTCAAGTTTTGAAGCTTTGGCCGGTACATCCCTCCTCGAAGTGCACACCTTTTTTCTGCCTTTTTTTCTCCTCACAAGAGAATCAGGCGACCGGTACCGTCGAATACTGCGTTGAATCGTTACAACTTACAATTGATTGCTGGAGTCTGGTGGCAATAGATCTGTAGGTAAGACCATTTCTACACATTTCAACTTCCCTAATAACCTTTGGTGGTGTTAAATCGAACTTTTTAGGGTTCCGTAGCCAAATGACAAAAAACGAAACCCTTATGGATTCGTCATGTCTGTATGTCTGTCTGTCCGTCCGTCCGTATGTCACAGCCACTTTTTTCCGAAACTATAAGGACTATACTGTTGAAAATTGGTAAGTAGATGTATTCTGTGAACCGCATTAAGATTTTCACACAAAAATAGAAAAAAAAAACAAATTTTGGGGGTTCCCCATACTTAGAACTGAAACTCAAAAATTTTTTTTCGTCAAACCCATACGTGGGGTATCTATGGATAGGTCTTCAAAAATGATATTGAGGTTTCTAATATCATTTTTTTCTAAACTGAATAGTTTGTGCGAGAGACACTTCCAAAGTGGTAAAATGTGTGTAATTTGTAAAATAAGAGAATGATAAAACTAAAAAAATATAATGATGTACATTACCATGCAAACTTCCACCGAAAATTGGTATGTATAAGATCTAGTAAGTAGATTTTTTTAATACGTCAAACCGCAATTTACCTTGCATTCAATCAACTCAAAAAAAAAAAACATTTAATAATTTCATAAACATAAACCTTATGCATAAACCGTGAACCATTATTTTCTAATAATAAAAATCCCATCATTTAGGTACTATAATGTTTACTTGTCGTCAATAACTTAATTAAAAAAATACACTACATATTATTAAAACATCGATCAAAGTTACAACGAACTACAAGAACTTTTATAGTTTTTTATGTTACTTGCTGCTACGGAACCCTTTATGGGCGAGTCCGACTCGCACTTGGCTGGTTTTTTTTGTTTATTTTAACTAAGGTACCTACTATTGACACGAAAAAATAACTTTTACAAAAAAAATTAAGAATTTAGCGAATTTATAAACTTTTAATTTTTTTCTCAGACTGAACTCGAACCACTTACAAATCAGTATTATAGCGGGAAACGGAAACAAATCAATGAAAAAAAATTACCGTCGCCCTATGTTCCATTTCTAAAATGTTCTAAATAAAAAGGTAACATAACTGGAGAGTCTTTTATGAAATGTTATGATTTTTTTGTGTTCTGCTCATTATGCTGGTATGTATATGTGATGGTTGAATGGTCTTACACCTATATTCTAAGACGTTCCCTCGAAACCTCGTCCTCGTACCTCAAGAATGTATTCTTAGTTGTATGTAACTCTAGGGCACCTTGTGGAAAACATCGTCGCATAATACCTATATCATCAAATCATAGACAGCACAAGAATTAATATTTTTGTCAATGGTTCCTTGAGAAAAGTTAATCGGTTTTTTTTAGTTAGAATAATTTATTGAAAATATCTTAGAGCCATAGCACAGAGACGCTACTTTTAGTAGCGGCGATCAGCGATTTTGCGACTGCATCGATGCTGCATCGCGTTTTCGCGACTAGCTGCGCTCGGTCGCGGCATCGGAAACGAGCGTTTTCGCGATTCTTTCGATGCTGCATCGCGATTTGGCGACTGCCTGTGTTCGGACGCGGCATCGGAGTCGCGCGTTTTAGCGACTGCTCCGATGCTGGATCGGGTCGGCTGTAGTGTTGTCGAATGTCGATCGATATTTGCCTATCGATAGTTTGCTGATTTGCAATAGTAATAATATTGTTTACAAATGATATATTACATGCTTTTTATTATTATTATTACAAGCTTTTATTTACTTTCACCTGTTCCGGTGTCTGTAATGAAATCTTGCAAGTTAAATTTGACCCATTTCCTGGATTGAAATGATATGAAATGTTATGTACTTCATTCCAAAATGTACAAAAAATTATCGCTCATCCCTTCATAGTGAAAAGTGCATGATGCTCTCCAAAAGTAAGTCTTGCACTGGTTATAAGATGTAAACAATGCCGCCTTCGGCGCGATTAATATTTTCGTTTTATTAATAAAGCTTGTAGCTGTGCAGCTTCATTAGAGTCCATAGTAGCTTCGTCAAAATTTAGTACAACACTACCGTCTTCCCCAGATGCTAAATCGATGTGACCGGCATCCGAATGTGTGCGGAGTGTAGCGTTTAGTCGCTGAATTGAGCTTGCTAAAAACGACTCATTCGCCTCGTTTGGCGTTTTTAAGTGTGTGCGGTGTGGAACGTTTGGTCGCTGCATTTAGCTTCTAAGAAGCGACTAAATCGCCGATCGCCACTACTAAAAGTAGCTAGTATGCTGAGGCTCTTATTGCATTAAATCATAACACAATTAGGAACTCAATTAAAAGTGAAATGAGTAAACACCAGTAACTGCAAATAGATCTGAATAGCAAAGTATTCAAGACTGTTCCTTTTTGAAAACGATAACGTGGTTAAAATTGTATTTCCATAAAATTCTATTGAATTTTGTGCATCCTGTAAATAGCACTGATTATCATACGGCTCGTAAAAATAAAAATCATATTTTTATCGCTTTTTATTATATTTTCTTGCGAGCCGGTCGGTCTAAAACTGCCTACGAGGATGGATTGAAAAGTTCGCGGCCTAGTCAAGAAAACAAAAATGAACAAATATTTTTATTTTTAGACATAATCTCCGTCTTCTCCAATCTCCAAAACTTCTATGCCACTCTTAAAAAAAGATTCTTCAAGATCTTCAAAAATAGTATATTGTACAACAAGGGCATAAAATTAGTCATTATAGCCCGAGTCGATTTTATCCACTTTTGGTGTCAATTTTTTTAACAAGTATTTTTAAGTAGAAAGAAAAGGTATTTTTTTACAACTACAAAAACAGATTTTCTTGAATGAGGTTGAGTAAATGAAACATCTTAGAATATGGGTGTAGGTGTAAGTATATGATTCAATTTCTTTTCAGTCAGATATGGAAGTGTCAGCAAGTGAGGCTGAAGAAAGAGGTTTGTCTTCGGGTGCCGTGAGTTTAGATCCCGTGACCAAAGAACAAATATATGCTGCATACAAACGCACACAGGATCGATATAAAAAATATAGAACACAATATGCTGATCTTGCAAGACATTACAAGTTGTTAGAGAGAGATAATGCTAAGGCACGAGTAAGTAGCTCACTACTAAATACACTGACCTTCAAAAGTAAGTACCACACTTTTAAAATTGCAATAACTTCTAAAGTAGGCAAAATATATTTAAAAAAAAAGTATTAAAAAGACTAATATATAAAAAATTATAACTTTCAAGAAACCTGACGTAAAGAGCTGAAAATGTTTTTTGTATTGAATCCTTTATCTTTTGTAGTTTAGGGAAAAATTTAATTTTAAAAGTGTAGTACTTACTTTTGAAGGTCAGTGTAGTAAAACAGACACTCTCAAAGTGTTTTGATAAAAATTATTAAATAACTGAAAATATTTACAGAGTGTGCTGGTTGAAACACAAGATAAAGCTTTGCGTAGAATTTCCGAATTAAAAGAGCAATGTACACTGGAACAAAGTGCCAAGGTAAATATACGTATTTATTAAACCAAACATTTATATTGCGTTAAATTTGCGACATCAATGACTTACATTAACCTTTCAATAATTTAAGGCACATTTGGAAAAGGCATTAAGATTAGAAATTGAAGAAAAAGCCATGAAAATAAATGCCCTATCAACAAAAGTATCACTTCTCCAAAACGATTTTAAAATCTCTGATAATGATAATACTGTACCTGACAATAATGTTGATGAACAACTTATTAATTTCTCGACTGACAACGATATAAAGCCCGTCCTTGAAGAATCACCATCCAATGATTTAGTGCATAATAGTAAAATTGAAAAAATGGAACAATTACTAAATAAATATAAAGAATCACTAAAATTTGCAAAAGAAAAAAATTGTCAGTTAACATCTGAACTACAAATACTTTCAAGTGATTTAGAAAATGTTAATAAGGAAAACGATCAATTAAAGTTAAATTTAAATCAAATTTCTGAAGCAAAACAGAAGATTGACGAATTAAGCAACATTAATGAGGAATTGCAAAATAAAATTAATACTTATGATTTCAACCAATCAAAAGAACTCTCGAGCTTAGAAATTGATTTACAAAAATCTCAAGAGGAAATTGCCAAGCTTCAAAGTAAAATAGATGTATTTAATAAGAGAGAGGAAGAAAATGCAATATCATTAGCTGAAAATAAATTGAGTATTCACAAAGAACTAGAAAGCAAGGAATCAGAAATCAAATCATTAAAAGATAATCTAGCTCAAGCGAAACAAGAATTACAATCACTTAATATTGTTCTCGATGATTATAAAAAGAGCGCAACAACTTTTGAAGCCGAACGTTCAAAATTAATTAGTGAGTTAAATGAAGTTAATAATAATAAATCTAGAATAACAGATTTGGAATTACAGATACAATCTCTGACACAGAAATGTCAAACATTGGACCATAGTAAAACAAAGAGTGATGAAGAATACAAATGTCTCAACCTACAATTAAACCAAGAAACAGCAGAAAAATTAGCAATGGTAGACAGAAACTCGTATTTAGAGAAAAGAATATCTCAACTAACTGAAGATAATAGCAAGAAAAGTACTCAAATTACTAGCTTAGAGAATGAATTAATATCAAAGGTGAAAAAAGGACAAGAATCCCAGGAACTTCTTATAGAACTAGAATTATGGAAATCTAAATATAGTAATTTAGAAAGTGAGATGCAAGAAGAAAGAGATGAACTAATTAAATTGCAAACAGAAATCGAAAAACTTTTAACTAATCATGAGTTAGTTCAAACTCAAAATTCTGAAATGCACAATATTTTGTCTTGCGTCAAGTCTGAAAATTTTGTTCTACGAGAGAAAGCAAATTACGTAATTGGTAAATCACAAGTGCTGCTGAACGAGATAAAAGGAATACAAAATGATATTAAGTTTATATTCGAATTAAGTCAGTCCTTTAAAAGTGAGTTTTATGTAAAAATTATTCCAGAAATAAAACTGAAAATGAATGAATTACATAACGCAGTATTTAATGATAGTACGCAGAATAAAATGAAGACCTTAGAAAACGAGCACCTTAAGGTACAAAAAGATTTAAATGATATTTCTGAAAAGTATAGACAAAGTACATCAGAAATAATGTCTCTAGCTAAAGAAAAAATGGATTTACGTGAACAGATAAGTAATCAGGAATCTAAAATCGATTATTTTAAACAAGAAATTGAATCACTAAATGAAAAATTATCTTATTCTTTAGAAGAATCCAAGTTATTGAAACTCGAAAAACAAAATATTATAACAAAAAATCAAGAATTAGAAAGAATCAACGATTGTCTCCAAAATAGTGTAGATGACGATAAAAGTCAATACTTAATTGCATTGGACAAATTGAAATTACTAGAAGACGAAAAGCAAACACTCCACAAAAGATTGAATAATATTGAAAAAGAAAATGAGTTATTAAATATTGATATTGAAAAACTAAAAATCCAACATAAAGACGACGTCTTGCGACTCGATACATGCACAAATGATCTGCGGGAAATGAACGTCAAAAATGATGAAAAGGAATTAATTGTAAAAAAATTAGACCAAACTATAAGTTCAGTGTCTCAAGAAAATGATGATTTAAAGAATCAAATTGAAAGTGTTTGTAATAGTGTGAAATCTCTGGAAATAGAAATAGATCAAATTCACAAATTGCATACTGATGCAGTAAATGATAATGTCCGGCTGAAGTCTATTATTCAAGTATTAGAAAAAGAGGAAGAAATTATTAGTACAGACAGCAAAATGGTTCAGACGATGGTCGAGCAAGAAAATTATGAAATTAAAGAACCAGACTCTGCATTATCAAAAAGTATAAATATGGATATCAGTGACTCAAATAATAAATATGTCGAAGACTTATTAATTAATATCGAAGCATTAACTTTGAAATCTCTAAAATATGAAGAGGAAATAAATTCTTTAAAAGAATCTAACATATCGAAAAACTTAAACACTATGTCTAATTCTTCTTTTGTTGATGCAAATTCTGATCTGCTATCTAATGATCATGAATTATTAAAGGAAGAAAATAAGAGACTGAAATCTGACATTGAAGGTCTACAAACATATTTAACAACGATATCAAAAGAAAATGGAGTTTTAAATGATAAATTAAGAGAATTAATAGCATCAAGTGAGAATTCTGGGGCAAAAAATGAATACAGAAATATAGATAGTAACATTCTAGAATTGAGGAATGAGTTTGATTGCAGAAACGAAAAACTTGAAAATTTAATAAGAGAAAATACTTTGTTAATAGAAGAAAATCTTGAATTAAAAGATCAATTACATTCACAAAATTTTATGGAGCCCATAAGTATTTCTAATAACAACAGTGATGATACAGTTTCACTAGAGAAATATAATAACCTATTAATGTCTAAGAACAAAATAGAAGAAAGATTGAGAAATCAAGAGCAAATGAACAATTCAGTTAATGGAAATCTGCAACATCTTCAGAATAGCAATGATAAACTAAAATTAACAAATGAGAAATTGGAAAGAAGGTTAGATGAAGCTCTCGTTAGCTTAAGACATTTACATTCACTGCAAGAAAACACTGAATTGGAATATCTCCGTAACATTCTTTATGAGTATTTAACAGGGTCAGGAACACATTCCGTCACTTTAGCAAAGGTTCTAGCAGCAGTTGTCAAATTTGACGACAAGCAAACTCATAATGTATTACAAAAGGAGAAAGAGCGGCAAGGATTGGTATGTATATTTTTCACAAATATATTTATATAATTATGGTTACATATTAATCAGGAGCCAAATGAGATGGTAAAAGTTTACGTAAGAGTTTGGGATCACTCTTGAACAACATTTTTTCATAAAGATATCCTTACGAGTATATTAAAACATAAAAACCTTTACAATTTAATCAAGTAATGCGGTAAGTTCATTTTAGGTTAAAGTATGAAATTGTTAATATGTAGCGAAACGGAATTTTTTTTTCTAAGAAAAATATTTTCATTTAATCAAATTATACTATGAGAGTAATAGTCTATAACTACATTTTTGCTGCATTATGGGAAGGTTATCTATGCCCTTGCGGTAGAACTGAACTCAATGAACGTGTTAAGTACGGCCGTGTTATCTTAAAATGGAAAGATAGTTTTCTTGTATCACACGGTTCAAGTTTTTTCCATAATATTCCAGTTGAAAAACGCCTTAATATAAAACTATACTAACATAATATAGAATAGTGCGTTATTATAGATTAATAATCTACAAAATTGTAATGAAAAAATGTTTCCTATTTTTCAGCTACGACAACTTGGTCTTATATGATATACACCTACATCTTTAAAAAAGGGAATATTTATGGATAAGATGTATATTTATGATAGAAAAGCCTATTTGGCACCAGATGTGTTATCAGTGCTTAATTAGTTTTATAAAGAAAAAGATATGGTGTGATTTTATATATACATTCCAGCAAGATTTATCTTCATAATATGCAGGTGACTATAAAATTATGTAATAGCAAATTCTGTCTTTGTACAACTGTATTAACAACACAATTGTACAAGATTCTTAAGACTAAAGCAAATGTATTAGAACTTTTTCTTAACTGTCGGTTTCTAAGTCCTTTCTCTAGGTAACAACTGAAATTGCCTTAAATTCACTAGAAATAATAAACATTCATATAATTGCTTTATTACAAGATTGTTATCAAAAATTTGTTATTTGTTGCTTGCAATCTGTGGATTTGATGCAAGATGGGGCCGTCGATTTAAATATATGTATGATGTTCTATACGAATAGACGAAATGCCTGTAGAATACCGCGTCGAATAAGATGGTTTTCACATCTATCTCTACCCGTTATCCTAGGCAACCTTTTATTTGTTATTTCGTTGTTCAGTCACAAACAATCTGCAAAATTAATAACCGTTTGGTGTATCTGGACATTAATTAATATTTTCCCCTTTTTAATTTATAATTTTACTAACTTCTGCCCGCGACTTCGTCAGCGTGGACTTCAGAATTTTCCCTCGGGAACTACTTAAGGAAGCGGTATAAAAGGTAGCCTATGTTATTTTCCATGTCAAAGGCTACATGCATGCCAAATTTAATCCATATCCGTTCAGCCGTTTTTGCGTGATTGAGTAACAAACATCCACACTTTCACATTTATAATATTATAGTAGGATTGACGCCTCCACCTTGTATGTGTAAATTTTTGTACAATTTTTGTATGACGAAAAACAAAGTACAATTTATGGAAACCTCAAGGTCATTGCCATTATTTATGTGGCTATAGTTTTAAAAATAAATAAATATTTGAGAAATGGTTTACGTAAATCAAGAAACAAATTTAGGATTTTTAGGATAGTTTTATGTGGATTATAAATAAGCGTTATTAAATATAAAATACTAATTTATTGATGTAAATTTTTGTACGATAGTCAATTGAGTAATTAATATTACATTATGTTACATATTAAAATTTTATTTTGCTTTGTGTGGTAAGTGTACTATACTTTTCAATGTAGATGTTAATATTAAATTAAGTATTAAAAATGAGTTTCACTATTTTGGTAGTACTTAACCCCTTCCACTCCTAAAAAATTATAAAATATCCGACTTGAGAAACCCTTACATCTTTAAATGTTTGCTTTCTGTCCTGTTCAATTAGAGAAGTAGATAGTGATCATACTAGTATTTACCAGAGGGAGACTGTACCAGTGTCGTCCGAATGGGTACCTCTTATCTTACATATTTTAGCCCCTCCGGACCGACCATACCCCTGGCACTACCCCTGGGGGTAGGGTGGGACTTAACCATACCACCATAGAGATGTGACAGATGTGACCTAATACATGTATATAAAATTCCTCGCACAAGTTCATGTGGTTTTTTTTTCTCTGAGTAAAACCGCGGACAGACAGACAGACAGACATGGCGAAACTATAAGGGTTCCTTGTTTACCACGGAACCCTAAAAAGGTGAATTTCATCGTCTTGTTAAAGAATTAGAGAGTGACGAAGAAAAATTTAATCAGTACTTGAACAAAGCCCAATTTGAGGAAATCCATTTGCTAATTAAAGGAGTTACTTTACACTTTGTGTCATATAAAACTTTTCGTTGACGTACAAGTTCAATAAGCTGTTCAGTCATTTTTCAGAAATACGCAGCAAATAAAATAAAAAGGAGTCCTAGATGTTCGCGTCACGAGCCATGCGCCCGGTATAGAAACACAGTTGCCTGTTATGTCGTCTCGCGTCATAACCCCCACCACCGTTCTGGCGCAATCGGTGGCCAGCAGTCGGCGCCACGACAGAAAGCGTCGCGACACGACACGACATACAAATATGCTCCTAACCATATTAAATATATGAACCCGATATCCTACTGGCGCGACACGCCACGACACGTAAATATGTTTCTAGCCTTACCCAGCGCGCCCATAAGGGCAGGGAGAATACCGGGGGGGTTTAAGTGGATAGGCCTGGCACTCTGCCGGGACACACATGCCCGCCGTCTAGACAACGGCGGGTAAGGTGCGGTCACGCATTTCCACTGAAAAAATAGGCGACTGTAGCCACTTACCATCAGGTGATTGCTAACCTAGTTGTATATATTGTCACCGTAAAATTGTATTGTAATTTTGTAATTGGAAACGTGTGGCTGACCCCAGCCGGGCCACAAAAAAAAACTGTGAAAAATAGATTGTTTGAGTATGTCGCTATAATGTCTAGAGTTTGTCAGAGTTTGTCGGCAAGTTTCAGAGTTTGTCGCTTGCGCGTTTCAGAGATCTGTGTGGCCCGGCTGGGGATACGTTACCCCAGCCGGGCCACACAGATCTCGAAAACGAAACGACCTAGTGAAAATCTGTTTGCTGATATAGATAGGCGGCAGTTTGTCGAAGTTTGTCGGACAAGTTTGAGTTTTCATCGGGCTCGCGTTTAAGGGGGCTGTGTGACCCGGCTGGGGTAACGTTACCCCAGCCGGGCCACACAGATCTCCAAAACCAAACGACATAGCGAAAATCTGTTTGCTGATATAGATAGGTGGCAGTTTGTCAGAGTTTGTCGATCCACCATTTCAGAGCTCACCTGCAGCAAAGTTGCTGCAACTGAGCTAGCTGGAGCTCGAAAACAAAGCGACGTAGAGAAAAACTGTTTGCTGGAATAGTGAAGCGATAGTTTGTCGGAGTTTGTCGAACAAATTCCACAGTTTGAGACATGCGCATTTCCGAGATATGTGTGGCCCGGCTAGAGAAACGTTACCCCAGCCGGGCCACCTGGATCTCGAAAACGAAACGACCTAGCAAAAATCTGCTTACTGACAAAGATAGGTGGTAGTTTGTCGATACATTCTTCAAAGATTCAGAGTTTGTCGACGCCTCAATCCAAAGATCGAAAGAATTCTTTATTTGGCTAAATAGTCTAGGAGCCTGAAGTCCCAAATATGCGAGGTTTCGTTATGTTTTATGTACTTTCTTACAATAAGAAGTTAATGTAAAATAGTTAATTGAATTCAGTAATTAAACAGTAACCGTTAATATTTAAATTTATGTAAATCCTCAATACATGATTGATATTTTTCAAATGTATTATTTAAGCAACATTTGGCATCTGGTCTCCTTGTCTATCTATATGAAGTAATGTACAGGCGCGTACGAATTCATTGATTTCATGTTAAAACTTGTTGTCCTTTCATGCCCCCCACGGTGAAACTTTACAACGCTTTAACTTTGGAAAGCCTGACTCGATTTTGATTAAACAAAAACTATTAGTATACTTAGTATTTGCACGAGTACGCGAATGAAATGCAGTAACTTTTATAGTAATATTTTGATGTGTTGGTGTGACTATCATTATTAATGGATTGGAATAGATCCAACCTACTTTCAAATAAGAATTATATTCAAGTATTAAAATAATAGTGAATTTAATATGTTGCGAAAAACAATTTCATACCTATCCATAAGATGGTTACACATAAGTAGGTAAATCAATGGTGAGGTTTTTTATTTTCCTAAATTTTTATACTTTTACCAAAGATATTTTGATTGAAGTCAATTCAATTAATTCATCTCACTTTTTTAATTCACAAAAGTCCATCTCAAGAGATGTAAAATCTATAGGAACACATAGATTTTTTTCGTTGCACCATATATTTAAAGTATGCTAGCAAAAAAAAAAACATTTTTTTCTACTAGTTTTATTTTAATGTTTACTTGCGTTGATATACGGAGTGGGTGGAAAGGACAACAACTTTTAACATGAAACAATGAATTCGTAATAAACTTTATGGATGCTTTATACAAAAATTATTATTTTCAGCATATACAATATACATCATAACAAACAAAACCTTGCATGAACTTATTAATTTTTTTTTAAAGAAAGTTGTACGCGACTGTACATTACTTCATATAGATAGACAAGGAGACCAGATGCCAAATGTTGCTTAAATAATACATTTAAAAAAAATCAATCACGCATCAAGGATTTACATGAATTTAAATATTAGCGGTTACTGTTTCATCACTGAATTCAATTAACTATTTTACATTAACTTCTTATTGTAAGTAAGTACATAAAAAATAAAAAACCTCGCATATTTGGGACTTCAGGCTCCTAGACTATTTACCCAAATAAAGAATTCTTTCGTTCTTTGGATTGAGGCGTCGACAAACTCTGAATCTTTGAAGAATGTATCGACAAACTACCACCTATCTTTGTCAGTAAGCAGATTTTTGCTAGGCCGTTTCGTTTTCGAGATCCAGGTGGCCCGGCTGGGGTAACGTACCCCCAGCCGGGCCACACAGATCTCTGAAACGCGCAAGCGACAAACTTTGAAACTTGCCGACAAACTTGACAAACTCTAGACATTATAGCGACATACTCAAACAATCTATTTTTACAGTTTTTTTTTTGTGGCCCGGCTGGGGTCAGCCACACATTGGAAACTGTGAGATCACATTAAATTTAGATTTAATTAATATAATTATACATATAAAATTTATATAACCATTTAACATTTATTTAGCAACAGTTGGTCAACATTGTTGATGAGCGGCGAGAATGTTGCTGGAAACTTTGTTTAAATCAATATACTTAGGTTGTCCACACTCCAGTCTGCGTTAAAATGTTGCCCGAGAAAGTATTGTTGTTGTGTTCTCTGACTGATGTATAGGATTTCTAAATAAAAAAATGCATTATTTTATCATTGCTTCACACTACTGCCATGTTTATAAACGGTCGCAAACACGTCCACACACGTCAACAATTGTAGATAAACAGATGTTGTCGCTCGTCGGGCGAGAACTTGTCAACATGCTGTTCTCAACTCTGCAACACACAGTGTTGCCAGCAACATGTCGACAGCAACTACGCAACACGTTGATTCAACTTTGTTGCCAAACAAATGTTTACCATGAATACGAAGCTTTACATAATGGACAAGGTTGAATAAAACAAGAACTATATTTTTATCATTCAACATTTTCATCAAAATTGTCATCATCACTACAGTAATTATTAAAATCTTCACCTATTGACACTTTATCCATGTTGCTGATCAAATTTTCTATGTGGGCTTTTACTTCAGGAGACATCTTTTGCTGATCACTTTGCTGTTTACTTATGTACCTAAAATATAAAAATAAATTAATTAACCAATAAAATATACTGTAAACTTTTTAAAAGATCAACATTTAACAAATCAATCATCCGACGTCGCTCAAACTGGAACGATCATAATTTTAACAGAAATAGTAATTTATCCGTGTGGCTGACCCCAGCTGGGCCACAAAAAAACTGTGAAAATAGATTGTTTGAGTATGCCGCTATAATGGTAGTCCCTTTCTTCTCCGAATATCGATCGTCCGAAAATCATAATCCCGAAAACGATTGCTATAATCATCACTTTCCATAATGTTCGAGTATACGAAATTGTATATTACCTAATCGTCTTCAGTTCTAATACTTTTGTGTCATAATATCGGGTGCTATAATAATAAGATATCCTAATTTTACTTGCTATAAAGTCACATGTCCTAAGTGTTATATTGTATAATATTGTTAGTCCGAATGATGGTTTATAATAATTTTGTTAGTCCTAAAACATGTTGAAAAGTTGATTTATCTTGGTTATGTTATCAATATCATAAAGCTTAGACTTACTATCAATAATAACAAATTGAATTAAAATGTTGTCTTATGAACTTTAACAACCGTTACGTTTTCAAATTCAGTGACAGAAATAAATCGCTGTAAAACCGATACCACGTAGTCTTGTCTGCCCTACCCCTAGAGTGTTATTTAAACCCGCGTAGGCGCGGAGGGGCGAGGCGGCCCGCGAGCTGAGGAGCAGGTGGTTTTAACGACCGCCGCCGCGGCTGAGGCTGACCGGCGCAGCCGGCCAGCAAGCCGAAGCTGTGGTGGTGGGCGAAAACCATCTGCGACGATAAGATCGCGTGGGACCGCCGGAGCCCCGCAGCGCCGGAGCCGTGACAGAAGCCATGCATGCTGCATGCTTGCATGCTTTGAGCTTGCTTGCAGGCTGCATGCTTGCTTGCATGCTGCTTGCTTGCTTGCTTGCATGCTGCATGCTTGCTTGCATTACATCAAGTGACTGTTTTTAAACATATGCATGGATTTGGTAATACATATAATGAAAGGACTTTATATTTGTGGTATTTCGATTTTAGGGCACGTTATATTATGAGATATTACGTTAGGACTTATGACTATTATAGAAAAGGTTTTAAGGAATTTTAAATATTATAGATTGTGATATTTATAGCAAAAAAAATTAGGTCATATTATATTTAGAGATTTCGGTTTTCGGGCAAGTGATATTATGAGAAATTAAGTTAGGGGTGCTTATCATTCGGACATATGATGATTATGTCAAAAAACATTATGACACGTTAGATTATGAATAAAAAAATTATGAGACAAAATAGAGAACCCGCTATAATGTCCAGAGTTTGTCGTTTGCGCGCGTTTCAGATATACACTCATCAACTTTATCTAAGGATATTTTATTTATCCTTTTTTCAAGTAGTATAAGCCAACATATTAAAAATATTGACAACTTATGTATGTGCATTTTTTCAATGTATTGCTTTAATTAAAAACTTTCGTCATTTCATTGAATAAATTTCACAGATATTATCAGTATTTTAAAAATTATCGCTGATACTACATACATTAAATGTAAATAAAATATCCTTAGATAAAGTTGATGAGTGTATGTGTAGCTCAGCTGGGGTAACATTACCTTAGTCGGGCTGGGCCACACGGATCTCGAAAACGAAAAAACATAGCGAAAATCTGTTTAATGATATAGATAGGTGGCAGTTTGTCGGACAAGTTTTAGTGCTCATCGGGCTCGCGTTTAAATCCCTGTTACAAACCTCATCCAGAATACTTGGTACAGAAGGAATATTCTTGCTTACTGCATCAAAGATCCTGGGTTCGGATTAGGAGTAGATATATTAATGAGAATATCAGCATTTTTATGTACTGTAAGCGCCACATCAAACAGCATTATATTTGCAGTTAAAAACCACTGCAACTACTGCACAGTATAGCTTACAGTACCTGAGCAATGGATGATAAGAGTTATTAAATAAGTAATAGGATAAATGATATTGAAGAAATCAAGAGTTGATTTAAATTTTGTACTCAATTTTCAATATACACGAAAAGAACTCATACCTTAGTATAGTGCGACGTTTTCTCTCTGGAATCCCCTTTAACATGTGTTCTATGTCTGGGGCAACATTCTTTTCTTCCAATGAGATTTCCTGCAATAATAGTAAATTTTTTCTAGACTATACTAGTTGATCTACTTCAAAACTGTAGCAATAATAAGATTATGAGTTAAAGTCAAATGTTTAATAGGGATGGTTATGCCCAACAGTACAACTAAAGAAATTCCAACACAATGGACAACATCGACGATTATTCTTCTTCACAAAAAGGGCAACAAAGACGAAATAAACAATTATAGTCTAATGTCAAATATTTACAAAAAATGTACCAAAGTAATTTTAGGTTGAATAACCAACATTTTGGATGAAAATCAGCCTAGGGAACAGGCCGGGATCAGGCAGGGATACTCAACGCTAGATCATATACTGTAAGACAAGTTTTCGTGAAGAAGAAAGAATTCAAAATACCGTTCTACTGTTGTTTTATCGATTATAATAAGGCGTTTGATACAATAGAGTATGAAAACATCTGGCATTGTTTGAAGAATCAAGGAGTCGAGCATAAATACATAGGAATTATAAAAAATGTCTATAATAATAATAATAACGTCAAGAAATCGATGAAGGCACACTTCTTCTGTCGCCTAGCAAAGATACCTACATAACATCAGTCTTTTGTCGGGCGGCAATAAGGTGCGTGCCTTCAACGGTTGGGTGATGCCTCTATTAATATACTCCTTTGGCATACTGAGATGGACTCAAACTGAGCTGGACGCCTTGGACAAGAGTCCGTCAACTGCTCACAACACATCGCTAGCTCCACCCTCGCCAGTCTGTTATGAGACTGTACATTCCATGGAAATGGGGTGGTCGTGGCTTTCTAAACGTTAAGAACCTCCACAACCGTGAAGTGTGCAGTCTCAGGAATTACTTCCTTAACAACGAATGCCGGATGCATCGTGATGTTGTGGCAGTTGACAAAGAACCTACCCCTCTCTTCATGGCAATTGAGAACTGGCGCAAACCATCGGTGCTCAGCGTTGAAGACCGCAAGGAAGTATGGAGAGGCAAGGAGCTGTACGAGAGGTTTTATCGGGCCTTGACTGGGCCTGACGTAGACCTACCCGCTTCGGTAAACTGGCTGCGCTTCAGGGACCTTTTGGGGAAAGCGAGGGTTTTGCCTGTCCAATTGCAGACGAAGTAGTGATAATGAACAACTATAGAAAAATATCCTGAAGGACGATACGATACAGTTGACATCTGTCGGGCATGCCACCGTCTCGCCATCCCGCAGAAAAAGACACCAAGAATTGATGCAGCACGCAATGTTGGACTGGCACAACGCAAAATATAACGCCTTTAAATAGTAGGCGGGATGACATATCTCAATGTTTTAAAAACATATATGAGTTTACGCACTCTTTTCGATAAGGTAAGTATATGCTGCTTGAAAGTAAGATTGTCATTAATTAAAACGCCTAAGTATTTTATAGATTTTGCTCGTTCCAAAGGACTACATTGACATGCAGCATGAGAAGGTATTCGTGGACAATGATGGGAAAACAAGTTAAAATCGAGCGGCATGTTACGGATGGAAAAGGCCAGGTATTTTGTCTTGTCAGTATTTAAAGTGAGTTTACTATCTCTTAGCCAGCTTTCCACTCGATCAAAGCCCTTTTGAGCATCTCTGAAATTTTTGATCCCATGTTCTTGCAGTGAAGATAAGGACAGTATCATCTGCATATAATTCAGAAGATCGTTTGTATAAACGAGGAAAAGGGTAGGACCGAGTATACTACCCTGAGGTACCCCGTAAGTGACAGCAACATCAAAGCTAACATTACTGCCTAATTTTACGTATTGAGTTCTGTCTTTCAAGTAATCTGTAAGAAGGTCCTCCTTATGTGCTCCTTATGTCAACTCGTTCTAATCTATTAATGAGGGAGGATGGTAGTAGGAATTGCATCGAAAGCTTTCACCAAATCTAGAAATATTGCGATACATTTGTTTCCTGAGTCTAAGTTGGTCGCCAGAAAGTCAGTTAGGCTCCCTACTGCATAATCCGTAGATCTACCGCGACGAAATACAAATTCCAAATAGTTGACCAGTCTGATGATGATGATTTTCTCCAAAATTTTTGAAAGTGAAGGAAGAATTGCTATTAGTCGATAACTTCCAATGCAATCCCCGCCCCTGGCGCTCTTATAGATTGGTAGTATTTGAGATCCTTTTAATACTTTTGGTAAAATTCCTTTATCTAAACACATGTTAAATACGTGGGTCGAATGAGGGGCTAGAGTACTGATATGGTGTTTTAAAAGTTTATTTGAGATTTTATCCCATCCAACAGAACAATCATCCTTCAAGAAGAGAACATGATCTCTAACTTCTTCATCCGTGCCGGTCAGAACAAAGGAATCACTTGCACAAAAATTTGAGCTTGTTAGAGTTGCAGATGCTTGTTGAGGTTGGGATTGGGTGGATGCAATTGTTTCAGCAAGCCATTTTCCAACATTGCAAAGTAGGTATTTATATTATTGACAAAGTTTTAAGCACTGTCAGATATAGTTACTCCTTAGGGTCTTGTACCCACTGGACCTTCAAGATTCGACCCAAAAGCAAAAAGTGCTTATTGGACCTCATTTACAGGGCCCATTCGACCTTCCTAAAAATATTATATTCAATGCGGCCATTGGACCTCTTTTTTGAATTCGACTGGTACCTACTGGACCTTCAAGATTAGACCCTATTGCAACTGTACCCATTGGACCTTATTTGTATGCCCCATTCGACCTTCCTAAAATATTATATTGAATGTGCCCATAGGACCTTTTTTATGGGAACCATTGGACCTTATTGACAGTTTTATTCAATAAAGTACAGTCATATAGAAAATTGAAGACTAAAATGAAATTAATAGGAGCTGTAATAGAGCCAATACCATTGAAAAGTAAGTAAATACCATTGAGCTGTTCTAGCCTATGTATGTACGTATGTACCTACTTATATCTCAATCGACATAGCCACTAATTCCGAGCAGAAAAAAATATGGAGAAAACCGGACGTCCTTTTTTTTCTTACAAGTAGAGTTGTATTGATATTCACTCTCACGACATTCGTCCTGCTCTCGCCTCTTGTATTGTAGCGCAACGTTCAGTGGCAATATTTCTTTCTCGTTCTTGTCTATTGTTTAATTTCCAAAAAACTACCCGAAGGGTTGAAAAAAAGCTACTTTAAAGGAGTAACAAAAAACTGAGTTATTGTCAACTATTGATTTTAAGTAATATGTAGGTAGGATTAGAAGTTACATACCTCCTATATTGGTTCTGTCGACATCACACTTTAACATAATATTAAATCAAAGACAAAAATCTTTATACAATGTAAACCTTCACAAGTATACTGTTGATAGTCAATGTACATTTGATTAAATAAAATAGTTAAAACTAAACTAAAAAAAACACCCATATTATAGTTTTAAAAAATGGGAGATCAACTCAGAACTGAATATTAATTAACATAATTAATGACATGTAATTATGTTGATTATTCCCCCATGATCCAATCTGGTGGTCGTCATTTTTTTCTATTAATTTTTAATTGTATGCATGCTTAATCTGTTTTTATATAAATAAAAAAAAAATAAAAAAAAATAATCTGTTTTTATATAAATAATTTATTTTTCTATCTTAAGGTACCACTCGTCAAAGCTCTGCCGAAGGTAGATTAAAATCGATAGAATAGTATACTAACTAATCTGAAGTCTTTTTTTTACCAAAAAGTAAATAATGTAATATTTTAATATAGGTTATAAATCACAGATCGATTAAATTTATGTGATAATATGTGATTTATTTAAAATATTTTTATAATTTTTGTTTGGCAATTTAGGCTAACTTATAGTTATAAAAATATTCTATAATGTCGTTAAAAGTAAGGTAAAAAGGATCTGTGGTTATATGATTATAGTAGGTTATCCATATTTTTTTTCTTTTTGATTTGTTGCTGATGATTAATATGTTGAATTTTATAAATATGTTGATTAAATATTTTGATTTATATCTTTTGTTTTTATTTCTTTAACAATTTTACTTTACTGCATGACTGTATGTATAATTCCAAAAGAAAAGAGCCAAATAGTCCAATGGGACACGTCTTTTTAATAAAAGGTCTGATCCAATGGTGTAGGTAATGTGTAATTTTGAAGGTCCAGTGGGTACCATGTTTTTGATAGGAGGTCGAATAAGACGTATCGTTAATTTTGAAGGTCCAATGGGCACCAGATTTTTGATAGGAGGTCGAATAGGTCCTATAGTGTAGGTAAGGTCCAATTATGAAGGTCCAGTGGGTACAAGACCCTCCTTAGGAAGAGTTATTTCTGATGTAGTTTGTTATATTCTTAATTGTTTAAAATTAAAAGACGATTGCAAATTTATGACGATGTAAATAGTTCTATCTCAAGAATAGTTTACTGGTTTAATGCGAATAACTTGTGCCTCAATGAAGGGAAAACTAAATGTATAAAATTTGTTTTACCCAATGTTAAAGAGGTTCACACCACTGTTAACATAAAGCATAAAAATGTGGACCTTGTGGATACCGTAGTATTTCTTGGTATTACTTTAGATTCAAAGCTTCAGTGGGGCCCACATATTGATAAATTGTCGAAGAGACTTAGTTCTGCAGCCTACGCTGTATGGAAAATACGTCAGCTGACTGATGTTGATACAGCAAGACTTGTATACTTTGCCTATTTTCATAGTGTGATGTCGTATGGCATTTTGCTGTGGGGAAATGCTGCCGACATTCAGACTGTTTTTGTGCTGCAGAAAAGGGCTATTCGTGCTATTTATAACCTTAAAATAAGAGACTCTGAGAGAAAAATTTAAAGAAATTGGTATTATGACCGTCGCGTCGCAATATATTTACGAGAATATAGTATATGTTCATAAAAATATACATTCGTTTTGTAAAAACAGTGATATTCATTCAGTAAATACTAGGCAAAAGAATATGTTAGCGTTACCAAATACTAGGCTTAAAAAAATTAATAATTCTTTCAAAGGCCTTTGTGTACGTTTCTACAATAAAATCCCAAATAATATTAAAGCACTTAACTTGAATAAATTTAAAGTCGCTATCAAGGCCGCACTTATGAAAAAAGCCTATTATAAAGTGTCTGATTATATGACAGATAAAACTGCTTGGGATTGACAAAAAATGTGATAATTGACGTTTAAAGGGTGTTAACACTTTGTGATAGTGGGATAAATTTCATTCGAGTAACTGTTCCACTCACACCGACAGGCATTTCTATATTATTTAAAAAAATGTTTGTGAAATATAATATTGTAATGTTGGCATTTTAAAAGAGGAGACAAAAAAAATACAAGACCTTCCGAGTTTCTTGCCTGTTCTTCTTGAGAAGGCTCTCCCAATTTCCGAACAGGTGTAGTCAATTTTTTTTTTTCATTTGACTTGTATTTGCACACATCTTAATAATGGTTGGGGTGTGTGTACATACAAGGATTAAATAATTTAGTTAATTAGATTCTTGGTTGAAGATTTTTATGTTTTTATTTTGACGTCAATAAGTGCCTGTAAAGGTCTATATTGAATAAAGATTTTTGAGTTTGAGTTTGAGTTTACCACAGCTTTTTACTATCTGCCCTTTGAATAAGATCTCTTTCGTAACTATGTTTGACTTTCGATTGCGTATGCAACGCAGAAGACCTAGCGTAATCCACGGTTTGATAATGTTTTTCCGACGAGGCAAGGTTAATGTAATGGTATTTTTTCAGTAATAGATTTTAATTCATAAACAATAAAATTCATTGCAACATTGCAATCAGTTGTAAATTGGATCAAAATTTATTTTATTGATGTCCTTTGTTAAGTGTTTTTGTGATAGAACGATTAATTACTGCAAAATCACGTGCCACTTGCTTTTTTAATGAGAAAAAAATATTGTACCTACAACAAATAAAAACCGATTTCAAAAACACTGAAAAGTTAAAAATAATATAAGAATAGGTACAGACAACATCACACTTCTATATTGAAGTCGGTGCCAAACGATGATCTCCTAGAAAGTCTTAAAATTTGGCACCGACTAATAAGAGTAGGTAGAACCTACTTGAATCGTTAAACCAGTATTGAATTTGAATAATAACAATTTTGTTTGAGTTCACACTTCACTGATAAGGTGATAAGAGAGTACCTACCTACGTATTTTAGGTAGGTAGGTTTTCGAGGGAAATGCGTCCCAGCAGAGTGCCAGACCTACCCTCTAAACCCCCCAGTGTTCTCCCTGCTCTTACATGTATATAAAAATACATGTTAAAATGATTTAATTTAGTATTTATTTAAATTACAGTTTCCCTTAAAAGTAAAAAATAGGATTCGTAGAGAGATCACCGTATGAAATAGGAGTTGAGGATTTTCCGTACAAAATGTATGGGAAAAGTTTTTGGCGATTTCTGTCATTTCTAGTACTCATATCTTAAATGGTCCAGAGTCTTTTGATCCCTACATGAAATAGGATCGATAGGCATAAAATTTTTTTTTACTATCTCAGCATTTTTTTTGTTGACTGTAACTTTTTTCCTAAATCTGTGAATGCAGATCAGAATATCTTAAAAAGTTATGGATGGTTGCCTAACAATGTTTTCTTGTAACTATAACGGTTAATGTACCTGCCCTTTAAATCCCATCTCAAAAATCCATCCTGTATACTACCATGCCATCATTTTGAAGTGTATTTTTTGCACTCGCATAGGAATAGTAGCCATTAATGGACGGGATATTGGAGACAAATGATAGGCAACATTGGGTCAAGATCAATATCACACTAACAATACAGCCAGGATAAAATTCGAAAAAGAAGGAAAGGAAATAAATTATTTACAGCCATTCTAGACGAAATCTTTCGCAAACTAGACTGGTATCAATATAGGCTAAATATAAATGGGGAAAAACTATTCCACCTACGATTTGCTGATATACACGGTTATTTTTTTATCACCCTGGTTATTTTAAGGGTGGCTTCAGGACACGGTAGAAGAATTATTTAACCATTAATAATAAAATTTACTCACCTGTTTAATTAGATATTTATTATCTAAAATATCCAAAAAATACTGCACTGGTATAGACACTGAGTGAAGTTGTAGGCAAAACATTGAATGAACGCGAACTGGCAACAACGTCGCCGATTCAAAGTCATCACTGAGTTGATCACAATTTCACCTTCCTACTTTACGGGCTTACTTAGGACCGGCAAAACAAAGTTTTTAAAGAAAACAAACAGTACTAGGTAGGTATTACGGTTATGGTAGGTTGTTTTGGCGTAGTTAAAAAATTGGAATCAACTTTAAATGCTTACCTACCTAGGAAACAATTTAAATCAACTTTAGTTCTAATAACAAAAGAGTTCTAAATTTAAAGGAAGTCCTCTAACTCATACATAGTCGTGCACATTTAAAACTATACATGACAACAACATATCACTTTGGTTAGTGTTTAACGTCTCGAAATGCAGTTTTCGCTTCCAAGTCTTACGTTTGTGGGTTCACTTTCTTACACCAAACACTTAATTTCACTTCACAAGTAAAAGTCTACGGTCTACCGGAGTAAGGTCTGTGTATTCGCGAGATGTGTTAACTTGAAACTAAAATTCCGAATGCGCCCGATTGCCGCGCGTCAGGCGCGGGCGCGACATCGCGATATGTTCACACGCGCCGGGGTCAAAGGCGAACTAAAGCCGGCCGGCTCGTGCCGACAAGCGACAGCAAACAACAAAACGCCGCCGCCGGCGCCGACTGTCTCTGTCTTTCACTATTGTAGTGTCTAGTGCAATAATAACTCTTATTTCAAACGAGTTGTAGATTGATCTTGCTTGAATTAATAATGCGACATTGCCGCATTTTCCTAAGCCCGTAGTAGTAAATGCTTTATTCATTCATAATCTTACCTTATATTGTAGTAAACAAGAACAATGTCTATAATTTAATATTATTGGCGGATAATATTTAAAAAATATAACCACATGTTTTTTTTATTGATATGAGTCGTCTAGCGTCTACCGAGCTGCCTCTAAAATTTTCCAGTATGATAAAAAAATAACCGTGTATATTACTAATATTATAAAGCTGAAGAGTTTGTTTGTGTTTGTTTGGTTAAAATTAAATAGTCCATTTATCGAGGAAGGCTTTAGGCTATATAACATTACGCTATGACTAATAGGAGCTGAGCATCAATGAAAAATGTTGCAAAAATATATGGTGAAATGTAGTTCGTGGGCACAGCTAGTGACATAATATTTGCCACAACAAAAGAGCATTTACAAAACATGCTCATAGAGCTGGAGAGAGAGTTGCATAGTAGGTCTAACAATGGACACTTCTAAAACCAGTCATGATAAATGTATCTGAAGACATTATTATCATAAATGGCGAGCAGATTGAATATGTAAAAGCATATAACTATCTAGGTCAACAAATCTCTACTAGTGATATAATGTCAAAAGAAATAGATACCAGAATTGGGAACGCAAGCACAGATTAGATAATAGTTACTACGTAACAGATACATCACTCCCATAGAAACGCTCGAATCGCTGTAATAATAATAGCCAAAACCAACAGACAAAAGCCGCTGCAAGAAGAAAAGGTCTCTATGAACGCGCGCCGAGAGTCGGGATTCCCGCGTACACCACGTGATTGCGTCATCGAACGAAAACTTAAGGGTTGTACAAAGAACATACACAAAATGGTATACGTAGGATGAATGAAATAAAGTGATTGCGAGGAAAGCCCCTGACTCAAATGTGCTTTAATTTTATAAAATGATAATAATAATAGTACTTTATTTGCAAGAATATGGTAAAATACATGATTGGTGTTAAATTATACACATTATTCCTCATAATCTACTTCTAAATTGGCAGTGCGCAAATATTTAAAAATTTAAAATAGTACATGTCAAAAAATAAGAGAATAGAATATTATTTTATCGTCATTAATACATTTAAAAATTATAAAAAATACAAATTATTAAAAAATTACAAATCCCGCCCGAGGCGAAATTTTTTTTTTTCATTGATTTTATTCATTTGTCAAATTACAAATGATTAAAAAAATTACGAATTATTATGAAAAATACATGACCGATGTTTTTTTTCATGTTTGAACTTACGGTTATTCAGTTTTGCTAAAATAGAATAAAAATTTTTGAAAAATAAAATTTTCGGAAAAATATTCGATTTAGGTATCAAAATCCCGTTCGTGGTAAAGTCAAGTTCAAAGTCCCGTTTCTGAAAAGAAAATTATAAGTAAAAAAATAATTGATAAAAAGCAAAACGAAATTAAAACCAAATTAATATAATAAACAAAAAAAAATAATAAAAAACAAATTTATGAAAAAAAAACAAGTTACAAGATTTGATAATAATAATAAAAGCCTCGCGTGCGGCGTGGCGGGTGGCGGCGGCCCTCTGCCGGTCGGCGCGCCGGCGCGCTACTTAGCGGTAGGTATTTGTAACGCTGCATTGCGCGAGTGACGGGGCCTGACGCAAGAAAATGTTACTGGTGGTTAAAAGAAGTAATGATGAAATTAATATGATAATAAAAATAAAGCTGTATAACATGTGTGTTCTACCAGTGCTAACATATGGCTGTCAAACTTGGGCACTCACAAAAGCACAACACAAGGAACTGGAAATCTGCCAGACAGCAATGGCCTCTCCATTGTAGTATGTTGAATATAAAGAAAATGGACAGATAAGTAACATAAATATAAACCAGTTTATTGAGACCTGCAGGGTAGTTGGGGAAAAGCAAGAAATGTGTAAATGCCTAGGCACTGAAGACAGTCGCAGCTCTCTTTACAGGTTCAAAACATTATAAGTACCTATCAGAAAAATGTTAGTAGAACTTTTTACCCCTATACATTGAATATGAATAAAAATGTCAATACATAGTCACAAAATTACCATATATTAACCTAATCAGTTTACCTTAGGTTTTTTATTTTTATTTTTTATTGCAGAAAATTGGCAAACAAGCAAACTGCCCACCTGATGGTAAGTGGTAACAGTCACCTATAATACATGTGGCTCTTGTGAGATTCGCAGCAAAACTGCAACCCCCACAAGAACCACAGTGTACATTGCCAACTTGTGACACCAGATGTAAAGTCACAGTACCCAGTAATTTCACTGCCATATCTTACCCTTCAAACCGGAACACAGCAATGCAAGCACTGCTGCTTTGCGGCAGAAATAGGTAAGACGGAGGTACCTAAGCAGACAACCCTGGTACAGAGTCTCCCTCTAGTAAAGGTTTTCCAGTAATATCTATATATTTTTAATTGATTTATTACTCTTCTTGTGGATTTTTAAACGAGTTTGGTATTTGAGATTTCACTAAACTTAGTACCCACCTCAAATGATTTGCAACATTTAGAACAAACTTTATTCTTTGATGCACAATTACTGCATAATAAATGATATGCATGTTTGATTGCTTTTTGCTCACAACCAGTACATTTTCTAGGTGCTGTAAGAGGTTTATATTTTTTATACTTGATTTTCCATTCAATAATATCCTTACACCGTTTACAGACGCCAGGTATTTCAAGTGAATTCAATAGCTTAGTTTTATTACTTGTATCATGTAAATCATTTTTAAAGGCTGTCTTGTTTTGGTATTTTTGAGGCCTTTGCCTTGTAATATTTCCACGAGAAGTACTCATTGCAAGTCACTGAAAGTTAAAATAAGGTAAGTATTTTATTTTGTTAGATATTATAATAATCAGGAGCAAATACCTATCATGTTTACCTATTTGACCAAATTCATAAATTGCACCTGCGTTTGCAATATTATAACCTGAATGCACAAATTATATACATAAGTAGATCAAAGTTCAAGTTGAAAGAAAAGAAAAAAGAAAAACACTTCTACTGAGGAAAAACATGAAAATTATTGGAAATGCACACACTTTCTAACCTCAATTCAAATTTCAAAATGTCAATAATTGTCAATCACGGTTATAGGGTTGCCATCCGTCGGGGTTTCCCCGGATTTGTCCTAGTTTAGAGGACGTCCGGGGAGCGTCCGGGCGGGGTTTTATTTGTAGTCCGGGTTTAAAAATTTAAAGTCTTGGGCTGCCCGCGACACACGCACTGTGCCCGCACGCCGCGATCAACAGACGAACCGATTTGCTAAATTCACCGTCTCCCCGCCCCTCCCGTCGTAATTGCCACGGTGCGCACTTCGACTTCACTGCTCGCACTCTGCAGTGACACTGATAATAAAACAATTTGTAACAAACTGTAATAAGATTCTGGTTTGTTAGGTACATACAACAGTGAAAACCACGCTATTGGACTGCACATTAACCGCTAGGGTAGGAGGGTTTCATCACTGCTGTGGTGTCTGGTCGTTGACTGCCATATCCAGGTGTTTACCAATGAGTATCCTTCCCACGCAAGGATACGCATATGACCACATAGTTGGAAAATGTCCTTCAACTATACCAGAGGGGCAATCGCACTATTTACAACGTTTCAACCAAATCTTCTTCTTCTTCTTTTTGCTTGGTGGCGTTTCCCTTTTGGATTTCGCCAGAATCGAGTTTTTTGCTCAGATTTCGTTTTTCACATGAATAATGCCCTTGTAAGACTCTGCTTTCTTGACATGGATCGTGAAAGTACAATGGGTTATTCAACCAAATCGTTACCGTTCCCATAAATTTTGACAACACCTTGATAGCTGTCAGATGTCAAATTATATGGTAACGGTAACGTTTTGGTTTTGGTTGAAACGTTCGTAAATAGTGCGATTGCCCCTCAGGTTTCATGCAACTCGCTCTTAATAAGATCGAACAATGGTGCTGCCAGGTGGGGCTGTCTGTGAATGCCAGTAAAACCATAATAGTTCCTTTCACTAGGAGGAGGAATTTAGATGGCCTCAAGCCTCCTAAACTTTTTGGAAGAACTATTGAATTCTCTCAGAATGCCAAATACCTTGGGATCCACCTGGATCAAAGACTAAACTGGGGTATACATATAGGCAACATTATTAATAACGCCAAAGCAGCGCTAGGTATCTGCCGTAGGCTAACCAGCTCCAGGTGGGGACCGAAACCAAATTACCTACTCTGGCTTTACATCGCTGGGGTAAGCCGTAAGACCTATGGTTAGCTACAGGTGTATAGTTTAGTTTAGGCAGACTGCAGTAGGGACCACCATAAAGGCCTGCATAGATGTGCCTGCTTGATGATTACGGGGGACATCTCATCTTCTCCCATCCTTGCGATGGAGGCTATCCTGAACCTCCCACCACTCCAACTGTTCATACGTTGGTGTTCAGTCCGTAGGGTGAGAGCCTGGTAATCTGTAATACAGGAAACAACCTAGTACAGACTCCAGTCTCAAAAAATGTCTGTATTCTAAGCCAATGTTTGTATATTGTTGTATTTGATTTTTGGGAATAATAAATCTTATTATTATTATACAGGGGGAGGCTAGAATGGCAATGCTCCGAGCTGTGGAGGGAGGCAGATCGAGATGGAAATCCCAAACCATGAGGAGGCTACAGGGCAGCCTAATGGTTAATCCTACCATGGCAATGCCAACCGATGCCATGATTAAAACTTTGGAGTTCAAGAAGAACTAAGTCATGATTCCTGATAGGGATGAATGGGACAAACAAGTCCCTGAGCCCTTTAGGAAAGCTAATCAGATATGGTACAGTAAGCTCCTTATCAAGCTATACTGATTGACCTTTGGAGCGTTCTTATGTCGCTCGTAATAGTGGCGGTTTTCGTAGTGTAAATGTATAGCTTGAATGGGAGCTTACTGTACACTGACGGCCCTAGAAAAGAGCAGGTGCAGTTGTCGGAGGTAGTGCGAAATCCAGGAGAACCACGTACTTGGGCGCATATGCCACCGTGTTCCAGGCAGAAATGAATGACATTATCGACTATGTTCACGCAAACAGATCGAATGAGGATGAGAACATCCTCAATCTGTCGGACAGTCAAGCTGCTCCAAAAGCGCTAGATGCTGTAGAAATCAAGTCCAAGAACACCTTAGAATGCATGAAGGCCTTGAATGAATTGGGGACCAGGAACTCGGTAACGACTGGCTGGGTTCCAGGCCACTCCAATATCCGGGGCAATGAAATTGCCGACGAACTGGCAAGGGCTGGTTCCGAGAGCGCTTTTATAGGACCAGAACCAGCATGTGGCATTTCGAGGAGGATTAAAAAGAGAGTCCTCAGAGATTAGGTACAAACAAAGGCTCGACTCCAGTGGGCCCAGTCCCCTGGACTACTGCACTCGAAATTGCTCATTAAGGAATTTTCATCCTGGGTCGCAATGCGAAACCTCCAACTAAGCAGGGGCAATTAAGGGCGCTCACTAGAGTCCTAACTCACTGCAAACTCAACAAACATCTGCACAGAATGGGCCTGACTAATGTTTCCACGTGCAGATTCTGTGGTGAGGATGATGAGACACCATTACACATCCTATATGAATATCATGCTCTCATCCACACAAGAAGCCGAGCTCTGGGTGGACCTAGTCTGCCACTACATGATGCGAAGGTTCTGTCTCCATAAAAGGTTATTGGCTATTTCAACGCCGCGGGCCTATTTGGAGACCTTTAAAATAGAGGGGTCGGCCACAATAGATCTGTACAGGTCGCAGTGGCCCGCTGGGAGACGTCCCTCCGTCGCCCCCAGTCTCCCCTCGAATTCCAGATAAATAGATAGGTACATTTAAAATGATGATAAAAGATGACTAAAAAAGGTCTAAAAATAAATAAAAAGGTGATTTATGAAATTTTCAACTGTTTTTTAGTACACTGACTATGTTTAAAAAACTCTTGTTGACATGTCCGGGTTTGGGGGGTTATTGTCTAAGAAAAAATCTATCGCGATCGTTTACAATTTGACAGTCGCCGTCCATCCATCGCTCCTTTATAAAAGGATGTCGGCGCAGAGTCTTGTGTTTACGGCGCAATGGTCGTCAAATTGAAGGCGATCGTGATAGATTTTTTTCATAGACAATAACCCACCTGCCCCCGTAGCACGTCTACCAAAACACGATATGATAAAGCAATTTATCGCGGTGAACTGTCAAAAAACGACGAAACCCTATTGTATTTTGACAGTTCACCGCCTTAAACCGCTTTATCATATCGTGTTTTGGTGGACGTGGAGGGAGGCTCGGCTCTAAAATCCGGGGTTTTCACGCGTCTTTTCCTGGTTTCCAAATTTCAGAGATGGCAACCCTAATCACTGTCCACTGTGGTCCTAATTGAGCTAATCTACAAAATGCACTTGCATGCGCTAAAGTCTGATTTTTAATTCGACGGAATTATAACCGATGTCATTCTTTGACAATTCAGATATCAATAACCTTTACTGCTTAATTTTTTAATTTAAAATAACAAAAATATAAAAAAGAATTAGATCAAGTAAACTACTCGTATATGGTAAATGTTGTGCCTTCAATGCCTTTTTTTGCGGCGGGGAAATCTTTACGATTCGACAAGGGACTGAAAAGCTGACAAGGCCGTCCCTTGGATATGGCATTGGACTCGGGTAAAAACCTGTGAGTTGAGGCTGCCCTTCCGGCGCCTAACCCACTCCTCCAACACTGGACGAACAGACTCGCTCGTCCAGTGGCCGGCAGCTGGGTGAGCGAGCGTCTCGGCCCACTGACGAAGAGCCTCGCTCTGCACCAGGCCAGATGCCTTGTGCGCGCCACCTCCTGTGGGAGGGGGCGCTCCCTCCAAATCCTCGCTGCCACCCGATGGCTACGTCCTGTGCATTCGATGCCTTAGAGCATTTACCCTAAGGAGATGGCAAGGCTGGGCGAACCCCTCTGCCAAAGTACGTTGGCCATAAGACCATACACGTTAGGGTTAATTTTGAGGTACCGGCAACCTCGCAGAATTAGATAGCTCGCAGCATCATTAACTACAACGTTTGTTCTACGACTTTTGATAATTCGTTAGATAACGCGAGAGACGTTCCGTCCAATCCTTCAAGCGCCACTTAAAAGAACATTTTCTTTCAAATTTGTCATCCTCATCAGTATAATAAGTAAGTATGTATGTATATATGTGTGTATCAATATATATGTAGGTATATGTGTTTTAGTTATTTTGTAAAATTGTATTTTTATAAAGGTAGAAAAATTTGTTCCCGCATTTACACAACATCTTACACTGCCACTTGGGTTGGCTGGAAGAAATCTCTCCCAGAGATAAGTCCGCCCTTGTATACTTTGTACTCACTGTATGTTTAAAGGTTTATATGTACAATAAAGAATAATATAGATATTACTTATATACAAAAATAAATGGTGTCGATTCAGACACACAACTTATTTTAACTAAACTAATTTGACAGGTCTAAAAATAAAGCCGTCACTTTTAGCCCTATAAAGAAAAAGAAAGATGGCGATAGTTTTAATCCTTTCAAATTAGTTTAGTTAAATTAAGTTTTGTGTCTAAATCTTAGATTATAGAAACCAATAGACGTGAAATACCTACGAAAAAAGCGTGCCAACATTTGGGTTGGTGCTCTAAGATGGCGGAAAAAAACTAGGGACGCTGCATCCAAGATTCCACACTTTTTATGTTTTTCTTTAAAGAATTCATTACAAAAATCAATAAAAAACGTATAACTGTAAAATGCACTCACAAATAATGCTCACCGACTGATATTTTAGCACAACAACAAACACGGTGCTTTGTAATGGCGGACCGAACTGGACGCAAATTTATTTGAGACATATAATAACATTGCGAATCCATTGGTTTAGTTAATCTGAGGTCTGAATTGATACCATATTAATTTACTATAACTCTAGAATGTTTGTAACACTACGCGCATCGCCAGAGCCGCGTTCAGAGCCTTTGAGTGTAGTTGTCCGGTTGTTTTTTAACTCGCTCAGAGGCGTTGAACGGATTGCAGCAACCGAATCTTTTATTTCCCTCTTTCACATGATTTTTTTATTTCTCTCTCTTTCTAGTAGATGACATTATAGAATATGGCCGCCAATATTATCCAATCACGTAAAAGTGTTTCAGTATAGCCGCCTGTCAGAGCGTTTTTTACCCCGAGGCTCTGAACGGGTCGGTTGCTGTCAGAGCGCACTCGGAGTGCACTCGAGTGTAGGCTCTGAACGCGCCTCAGGGGGGCTACCACCTAACTCATAGCGATCACTCGCTATCGCTTTGAGACAGGCGGTAGGGCCGCAGAATGAGGATCCGTAACGATTTTAACTATAAATGTAGTTTTGTAGACAATTAAAAAACATCATTTATAATGTTTTTTAATTGTCTACAAAACTAAGTACCAATTTTTTTTTCTACGATGAAAATTGACGAAGTTATGACGAAAAAACAGATCGCTCCGTCAAGCGGCCGCCTGGCAGGCGTGTGACGTCACACGACACGTTCGAGGCGCATCGGTGCTATCACTCCCGAGTTTTTTAGTAGCCTCGCGCAGCGTTTCGTGCGAAATCGTATTAAATACTATACCTACATATTGTTTTTTTATGTAATAGTGGTAGTAGTATTCAAGGGGTTCAATACAGTTTGAGCAATGAGTAATAAACTAGAAAAAGGTCAATCGGATAAACTTCCTATTTTTGACATTTTTATGGAATCTGGTTATCTGATTACTTACCTATTTAAAGTACACCAGTGCCGAAATCCGTGGTTGGAAACTTCAAAGGTAAGTGAATAAAGCTACATATTTTAAAATTAAAATAATAATATGTAGGTTATTGACCTCTAAAGTTATGTCACTAAGTTATAAACTAGTATTTACCTTTGAGTATTTCTTTGGTTCTTATCTATGTTTAAAACATTCAAATAGATATTTTTTGATGTAGGTAGATATAGGTTGGTATTCTGAGCACAAAATGAGAAGGTAGGTCTATTTCGTAAGATGTACGAACGACAGGGCTGTCTTTAGGATCGCAACGTGACAGTTTTGGGCGATCTGGAATTCATAGTATGGTGGTGATGTTATGATCGAAACACATAATGAGGGTGCAGCGTGGCGCGGAATATATTCTTTATTTACACTATGAGCGTGCGCTCCCTTTTGATTTTCTCTTTTATAACACACATTTTTTATTATTCCTGATACCTAAACCTATCCTATCCGTACCCGCGGCCGTACCGCCTAACTCAAAGCGAACACTCGCTATCATTATCGTGACATTACAACAATAGTTTTAATGTCACAGGTGACATTTAAACTGTTGTTCTAATGTCACGAAAGCGATAGCGAGTGATCGCTATGAATTAGACAGTAGCCCCCCTGTACATGCTTCATGGCTGAGATGATTTTAAGTGTAACGTATGTCCTGGGGCCTTATTCTGCTAGCGTTAATGCATTTGTGGCGTGTCAATAACGCTTCAATAGCATCGCTTTTTGGGACAGTTATTGTTGGTTAAGCGAATACTAACTAAAACATTTGTAACTACCTATTGACTTATCAAGAAATTGTAGCATAAATAAATTGTAGCGGAAAATGCGCATACAAGCGACAAAAGCAGTGTTATTGAAACGCTATCACGACGCGACAACGACGTTAATATTAGCAGAATTAGGGCCCTGGTCGTTGGTTTTAGTTGATTTGTTTACTGAAAAATTGATAATTTTTGGCTTTGGTGCCCGTTTTGTGTAGGCGACAGGCTGGAGTACTGTATGGCACATACTGCCAGATGTGGCTTTGAGTGTAAAACCTAGTTTTAGCAGAGTGTTACCTATAGCTCTGCTAGACCCCTTTTGGGATTATAAGCGTGATTTTATGCATATATATATGTAAACCTATCTATGAATGTTACCGTCACAAAGAATGTTTCCATTTTTCAGTCTGGGCGTGCAGCTTATGGCAATGAAGCCGTAGGTTAGGTGCAAGTAAAGAGAACTGGCCACATTGTGCACTGTTAAAGATTTGGCAGGCCCGAGAATGTCATGCGTACAATATCATTGCAAATAAAGAAAATACCACCACTTCCACAACACTATTACAGTGAGATCGTCAACTTTGCAATAAAAGTTAAGAACTCTGTGGCAGCTATGCAAGCCTTAAATCAACAAGATTACTTGCGAAGTCCGGAGCAGTTGAATACAATAATTGCAAAATTACCTACTGCTTTAATTACTAAGTGGGCGGACTATCTTCACCAATATCAAGAAAATGAAATATCAACATCGAAATTAGAAATGCTATCTAATTTTCTGCATAATGAAGCTGTGAAGATAGCCTCATCTGGAGTGAGCTACATACCCTCACAGGCTGAAAATAAAGAGAGATACTCGTATAATCAAGCCAGACATCACAATCAGACTGTTCTTGTGTGTGATAACGAGAGTGTCCCAAGTAACACACCAAATACGGCATCCCGGTGCAAATTTTGTCGTGGACCGTCCCACACACTAAATAACTGTGCGAGATTCCGGCGCGCACTGCGTAAAGACCGATGGCGGTTTGTACGCGTTAACAAAATGTGTTACAAGTGCCTGGGCGAGCGACATATTGAGACGTCAGAGTGCGTCGCTGATAATTGTGATGTCGAGGGATGTGGACTGCCTCACCATCGCCTACTGCATTGGCCCAGACCTACCCCTAACGCAGAAGAAAATTCAGAAAATCACCCCTCTGATGATGTCACAGTGAACCATGTGATCGATCCGCAGCCGCAGTGTTCAGCGGTGCTACTTAAGATCGTCCCGTTGACCTTACGCGCCCCTAGCGGTGCGAGTGTACATGTACACGCGCTGCTGGACGACGGCGCGACCGTGACCTTGATCGCGGCCGACATCGCCGATCAGCTGGGCCTACGCGGCGAGCAGGTATCGATGCGCGCGCGCAGCGCTTGGAATCACGAACTGGTATGTGAGACAGAGATTATATCTTTTGAACTTTTAAATAATAACAGTGAAAGTTTCAAATTGTGTGCCCGTAAAATGTCGGAATTGGATTTACCTGTTCAACGTATTACAAATTCTATGTTATTTTCCAAGTATGAGCATTTAGGTTTATGTAACTGTAATGTAAAACCAAAACTGTTGATTGGGCAAGATAATTATCATCTTATAGCACCTATAGAATGTATTAATGATAGTGAACAGCAGTGTGGTCCGTATGTCACGAAATGTAAGTTAGGTTGGAGTGTTCATGGCAGACTTAATAATGATTGCACTAATTTTTACTCAAATAAACCAGATTTAATGTATTCGGATGTTTCTTTGAATTTGGGTACAGTCAGCTCTGAAAATAACATTCAAACTATCATGCCTTTTTCTATGCCTTGTGTATCTACTGGGGCTGTTCCATATGACGACATGCGATTGCACAACGAAGTTCACAAATATTTTGCCCTAGAATCAATAGGTATATCCACTCAGCCGCGCCGCAATCCTGATGAGCTCCGCGCTATTGATATCTTGGATAGCACTGCTAAATTAGTAGACTGTACTTGGTACGTTGGGCTACCATGGAAGTACGACGATTGTGAGATGCCAGACTCCTATCCCACGGCGTTCAATCGCTTGTTGACAGTCGAGCACAAAATAGAACGAAATGAATCTTACGCAGGTAGGTACCGTGATAGAATAGATCATTTATTTGTGAATAATTTCGCCCGACAAATAACTGACCGTGATGCTAGTGATAATATCGCGCGTCACCGCTTATGGTATTTGCCACATTTCGGGGTTGACAACCCCAACAAAAAAAAGTTAAGGTTGGTATTTGATGCCGCTGCTAAGTCCAAGGGATGTTCACTAAATGACTTTTTACTACAGGGCCCAGATTTGTTGCAATCCTTATTAGGGATTATGTTTAGATTTAGAGAACAACCTGTGGGAATAATAGGTGATATTAAAGACATGTTCCTTAGGATTAAAATTAGGGACGATGACTGCGACGCATTTCGATTTCTCTGGCGAGACTCTAAGGACAGACCCGTGCAAAAGTACATGATGACGTCACTGATTTTCGGTGCAAACTGTTCGCCGTTCATCGCTCAGTACATTTGTCAAAATAAAAATACTGAACGATTTGAGGAGTCCCACGCTGATGCTGTTAGTGCCATTAGAAAAAATCAGTACATGGACGACTACATAGACAGTTTACCTGATGACGTCATCGCCGAAAAAATGATTAGGGACGTGTCATACATACATAGCCAGGGAGGGTTTGAGATGCGTAACTGGATGAGCAATTCGCCTCGCATCTTAAAACACATTCCCGAAAACCTATTAAGTGACAATGCCGTTAAATTCGACTTAGAGAATCAGCCGGAACGTACACTAGGTTTACTGTGGTACCCGTGTAGACATTCGCATTTGATGTCTCCTTGAAGCGTATTCCTAGTGATGTTTTAAATTTATCGCGGAAACCTACGAAACGGGAGATGCTATGTATCGTTATGTCAATTTTTGATGTCCACGGATTTCTTTCCCCGTTTACGATACAATCAAAAATATACATTCAGGAAGCGTGGAAAATTAAGTTAGGATGGGATCAACAAATACCAGATTGTTTGTATTCATCATTTCGTGAATGGTTAATTCAGCTTAAAAATATTGGTAACATCCGAATTCCTAGGTGGTACTTTATTTCAACCGCGGAAGGCTCAAAATCGCGTAGCGATTGGCGTGGGTCTAGTTCCGACAGTCAGACGGCGCGTCAGAACGAGACAGTGATGGCGGCCCCCAACATACGAGTTCTAGCCTCAGCGAGTGTAAGCGGGACAACTCTTGAACTACACGTGTTTTGTGACGCATCCCCCAGCGCATACGCAGCCGTAGCGTATTGGCGCAAAATAATAGATAACGGTAAAATATGTGTCTCATTCATAGCTAGTAAAAGCCGCGTCGCGCCCATTAAGCCTACGATCACTATCCCGAAACTTGAATTACAAGCTGCATTATTAGGATGTAGGTTAGCAAATACGATTAAAAGTGAACATAGATTATCAGTTTCTAAGACCTATTTCTGGACTGATTCATCAACTGTTTTGAATTGGATTAGAAACGACACAAAGAATCACAAGATTTTTATTGCAAATAGGCTCGGTGAGATCGATCAGCTTAGTAATATAAGCGATTGGCACTATGTTCCGTCGGAATTGAACATAGCCGATCTCGCGACAAAGCTCCGCGCCGACTGTGGCGCGCTGCACAGCCACTGCGAGTGGTTTAGGGGTCCGCAATTCCTTCACTCTGCGAATGATCAGTGGCCGCCACAGCCGGAACTCGTACCTGAAACAGAAAAGTATGAAGAGTTAGTACATATTGTTAACCATAGTCATAATTGCTCCTTACCTGTTCCTGAACCAGCTCGATTCTCTAGTTGGTTGCGTTTGGTGCGGAGTACCGCTGCTGTATTGTTATTTATTGAACGGTGTAAAGGTAATAAGGCACAGCAGATTGATTACGAACTTATGAATCGCGCGGAGTTGCTTTTATTGCGTGATGCGCAAGCGCGCTCTTTTCCGCGCGAATAGACCGATAGCGCTAGGCTTTTTTGATGTCATAAGTTTCAAAAATTCTAAAGTTGTTTATTTTTTGCATGTCGATGCAGTCGTACCTATGAAGCTTATTATTGCGTTTTGTGTCACATCTGGTACTTGCATTTTCAGTAATTCGATGATTTGTGATTGATTATTTATATTCAAATTAAAACTGGCAAAATTTATTTAAAGTTAAAAATAATTATGGTACCATATCTAGGAGAGCCTGCGGAGTGTGCAAACCCAGTTTGTGTCATCTTCATCCAGAGCAAACTGACATAGAGTCAGTATTTAAGTACACTACGAAAAAAAAATTACAGTTAATGAAATAACTATTTTCTATCTCAGATCACTTACATATGCCTATTTAATAAATTTGTGCCAATTTGGATCACGCAATTTTAAGATTATTAATTATTTTCCTTTTCCAAGCTATAAACGCTTCAAAAAAATATTAAAATAATTAGAGTTTACACATTTAATATCATAAATGCATGAAAAGTCGACATTGTAAATTTGTGTCATTTTCATGCACGATAAACATAGAATGAATAAAACACAAAAACAATGGTTACGGTCGAAGCGGGTCGAAGCGCGGCGCGACGCGGGCGAGCGGCGGCGGGTGACGCTCGCCGTACGCACTGTTCACCTTCGTTTGGTAATCACAGCTAATTCCATTCAGCCGTTAAAGCATGATTGATTAACAAACATACAAACACACGCGTAGCACTAGGAACTCGAGAAACATTTTGTCTACTCCGTAATGTTATTTTTCTCTCGTAGACTAATCTTCTCGTGTACTTTGTGTTACTAGTGCAATGTACTATACTTTGTGTTACTAGCAAGTGCAGGTATAGCCTCTAGATAGAATAATCGTTTCTTACTATAACTCGAAGAACATCCTGTAACTTCCTTTCTTTTTCATTTCATTTTTCCCGCTTCAATACATTTCGGATTTCTATATCGCACACCTAGATCTAAGCTGAGTCAATTCAAAAATTCGTGATTTTTTAGTTATCCTTGTATTCGAATGCTCGCTGATCATATACATCTATCCGGCATAACAGTTTCGGTCAAAGCTTAAACCAGTCGTCGTTAGATAGAAATAGCTTACCTTGCTGAATCAACGCATGTCAGTTCTTCCCACCGAAACAAGTGTATTGTCAGTTGACCTCCGCTTGTTATTTTTTGTTTTCTTTAAAAAAAAACGTCGCCCCACACTAAAATTTTCTCCTGGGTCGTGGGTGCAGTCACAAACGTAGAATATCACATCCACATATGCCCAGACCGGAACTAATTTCTGTAAGCTATACAAAATATTTGTCCCGTACGAGAACCGAACCCGCGACCCGATGTGCAGTAGGCGATCACTCGACCTCTGCGCTAACCGTGCCGTCGTTGTTTTGGAGAGTGTACGTATTAGCATAAACGAGAACACGGTTATTTGGATTTGTTGCAGTTTTGATGAAGAAATATATGTGAGTTCATTTGAGTTGTTACAGTGTTGATCAATTTTCTGTCATATTAGTTCGGGATGTTTCTACTTGCTTCAGTATTATTTGCTAAGGTATGTAAAATTATTTTGTTACTATCTTGATTTGACTTTGATTTGGTGGAACAACTTGTAAATTTCTAGTTCACCTTTTTTTTTTTTTTTTTTACAAGAGAGAAAATACAGTCTTTACGGTATTCGACAAGGGCATTCAGCTGACTAGGCCACCCCTTGGATATGCAGGACTCGGGTAGAAGACCCACTACCGGCTAAAAACTCTCTAGATACTTAGACCTCCGTGGGGACACAATCGGGATCGGCGTTGGCCATTCCCCGATTGTGCCCCCTGGAGGGTTGCCTGGTGCCAGGGCTTACCTCTACGGAGGGGGTCGACAAGTATCTTGAGAAATTCGACCCCCCCAGACGGCCAAGCTAGGGGTGAAAAGTATCTCTCGGCCGGTTGTCATCCGGCCGAGCCATTTCAACCGCCAGCTTGCTAGGGGAGCTGGCGCGCGTTGAGGAACGCACGCCTCCTCCTCCCCAACCGCCTGCGCCGGAGCGGTGCGGCGAGAGGGTCATCCTCTCGCGCCCGCTCCGCAGCCTCCTTCTGCGAGATAACGTCCTCGCAGAAGGAGGCGACAGCCTCCCACGCCGCCGCGCTGGTCAGCATCTCCCGTGCGACGCTGGCCAGCGCGACGGGCGTACCCCTACCTAGGCCCAGCGCGAGGGCTAATGCATCGCGCTGGGGTCGCCAGGCCGGGCACTCCGAGAGGGTGTGCCCGGCAGTGTCGTCGGGAGCGCCGCAATGGTGACACTGCGGCGTCTGCTCCCTCCGTGCGACATGGTGCAGATAATGTCCGAAGCACCCGTGCCCGGTCATCATCTGCACCATCCGGTAGGTGAGGCTGCCTCGCCGGCGCCCAACCCACTCCTCCAACACTGGACGAACGGCCTCGATCGTCCAGTGGCCGGCAGCTGGGTGGGCGAGCGTCTCGGCCCACTGGCGGAGAGCCTCCCTCTGCGCCAGGTGCCTCGCGCGCGCCACCTCCTGCGGGAGGGGCCGCTCCCCCCGACTCCTCGCTGCCACCCGATGTCGGTGCACGGCCGCAAGGACGCGTGCCTCGACATCCCACGGAGGCGAGCCCGCTAGAACGCAGGCCGCCCCGTGAGAGACCGTGCGGTAGGCCCGCACGGCCCGGGTGGCAATGACCCTCTGCGGCCTGCGCAGGAGGGCCATCGTTCGGGGGGCGAGACGCTCCGCCCAAATCGGGGCTCCGTACAGCGCCATCGACTTTATCACCGTCTGATAAAGTCGACGGCACGCTGCGCCCGGTCCCCCCACGTTGGGGAGGACCCGTCCGAGGGCTGCCGCGGCGGCAGACAGCCTTGGGGCGAGGAGCTTGAAATGCTCCTCGAAATCCCATCGGGGGTCCAGCACCAGACCGAGATACTTCATGGAGCTCTCGACCTGGACTTGGACCCCCTCCACTCGGACACGGAGCCCCGCCTGGGGTCTGCGTCGACGCGGCGGCCTGAACGTCATGGCCGTCGTCTTCTCGAGAAATTTCTAGTTCACCTAGTTTTGTTAAAACAATTTTTCTTTAATATTTTTGTCACAAATCATGTCATTTTGAATATGTTGACTAAATGTTTATTTAAGGTATTATAGCGTCTATTTGAAATGTATATTGTTTTAATCAAATTATCTACCACTTTGTTTTAAAAGGAGATGTTTTGAGTTAATGAATAAGTAAAACTTGCTATACCTACTTTTTTCTAGAGAAAAATGAAGCAAGGCCGTTTTCTTGTCAACATTGTAAAAGAATGGTATTAGGAGAACCCACTAACAGTAAGAGGCGAAGAGTCTAAAAAGTCTGTAAATGTATAAGCAGAAGAGAATAAACAAAATAGGGCAACAAACACAGCCGTGGTGACCAAACCATGCCATTGTGAGAAATTAAAAATGACTTTTATAGTACGTCATGTGATGAAAGTTTAATAAATGACTCTGAAAGAGATCCAAGCTGTGTCCGGCATGTATGATATTTTCTTAATTTCAATTGTTGATCAAGTATAATAAGATAAAAGTGCCATATCAAGTACAAGTATCATGAGAAGTTTGTAAAAGAATTTATTTTTAATTAGCACTTAATAATTTTTAGATGTTTCTATTTTTAATTACACAACATTAAATATCTTCAATTTTGTTTGGAAATGTTTACTCTCTTACTGTTGGTTTTTATACTTCGATTTTTTGTGCTTATTCATTCGATATTGCTATTCGAATACTTTGAATAATACGAATATATCGAACTTTTACTGGAGGGAGACCTTGTACCAGAGTCATGTGCATGGGTACTCCCGTCTTACCTATTTCTGCCGCAAAGCAGCAGTGCTTGCGTTGCTGTGTTCCGGTACATCTTACGTCACAAGTTGGCAACGTACACTGTGGTTCTTGTGGGGGTTGCAGTTTTGCTGCAAATCTCACAGGATTCACTGACTGTTACCACTTACCATCAGGTGGGCAGTTTGCTTGTTTGCCAACTTATTTGCAATAAAAAAAACTTATTTATTTATAGCATAAATAAATGACACCACATTTTAGTTACATTACTAGTAATAAGTTATAAAATATCAAAATTAATATTAAAATAATAAATCACAAAATATCAATCTCAAAGTCTTCGAGACTAATATTTTGTGATTTATTAATAGCACCACATTTTTTTATATTTAAGTCTTATCTGTTAAAGATTAAGACAGTTTTTGTGAAGTAATAACAGAAAAATGTTTCATTTTTTGTTCCCAATTAGTTCAGAGACAATTATTTTTGATTTGTTAGAAGTCTTCAATTCGTGCGTGTTGCCAGTGATGACATACGGAACTGAGACGTGGCCGCTTACAATGGGTCTCATAACAAGGCTCAAAGTCACCCAAAGGGCAATGTAGAGGGCTATGCTCGGGGCTTCTCTACGTGATCACATCAGAAATGATGAGATCCGTAGAAGAACTAGAATTACTGACATTGCGAATTGCAAACCTTAAGTGGCAGTAGGCAGGACACATCGCTCGTAGGACTGACGGCCGTTGGGGCGGAAAGGTCCTCGAGTGGCGGCCGCGTACCGGGAGACGCAATGTTGGTAGGCCCCCCACAAGGTGGACCGACGATCTGGTGAAGGTCGCGGGAAGCCGCTGGATGCGGGAGGCGCAGGACCGATCGGTATGGAGATCCTTGGAGAGGCCTATGTCCAACAGTGGGCGTCTCTTGGCTGATATGATGATGATGATTAAAAATATAACAGAATAATTCACTCAATTATACCTATGTGAATGTATTTTTTTTTGAGGGCCTGACAAATGACATCCTCCCGCCTGATGTTAAGCGGTGAAAGTGGCCCAAATGAGTTGACAGATAAAGGAGGGACGACATCCACTATCCTACCTGCCCGCCCCTTGCCGGCCTAAAATATGCTTTTTCACGCCTCTTTTGAAGGAACCCATGTTGAAGGATTGAGGAAACACGTGCGCAGGTAGAGAATCCCAAGTGTGGGATGAACAACAGAAGAAGGAATCTTGGAATTTCTTAGTGCGGTGTGAAAAGGTGGATACAGTGTAAGGATGACTCCGAAGGCCCTTACGCGTGTTTCTGTTAAGGAATGGAGAGGGACGGATAAGGTTTAAGAGCTCCTCAGAGCATTCCCCATGGAACATTCGCTAAAAGACGCTAAGAGAGGCGATGTCACAACGAAGTTGTAAAGGCTCGATGGTATTATGCGAATAGCGCGACACTGCAATCTATCCAGAGCATCGAGGAGGTACTAAGTGGGGCTGTCCCAAAGGTGCGAGCAATATTCTACGCAAGACCTAACTTGAGTTTTATACAACAGGCATAGTTGGTACGGCGCAAAATACCTACGCAACTTGTTCAGGACACCGAGATTCCGTGAGGCGTGTGAAGGTTTGTGCCCTGAAAATAAGGAAGGGGGAGGAAAGGTGACCATTGAGAACGCGCACACCTGTGTTTTCCTAGCATTCGTTCTTGAAGTCTCTAGGGTTCAGATCGCAGCGAATGTTCATTCCGAGCAAAGCGATATTGCTTTGCGTGTGATAGGTTGTGACCTAAAGAGAAGGAAGGGGGAGGAAAGGTAACCTTTTCACCGAGAACGCGCACACCTGTGTTTTCTTAGCATTGAACTCAACAAGATTGTTGGAACTCCATTCGGAGACGAGGCCCAGCGTCCTGTTGGGCTCAATGATAAGATTCTGCCTCTCCCTACCAATATCACCATGAGCAGCCCCTGAGCTTCCGTGATATCCCCCATGCACAGTACTGTCGTCTGCATAGCAATGTATACTTCCCAAGGAAAGCATGTCATTGATATGCAGAAGAAACAATGTTGGGGATAGAACGGAGCCTTGTGGAACTCCAGCGTTCACTGCCATGAACTGCGAAGCGCAGCCGTCAACGACAACACGAATTCTATGCTCGTGGAGGAAGCTGGCAATCCACGTACAGAACTGCGCAGGTAATCCGTATGCCGGTAGCTTGAAAAGGAGAGCCTTGTGGCAAACTATCTACTAAAAGCTTTGGCGATGTCGAGACTAATAGCCACCGACTCGCCGCGCTTATCGATAGATTCACCCCATTTGTGTAAAAGGAACGCTAGAAGGTCACGCTAGGACGAAACCCATACTGACGGTCATTAAGCAACGAGTGACCTTCCAGGTAATGGATCAGCTGGGTATTAAGGATCATCCAAGATTTTACACAAAATGGAAGTGGCGGCTATAGGGCGATAGTTTGATCTCCCTTTTTGGGAACGGGCTAGACATTGAATGAATGAATAAACACTTTATTTCACATTAAACACAGGACATTACAATACACATTATATTGGCAATAGGCGGCCTTATTGCTAAGGTAGCAATTTCTACCCGGCAACCTTAGGGCTAGGAAAGTAGCTACGTATTCAAGATACAGGATAGTGCACTAAAAAGAAGAAAAAAAAACTAAGTAGAATAAATTAACAATTAAAATTGATACCTATACATATAACTAAATATATAAATACAATACATACAAGACATTGGCCTCTTTCCAAGATTTCGGCACACAACCAACAAAGAACGACAAATAGTATAGACGCGTCAAGACAGGAGTCAACTACGCTGCACACTTCTTAAGAACAATCACAGAAATGCCGTCTGGTCCATTTGCTTTTCGAATATCGATCGACTGTAGCTCCGTCCGCACATAACGCTGTCTGATGCGGATATCGGGCATGGTGCTGCCACAATATGACAGTGTCGGAGGTTGTGCACCACAGTCATCGACACGGGAATGAGCCGCGAAGAGTTTTGCCAGGAGGTCAGCTTTCTTCTGCGGCTGATAAGCAAGTGAGCCATCGGTATGTCTCAGGGGTGGCAGCGAGGGTTGGCAGAAGTTTGATTGAAAGATCGGCTACCCGTAGGGTGCGCTAGCAGTTCCTTCTGATCCACTTGTGCAACACGCTGAGGATCCGCTCTAATGTAAGCCCTCTTACACAGCTTGGTGGCATTATTGTAGGCTGTTTTCAGTAGGCTTGTGTTGGGATCCCTGGAAGCTCGACCTCTGATCCAAGCGCGGTAAGCCAGCTGTTTGTTTTTTAAACAGCAGAGGCGCACTCGCGATTGAACCAGAGGTTACATCTGTGACTACTGACGAAATTGAAATGCAGTATATAATATTCCATTCCTAGTATGATTTCGTCAGCAACAGAGGTAGCGCAGGAGTTCGGGTCCATCTCACTGAAACAGCGCTGCCACCAAGGTAATAATCCCGCATACCGTCCCAATCTGCTGACGCATAAGCTACAGACGGCGTGCTGCAACTACAGGTGACCGTCGCGACACCTGAGGCACTGAGACGGATACCAGGCAGTGATCCGAAGATCCTAGTGGAACTCGAATCACCACCTGATATCCGTCAGGAAGATTTGTCAGAAGGTCCAACAAAGAGGGTACTTGACCGATAATATCTGGTACCTAGTGTGCTGGGTAACCAATTGTGTCAGGTGGTACGTGAGAGCGAATGCGTAGGCAGTCCTACCCGCATGGTCAATTTTAGAGGAACTTAACCACAATTCGTGGTGAGCATTGAAGTCCCCCAAAACACTAGCTCGGCGGAAGGAAATCGCTCCTGCACGTCATCTGCCACCCGACTTAGATGTTAAAAAAGTCAGTTGTCTCCAAGTCACCTCGATGTTAACGGTAGACGCAGACTTAAGACACTGCAATGAGTGCCAAAATCGACGTGTATCGCAAGAAGGGAAACGGAAGGTTCTTCCAAAACGCAGGTGACGACAGCAAACGTCCGCCCGGACGAACAAGCAAACACCTGCCTTCGCCTTGAACAACTCCTTAAGAGCGTAGCCGGGGTAATTAAGGTAGCTTGTCGGTCGGGCAGATAAGATAATGCGTCTCCATCAAAAACAGCATTGCTGGACGGGGTGTCATGAAATTGTTGGGACAGCTAAGAGGTTAGAATGGAGCCCGCGGATGTTAGCGAGCCCCACCTCGAATAGTGGTGTTTTGATGGGATAGTGCACCGATGTACGACCAGTCCTAATATAGTGCGCTGACATATTTGTTGGAGTGAGAGAGGCGTTAAATTACGGTGTCGTTGCAGCCCGTTAACTATTAACGGGCGTAGGCCTATTTCGCCAGGGAACTGCCGATAGCTGATTTGCGCTGACCCTCCGCACGGAAGGGCTCCCGAACCTCCCCGGAAGTGGCCGCCGGGACCCACCGTCCGGTCACCAACCGGCACGACGGACCACCCCGAGATTATGCGATGCATGGTGGGGCAGCCTCAAGGACTGGTTAGGTCCGCTTGGGCCCCTGTATTTTACCACGGGCGGCCAGCGGAACAGCCGTTTCTTCAGATCTTCCTAGACGGAGGGTCAACGCAGTCAACCTGGCATTGGGTCGACGGAAGCCCACACGAATCGCAGCAACGACCCCTCAAGCTCTGGCTGTGCGCTGACTGATCTCGAAACGTGGACAAGAAATAGCCTTTTTACGGGTTGACGTGTTTTACGTCATGCGCACGGTGGTCGCTAGCCAGTCCGGTTTCTCTCAAGCGCTACCACCAGAAGTTGGTCACTCCATCAGCACCACCCGAGGATCACGTGTAGGGTCTCGAGGTTCAAACCTACGGACGCAAGCGACTCCAATCCCCTATTATACATTTATATTTAATTTTTCATATTTTTTTAAATATTTCATTTCATGTTAATGTTTTATTATTAATTTTATATTTAAAACAAAGTTTAACAAATTATTTATTTAAATTTTGTTGTAGACTAAGTTCAACTCAAAATGGTTCAATAAAACTGATTCACGTCTAAATGTAGTTTATTTTTTGTACAAAGCCACCACCCTAAAGTGTAACAACTCAAAATAATCAATTATCTGTAAAAAGGATTGATTCTTAGCCGAATTTTATAAAAACAGTGATATTTTACAACCTATTACGATTTTAAATTTTATAGGGTTTCATAAGTTCCCTCACAAACAAATCTCCTGAAAAATATAATTTTTTGAATTATCTCAGTTTAGTTCTAGCTGTGCGATATATATTTCGGGAAGTTTTGTGTAGTTTTATTTCAGCACGGTCCTTGAAACAATCTGTTTTTCCGTCATCCCTAACAGTAACAATGCTTGATTCTACGAACTTTAATCGTCAACTTTCTTTGACAATTACCATATTAACGTCTAGTATGACACCATATATAATACATTTATTTTCAATCTCCATTTTAGTCTTCATAATGTTAAATCTCAGAATAACGCACGCACTCGTTTGTCGCAACTTGGAAAGATCGAAAGTGCCTAAACAATCAGCTCAGCACGTGCCACGCGCGCGTGTGACTGGCCGGTGCCCGCCGCCTGCGCGCTTCCCCGCGCTCGGCGTTCGTGCAAAGAAGTTGGTATTTTTTGAAATAAAAGGATTTCGTGGATGAAAACAACACAAATTATGAATAGTGTTTTGTTACAAAATAATAATTAGAAACACGTGAACTCTAATAACTTGCATTTTATTTTGAGGATTTTACAGGGTGTTGTAGTAAAATAATAAAATATCTATACATCTCGTGGATGAATTTGACACAAAATAGTTTAAACAACAGATACTAGTATTCTAAAACGCATAACACCTATTTTACCAATTGTAATATTCTTTCAGAGCTAGTTGGGCGTCATGTTAGCCACTGGTTAAAAATTAAGATTCTCGTGGACAGAGATGACACAAAATGCCTATGCACATCAGATACTACTTCGTTATTATGATGAAAGTAAAATTTTCATCTCTAATTTTGTTTTCGTCCAATACTGATTGAAACGACAAATACCTAAATTTCTACCTATGCAAGTACCTAGAATGACACAAAATATTTTTTTAGGTTGGGCAAATGGTCTGGAAACTATATGCGAAAAACAAACAACTTTAATATTTTTGAAACTTAAAAACCTAGCGCTACGGGTCTATAATATAAGTTTATTAAAACAAAATATAAACGTCGAAAGCAACAGTCGTTTAAAATCGTTAACGCCATTTTTAAATTCTAATGAGCTTCTTTGTGCCGGTGGGCGTATTAATGCGGTTTCCGATGTACATGAACAGGTAAAATGCCCTGTAATACTCGATGGCCGTAATCACGTTGCCCGGCTGCTGGTCAAGTACTATCACGTTAAGTCCGCACACGCCAATAACGAAACGGTTGTGAACGAACTTCGGCAAAAATACTGGGTAGTAAATTTGCGACCTACAGTTCGTACTGTGTCGTCACAGTGTCTTATGTGCCGAATAAGGAAGGCCAACCCTGAACCACCGCGCCTGGGTGATCTCCCTGAGGGGCGCCTTATGCACCACCAGAGGCCGTTTACAGTGTGTGGGCTGGACTTATTCGGCCCCATAGACATATCGGTAGGGCGGCAAAGACCCAAGCGCTACGGAGTGCTTTTCACTTGTTTGACGGTGCGGGCGATTCATATAGAGATTGTGTCAAGTCTTACGGCGGACTCCTTGATAATGGCTCTTCGCAGAATGGCTGCAAAACGTGGCTGGCCTCGGATACTCATGTCTGATAACGGCACAAACATGAGAGGCGCTTGTAATGAACTGAAGCAGTCAGTCAAGGAACTGGATAGGGACATTTTATCTAGAGAAGCCTTAAATCATGGGGTAGATTGGCGATTCATTCCACCTGCCAGTCCACACATGGGGGGAGCCTGGGAGCGCCTCATTCGAAGTGTCAAGACCGCCCTTAAAGTTGTGCTTAAAGAAAGGGCCCCTAAGGAAGAAGTTCTTACCACAGTGCTCGCTGAAATAGAGAACATGGTAAACAGTAGACCACTCACGCACGTTTCAGTAGACCCCTCAACCCAGGAAGCACTCACCCCAAACCATTTTCTGTTGGGCTTCTCTGGTGCCGGCGGGACTTCCTCATTTTACTTACCGCCTCTTGGTGTATTTGATGACGGGGATCTTTACCTGCGTCGTCAGTGGCGAATTGCGCAGCGTCTCATCGACCTGTTTTGGAGCAGGTGGATGAAGGAGGTCCTACCGGTGCTTATTCCTCGAGGCAAGTGGACTGGGGAGAATCGCAATTTAAAAGTGGGAGATTTTGTTGTTGTCGTAGATCCAGCCTTACCTAGAAACACATGGCCAAAAGGTATTGTTGAACGAGTATATGCGGGGAAGGATAAAAGAGTGAGGGTAGTTGACGTCAGAACTAAGTCGGGAATACTTAAGAGACCTGCCACACGCGTCGCCTCACTTACCTTTAGTGATGAGTGTCTCTCTCGCGACACTGGGGGGGGAGGATGTTGGCGACGACCACACTGCTGCCCTGAAAAATAAATGAAAACGTATTTATTGTTAATGTAAAAATAGGATATGGTGGAAGCAACCTCCTTAGCTCCTGACCATGTATTCACCGCAATGATGAGTTTAGAATGAATATCTCGGCTACTGTCAGGGTCTAAGGAGATTGCTTCAAAAAGATTACTTAAACGTAAAAATAGTATTATAAATTATAAATATGATAAGAGACTTACCTATACTATTACGCATTTCAATTTGTTTATATTTGAAATAAAAAACCTACCTTCAGTAGCGGTATTGCGCGACCAGTTACAAATTTGAATTTGTAGTTGCAAATACCTGCGTTTTGTCAGTGCCGAAAATACTTTGACTGCGACCGCACGCTCGCTACTGAAATCTGTTCAAATTCACATCAATTCACGTTTTTATTATCCCGTTTTCCTCACACCAGCGATCCATCATCTACAATTAGGATAAATAAAAATGAGCTGTGTATGACTAAAATCTATATGATAATATGACTGGATTCAAAGGGCAAGACCGGCCAAGTCTTAAAAAACAGAGTATTAACACGCACTTGTCTTAATACCCTAACGATTGCTTCTTTGATGACCACGACAGCAGGCGTAGAAAACTGTTGTGGTGTTTTTTATTTACTTATTCATTGATCACTGATATGAATAAATAAAATAAATGATTTCCAGCCAGCTCGATATAAAAAGTGCTTAGGTATGTTAAATATAAGAAAATACTAGACAATGTTACTAATTACTTCGAAACTTGTGAAAAACAATAATAAACAACTTTTAGTAATTTTATATTTGTGACTTTGCATTTTATTTAAAAATGCTAAATAATTTGAAAAAATGATAAAAATACATCAACTACTTACAAGAAAAAAATGATTTTTTTAAATACCTATTTAATTCTTGTATTTGATTTATTTACATCATTTTTTCAAACTTTTAGTAAAATAATGATTTTAGTTAATTTCGGCCTTTCCTGCATAAAATCGGACTTATTCGAAAAATTTTTCGGCCCTATTTACGTGCTGGCAACACGGCATTGAAAATACCACATATTAGGGGTGATTCTGAAGCGACCACCTAAAACTATAACTAAATAAAATTAGAGATAGAAATGTCAATCACCGTTTGGTATTCAGAACTCACAATTTAACTCTAAAATTAAGAGTGACGTTACTAAACTACTCAATTTAGTGTTAGATGTTATTTTCGTATTCTGACATGCTTCCTAAATCTAATTTTTCCTATAATTTTAAATATGTCAAACTAATTTTAGGAGGTGAACTTTTAGGTGCCGTCTAAATTTATCTTGTTACTTTTTAAAGATTTTCTAACATTACCTAAGGCAATTTTTTTTGTGCAACTTGCCAAATGGATGATGAATTGGTTGTTATGGCATTAATAGAGTCTTCAGAAAGGTAAAATATTTGTTTTATATAAGAAATTAGATAAATACCTGCCTCATAGTTTTAAAATATATTTGTAAAGTATCGACTTATTTATGTTATAGAATAGGAGAAGAAAAAGTAAAATTGAGGAAGTTGGGGGACAAATCAGACCCATTTACTATGCCCGAACGTAAATTTAGAAAAATATTTCGTTTTCCTCGCCAATCCGCTCGCAACTTTATAGAAGCTATAGACTGCACTGAAGTACAGATTGGCTCCTTACCGGAACATTTAAAGGTTTTAGCCAGCCTTCGGTCATGCAGAGCTGTCACTGTTGTCACTGATTTAATATTGCGCAAATTAACTCCACAAAAAAATTTAATTTCCTAAAACAGCAATAGAAAAGGACCTTGTCAAGGCAGAGTGAGCGAGCACCTACTTACATTGTAATAAAATATTTTGAAATAATTATTAAGAAATACATTAACATTCTCCGTCCTTTTTCTATTTAGGTTTCTACAAATATATGGAATGCCAAACACACTTGGAGCTGTTGATGGTACACATATTGGTCGAGGCCTGGAATGCAGCAAACTCCTTCTGTGTGGAGGTAATCACACAGAAGGAGGTGGCAGAACGGGCCAGAAAAGATGACCCAGCGGCAGATCCCTGCCGCCGCAGAAGAACGGGGCGGAGGAGGCGGCAGTTCGCCCGCCTTCTTCCTCCTGACGGTGACCAGCGGGACGCGGGCCCGGGAAGCCCGAGTCCTGCATTGCACAGGCCACCGCCAGTCGTCGATACTCCTAATGCCCAGGAGCATCGCCGGCCTTCCCATTTTAGGGAGGTGAGAGGGGCTCGCCATAGGCGAGCAGACGCTGACGAGGTCATGGAAGTGTCCGAAAGGGTTCCCATGGCCTTGTCCGGCGACGGGGCGTCCCTCCTCGACGTAACCTCTTCGTCAGGTGACGGGGAGGATGGGGCGGTGATGGACGTTCTCGTGCCAAGGCGTTTGTGAGGGGGCGTCGTTGGGTTTTAGTCGGTAGGCCGCGGTTTCTGGCTGGCGCTCTGCCCCCAGTAGTCGCGGAGAGTCCGACATAACCTCGCGCCTACCCAAGCGCGAGGTATGCGTAACGCATTTCCCAACGTTAAAAAAAATGGTACACATATTGGTATTGTTGCTCCACCACTGACAAACCCTACAGCACCAGGAAACTTATTATACAATGGGAAAGGCTTTTATAGCATCAATTGCCAAGTCGTGAGTTGTAATTTGTTTGTTTCCAAGTAGTCTAATAGTACTGCCATTTAGATGATAGGTAGGCTATGTATGTATGTATTTACTCTTACAACAGAAATTAATATTCTATCTGCAGATAGAAGTATGGCTATCTAAGATTTGTTGCCTAGCAATTACTATTATTTGTCAATAAATAACAGCGGTTATTATGAAAAGAAAACAAAAATTACTAATGAAACAAAATACGCAATTTTAAAATTCAGAGGAAGTCACGAAGTACCTATCTATACAACTACAGACTACCACGTAATTTTTTTATTTCATAGCATAGGCGCGAAGCCATCACAATCGCAGAATAAATGTTGAATAATTTTTCTTTTGTGATAAAATGAATGATAAATAATAAAATTTCTTTTCTGTTATTTACAAATACGATCAAATCTTAAATTAATAATTTCTGATAGTAAAGTTAGTAGAATATAGCTGTTTTTAATGTTTCTAAATTATCCCGTTTTTCTACAGCACTAGGTGTATTTATAATCTGTGTATTCAATTTAAGAAATTGTCAAATACAGTTTAAATTAAGAGAGTCCGGCGTTTCAGAATACGAATTACCTAAAACTAATTTAAAATTATATGTTTAATTTTAGTTTTAGTGCAGGTAACTTCAGAATTACCCCCATTTTATTATAAAGACGTGAAATAACCTCAGAACAACATCTAAGGCTATTCTTCTGAGGAAATAACGCCCACGTCTAATCTGTACTAGTTGTCGTTTCGAGACATTGAGATAGACATATGGAGATGCCCCGTTAAACTGTTCTTTGATATCTTGACACGAATCTATCAAATATCGTTTTGTTTCTTTCTTACAAAAGTGAAAATACATTTGTAGAAAGAGATGCATACTGTTTCGTCTGTGGCATGTATTTTCTGTGACGTCACAAAAATTGCCTACCGTGACCAGTAGCTCTACCATGAGTTTGCATTCGTTTGGAGTCGATATCGACGGCGTAAATTTTTGTATGGAACTTTGTACAGCGCCCCTAGCGGTAACGCGGTGAACTAAAATCGGTACCATGAGTGCAATAGTTTACGATACGTCGCGAACCTATCGAAAACGCGCTCGCTATCGACAATCGTTTTGTGCATATTGTATGGAAATCGGTACCATGAGTTCATGATTTGACAGATAGTCGATAGACGATAACGTACAAAACGATAACTCAGAGGCGCGTTCAGAGCCTCTGGGTGTAGTTGTCCGGTTGTTTTTTAACTCGCTCAAAGGCGTTGAACGCGTTGCAGCAACCAAATCTTTTATCTCCCTCTTTCACATGAATTTTATTTCCCTCTCTTTCTATCAGATGACATTTTAGGTAATGGCCGCCATTATCATCCAATCACGTAACAGTATTTCAGTAATAAACGTCAGAGCGTTTTACAACCATCAAATTCGATGGTTGTTCGGTTGTAACTCGCGCCGACGCTCAAAGGTCTTGAACGGGCCGGTTGTTTCACCCGGTTGTCACGCTCGAAGGCATTGAACGGGGTTAGAGCGAAAAGTTGTACTTCGCGCGAAGGCCCTGAACGCGCCTCTGTAGTTACGTTACTCACTTACATTTTCAAGCGTGAGACTCGATTCGATAAATAATCTAAGCAAGTTTGGAATAATATTATTGAGTTAAATTAGTTAATAAGTTGTGATTTTTTTTGCATGGAATATGCCAACCACGGCTGAGTTCAAGAATAATAACACATACATAATATATACGTCAATGACATGAAAACAATTAAAATACGGGAGCAGTCGTGAGAAAAAGTTCAAAAGAGTGATTACAACTATTTGTGCCAATTATAGTATTATAAATAAGCATTTCAGCATTGGTGTTTAAAAGCAAATACAGACTTGAAACTGAAAGCTATACAGAGTTTATGTAAGTAACCTCAAAATCAAATTATCATTTTTTAAAAGTTACTTACAATTTTGTTTTGATCTTAGCTTTATGATCATAGAGGTATCTTAAGTGTATAATACTGTTTTATGACAACTGAAGTGAATATATGGGTAATAATTCAGATTGTCTTCGTATGACCCCTTCAGTAGGTAAATGCAAAACTTGGATTTTTGGAAATAACAAAACAAAATGTCATCCTTATGTATGGCAGAATAACACATTCATTAAACTACAAGGCATCCCTAGAAGTTAAGGAATTGTTTGACAAGCTGATAACAAATTAAAAATAGTCTATATCAAAGTGTTAAAATACCTATTCTATAACATTTTATTTACAAAACATTTCTTGCAGATTATCCATAAATGGGACTGTTGATGCCACATCCATACTTGCGTGCAACAAGTCCAATGAAGAAGCAAAGAATTAGCTGGATATAACAGCCAGTCAAATGGAAAAAGAATTGTGGTTAAAAATCATTGTCACTGTGTAGAGGTAAAACATTCTTACACCCTCAAATGTAAAGAATTGCATTTTATTTTCTATATTATAAACCTTAATAACTTTTTTAAATAACTTCTTAGAGTTGTTTCTCTAATAAAAAGCTATTGGTAATAGGTATACCTAATTTTTTTACAAAGAATAAAACTGACTTCAAAAACACCAAAAAATCATAAATAATATAAGAATACATACAATATCACATTTTTATATTGAAGTCGGTGCCAAGCAATATCACCTGAAAAGTTTGGCACCAACTTCAATATAAAAATGTGATACCTAATTATTGTATGTATTTTTGTATTTAGGACTTTTGGTGTTTTGGAGCCTGTTTAATTTTTTTTGAAAAAAAAAATATTTCAATATTTTTAGTAAAATTCCCAAACTCGTCACCTACCAGAAACCTTCCATCATCATCAGCTCAGTAACATGATATGATGACTATCAGATGCAAATAGGTACCTTACCTACTTACCTAAATATCGTCAGAAAAAAATGAAATATGTTGGATGTGCCTCTGTAATTTAAGTATTTCCTTCCATTATCCCAGGATCCCTCTATCGATAAAAAGAAAGAATTTTGAAAATCGGTCCAAAATTGGCGGAGTAATCAGTGAACATAATATTTTTTAAAAATGATTCAGTCAACACATCTCCTTTTTTGAAGTCAGTTAAAACTTAAAAAGGTGCATATATTATTATAAGATTTTATTTTTTACAGCTACATTTATTTTGGATGAGTAGCGGAGGTTGATTTGATTCAGTGGCATTGATGATAATACAGAATGGTGCAGCCAAGACCTTCGGTTTTAGCATTTCATTTTTTGGACTGATTTATTGCCACAGCTGCAGTTGGATTTTACAGTGTCACAATAGTTTGGATTGCATTAAAAAGGAAAAATTGGTTGATTTTTTTTTATTGGTAGATTAATAAAAAGATGTTGTTAACACATTTATTACACCAAAAATAAATAAATTACATGAGCCCACTCTTTAATTTATTTACCTAAGTAGGATTTCCTTGTTTTGTTTGACAAAGCAAAAAATATTAATTTTCAATAAAATTCTAGGTCTATAGGTATTTCATACTGAATCTAATATAAAGAACAACAGAATTGTTGTATTTGTGCATATTTTACACAAGAATGTTGGCAAACAAGCAAATAGTCTACTACTTAGATGATCATAGTCACCTATAGTCTTCTAATGACCAAAGTGTACAAGGTGTAGGTTATTATCTTATGAATGTAGTTACAGTACCCTGAAATTTCGTATCCTTCAATATAAAACAGAAAAGCATTGCTGCTTTGCAATAACACAGAAGACCTAGTACCTCTGGTTATTTAACATAAACATTAAGAATTTGCATCAAAAACATTATCTTTCAATGGAGATTGTCCATTTTTTATGAGACTGGTCAGTCATGAACATTCCTATAAAACTATATTTTTACTTTTACATCTTATGTAAAAGAAGTTATTACCTTACGTAAAAGAATATGGGCATGATTCAGTATCAAAGTGCTTAATAAATATAACTTCCTGTGAGCTGTTCAATGAATATAAACAATATGAAATAAAACAAACAATCTTCTGTATATTTGAATTTATTCTGATTCATATGTCAAATAGGTGAATGGTATGAAAAAACAGGTTTGTTGGTGATATATATTGCCCAACCCAAAAACCATGTAAGAGTCGTAATGTGAACACAATAATTCACTGTTTTTCAGTCAACAATGCATTTATAGTAATATTCTTTAATTGCTTCCCTACCATTGCTGTTATTATGATAAAATAATAATACAAACAAAATGTATTTTTCAGACTAACTTCCCACTGTATTTTACCCTTAGATCATTTAGCATAATTTTACCTCATAATAATGTGCAGTTTGCTAAAGTATCCAGTGAGTTTGTAGCTGTGACTCTGCATACTTTCATACTGTCATTAAGATTTTGGCAGCAATATAATTTTACTGACTTGTAATCATACAAAATAAGTAAAATACCAATAGAATATATTTTAATAATATAATAGTGTCGATTAAACAAATTTCTTCATCTATTAAGTTTGCTAAAATACGATAATTATTGAATGATAATAAATAACAGTAGTACCGGTTCTTTCTTGTGCAGTAATTTCTATGGTTGGACATTTGACTCTAATTCCAGGTAAATTTTGGAACTTAAACTTCTGCAACAACAGACATATCATTAAACATCACATAAAGCCATAATAGATAATCATAATATGTATTGTAAAATAAAAGTATTTTATATGAATATTGGCCGACGTCAGACGTCATCAGCTTTATTTTAAGTTTTATATAAATTGCTTCATCATAATTACTCATACTGTAAAGGAGTAACATTTTTAGTTTTATTCATTCACCCACTCACTTATGCAGTTGTAGGTATATCTCCTGTAATACTACATTTGGCAGGTATCAATTTTCAGCATATTTGTCAACTCTATTGAATTAAACAAATATTATACATATTTTCCTGTGGGCCCTCGGGAACAATTGAGATAATGGTGATCTAAAGCCTGAAAGAAAAAATTAATTGGTTAAATTATTTAGCTATAATGGAAAATCCTTCAATTATAACGGATTGCACTATTTACATTTAAATTATCAATCCAATAGGTCTCTTTGTGTAGCCACGTCTTTAAATAGATGGGTACTAAAAAACAAACCCATAGAAGCATAGAAAATGATTATTTTAAATGGAAAATTGTTACAATGTTTACCACAACAATGTTAATACTTACAATTAAACTATAATTACTATATATTCCTATGAATTGCGCCATTAACTGGAACCATGGAGCGCTTGTCTATATCATTATTAAATCAATACATGGCCTACATTTAATAAAAACTTATTCTTTAACATAAAACTAAATAAGTTTTCGTGAATGTAATCAAACAATGATTAAAAATATAACCTATGAAATAATTTGAAGTTGACGTATACGCCGACTAAATTAAATCTTTCATAACAATATGGTAAGAAACCGAATTGAGCTACCTTTTTGCGAGGACGGATTATAGCGTATTACCAACATGACGACAACAAATAATTACCTGTAAGTAGTCTGTATCCTTTGTATCGTTTACTATACTATCGAGTTAACGTTACGAAGTCAGGTAAATGCAAAAGTAACTCATGGTACGGTCACTATCGAAAACGATATCGTCTGCGTTAACACGTTAGCGACTGTAGTTAACTACAGTGTGCAATCGATGGCAACTCATGGTAGAGGTACAGTCCGCCATTTTAAGTGCCGAACGAACGTGTGAATTTGGCTACTATTAATGGGCGATAGTGAAGATACCTAAAGAGAAAATTTAATTAGTCTATCGATATATAATATTAAACAGACAGACTTACGTGCCTAAGCCTAGCTCACATGCAGTGACTAAAGTAATAGGAAATTATTATTAATTAAAATTGGAAAGCTTAATAATTGATGAATTATTATCATTGTCAATTAATTTTAGTTTTTTAAAACCTCCATTTTTCATAATAATTGAACATATAAGGTTCCTACGACAAAGTTTGTCATAAACTTTGATTAGTAACTTACCGTACAAAACTAAAAAAAATATTTAAATTACACCCAAATTATCCTACCTACTTGAAAGTAAGTACTTATCGCCTCCTTTAAATAATTTTTTACAAAAAAAACTATTCCTATTTATTTTACAATAACATTTTCTCGCACTTATTTATACAAAGAAAATACACGTCTATTGGTGTAACTTTATAGTCATACTAGCTGACTCAGCGAACTTTGTACCGCTTAAGTTAAATAGTGATCTTTAATAAGTTTTTCTTAGAATTTGCGTAGTTCCACAATTTGAAACTGCCTAAATATTTCTGAAACACGACTTTTCGATCAAATTATTACAATTTAGGTCCGTAATGTGCAGCCCCCCTAGACAAGATGTCTTTCGATAATCGCTAACGCAATCGCTAAATGGACAATGTATGAGATTTAACAACTGCGCTCGAAAGCTAAGCGAGGGCTTATTTCAAATCCCATATATTTTCCTACTAGCGATTGCGTTAGCGATTATCGAAAGACATCTTGTCTAGGAGGGCTGTTCAGCTAAGATCTATTTCCCTAGATATGTCGTAGATAAGTGGATTGATAAATTTGTTTAAACTTAAATTTATCGATATTGCACAACTAATACTGCACATCTACATACATCACTAGTAAAGGTAGCCATTTTATGTGCCAAAGTTTTGTAGGTAGTCACGCTGATTCTGTAGGTAGGGCCGGTCCATGTATTTGTTTAGTCATTGTTTCGAGATTACACCACTCACAGCTACATATATTGATCTGTGACTCACGCGGCCGTGTGTGTACGCCCGGAGTCATAAATATAGAATGAATTCATTCTTTATCTAAGCCCGGAGCGAATCAATAGACGCGATAATGATGCCAATGGCATGCTATCGTCCCGGAACATAGATATAGAATGAAATAGATGGGCTATAAAAGCCGTCAAACATGAGGAAAAGAGATAAACTTATACACATTGCCAAAGGAAAGAAGAAGATGGCATCATTTTTTTTTGTCCTTGTTACCGTATATAGTTGAAACTGGTAGTGGGGATTGTTTATCACCAGCGTCTGGTGCTAAACAAATACGTGGAAGAAATTTGTTGTGTGAATTATAGCTTACTGTGTAATTATTTAACACTTTAATTTGTGTAATTGTGAACTATTTGAGCATTTAAATCATGGTGCACTGCTCCGTTTTAGGTTGTAATAGTGATAGTGCTAGAAAACAGGAAAATATAACCTTTCACAGGTAAGACCTAAATTGTGTCAATAATAAGCGCCAAAACTATTTTTTAAATTATAAATACAAGTTATATTGCAATATTTTATCCTTCTACTATGGTTCTCAATCATATTATGGGATTAAACATGAAATTTCAAACTAAGTAGTAAGGTTACTGTTAACCTAACAAGCTAGGAATGTCGCCATACAATATGGCCACGTATACAGCCAACGCGTATAACATTTTGCCGGGTTATAATGATACCAGTTACGCTACGACTATTTTTCCTTGATTCGTAGGTAATTTGTTACGTGAAAGGGAACTCACATATTAGTTTCTGTGTTACATTAATATTGACATATTTAAGTATAAAATTTTGAGCATTTTAGATAACAAAGGTAATTCTTTTGAAGTGGGACTTTCCATTTGCTTGTTTGTCTGTATTTAACAGATTTCCTTCGGAGATAACTACTCGAAAACAGTTGGGTTAAAGCTACTGGTCGATTGAATTGGCAGCCAACCAAGCATACCCGAATGTGTTCTAAGCATTTTGAACAACAGTGGATTCAGAAAAACAAAAAAGGCAATTTTCTTAGGAGTGGTGCTATTCCTAAACTTTTTTTACAGGTCAGTAACTTATACATATTATATCTACAAGGTACATACCCTATCAAGCCAAAACCTAAATTTATTTTTCACAAACCCAACTATTTTTATGGGGGATTTCGAAATTTATTTTACAGTTTTGGATTAACATGGGTAAGGTAGGTACCAAATCCTTTACTACTATTTTGATATGGCTGAATTTAATTTGAAAAACTACGGCCAGTGCGTCAATCGCTTAGACGATTGGGAAAAGAAGTAGTCACACTTGAAAATGTGTAAAGTGATTTGAAGTGTAAGTTAATGATGCAAAATTAGTAGTTGGACATTTTAGATACTGTAGGAGGAACCAATAGAGATTTTCTGAAAAGATTTTTAGGAGTTGACAAAAGAAAGTATTCTGAACCTTTAAGGAAATTCGCGCTGTGCTTACACTTTTTAAGTTCAAAGGCATATGAGTTTGTACGTAAGCAATTTAATACGTGTTTACCACACCCAAAAACAGCTGGTGAGTGGCGAGGAGTAGACAACCTCTAGAAAATGTTTGTGATTTATTAGCAATTTTGTGCCATAGCTAGTAATCTGGCTTAATCCAAATGAAATAAGTCATATCTCTACTTTGTCTGAATATTTAACAAGAACACATAGGATGTAGATATAGCTCTATGCACCGAACAAGTGTTTCTAATTAATTATATAGGTACTTGACAGAACATAATCTTCCTCAGAGATCTACAAATTGGTCTTGTCCTGCGCTATTTCCAAGTTGCCGCCAGCGGGGGCGAGGTTGGGGGTGGCAACACGGGCAACTAAGAATAACCAGCTATCTACATCGGCATCTTGCGTTCTTTGCCAGATCTTTTTTTCACATTGTGAGCAAGCTTACCAACTCTGGGCTTTTAGTACCATATTGAGTGCGGTATCAGTAGTTCAGTACTTGAACTTACCCAGCCCAAGTGAACTTTTACCCGTATTGTAGTGAATTTTATCTCTGTAAGCCGAGGTCCTTTATTCGATGACAATAACGGTGCGATTGAAATCTAATTTTAGAAAATGTTTATTTAAAATTTAATATTATACATTTTCTAAATCTTCACAAATATTTAGTAAATGTGTAAATATTGGATTTTAAATAAACTGCAGAGATAAAGAAAAAACAATGATTATTGCCCGCTGTATTCTTAATCGAGCGACGATCTTCGCAAGGTACCTAGCTGGCAAAAGCTGGAAGCGAGTGGTCGCGGATCGTGCTCAGTGGCGAGCACTTGGAGAGGCCTATGTCCAGCAGTGGACGCGTGTGGATGATGATGATGATTCCTAATATTTTTTCTTATATTTGTAAAGATGTTTACATAATAGCTTAAATAAATAATTAAGTAAAATGTTTTAAAACGAAATATACTCGAGTAAATCCGAAAAGTGTAGTTTTATTTAAAAGTGTAAATAACTTTAGACTGCGGCGAAGGTTGAATGAAGAATTCAATAAAAAAAATCACAACTTCCTTCCATTTTTATTTTTTGAGACATATTATTGAGCGAGGGGCGCTCATTAAAATGTCTCAAAAAAAATACGTAGATCAATCAACCCTACTTTATGTTTATAGTGGTAAAAGCCACTATAAACATAAAGTAGGGTAAAACTTAAAGCAACACTGGTATACCCATCTACTTTAGGCAGGTATGACGTCATCTATGTCTGTCCCTTACGGGTATACGGTCACGTCCTATCTATTCATTCTTTATCTAAGTCCCGGAACGATCGTGAGCGCGTTTATGTCAATAATACTTAGACTATAGATACCAATAGACATGAAATACCTACGAAAAAAGCGTGCCAAGATTTGTGTTGGTGCTCTTAAGATGGCGGAAAAAACTTGGGACGCCGCATCTAAGATTCCACACTTATTATGTTTTTCTTTATACAATTCATTAAAAAAATCAATAAAAAACATAGAACTGTAAAATTCACTCAAAAATATTGCTCAATGGTGTCAATTCTGTTGGCACTAATTTGATTAAACTAAACTAAATTTAGTTTTAGTGCTGTCAAGTTGTATTTTCAGTTAAAATTTTCGAACAAAAACACGATTTGACAGCACTAAAACTAAATTCAGTTTAGTCTATTCCAACAAATGCCAACAGAATTGACACCACTGACTGATATTTTAGCACAACAACAAACACGGTGCTTTGTAATGGCGGACTGAATTGCCCAAATCATGTACCGAGGTACAAATTATATGAAATGAAAAGTTATAATGTGTTGAAAATGAACCAAGGGCTAAAATCTTTTCAAACTCAATAGATTTTGCGAAAAAATAAAATAAAGAATGATAAGTGAATGTGAAACTTCGTGAAACGAAACGTGATTAGTTATGGTTTGACATTGACAAACAGTCATTGTTATGGTCGGTTAGAATCTTCTTCTTATTATAGGTATTTAAAGAAGTTGAAGTTCTTTAAAAATCTGGAGTTTGTTGTGTGTGTGTGTCAACATCTATTGCGAATTGCGATCGCTTTTGATAGTCAATACAATACACACCCTAATGACATGTTAATGACTTTTCACTTTTTTTTCTTTTTTATTGGGGATTCAATTCAATTCAAATACAGAGTAATTTTCAATCATCGAATTAGCGAACCAAAACAAAATGTCAACTCGACAATGACATTTGACTCACGGTGCTGACGAATTCGACCTGAGCACTGAGGCGCGTTCAGGGCCTTCGCGCGAAGTACAACTTTTCGCTATAACCCCGTTCAATGCCTTCGAGCGTGACAACCGGGTGAAACAACCGGCCCGTTCAAGACCTTTGAGTGTCGGCGCGAGTTACAACCGAACAACCATCGAATTTGATGGTTGTAAAACGCTCTGACGTTTATGACTGAAATACTCTTACGTGATTGGATGATATTGGCGGCCATATTCTATAATGCCATCTACTAGAAAGAGAGAGAAATAAAAAATCATGTGATAGAGGGAGATAAAAGATTTGGTTGCTGCAATCCGTTCAACGCCTTTGAGCGAGTTAAAAAACAACCGGACAACTACACCCAGAGGCGCTGAACGCGCCTCTGTAAACGTTGTTTGTGACGCCATAAATGACGTCATCACATCCAACGTGAACGCTGTTGTCGCGAAACGGGCCGCCTGTTCGCTCACAGTGCTGATGGTCACTATAATCGCGAGACGAAACACCGCCTTGTTTGTTTCCAATGGACTCAATTCTGATGTGGCCTCTAAATTGCCTAATTTTATTTAGGTGCCGCTAAACCATTATCCTATTCTACGGTAACTGTCAAATTCAACTGACATTGCTAATTTGAATCTGACGTTTCTAATTTTAGACGGTCAATTCAACTTAGCTTTAGCCGTCCAAACGCTATTCCAGACGTGAGATTTTTACGCGTAAACATCCTAAATTGACTATTTTTGGCGGCGACTAAAATCATCCCGATTAAAATTAGAACCTTGCTAAAATCCGCCATTTTAGTAATGAAAAATACAAATTCAAATAACAAATGAGGTAGAAATTTTAATTTTGCATAAATTAGTTGTTTTCGCCTTAAATGAATAAGAAAATAAAAATATTTTTATAGTAGTTACAATTATATTGTTAATTATATTAGATAAAAATGTACATTAAATGTATTAACTGATATAAACATAAACCCTAAAAACATAAAACGTTTTAGTTTCTTTAGCAACATGATCCATCCATTAATTTACTTTTAATATTTTTACTATAGTAACACAAACACAAATAAAACTAATCTTAGACATTTTAGGGGCCGTTCGAAAACCCGGTAAAAAGAAAAGGATAGATATATTGCGAGAAAGAGAAGTTTAACTGGTTTTCAAACGCTAGCGAGTGATTTCCGCACTTCACGAGTTTTCAAACGGGTTCTGTCAGTTAAAAACGAAAAGAAGAGTTCTTGTGTTTTGCAACGCAAACTAGCTTTATTTTACAATTGCACAAAGCTTTACTTAACATTTGTAAACTTTGACTTCAACGTATAAATGAAATCAATACCCACAGATCACAGAACAGTCAACTGTCAACGTCAGGTAAAATTTAACGCTGACTGGGGGCCGTGAGAAATTCACTCCTGTCAGGCGAAAATTACTCTTCACTAATGCGTTCAGAAATACGAGCGGAGTAATTCCTCGGTTAACCTCGGTTTCACTCGGGTGGTTCTCGAACGCTATCGGGTGAAATTCACTCTACCCCGAGGAAATATTACTCGTTTTCAAACGTACCCTTATACCCCATTTACACTCGCGTGCGAGCCGCAAGACGAGCCACGAGCCGAGCCACGAGACGCGAGTGTAAACACTGAGCTCGTGGCTCGGCTCGCGGCTCGTCTCGCCACTCGCAAGGCTCGCGTCGGGAGCGGTTTTTTGGGCACGAGTCAAAGGGGCTCGCGTCGTGGCTCGCGTACGCGCGAGCGCGTGTTTACACTCGCGCGCGAGCTTCATATAAAATTTATAATTTTTCTTTATTTTTTACCAACTTTTTAAAAATCTTTATATATTTTAAACTTGGCTGTTGATTCGTAGTTATTAAGAGTGAATAAAGATTACTTTGGTTAACAGAATAAAAAAGATATCAATACAGTTGAATTTTCGTCGGGGCTGGTAAGACCAAGGCGTCCACACGGTATGTTGAAGACGTGGGTTCGATCCCTTCCCGAGATTAAATTTTTGTTTATTGATTATTCATCTTTCTTTTATTTTTTAAAAATTTACTACAGACGAAACCTTACACTTCATTGAACTTTCTCAAAAGGGGCCTATAATTTGGAGCCCTAAGAATAAACAGTCATATTTAGTCAAATTATTTACGTAGCTATAGGGTATATGCTGGCTAAGCAGAGCATTGATGCCGCTAATACTTCGACGTCCTCCATTGCTGAAAGTTCGAAAGCAACTGAACGCATTGCGATAGTGTAAACACCTCGACGAGCTCACGCGCTCTTCCGCGAGACACGAGCCGAGCCGCGAGCCGAGCCACGAGACGCGAGTGTAAATCAGGTATTGAATTACGCATAAGCTCTGCCTAAATTTAGTTGGCCTGTCACCGTAGAATAGCATTTGCTTAACCGGCCATTTAAATTAAGTTTAGGAAATTTTAGTTTTAGGTTATTTAGACGGCGGGCGCATAGAATAGGCTAGATGACAAAACATTTTTTTTTGCTTTAATAGAAGGTCATTCATATAATAAACAGAAAGAAAAACTATATAACTATTTTCGAATAACTATAAAAACAACCAAGATATAAGGTATTAAAGATTTATCTCCATCTCTTTCTAGCAAAACGGTAATTGGAGTCGCTCACGTCCGTAGGTTTTACCCTCGAGACCCTACACGTGATCCCCGGGTGGTGCTAATCGAGTGACCAACTTGTGGTGGTAGGGCTCAAAAAACCCAACTGGCTAGCGACCACAGTGCGCATGACGTAAAACCCGTCAAGTGGGCATTTCGTGTCCGCGTTTCGGGATCAGTCATCGCACAGCCAGAGCTTGAGGGGTCGTTGCTGCGATTCGTGTGGTTTGTGTGGGCTTTCGTCGACCCAATGCCAGGTTGACTGTTGACCCTCCGCCCAGGAAGACCCGAAGAAACGGCTGTTCCGCTGGCCGCCCGTGGTACAGTACAGGGGCCCAAGCGGACCTAACCAGTCAGTGAGGCTGCCTCGCCATGCCACACATAATCTCGGGGTGGTCCGTCGTGCCGGTTGGTGACCGGACGGTGGGTCCCACTTCCGGGGGGTTGGGGGGCCCTTTCGTGCGGAGAGTCAGCGCAAATCAGCTGTCGGCTGTTCCCTGGTGAAACAGGCCTACACACGTTAACTATGCTAAACGCTGCAATGACACCTCAATTTCACACCTCTCACTCCAACAAACATGTCAGCGCACAATATTGGGACTGGTCGTACAGCGGTGCACTATCCCACCAAAACACCACTATTCGAGGTGGAGCTCACTAACATCCGCGGGCTTCATTCTAACCTCTTGGCTGTCCACCACCATCTCGAGACAGCCCGTCCAGCAATGCTGTTTTTGACAGAGACGCAAATTATCTGCCCGGCCGATACAAGCTACCTTAATTACCCCGGCTACGCTCTTGAGGATTCCTTCAAGGCAAAGGCAGGTGTTTGCTTGTTCGTCCGGGCGGACGTTTGTTGTCGTCGCCTGCGCTGTTTGGAGGAACCTTCCTTTTCCCTCCTTGCGGTACACGTCGATTTTGGCACTCATTGCAGTGTCTACGTCTGCGTCTATCGTTCCTACCGTGGTGACTTGGAGACAACTAGACTTTTTGAACACCTAAGTCTTTTTGAACGCCGAGCTGGTGTTTTTAGGGGACTTCAATGCTCACCACGAGTTGTGGTTAAGTTCCTCTAAAACTGACCATGCGGGTAGGACTGCCCACGCATTCGCTCTCACGCACGACCTGACACAATTGGTTACCCAGCACACCCGGGTACCAGATATTATCGGTCAAGCACCCTCTTTGTTGGACCTTCTGCTGACAAATCGCCCCGACGGATATCAAGTGGTGATTCGAGCTCCACTAGGATCTTCAGATCACTGCCTGGTATCCGTCTCAGTGCCTCATGCGTCGCGACCGTCGCCTGTGGTTGCAGCACGCCGTCTGTGGCACTATGCGTCAGCAGATTGGGACGGTATGCGGGATTATTACGCGTCTGTCCCTTGGTGGCAGCGCTGTTTCAGTGGGATGGATCCGAACTCCTGCGCTACCTCTGTTGCTGACGAGATCAGACTAGGAATGGAATATTATATTCCACATTCCAATCTCGTCAGTAGAGGGAGACGTAACCTCTGGTTCAAGAGAGTGCACCTCTGCTGTTGAAAACAAACAGCTAGCTTACCGCGCTTGGATCAGAGGTCGAGCTTCTAGGGATCCCAATACTAACCTACTGAAAATAGCCTATAATAATGCCACCAAGTTGTGTAAGAGGGCTTACATTAGAGCAGATGCTCAGCGCATTGCACAAGTGGGTCAGGAACTGCTAGCGCACCCTACGGGTAGCCGTTCTTTCTGGCGCCTGGCCAAAGCTGTGCAATCAAACTTCTGCCAACCCTCGCTGCCACCACTGAGACATGCCGATGGCTCACTTGCTCATCAGCCGCAGGAGAAAGCCGACCTCCTGGCAAAACTCTTTGCGGCCCATTCCCGTATCGATGACTGTGGTGCACAACCTCCAACACTGTCCCATTGTGGCAGCACTATGCCCGATATCCGCATCAGACAGCGAGATGTGCGGGCGGAGCTACAGTCGATTGATATTCGAAAAGCAAGTGGACCAGACGGCATTCCTGCGATTGTACTTAAGAAGTGTGCAGCGGAGTTGACTCCGGTCCTGACGCGTCTATACCGTCTGTCGTTCTCTGCTAGTTGTGTGCCGAAATCTTGGAAAGAGGCCAATGTCCAGCCGATTCCCAAAAAGGGAGATCGTTCTGATCCGGCTAACTATCGCCCTATAGCCGTCACTTCCATTTTGTGTAAAATCATGGAGAGGATCCTTAACACCCAGCTGATCCGTTACCTGGAAGGTCACCCGTTGCTTAATGACCGTCAGTATGGGTTTCGTCCTAAACGGTCAACAGGTGACCTTCTAGCGTTCCTTTTGCACAAATGGGGTGAATCTATCAATAAGCGCGGCGAGTCTGTGGCTATTAGTCTCGACATCGCCAAAGCTTTTGATAGAGTCTGGCACAAGGCTCTCCTTTCCAAGCTTCCGGCATACGGATTGCCCGCTCAGTTCTGTACGTGGATTGCCAGCTTCCTCCACAAGCGTAGAATTCGCGTTGTCGTTGACGGCTGCGCTTCGCGGTTCGTGGCAGTGAATGCTGGTGTTCCACAAGGCTCCGTTCTATCCCCAACATTGTTTCTTCTGCATATCAATGACATGCTTTCCTTGGGAAGTATACATTGCTATGCAGACGACAGTACAGTGCATGGGGGATATCACGGAAGCTCAGGGGCTGCTCGTGGTAATATTGATAGGGAGAGGCAGAATCTTATCATTGAGCTCAACAAGACGCTGGAGCTCATCTCCGAATGGGGTTCCAACAATCTTGTCGAGTTCAATGCTAAGAAAACACAGGTGTGTGCTTTCTCGGCGAAAAGGTCACCTTTCCTCCCCCCTCTTTCTCTTCAGGGCACAACCCTTCATACACAGAGTAACAACACCTTGCTCGGAATGAACATTCGCTGCGATCTGAACCCCAGAGACTACATCGAATCCGTTATAACTGCTGCCTCACGGAAACTCGGTGTCCTAAACAAGGTGCGTAGGTATTTTGCGCCGGACCAACTATGCCTGTTTTATAAAACTTAGGTTAGGTCTTGCGTGGAATATTGCTCACACCTTTGGGACGGCTCCGCTCAGTACCTCCTCGATGCTCTGGACAGATTGCAGCGTCGCGCTATTCGAATAATTGGCGATGTAGAGGCAACTAACACCCTCGAGCCTCTACAACTTCGTCGTGACATCGCCTCTCTTAGCGCCTTTTACCGAATGTTCCATGGGGAATGCTCTGAGGAGCTCTTTAACCTTATCCCTCCCTCTCCATTCCTTAACAGAAACACGCGTAAGGGCCTTCGGAGTCATCCTTACACTGTATCTTCCTTTTCACACCGTACCAAGAAATTCCAAGATTCCTTCTTCTGTCGTTCATCCCACACTTGGAATTCTCTACCTGCGCACGTGTTTCCTCCATCCTACAACATGGGTTCCTTCAAAAGAGGTGTGAAAAAGCATCTTTTAGGCCGGCAAGGGGCGGGCAGGTAGGATAGTGGATGTCGTCCCTACTCTATCTGTCAACTCATTTGGACCTCTTTCACCGCTTAACATCAGGCGGGAGGAGGTCATTTGCTGGGCCTTACATAAAAAACAAAAAAAAAATTACAAGGAGTTTATATGCAGCGTTGCCAATCTGCGGGGAATTCCCCAAACTGTGGGGATTTTCAGTCTAATTGGGTAATTTGTGGGGAGAGCGTTTATGTGGGGAAAATGCGGGGAATTTAGACATTTACGCTAGGACTTAACTTAAAATTTATACATTATTTATACTTTAACTCAAGTTTAACTCAACTTATCCGGTTGGAAGGTTTTGGAGTTTATTTTATAGCAGCATTTATGTCCATCAACCTCTATTGTTTATCGGGGAAGTCCCTGTTGTTTACTATAGCTTTATAACGAATTATTCCTATAGATAGAGTACGTATGCGTATGGCAGAGAACTTTTGAGCGTTATTTGGTGTTCGAGTTCACACATACTGCTTGTTGTGTATTGCTCACACTTGTTGTTTATGTAATATAATTAGAAAGATACAATGGATAAGTGGTAGTTAAAATGTAAAAAAAAGAAAGTTAATAAGAACGACGATTATTTCAAGATATATTAATTTATAAAAAAAAACAATATTCACCTGTTTACCTGACGTATTTTTCGATTGATATTTGTTACAGTAAGTTTTATTTCGTGTTTATTTTTAATTTTAAGTTAAGTAATATTAAGTTTAATTTCTTTGCTGAAAACTTGTGGGGAAAATGTGGGGATTATCAATTATGTTTTCCCCAAAATTGGGGATTTTCAGATAGGTTTTTGGGTAATCCAGACCGTGGGTGGAAGTCGGCAACGCTGTTTATTTATATGGCCGTACTCAACAATGACGTCACGGTTGACGTCGGATCTCTCTGTCTAATCGCTTTCAATTCAAATTAACAACTTACCCTGCGTTCCGTAAAACGATAAAAGTGATAATATCGCGAATCCGACTAAAGTCACAACATAACCTACTCATTCAATAGCCCTTATATTTTGTGACGATTTAATTTGGTCGGACTCGCGATATTATCGCTTTTATCGCAATTCGGAACGCACGGTTAAAATGCTTGTACTATCTAATGTATTTCTAAGCCGATTTTAATTCTAATTTCACAGGACTGCATCTTTTTCCACGGTATTTTAATATTTAATGACGAGACGTAAAAATTATAATTCAGTCACCATCCCAATTGAGTCCAGTATATAATTTGTGGTCCAGTATTTCCATATCTATAGGTAGTCTGTGTTTCGCTTGCTTTGATGTCTAAGCTAGAAAAATTAAAATAAATAACTTGAATGTGATTTGACAGAAACATTACGTAAGAAAGAAGGTACTAAATTAAAAGTAACGTTGCATCAGCATGCTGAAATATATTATTTGTTATTCTCCCAGTTATATTTAAAGGCCGGCGAAAGTCCAAGATATCAGTGAAGTACCTGCCTGGTTTGGTCATGAAAATCTCTAACAACTCTCTAATAAAAATAGCCGCTTGGGGTGGTTTGATAGTTAGCTCTACGGGATTTTATTTACAAAATTTGCTAATAGATAAAGCTAGAGGCTGTGATTATTACAAAACCGCATTAAGATTATTGAGAACTAATGCAGGCGCTGTTCATTATTTAGGAGAACCTATTAAAGACAAAAGATTCAAGCCATCTGATACTGAAAATAATTTTGCTGATAGTACTCAAGCGAGATTCCGCATTCCTGTATCTGGCCCGAAAGATAGAGGGGCATATTACTTCTGGGCCCAAAAAAATAATGATCAGTGGAATATTATTCAGGCTGAGTTAGAACTATATTCTAAGTCTGATTCTAGATTAATAATTGTTAAAAAAGGTAATGTCTGTCTAGAGAATTCCTAATTTATTTATTAATTACTAAACCATATATTTTATTTTTGTTATGAAAAATATTGTTATAGAAATGTATCCTTTCAGCTTATTCACATATGAATCTGTTATTGATGATTTGAATTAATGATCATTCTCAAAAGATGAATAGATATTCAGATTTTTAATCAGAATTGTGTTTTAGTTATTGTGATAAATATTTTTTAATTATTCATATTTTCCTTTTGTGATTTTCGATGATTTGCTAGAGTGCAAAACATACCTTTCATCTTGAGAGTTTCAGTCTTGAAAATTTTGACACTCAACAATTGTTTTATTTTTCGTGACTCTTACCTGCTACTTCCATTCCAGTCTCTGGAATAAGTTGATTTTCCTCTTAGTATGGGTGTTTTGTTAAGTACAAATACATCTTTTTTCTGACACAAGTATGATACTTGGCAGTTGTTCTTTGAGTCAAAATAAGTAGATTGTGTCCGAAATTTACAACTTTTTTGTTATTGCTAATAAAGGTAGCTAAAACATTAAAAAGAGCTTATCACCACATTTTTTGTTTGCAAATGAATATACCAGTGTATTAATTACAGCAATTTAATTTAAAGAAAGCTGCACAAAAACTCTTGTAGCTTCCAAGACTTTCAGTGGGTCTCTGGTCCACGTCACTAACTTTATGTTCATAGGTTTCAAAGAGGGGGGGGGAGGGGGGTACTCCAAAGCTTCTTGTATGATTCTTCGGACATAATAGTTCGCGCCGCGCCAGAGTCTACTTCAGCGCATGTGTACACTCCCATCATTTTCTCTGGAACCGCCATATAATCTTGTTCACTGTCGCCATCAACCTTATGTACTTTTCCCCTCTTCTTTGTACAAGCTGACATTATGTGTCCATATCTCTTACAGTAGAAGCATCGTGCTTTCATAAAAGTACACTGCCGTGCACAGTGTCGACAGTCATCTGATCTTACGAGTATTCTATCTATCTCAATAGATTCAGTATATGTGGACGTGGATGGATTTAGCTTTGAATCAACAGTAGTTTCAGGGTACATATCATTACACGTCGACTGATAATTCAGGCACTGCTGCACTGTAGGGATGTTATGAATGTCATATTTTTTACATTCGCGAATGAGAATGTTTACTTTAGATATCAAATCAGGTAATAAAAAAAAACATATAAATGAATTATTAATCATTTTTATTAGGTAATTAGAAAAAACTGAGGGATATACCATTTTAGGTAGTTTTAATTAGCTTTAAGTGATAGTGACAGGCACAAATTCAATACCCAAATTTCAAAAGCGGAATATTGGCCGCATTCACCAGAACACATCGCTAAGTCATCGATCACGTGACCGATTACCAGTTTCGATGCATTCTGCTGAACGCATATTTTTAAAGTCTGTGTTCTGTGATGTATTTATGTTGTTTTGGGTTCTATTTAGGTTACCTACTTTAATGTTTGTTTTGGTTTTTTAAATAAAAACCGAAAACTACCTGTGTCAACACAAGAACTGAGCATATAAATCACTGCCACTACCAAAAAAGTACACAAGAATTTCTGTACAGCAGCACAATGAATCAAATCTTACATCTGGAGGATGATTCGTCCAACTTTCATATAGAAAATATGGTTCAAAATTTAATCAGACCCATTCCGTTATTGGAAGCAACACAAAGGGAACTAAGGATTCCAAACAAGGAATATTTTGAAGTCACAATACAAAATTATACTGATATTCAATTCTTGGAACAATTCCATATCTACAAAGATTTTCTATTAAAATAAAAAAAAACTATTAAAATTCAATTCAAATTTGGCAAACAACAGTAAAACTAATCACTAATCGCTGATACTAATCGAAAGTGAAATGCGATGGCAAAAATGGCGTCCGATTGTTGTCAATCGCTGTCAGTCATCGCATTTTTGTGTGCATTCAGAAGAAAATTTGCAATCGATGACTCATCGATGTGTTCTGGTGAATGCGGCCATTGTATTTTAGCTGACATCGATCGACGACACGTTACGCACGACTTCCGTATACATTCGCATTCGCAAAACATTCGCATCATTTGATGTGAATGCAAATGTTGAAGCGAATGTTTAAAATGATGCGAATCATTCGCTTATGCGAATGCGAATGCGAATATTCGTAACAACCCTACTGCACAGCTGCCTCATATGAAAGATTCTCTATTTTCAACAGCTCACGTCGTAGACGATTGTCCCGAACCCCTAAAACTGGTTTATCTCTTAATTCTTCCCCTAATACACCAATGGCCGCAATAAAGTCTTGTACAGATTCATGTTTTAATAGGCTAGATGACTAAAAAAATTTTTTTGCTTTAATAGAAGCTCATTCATATAATAAACAGAAAGAAAATATCGGTTTTCGAATAACTATAAAAGCAACCAAGATATAAGTTATTTAAGAGTTTTCTCCATCTCTTTCTAGCAAAACGGCAATTTACAAGCAGTTTATATGGCCGTATTTAACAATGACGTCACGGTTGACGTCACACTTATATATACCGGGTGTAACAGAATACCGCAATAATATTTAAGGTTGTTGATTCACAAAAAAAATTGTTTATGACTACTCTTTGTATTTTTATTACATGCCTACTTTCGATTTAATACGCTTAACAGTTCAGCGTATTAAATCGAAAGTAGGCATATAATAAAAATAGAAAGAATAGTCATAAAACATATTTTTTGTTAATCAACAACCTTAAATATTATTGCGGTATTCCGTTACACCCGGTATATATAAATATCAGTAAACAGATTCTCCGCGACGTCGCTTTGTTTTCAATCTCCAGTTAAATCAGTTGCAGCTAGGGCATGGAATACCGGAATGATTTTCATACCGGTATTGAAATTTCAAAAACCGGTATACCGAAATTTCGGTATTTTTTAAATACTGTTAATTACTCTTTAAATGATTCCATTATCGATTGGTAAGTCTTGTTTGGTGAGAGCGATTAAAGCAATTTTCTACGCTTTATGGCAGAAACACTGAAAATATTTATCATCTCCCTAGAAACCACAAAATGAGTTATTAAAATAAATAGGATTAAGAATACTAATAATATATCAACTGGAGTTGCTTATGGAGGGTCGTACAAGAACTTGGAGTACCAAATCACCTCTACTACGCACCTTGTATGGTTCAAGCCAGGGAGTCGTAATTTCACCAAGGAGTACGCCAGGGATGTATTTTGTTGCCCATTCTATTCAACGCCTATGGAGAATACATAATAAGACGAACCTGCGAGAATTGCGAGGGTGGCATCACAGTTGGTGGCGTGAAAATCACCAACCTGCGCTACGCCGACGACACTACCCTTCCTGCAGCAAATGAGTCGGAAATGTCTGCACTTCTGGACCGAATGGAGCGGATTAGCGAGGAGATGGGACTTTCTTCCATAAACAGGTCCAAAACCAAGATCATGGTGGTAGATAGATCTGGGAAGTTAGAACTCACAGGCGCGCTGGACCTTTTTTTCTTTTTTTTCCGGGGGGAAATGCGCAATCGCACCGTACCCACAGTTGGCTAGACGGCGGGCGTGGCGGCTAGTCTGGCAAAGAGCCCTCGGTGTTCTACTCTGCCCTTGTGGGCGCGCATGGTAGGGTCCACACTGTGACTACCACTATCAGCGCGTCAGGGCAAGCCCGAGCAGGTTGATCAGGCTATCGCCAAGGGGAGATTGCCCGAGAACCCCAGGGCAATCCCCAGACGGAGTGCCTTACGGCGGCGTGCACGCAGGCCTCCACGGTAGGGTCATTAGACGGGCATTGCTTGTGCGGATGCCTTCGCCTGCCTATCCGTCTGCGGCGGAGGGGAGCGGCTTGGGGATCTTCCTCCCGCTCCCTCTCCGCAGCCTCCCATTCCACCCGCGGAGCATAGCCACGACCATGCTCGGCAGCAAGAGGTCTCCGCCTCCCAGCGCAGCGTTGAGCTCGCTGCGCTGGGGCGCCAAGCCGAGCACACCAACAGGGTGTGCTCGGCAGTGTCATTGGGGGCGTCGCAGTGGTGACACCGCGGCGTTTCCTCCCGACGGGCGACCCAATGCAGGTAGTGACCGAAGCAGCCATGCCCGGTCAGTACCTGCACCATGCCGAACGTGGGGCTGTCCTGCCGGCGCCCAACCCACTCCTCCAACACCGGACGAATCGAGGCGCGCTAGACCTAGAAATAGTGAAAAACTTCATTTACCTGGGTTCTTACTTAAGTAACGATGGCTCGTGCCAAAAAGAAGTGCGCAGGAGAATTGGCATGGGCAAAAGCGCCATGTCTCAGCTTGAAAAAATTTGCAGAGATCGCAACATTTCTGTGAAATCTAAAACCAAACTAGTACGGACTCTTAGTCTTCTCGATCTTTTCGTATGGCACTGAGACGTGGATACTGAAAGCTGCAGACCGCAAACGCATTGACGCCTTTGAGATGTAGTGCTGGAGATTTTGTGATGATTTTCCATAATCGAGATTTTCCGTCATTGTCATAAAACTCATCCAGTATGAACATCACTATGAAGCATAGAATTCGAGCGTTCCGCATAGTCTTTAAACACCCTTGCGAAAACATTTTTTTTTTGAAATACCGAAATAACGGTATTTTATCCTCAAATACCGGTATCAAAATACCGAAAAAAATTATCGGTATACCGGTATACCGATATCCATGCCCTAGTTGCAGCAACTTTGCTGCAGGTAAGCTCCGAACGGTAGATTGACAAACTCTGAAACTAGTCCGACAAACTCTCACAAACTGCCCCCTATCTATATCAGCAAACAGTATCGCTATGTCGTTTCGTTTTTGAGATCCTCAGCGTGGCTCAGCTGGGGCAACGTTACCCCAGCTGAGCCACACAGCCCCTTAAACGCGAGCCCGATGAAAACTGAAACTTATCCGAAAAACTACGACAAACTGCCGCTTATCTATATCAGCAAACATATTTTTGCTATGTCGTTTCGTTTTCGATATCCGTGTGGCTCAGCTGGGGTAACATTACCCCAGCTGGGCCATACACATCTCTGAAACGCGCAAGCGACAAACTGAAACTTGCCGACAAACTCTGGACATTTTAGCGGCATACTCGTAAATCTATTTTTCAGTTTTTTTTTGTCGAGCCACTCCGTGGGGACTTATATGAGCTGTCTGTGATGATGATGATATGAATATCACATGTCGCAACTTTTTGAAATATCTTACACTGTATATCGGGACTGAAAGCCCTAGTGAATATCGGCATATAGAAGTTCAATTGCCACCGAGATAACAAAAAGTATTTAATCACGATCCGGTAAAAATAATGATTCACTGATGTGTAGTCACTATTTAGTAATCTGTGCTGATGTGTGAACAAGCTTAAGCCTAATTATTATAAGTTTAATACAAGTGTTTTTTGTACTAAATTAATTAATTTTATCCTTTATTTAAAATATACATTCATTGCTTTTTTAAAGTTTGCCTCTATCTTATTTTAGAGCCATGAATAAGTTTGTGGGTACTTCAAAGGAAAAGTTTTTCTACCACAATACTTTATTATGCTTGGTAAAAGCATTGCAAGGCCAAAATACTGCAATAGATCTCCGCAACGACTCTTATGTATGCGGTCTAATTTCAACAGTAGATGGGCAAGTATATCAACACAGCATTTCTTGCTTGGGTCAGACCATGAGTACATATCCTAGATTCGTACAGATTTCATTCATGGTAGCCTGAAAGTATTTAGCACAAATTTGCTTTTGTTTTGTATGAAATCTGTGGACTAATAGGCCCTACTCACGATGCAATCTAACTTGCGATCTGTTGCTGCAACATGTTGCAATCGCGGTTGCACGTGCTCTACTCACCTATGCAACTTCGCTTGCAATTTCATTTTGCGAACAAACACCTTAACGTCACAACGTGTACACTACCTGCTTACGTACCGAATCGTATAATAATGCCACCGACGTTATCTAGATTTCAAAAACCGGCCAAGTGTGAGTCGGGCTTGCGCACGAAGGGTAATACAAAAAACGGCAAAAAAATCAAGATTGTTGTATGAGAGCCGCCCTTAAATATTTATTTTATTTTAATTTTAATATTTATTTTTAAAGTGAATATACAACTAAATATTCGGTGAATATTTCAAGCGTCTACCTGTTGCCGTTATTAATATCGATCAAAAAACGGCAAAAAAATCAAGATTGTTGTATGAGAGCCGCCCTTAAATATTTATTTTATTTTAATTTTATTATTTATTTTTAAAGTGAATATACAACTAAATATTCGGTGAATATTTCAAGCGTCTACCTGTTGCCGTTATTAATATCGATCAAAAAACGGCAAAACAAATCACATTTGTTTTATAGGAGCCCCCCTTAAATATTTGCGACGACAGAAATACATCATCTGTGAAAATTTCAACTGTCTAGCTAGGTTCATGAGATACAGACTAGTGACAGACAAGCGGACGAACGGATGGACAGACAGACGGACAGCTGGGTCTTACTAAAAGGGTCCCGTTTTTACTCCTTGGTTACGGAACCCTAAAAAGTAATATTTGCATTAGCTCTTGCTTCTACAATTTAAACACCTGCGAGGAGAAGAAAGAAAAAACAGTTTTGGGTAAAAAATGGTTATACAGCTACAAAATAAAATATCGCAAATGAACGTTATGTTTCATTTGGAACCAGAAGATTTCTCATTTTTTTCTCTGCGGATCATTTTCATTACTTTTACTTCTAAACGCTACCTACACTACAGAGGTGTGGCTGACTAAGCTGCACAAGCGCGACTGAGCCAAGTTGCATGCAACCGCGCTATTCACGTTGCAATATGTTGCAGCAATCAGTCGGTCGCTAGCGCGGGCGATGCGACCTGCGATAAATTGCATGCAACCTGCAACCTGCCTATTCACGTGGCAATCTGTTGCATTGCAACAGATCGCAGCAACAAATTGCTAACGAAATTGCATCGTGAGTAGGGTCTATAACTCTTGTTATCAATTCTGTAGGCTTTCTCTATAATCAATTCCGATCGATTGACATTGGGATTGTGATTTTTTTGTACGCTTGAGTAGCAACAGTAGCGCAAAATTGGTTCTGCATCTTGTGAAAATTATACATATAATACTGAGTTTGGTGCACTCAGAATCCGCGCAATACGGGTCCAATTCAGCGCCAATGTGGCAATATAAGCGTACGAGAAATGACAATCTCAGTGTCGATCGATCGGAATTGGTTCGAGAGTAAGCCTAATCATTGATTTACTACCAAACGTAGATAACGCATGAACGTTCGAAAAGGGGGCCGGTGAAGAACTGCCCAATAGCGATTCGTGCAGTTCTTTTCCATAGCTGTCGGCACGTCAACATGCCGAAGTGCTCATTCAAAAGTTGCGGTAATGATAATAATGTAGAATAAGGTTGAATTCGGTAAATACGGAACTTTCTTTATGGTAATTTTAATTCGGGCTATATATCAGCGAGTACAAATGTATAGTCGATTAGGTGACAGATTTCAAGCGCTTTTGTATGAAGCGCTCTATCTACGTTTGGTAGTAAATCAATGCTACTGATCGATTGAGATTGTGCTTTTCCAAGCTCTTAAGTGCAACAGTTGCCGCTTCCGTGGTTGGTCTAGTGGTAGTGACCACTGGAGGACTGGAGTTCGATTCTCCAGTTTTTCTGCTCGTTTTGGTTGGTGGTAGGGCTTCTGAGCCCGCCTGGCCAGCTACCACCGTCTTACCTAAGCCTGCCGCCATAATAACATTGTGTTTCGACAATTTTAGGTAAGATAGCCAGTTCCTGAGTTGTCGAGTCCAGGTGAAGCTCGCTTCCTTTTTCAGTCCTATCGTCACTTACCATCAGGTGAGATAAAGGCCAAGAGTGTGTAAAAAAGAACTACTGTCAAATTGGGCTGTGTGGCGCGGATTTTGAGTGAACCAATCTCAGTGTTAAGTAGGTATATAATTTACTCAAAACCCGTACATTGAATAAGGATCCAAATTGGCTTTGCAACTCAAGCGTATAATATGGGAAATCACAATCTCAATGTCGATCGATTGGAATTGATTTCAAGTGTAAGCCGTAAGGTATTTGTGTCATCATATCTGACAACTTGTGCAATATCAGTTTTTGTTTAAAATTATTTGTTAACGTTATTTTAGTCACACCTTTTTTACAGTTACATGAATGTGTCATTATCAAATGCTATTTATTGTGATCCCCAAGGAAATGAGTATTCATTTGAAAATTTGTTTATTCAAGCTCGTAATATAAGATATGTCCATGTACCGGAATCCGTAAGTATTAAATTATATTAGAATTTAAAATTTTGCTCAATCATAATATGTACAAACTATTTACATTTTCAGGCATCTATTTTGTCCACTATCAAAAATGAGTTAACAAAAATTCCACGTGTACCAGATAACAAACCAATCAAGAAGTCAAGAAAAGTCCAAAAGGCATATAAACTTCACATGCAAACAGTGGCATCATTAGGGACATAAACTATTGAAATAATATTAAGTTAGAAAATTCAAGTCTAAATAAATAAGTATTATTGGAAGCGTATATTTTAATTCCTCATTCATCTTGCATCCCTCATTGATGTTGATTCGGCATCTCTCCAACAACCGTCACACATTCCCCTTTGGAGGTTGTGGGTTGTCAATGTGTTTGCTCAGTCTTTAAGTAGCATATCAAAATATCATATTCGCAGTATATTATAATCTCAAAATATTCTTCTATGTACAGTCATCTATACTACTATTTTATTAATACTCTTTTCTAGCTAGTGGTGGTAAGATTGCTGTAAAAATCAAAACTACAAGCGGCAACGGACCTTGATCACTTGTAAAATGCACAGATTAAATTCCACCTTGATATGGTAGAATGCTATTGTGGGACTTTCTCCGTAAATGTGGGACTTTCCACGTAAATGTGGGACTTTCCCCGTAAATGTGAGACTTACCCACTAAATCAACTTCCACGCCCATCTTAACCTGGGTTCGAAGCGATCTGGGGAGAGGAATACTCAATTCTCCGGACCACCTCACGACAGGGACCAGCTTCGGGTCTTTGGGGGATCTGGGGGGAGGGGGCAATCATCCTGGCGTTCAGGCCACACCTAGCGTGGTCATGGAAGCAGGGTTACTAATGCTTGTATTCTACCGCACAACCGTCTGTGTCAGAGGGGAGGAGCGTGAGAATCAATCTCCCGCTCCCTCTCCGCTGCCCTTCTGCGATTTTACAACCTCGCAGAAGGAGGCAACAGCCTCCCATTCCCTTCATCATCCTGGTTGGAAAATAATTTCTATTTTTGATTAGTAATGACAATATCATCGCTTATCATTTTATTATTAGTTCCTATATTATTTCATGTGATACAAATTGACAATAACTCGAAAATACTCGACAAAATGAATCAACACAATAAAAGTAATAAAATTCATAAAAAAAGCATTTCCTGCAAGTGGACAATTAAGAAAATATCTCCAATTAAATTTTTTATAACAAAAAAGTATTAATTAAAAATTAAAAAAAACAAGTTATAAGGTAACAAACATAAAAAAATAACAAAAAATCAAATTATTTTTTGAAGTCGGTTTAATTTTTAGATAATGTTGACGACTGTACTTTGAATGGGGTAGGTATTAAAAGAATATAATATTTTGCGAATAGTATGTTTTGATAATATGATATTTAAGAAGAGTCTGAGCCAATGTGTTGTTTCGGAGCTCCAGAATTTTAATTGAAAATTATGTTCATGTCATTGTAAATCCAAGATGGCCGCCACCACAAAATGGCAGATTATATTTATTCCAACACTCTCAGTGTGGGTATCAAATGAAAGGGCTTGACATCACAAAAAATATTTACCAATAACTGGAAAATAAAAAATAGGTAAAAATGATAAGTTAAACGGTTTCATTAAAAAGAAAGATAATGATGATGTAGATAGTATACCTACTAGAAGCTAGAAAATAATTAAGGTGGATCCCAGGATCGAGTCATCACGCCACTCTCCTCGTCAATCTGGAGCACTAATATGTCAGACGCAAAAATAAAATCTTGTTCTATGTATTTTAATTTGACTTTAGAATGTTTGTTTGAATAAATCACCATTTGCAGAGAGACTGAAACAGCTTTTAACCCCATTCGTACGGTGAAGCTCGAAGAGTTGTAATATAGTAATCAATTGGTAAACGTATTCGAGTGTGCACATCAAATTGTATACATTTTAATTATTTAAGTAATCTACAGTGCGCATTGCAACTTTTAAAGAGTTTGTCATCTCCATTTCTGTCTGCTGCACCATCCGGACGCTGGGTATCGTTCACATAAAAGAACACATTTTATGCTTAACAAAATAAAGCACTACTGCAAGTCTACTACTTCAGGAAAAGTTTTGGTTGGTGCTTTATGGTTCATATATCATATTCATCGAGGTAATATTAAAATTCCATTTATTCACCACAATACAGCTGACATTTATTGAAACATTATAACGAAGTCTGTGAATAATTTATACAGGGTGTAACTGAACACCCCAATAACATTTAAGGGTATGTATCTATCAGAAGTACAGTTTCTGTAGGAAAAATATTAGGGCTAACAAACCTACTTTCTTTTCCATACAAACTAAATAAATTATTTTTTGGTATTAAGCACCGACAGCCTTACGTAGGGCTGTCGGTGCTTAATACCATGCTCGAGCGAGGTGTGCGAGGAATACTATGCTCACGTCATACAAACTAAATAAATATTTTTTTGGTATTAAGTGCCGACAGCCCTACGTAAGCGTACGAGGAATACTATGCTCACGTCTGTCACGTGTCATTTTGTGTTTAAATTTCTTGTGTTAAGAGCTGATTATGGTTGTCACTTGAAAGTTTTTGCTTTCAGTTTAAAATCAAATAACTCTGAAAATATTGGGGTTCCAGGTCTCAGACAAGCACTGAAGGTCCATTTAATATCTAACTTATATGCCCCTTAAATGTTATTGGGGTGTTCAGTTACACCCGGTATAAAACTCTAAAGGTTACATACAAAATGGAAACTGAGGACCAATTCTACTAATAAGTTACAGCCGAATCGAAACTGAACCGTTATGATCAACCAATCAGAACGCCACATTATCACGTCATCGAACAGTTGAATGACAATATAAGCGCTCCGATTGGTCGACCGCAACGGTCCAGTTTCGATTCGGCTGTAGGTTATTAGTATAATTGGGACCCTGTAATATTATAGTAGGTATATATATAACATACAATATTGAATATAATAAAATGCACATTCCTATATTTAGAAATGTAATTTCATTTATTACTAAATCTGATGATATACTTACTTAGGAAATCTAGAAATGAATAAATTTAATTACATATTGACAAATAGATTTTTTTGCACATGTACGTTTCCACCAAAGTTTTTGTTGACAACTTTTATGCGGTGGAGACACGGCTTCATACTCGTACACAGATTGTAATCGTAAAGTGTGCACAAGCTGACATAAAAATGTTACAATCTATGTAACAGTAGGTACTACTTGCCAACGTACGTATGGGTACATGAAGTCATATGCCTGTGCTGAAATTCTTTCTAATGAAAGCTAAATCTAACAAAACGCGGGAAATTTAAAAGAAATTGGGAATGGCAATACTGAATATAGTAGAAAAAATGGAGTTGATACTTTTTTTTAAATATTTTTAGTTTCATCGTTTAATTTCCAACAATAAACCTCTTATAAAAATCGCGGTATTTGGATTTAAAGGAAACTAAAATTACTTAATTTCTATTATATTTCGACAGAAATTAAGAAAAAGTATTATGAAATGTTGAAAACTAAGACTTAAGTCATTTGGTTCATATAGTTCTTAAGAATCAAACAAAATACATTTAAAAAATATTTTATTTTATTCACTGTAATAAAAAAATAGTTTCCAAATTCAACACCCATCTCTGATTCATTTGCGCTGCTAGATTCATCATCATCATTAAGCTTATTATTGCTCCATCTTTACTGTGATTCTATCCCTGCTCTTGTACCGATTTTTAACGTTAAGCAAATGCTTCATGTTCCATACTACCTCTATGTATATGGGGTTAAGTTCACAATTGTATAATTATACCCATAAAATTTCGTCTTCCTCATTATATTGGCTAAGATTTGTGCTTCTATACCAAAACCGAAAGTTAAATTACAAAGTATCAAAATCAGCATGTTCAACTAAACTACAAAAGGGCCATTGTACCAGTGTTGCAACTTGAAACAATATCAGGTTCAGCTTTCATTAGCCATACTCTAACATGGCATAAGTGCGAAGGAGACGGCGCTATACTACCTTATCTCCCCCAATTTAAAAACATTTATAGATTTATTTAACAACAATAAATTCTATTATCTTACACAGACATAAACGTACCTTTAAAAGTAAATTTATCTGTTATATAATTAAAAAGCTGTAAAATGAGCCATAGTCGGTATTACCCGTTGTCCATAACGACGATTATTACATTGGCTTCCAAATTTTAAATCGATCGTTATACTTAGATCTAGTGTTAGTCGGAGGGAGGGAGGTGAGAGGCTGATTTGATTTTGTCATCTCACAATATGGACATGATTTCAACATTCTACTTATTATATGTTTATAGTTTTATTATTTAAAAATAATTAAAGTATTTTATTACGTAGGACATACCTACGCAAATGTTTAATCCTATCAAATTATAATATTTTTTATGAAATACTCATATTTAACATTAATATCAGTTATTTTTTTTATAAATTATGTTTACTAAACTTAACTACTTAAAACTTAATAATTACAACCTGTATAATAACAGTAATGCTGCCACACAAAGGTATATAACATAACCAATATATTGAACCAACAATATCATGATCGATATTCTAATATTACGTTAGTATTCTATATTTAGAACTCTTACAAAAAACACATCAATTGCATCCATACTCATGAGAAAGGTTAAGATTTTGTAGAAAATCTCCTACATCTAATTAAAACATTTCTAAATATCATTTATCTTTTTCCATATCACTGCAGTAAAAAACAAAGAAAATATTCAGTTTCAATATCACAAAATAAGGTGTGTAAGATCCTAATTAGCATTTGTTTCGTACTAAACTATATCTAGGTATATTACAATCAAATTCAATGTGTGGGCAGTTGTTAATCTAGAGGGCAACGTTTTGGAACTACTCGTGAATTTATAACTATAGATGAAATACTATTATATATTCTGTGACTATAGTCTGATTTTTAATTCGACGGAATTCTGACATTTCAGAAGTGTTGCCAACATTGAAAAACTATTCCTAAAAAGGGAGAGCATTTTAGCAAAATAAAAAATAAACCTTTATGGAATTTAAGGTTTCAATTAGAAAAACTAAGACTTGAAAAATTACTGATAATTTTAAAATGGTAATTACATTGTTTAATATCATATTGTTGAAGTTACAATAATTGTCAAGGAAATTATTTTTCTATTACTGGGATCCCTGTTCAATAATCCATAGGCAGCCAAACTTTTTTAGAAATACATCATCGTTTGTAAAATTTTCGCTTCTTCTAAGAGCCAATATAACAAAATGTCAAATTTTAAATTAAAAAACTCACCGCGGTCCGCGTTGCGCAAAGTGAAACAATTAATATTAGAAGGCATATAATATCGCAGCTGAAAAATGGCAAGAATGCATAAACCATATTATTAAAGAAGATTATAAAATGTGCCCTCTTAATGATCTGCTGGAAAATGTGTGTGATTCCTTTATAACCCGAGTTGATGATGATAACGACAATGATGATATAAGTGATGATAATTAATAAATATTTTTATTTGAGAAATATGTTGTTTAGTGTAAAGTCAGTACTTGATCTAATTCTGTTTCATGTTTTTTGTTATTAAATAAAAAAATATCAAAGCAGAAAAGGTTATTTATATCTGATTTGTCTATAGATCACATCTGTCAGAATTCCGTCGAATTAAAAATCAGACTGTAAGGTATTACCTAAAAACTGATGTCAAGACCTAAGCTCTAAGTCAAATAGTTTAGGAGTTGTGACTATTTGAATATGACCCTTTACTTTCCTGACAAGTAGGAGGAAAAAAAAAAATATTGCGATAACAATGTCTTTAATCCAGAAATTCATTAGAACCCGGTCGCATGTTACTTTAATTTAACGACTAATGTAGCTATACCGAATTGAATAATGTAGTTAATTTAATTTGTGTCCAATTAATTATGGATAAATTCGCTACTGACAGGGTCATATTCAAATAGTTTCAACGCCTAAACTATTTGAACCTAGAGTTTAGGTCTTAACATCAGTTTTTAGGTCATACCTTAGTGCATCCACAAAGTAAAAAAAGGTATGTAATCAGGCTAGTTTTTTGGAAAACAAAAAGTAAACAAAAAAAAAGTACACTTTTTAAGTTTCAAGTATTTTTAAAGGTTTTAATGGGAGTTTTTGTTAAACTTTTTAGTGTGAACTTATTGCCTACTTTTGTAACTATCGAACGAAACCACTTTTATGTCTGTAGGACCTGTACCCACATCGGTAGATATGGCAAAATAAAATTAAATGAACTCAATCGTGCTCAGTTAAAAAAAAAATTGCCGCCATTTCACAACAGTAGGGGCAAAATGCCTTATTAAGGTGGATTTGTTGATAAAATTGATCATATTGCTTCGCCTTAACGGGTCGGACACCGGTGACCAGACACACTGTAGATATAAACCATATATTAAATAATCACCAGTAATGTTGATCCATACCTACAGTGACTGCGGTTGCACAGTCGCACTTATAAATTCTGTTTAATGGTGCAAATGATAAGCCCCCTTACCATGATCGTCCAAAACAATATTAAAACCGCACTGAGAGGCCGGCGCTATACCCAGCAAGAGCGGTGTCTGTTTCAATACTGTTTTAACCTTACTATAAGCGATGATGGTAAGGCCCAAGGAGCTTGGTGGCGACTTGGCGAGCTAACGATTGCTAAAGTGGATTAACGTTGACCGTGGTCAGTTTGGATCATGCGAGTGAAGGAACAGAAAGTGCTTCTGCAGACACTTATGCACTATAACATCTCCCACTCAAATGAATTGTTCTTCTGTTGAGATTGGCCGCCATGATGACCAATGATTGGTTAGGAGAAATGGTGTAAGTACAAAATATTCGTGATTTCGCTAACATGCAATTTTTTTTAATCTCAATATGTAATTCCACCATTTTATGGCAACATTTTACTGTTCATTCGTTTATATTCTTTGGTTGCTAAAATTTTTCCTAAACGGTTTGTTTTTTTATATGCACTTATAAAGTGCCTATTTATAAAAAAAGGTAACCAAACCCATACCTAATATTAATGCAATCTTTCAAATCATTTGTGCTTGAGGTTAAGTGCTTGTGGTTTTTATTTACAATTTTTTCGTCAAAATGGTGGAAATATAAGCCGACTGTATAACGAATATACCTACTTCGAAACTCGGTCGAGATTAAATACTTTTTAGTCGATTATTCCCGGGTACTTTCTTTAGTTTTGTAATCCTCATTATTACCCGTCAAATTTGTTGCGTCCTCAGACGCATCCTCCGATTTCTGATCAGCGATTTCACTCTTTGGTTCGCGTTTAAATTCAAAATTTTGGGGCGTCTCGCTAACTTTCGGTACGATACCGCGATCCCTGTAAGACATGTAGAACTTGGGCTTTAGGAAACCAAAATTGTTAATTTTAACTTCAGGTTGAAACATTTGATCCCTATTTTTCTGTGTGTTTGCGAAGTCGCCGTGAGTGCTGGCATAATTTTGTATGTAATTGTTGATCGCCAAATTTTTGAAGTTGTAATTGTCCTGCTTATTAGATTTAAGAGTGTTGTCAAGCTCCTGTGTGGATTTGAACGAATCGTCTTCTTGCCCGTTGAAGTTCTGCTGCGTTGACGACCGATCGCAGTTTGCATTCGCTTTCTCCGAAACGGAACTTTGGGTTACGATAACAACTTGCTTGAATTGAGATTGTTTGGTGTCCCGTCGCAGTGCGTTGCCGGCGGGATGTTGGAATAAATCTGCATCCTTCAAGGTATCGATTTGTTGCGTACTGGTCGGCTGAGGATCAGGGGTCTGGCTGCACAAGTAGCTGGATTGGTTGATATTCGCTATAATAGATGTGGGACTTGGAGAAGACTGCATTGCGTTGGGTCTAAGTAGTGTATGTGGATTCAGTATAGCTGAAACAAATAAATTCATCTTACAAACTGATGTAACAATATTTGATAGTGAACAAATTTATTACTGCCTCTGTGGTCTAGTCGTTGAGACCACCTGGTTCTGATCTGTAGGTCTGGAGTTTAATTCCCCACATGGATGCAGAAATGTTTCTGCTTGATTTGGTCGTTGGTATGGTACCTGAATCCGCATAGTTAGCCAACACCGTCATGCCTAAGATTGTCGCCATAGTAACAATGTAAATAATATTGTTTCGACAATAGGCTATATTAATAAAAATAATATTAGCTTTAATGGCAGCTCATTCATAACGTATGCATCAAAAAAGGATACATTGGTGAATCTGCTACAGATAAGCCTAGTCCTGGCTAGATGTTCCAATGGTGAAGCGACGACGCGTATACATTAATGCTTAGTCTGTGCCTGCAGTAGGTACCTCATGCATTCACATTTTATACATTTTCACCACGAAACGAGAGAATCCATGTAACATATTAATTATTATTTCCGTACGCATATTCAAAATTACTCGATTTCAAAACAGAAAGAAAAAATCGGTTTTCGAATAACTATAAAAACAACCAAGATATAAGGTATTAAAGATTTTTCTCCATCTCTTTTAGCAAAACGGTAATTTACATGGAGTTTATATGGTCGTACTCAACAATGACGTCACGGTTGATGTCGGAACTCTCTGTCTAATCGCTTCCAAATTAACAGCTTAAAATGCTTGTATCTAATGTATTTCTAAGCCGATTTTAATTCTAATTTCACGTGATTGCATCTATTTCTATGGTATTTTAATATTTTATGATGAGACGTGAAAATTAGAATTCAGTCATCATCCCAATTAGGCTCATTTAAAATCTAATCAAAAAAAAATGCTGAATTGGACATTTGATTCATTTGCTTCATTGACAAGCAGCAGCAGCAGCAGCATCGAAAAAGTGCCTTAGACGTGGTGTGGTAATGTGTGCATATAAATAAATTGAAAAGAATGTTTTCCTTTTGGGGTGCGGAGCCCTAAAGATACACTTACCCTGAGGCTTATATTTTGCGAGCTGGGCGTAGACCTGCTTGATGCGTTCAATGTTGATCTGCGAGGCCTTGGTGTGGTCCACCATAGGCATGGGGTAGTCGCGGCCGATGATGCACTGCGCCGACTGCTGCACCGCCTCGGGCGCCACCCACGGCTCGTGGATGTACCTCGTAGGCATGTTCTTCAGGGCGGGGATGTAGCGCCTGCCAAATACATCCATACTAATATTATAAATGGGAAAGTGTATGTGTGTGTCTGTTTGTTTGTCCGTCTTTCACGGCAAAACGGAGCGACAATTTGACGTGATTTTTTAAGTGGAGATAGTTGAAGGGATGGAGAGTGACATAGGCTACTTTTTGTCCCTTTCTAATACCTCACTTCCCTAAAATAAGGGGGTGGAAGTTTGTGTGGAGCATTCCGCAATTTTCAAGGTAGGAAGCTAAAAATCGGTACACAGGCTCTTTGTTACCAACGAAAAATACCTGCCTTATTTTTTTTTTGGAAATCTTCCGTGTTACCCAGAATTTAACGCAAGCGAAGCCACGGGCAAAAGCTAGTTTGTTATAAGCATGCTAATGAACACGAAATCGAGTAATTTTGAATATGCGTACGGAAATAATAATTAATATTATATGTTACATGGATTCTCTTGTTTCGTGGTCAAAATGTAAAAAATGTGAATGCATTAAAGTGCTAACAGACGATCCGATTTGGTTGGATCCAACGTGATCCAACCAAATCAGGAGCCGACGCGCCTACAGACGGTTCGACGCGGTTGGCAATCCAACAGGAGGGATGCCCTAAAAAGTATTATGTACCTATATCGATATCGATACAAAATACTATTTTGGCCAATATAAAAACACAATTTGTCTTTGCGAAACTCAAATAAACTAAAACCTTTTGTTTATCCTATTTCCTACTAATATTATAAATGTGAAAGTGTGGATGTTTGTATGTTTGGATGTTTGTTACTCAAGCACGCAACAACGGCTGAACGGATTTGGATGAAATTTGGCATGCATGTAGCCTTTGACATGGAAAAGAACATAGGCTACCTTTTATCCTGATTCCTGAAGTAGTTCCCGAGGGAAAATTGAAAATTGTTTACGAGCTAAGCCGCGGGCAGACAGCTTTGAAATTTGGTATGCATGTCACCTAAGCTATGGAAAAGGACATGTAATAGTTCCCGTGGGAAGATTAAAAATTGTTAACGAGCGAAGCTTTAGTTAGACCCAATTCTGAAGTCCACGCAGACAAAGTCGCGGGCAGAAGCTAGTATTTTATAAAGTTTATAAAATTAGTTTATAAAGAATAAATAAATAGTTACAGATATATTTCATGGTTGTCTTTAAGTTTTTGAGGTAATATTTGTTAAAGATATTTCTTTCCTGTGATCCGACTCTATCGATCGGTATCATAAAAATACAGGATATTCATTTTCTTCATTTGGCGGGTTCGATTCCCGATCCAGACAGGTGATTATTTAGCAGTCTTTGAATGCGGTTGGATTTGTTTTGGAATTTAAAATTATGAATTCTTTTCGCAAAGTTATATCCACGGTATATTACAGGCGACATAAGAACGATCCAAAGATGAAATAGTAGGTATAGCTTGACAAAGAGCTTACTGTACAATGCGTAACTAAACGTGCGAAAATAAATAAATAATAAAACACAAACAAAAAGTAAAACAAAATTTTTGCAATACATTTTTTTCTCTACTTTGTGGTTTGGCAGGACAGCAGTCGAGTCATTTTAGTTTACTAAATTATTAATTTATTACTTTAAGCACACATAATTAATTAAACCACAAAGTATCGATACCTTTGTCTTTTGTCGTGTCCTTACTTGTCGGATGAGCGATCGGGCCGTCAAGCACCCAACAAGCTAATAATAATTATGTCGGGCCGACAGCCGTACACACGTTCCAATTTGGTCGGGATCGGGCGGTTGGCTCCAACCAAATCGGATCGTCTGTTACGGCTATTAGGTAGGTATTGCAGACACAGACAAAGCATTAATGTATACCTACGCGTAGTCGCTTCACTATTGGAACATCTGGTCTGTAGTAGGCTTATCTGTTGCGGATTCATCAATAAATCCTTTTTTGATGCATACGGTTTGTCTATGACTATACTAAACTATGACTATTTTTACTAAATATGGGGGCAAATTCTTTAGTGCAATTATACCTTTGCAAGAGGAGATGGTTAATTAAAACAAAAGTACACCAGCCCATTTGGTCAGCATTGTGTAGTAGGCCAAATTCATCCTCTTTGGAGGAAAAACCCGATATTATGATGATCACACATCAGCTTGATATATTATTGTACAGTAAGCTCCCATTCAAGCTATACATTTGCACTAGGAAAACCGCCACTATTACGAGCGGCATAAGAACGGTCCAAAGGTCAAACAGTATAGCTTGATAAGGAGCTTACTGTACATTCACATAATAGTAATAGTTATACACGGTTATTTTTTTATAACTCGGGAAAATTTTAGGGACGCGTGGGTCAGGACACATCCATTATTATTATATAAAAAAAAAAAACACAAATGCTGGTCTCAACTAGTGCAGCATTTTCTGGATATTTTAGAAAATTTATATAAAATTAAGTGAGTAATTTTTTTATTCATATTTAAATAATTCTAATACCATGTCGTGAAGCGTCCCTTTAATTTTCCAGGGTGATAAAAAAATAACCGTGTATATACCAGTTACACTAATGCGGGGTTGTTATTTCATAAAAATATCAAATAGACTAAAGGAATATAGACTAAATCCTATGGTGATAGAGTCTGGCTAATAAAAGCTGAACCTAGCAAAATGCGGGAAATTTAAAAATGTGGGAAAGGCAATACTGACTATAGTAGGAAAAATCAGAGTTGATACTTGTTAAATATAAATGTTTAGTTTCAATGAACTTCCAACAACGAACCTTTTATTTAAAAAATCATGGTACTTGGATTTCATGAAAATTAAAAAATAAAATTACTTTTTTGTCATATTATGTCGACAGAAATTACTGTGATAAAAATCAGATTCCAAATATTCAGCACCTATATCTGATTCATCTGAGCTGCTTGATTCATCAATACTGACGTTTATTATAAATTGCTCCATCGCTTCCGTGATCCTATCCCTGCTCTTGTACCGATTTTTAACGTGAAGCATTTGCTGTGTATTTTTTATTAAAAGCTTTTTTTACAATTTCTTCTAGTTCTGCTGCTGACACAGACATGTTTTTGTTTGCAACCTTGTACTTGTCTAAACTGCATAATATGACCTCTAAAATTACAATGGTATGGAGGAATTCTCAACACCTCATGATTATGCTCCCTTAAAATTTCGCCTTACTCATATATTGGCTCAGGTTTGTACTTCTGTACCAAAAGCGACAGTTAAATTCACTGGAGTCGCACTCATTTCAGTGTTTTTTTCTAATATAGCATAATATGCTAAACTTCTTACTTTGTAATTGAAAATCAGGAATATTATTCCTGATTTTCAATTACAAAGTAAGAAGTTTATTACAAAGTATCAAAATTACCATGTGCAACAATAGATAGATAGATAGTTAGAAACACTTTATTTTGCACAATTACTTACAGGCTACAACATAATACATGCACGAACAGCAAAATAGGCGGCCTTATCGCCGTAGGCGATCTCTGCCAGGCAACCTTTAGGTTGGAAAAACATCGTTTTTAGGTTGGTGGTCAGAACCTTAATATATAATAAAAAAAATATAATACCTAATGAGAATTAAAAACACTTAAGTACCAGAAAATGATGATAGATAATAATAAAATAGAAAAAAATTTTTTTTTTAAAGACAAAGACATGAATGACAATACTACTCGTATAAAGGAGCATTTTATCAGTGTTGCAACAAAAAAATGTCAGGTTCAGCTTTCATTAGCCAGATTCTACAAAAATTCCATACTTCCAAGAGGTAAAGTTGATGCAAAGACAAAAACATACCTAATGAAATCTCCATTCGGATCAGTCTTCCTTCCGAAGCGTACCGGACAATAGCAGTGGAAGAACTGTTGGAAAAATGACGAGCACGAGAGCCACATCCACATCCCCGCGTTTACTGACCAATCCGCGTCGAGCAGTAGTTCATCGAACACCTAAAACGAGATATGTACTCATTGGAACACATATTTTATTAACTCTATTTAGGCGCTGTTTATCATCGGTCGAAGAAGAGCTCCGAACGGGAGAGTATACCCACCTCACAGAAGACAGCATCCAAATAACGTCATATTGCACATTAGAACGCATATTTTATTAAGGCGATTCACACTGCCACGCACCACGCAGCGTAGCGCGTGTCCTTACGTTGCTTGTAAGTATCTTCGTTTGTATAGAAAACACGCACAGTCCAACACACAGAAAACGCATCTACGCGCGTGCATGCAGATCACGCGCCTACAAGCGGAGAAAGACGCACCCACGCGCGTAGGTGCGGGTGAAACGCAAGGAATGGCACACCGAGTCCCGCAGTGCCGTGCGTGATGTTGGAAGGGCTTGACGTTGATTTTGGAAACGCAACTACGCGTGTGAGTGCGTAAAAAACACGCATGATGATGCGGATCTGCACTCCCGCAAGTACGCGCGTAGGTGCGTCGACACGCAACATGCAGCGTGCTGCGTGGCAGTGTGTGAATCACTTGACTCTTCAGTTAGGCGCTGTCTATCATCGATCGAAGAACAGCTCCGACTGGGAAAGTACCCTCAGTACCCCACCTCACAGAAGACAGCATCCAAATAACGTAATGTTATTCCTACGCGTGAGTGAACACGCCAGCGCTCATTCGCGCAAGTGACTCGTCACAGCCGTGCATAGCGAGAGCAGCGTAACATCAGGAGAGCCATAATCATGTATAATAAAGGAGTTTTAAACATTTCAAACCATTTGGTTATATTAATTAAAAATTGTGAAACTTCACTTCACTCATATTAATAAAAATTGTGAAATAATGCGTTTTTTATTAACTGGATGCTAAAGAAATTTTCGCCTTTTTACACCGTCATATACTGATCGTTTTAATCCTTTGATGCGGTGGATTGGTTAAATAATAGTAATTAATATGTGGATGAACCGACTTGATATCTTCTGTGGGATGAACCAAGTAGTAGATACAGTTTTTGTGCTCACCGCTCGAATGGCCAATCAAAGGGTTTCAGAGCGGTAGGTACTTTAATGGATCTCATCGTTTACCGCAAATGGATGTATAATTTTAAATTGTTAAAAATTGATAAATGTTTTATAAATCGGCTCATTCCGTCAGGGGATTGAAACAACCACAAAACGACCCTACATGCAATTTAAGATTTTAAGTTAAAAGGTGCAAAGGTAAATAAATGCAATCTTATGAAGCACGAACTTCATGCCAACAAATAATAAAAATTACTTTCGCAACCAGTACAATATCCAGTATCCACCCACAGCAGTGGAAAGAAAAAATTGCTATTAAAAAAAAGTCCAAAAAGCATCACAATTTTGTTAGATAACATTAGTCTATTCAATCTAATATTCACAAGGTATTTATAAAAGTGTTTCAGCAGTCATACTCATTATTGCATTTAGATGAAAAAAAATGATTTGATTTAGGCACCCCTTTCACTTAGCGTAACATGCGTGCTTGTAAAAACTGCAACTTTGAAGATGACACGTAGAATAGAAGAGAAAAATAATAAATATAATTGATGACTCACAAGAACAAAAACATTAGAAACTACTGGACGTCGAAAAAATTATATTTTCTGCCTTGCCTTCATTCCTTCTTCCCACGATATCCATAAATCTCCTCTAGTTAGAAAGCATGCAACAGCATGGCGTGCCAAGTGGTGTATCCAACCTTCTTCTCTCAGTTGAATCATGATCGCATCTATCCAGGGAAATCCTGTTCGACCCTACAATAATATTATGTATAGTTTATTATAATTATATCGTACAAACGCCGAGAAAAAGAGTATCAAAATCATTAAGTCTTTACCGCTTATCTCTTCAAAAATCAGAGTTGATTAAATAATACATTGACAAAAAAATATAGTGTTATCTTTTAGAAAACGAAAGTGGCACTTTTTATGTTATTTATATGAAAGAGATCCTCTTTATATATTCATGTATTAAACACCTATTGTACAGTAAGCTCCTTGTCAAGCTATACTGATTGACCTTTGGACCGTTCTTATGTCGCTTGTAATAGTGGCGGTTTTCGTAGTGCAAATGTAAAGCTTGAATGGGAGCTTACTGTACCATATTCTGGAAAATAAATAATGATTGATTGATTGATTTAACTAGCAAATGTAATAATCAAAAGTCTGTATCAAACAATTTTCCCTCTGTCTTGATATTTAAACTGGTCGTCCTGTTTAAATCTAAGAAGATGGCCTAAATAAATCTCAATAAAATATACATACACTAGCCCACTTTGCGAGGGCCTCTTGATTTCTCTCCCATGGTATTTGCACGCAAATCGGATTCCCTTCCATGCGATCGAAATTAGGGTTCCTCGTAGCGGCACAGTAGAAAAATTCCCGCCAGAGGATTTGGCCGTGCAGAGACAGCGGAGGTCTGACTCTTTTAATCCTTTTATATAACTCCGTCAATTGATAATAAAACAATCTAGTTGATAAGCAGCCGAATCTGTAACAAAACAAGCCTCGAGTTTTTTCACAGAAGAATGCGAAAACTTAAAAAATTTCATAACTGCTGCAAAACGTGTTCTTTTTACCATCACGATATATTCTAATATGTATTTACTAGCAGCAGAAACCAGTCATTAAAAAAAAATCTCATTTATTTCTTTCACAATGACTAGACTAGGTTTACAGGCCGTAATGGGATATGAAGTTCATTGTCTGACTATTATAGTCATCGTGAGAGAGCAGAACCTGCACTAGGATTCCCTGTGTTGCAGAGTTCCGGCCCTCCCTCCGATTTACAATATATTTAACATGTTTCCTTAAATAACGTATAAAATAATATATTTTTTACTTCTCATGGTCTGAAAGTGCTTATTTGTGCAGGATATAGGCTGCACAAAATCGAATTTTGTGCACAAGTGCATTACCGTATCCACTCATACACAAATGCATCTATATCAAGGCAAAGAAAACGAGCCATACAGCCAAACACAATAAGAAGTTCATAGATAGAACTTGTTATTTCATCATATTTACTTTAACCTATTAGCCTTATGTGTTTTTAAAGACATAAATAAATGTTATGTTATACTACTGTTTTATTTCCTCGCAATCGAGGTGAAAAGCAGAGTTTACGGCTCGACCACAAAACCATTTTATCCTCGACATTACTATCAGCCTTCGCCTAAAGTCTCGGATAAAATGGTTCGTTTTGCGCACTTGTCGTAAAATCCACTATTAACTAACAATTAAATATGTAACAGATATGCATAAACAGTTAAGTATAAAATAAAACAGAAACAAATCAAAATAAAACAGTGTGTGCATTGAAAAAATAATATCAAAAATTAATTCAACTTCAAAATCTCTGAAAAACTCGATTCAAATATCGATACTTATGTGTATATCGATATTTGAATCGAGTTACCTGGCGCATTATTTTGTTTTGCATTGACCGCAATAAATAAATACACAACGATTGACACACACTACCTACACACCTCAGGTAGGGCGACAAACCCGTGCGACTGGCCAACAAGGATTGGGGGGTCATCTTAGGGCGGCCGAACGACGCGACCCACGCCTTCCGCTCCAGATGACGCTCGAGCCTCGTCAAGGCCTCGCTCTCGCCGCCAATCCACACCGCCGGCTTCAGCCCTTCAATCTCAAAACCTGCAAGACACTTTATATTTTGTATTTGACAAATTAGAAATCACAGAACCAACAGACATAACGATAACAATGATATGTTTTATCAAACCAGCCCTGCGAGCATAGAACTATCGATAAACAAAATTTGAGAGCTAATATCGACATACTCGACAAAAATCGATTAATTTGACTGATATTCCTAAGCAGTGAAAAGGACAGATGCTTTTGTCGATCGATCTATGTCGATCGACACAGACTAGGTACAAGAAGGAGACTGCACCAGGGTCTTTCTGTACCTCTTTCTTGCCTATTTTTGCGGCCAATCAGTGGTGCTTGCATTGCCGTTTTCCAATTTGAAGGGTAAGCCAGGCAGTGAAATTACTGCATACTGTGATATGACATCTTATGCCACAAGTTGGCAACGAAACATCCCTGTGGGGGTTGTAGACTTGGAGGACCCACAGGTGGGTTATTGTCTAAGAAAAAATCAATCACGATCGCTTATAATTTGACAGCCATTGCGCCCAGACTCTATGCCGACATCTATACTAATATTATAAAGAGGAAAGATTTTATTGTTTGTTTGTATTGAATAGGCTTCGAAACTACTGAACCGATTTTGATGAAAGCTGGTATAGGGATAGTTCGAGACCAGGGGAAAGACATAGGCTATTTTTCCTACGGGAAAATATAAAATTCCCACGGGAAAGCAAAAATAACGCGGGCGAAGTCGCGAGCGGAAAGCTAGTCCTTTTATAAAGGAGCGATGGATGGACTGTGACTGTCAAATTGTAAGCGATGGCGATAGATTTTTTCTTATACAATAACCCGCCAGGAACCACGTCATGTTCTATAGGCGACAGGAGCTACCATCACGTGGCCAGCCCGCTTGCTTGGCGACTTTGTAGTATAAAGAAAAGAACGTAGTGTGCTAACGTTGCTATTTGGTACGGGGTGTTGGCGAAGAAAGTGGCGCCCTCATACATTTTTCTCAAACATGCTACGATACATATACGACTCATATCTTATTTATACAACCTTCTTCGGGATAAATCGTACTTGCAGTACTGGGCTAGCGGCCAGCAATTTAATTTAAAAATGCAACGAACTTCTTTAAAGCTCTTACATGATTACTAAAGAGGTAACTCATTTGAGCTATATTTAAATTTCGAACTGGCACAACAAAATGAAATACTCTATTACAAAGAAAAAGTGGAAATCGGTATTTTCGAAGCGGTTTTTCCATTTTTATTGTTATTTAGTTATATATCTATTTATATTTAATTGTATTCAAGAAGCGAATAGATATTACTGAAAACAATTTACTAACAAAATCGAGAGAAATGTTCTTTCAAACATTTTTTTTAAATTTTAAGCATTGAGTATAACTACTTAATGCTTTAACGCGTAAATAACCACTTACAAGCTTATTTCTCCAAAATATGTAGAAATAATTTGTTACATTTCCAGTTGAAGCAAGCTACGCCATCTATCCAGCTATGCACGACATTCTGCTCTGCACCTCAAGGTACTCTCTATGATACTAGCATACCTTTACTAACGCGACAAGAAATACTCGTAGATGCCTAATAAATACTCATAATATAAACGATACATATACTTATGTGTAAATTTATCAAGTATGGAATACTGACCTAATTCTTCAAGGGTTGGCACGCCGAAGCGGTCGTCGTGGTCTTCTGATATAGGTGTAGTGATTCCGTTTAACATTTGTGATGAAATTGTAGGTTCCGCAGGTGGAGGAGGTGGCAGACTGGCGATTAGAGCTTGGAACTGATGGTATGTGAGCGGCGCTTTCCCTCCGTTGCGCTCGATAATTCTATGAAGTCATTTTCGATCACTAAGCATGATTGAGTTTTATTTTAACCTTTCAATTTTGTGCTAAATATTATTACAGCATTTAAAAACTTTAAAATGGCTCTTATTCAGTACGAAAACTCAGTACACAAGTAGGCAGATCGTCGGCTGTTTAATAAGTTTATTAAATAATCCTTTGTGTACACATTTGTTGTACAGAGGAGTTCTGTACAACAAATGAGGTTGTGCAGAGCAAGAAATGGACAAAATGGTAAAATGAAATAAAATTAAGTATATTGTTATGACTAGTTTAATCTGTTTGCACTCACTTGTCAAGTTTGTACAAAGTGTGCGAGACCCGTGAGATGACAGTGATGCCGACTTCGCGACATTTGGACATGATGTTGTGATCCCTGACGCGGCCGTAAGGTTCGGGGTCCTCCTCAAAGGTCAACTCGGTGGTGCCCCACTCTCGGAAGAGCTTCGGCAGCGCGTCGGCAGGCTGCCCGCGGACCACGAACAGCCGTGAGTTTAGTTTTCTCAAACTCAGGTCTAGATCTTGCAAGCATTGTAATAAAAATCTATAAAAAAAAGAAATATTCCGTTCAGCGTTAAACAGTTTGAGTTTCAGAAATGGTTACACTCTCTTGAACATATCGCGCAAGCGTACACTTGTTCTACTATATATATATATCATCCATTAGTTCTTATTATTTAAGCAAACTCCCTCATACTCGAAGGTAGACATGAAATGGGGCGTGGTGGTATTATTCTTGAAAAAGGGGCGATAGAATGCGTTGAACAATGGAACAATCAGTAATATCATGCTGGAAAAAAAGCCTCGCTACCCTTAACCATTCTTTGTCCGACTCAGCAAAAAAAAAAACCAACATACACGAAGTGTGTAAATATAATCGTTTACTCTCACCCACCTCCATTTGTTGATACCGACGTTGGACGAGCTGGCAAACCAGGGGTCAATGATGAAGACGCATCGAAACGTGATCGCGTTATTGAGGCCCTCCCTCAAGGCGGGGTTGTCGTGCAGACGCAGCCCCTTGCGGAACCAGTGCACGGTGTGCTTGCCGGGCGGGCACCGGGCGCGCGGCCCCGGCGGCGGCTGCGGCCGCACGCTCGACGCCGTCAGTGTTTTCGCCGCTGCTGACATTGTAAGCTTAGGTCGCCAACATCTGCATGTACAGAGAAATAGCCACGTTACAAACTGGTTGATTAACATCGTATGTAAGAACTGCAATGAAACGTTAGCCTCAATTGCGAGCAGCCGCGCCGCGGGTCAAGTCGAGATTCCAGCCATGCGCTCGCATCTTACCTAGCCACTAGCAAGGTTATTTTGTGATAAGTCGAAGATACAAAATACAGAAGACACCGTCCAAAAGCTTATATTACGGGTACATTCGTATACAACGCTAGCATACACAACGTATAACCACGTAGCTATTACGTACTTCTAAGAATCCGTGCCAGAAAGAGACGCTGTAGTGCGTTTATTGAACTCAAGAGTACTTGGTTTTGTTCTCTATGTTGTACTAAGTCTCTTCAGATTTAAGCACGTCTTGTTTTTCGGGCAGACAATCCTACTCTGAATATTTTTGCTTAAAACACGGCTTATTATAAGGAAAAACTTTGTGCTGTAGGATTTCGCAATCGATACAACGCAGCCAGCCAAGATTAAAATGTGATATAGAAACCGTACAAACAGAAGTTTATTCCGACTTGGTGACGAGATTGAAAGTTTCACTTTGAAACCACGTGAGTAAATTGCGTTCGAATAATTTCCAACTACGTAAAATTCGTATTACGTTTTTGTCGACAATTCGTTCAAAAAGCACTGAGATTAGGAACACTATGTTTGTCTCCTTTACAGTACGAATACGTGACGCACGGATACGTGACCAGTGGTAACTAATCTGCTACATTCTCAAGGAGGTCATAGTCAGTCTGAATGTTGGCCAGTGCACTGGTAAGCCAGCTTTAGTTCGACATGCTGTCCTGCAATGTCAAGAGCGGTTGCGCTCACAAACCAGTGGGTGGAGGAGTCTGCCAGCTGCCTGAAGAGCCAAGCGAAACACACGTCGGATGTACGCGACCGAAGATTCGCGGCTAATTTTAATTTTTCGTTCCGACATAAATACGGCTGATATGACATACCATTATTATGCACGTTAATTACGCGATGGAAATTCGATGACTGCTATTTAATTGGTGTCGTGTTGTATTCTCCAAATAAATAACAAATTAAAATAAAACACCCCATACGAAAAATCTCCAAGAAGTATAATTATTTTCTTGGTAATATTTTGATTCAAGCGTCAGCGTCGTCCGTCACGTGATCACGTCGGATGACCGCTATTAATTAAATATAGATCTATTTATTAAATTATTCCCAAGTCAAGAGAACCAAAGCTCCATTGCTAGGCTTTAAACGACCGATGTGGTCTACAGAAGGGGGAGCGCTCCTCCGGTGGCCGTTGTCCAGAAGCTGCTGATGGAACACTTACCAGTAAGTCTTCAGACAATCTTTGAGTAGGTTTAGGTATATTCAACATGCCATCCTAAGCGAATATATCCGTCCGGTAACACCCCTTTCTGTCACACTGTTACTGGCTGGGAAAAATATTCGTCACCAAGTAACAGTGTTGCTGGTTGGGATAAATTAATTCACATCCGGTAACACTGTTACTCGATGAAACACTTTATTACCATCCAGAAGCACTAGCTCGTTGTATGTAATCTTGTATAATAGAGGTCAGTGTATGAAGTATACTTAGGTATCTATATGTTACTGGTTAGGATGAAATTAGATATAATATAGAAACTACCTATGCCATTTATCTGTCTGAAGTGATAAATTTTCATTCGAAATACGTTCTGAAGTTCACTTAATATCACAATGGGATAAAATGGAATTAAGATAAGTATAATAATTAATGTAGGTATACAAATATGGTTTTATTTCGAAAAAAACAGTCAGTGTAGTTTAGTCAGCCTTTTAATCTATCACAATAATCAACATTTATATAATACGGATATTCTAATAACTATTAACACAATCACTATTTCGGTAGTAGGTATAAGGTGTCTCAGCGCGGAATTCAAACTTCAAACTTGTATAAATCAGAAGATAGCCAGGCTATAGTGGGGAACGGGTTTCATTTGATACCTGTGTGGTGTCGAATGCGCGTTATTATTGTTTTCCCGTGGAAATTTTATATTTTCCCGTAAAATAAGAAGAAAAGACGTCGAATAATAAATTTCATAGAAATTCGAGCAGATTTTAAATATTTTCAATAGGAATTTTCAACCCCTATTTTGCACCCTAAGGGGGTGAATTCCAATAAACTATGAAACGCGTGTTCAATTAAAAGTCTTTAAGAGCATGAATCTCAAGTTTTATAAAAATCGTTGCTTATTTTTAAAAAAATCCTTACAAACTTGCAACCCCTATTACATCCCTTCAGGGTATTTTTTTTAATCCCTTCTTAGTGTGCGTCCGCATTTTAAATTAAAACAACTGTCCAAATTTCACGTTTCTACCATTAGCGGTTAAGGCTGTGCGTGCGTCTATAAATGGGAACTTCTCCTTTTATACAGTGTGTCTTCATAAAGTGCACATATTGAAATTGGGGATACTACGCTTAATTTTATCGACAGAAAAGATAATAATTTTGTTTTAAATTTTTTAATTAAATTTTTAAAGATCTTGCTTGCTACGGTGACCTCCTTGTAAACAGATCAGTGTAACTTTTAAACTAAATGATCAATCACGATGAAAGAAACGTATTAATAATCGGAAATAACAGGGCATTCTCATAAAATTAAAGTTGCGGACAGTTGACAGTTTAGCGATTATTTTTTTTAAAGAATATCGTTTTTTTTCTTACAATTTTCACAATAATTTAAAAATATATTAGTAAAACGCCAATATAACCTACATTTTTTATTAATTTAAATTATTCTACATCATATCATCTTTAGAAAGGTAAAAATACTACGCTTCCAGCTCGATCGTAACATTTCTTATCAATTTTTAAGGATAGGTGCGCAAGCTCACGCCTACGTGCCATTCTTTGGCAGATAGAGACCCTTTTTTATGAGTAATTGTTAACGGGCGCGGGTTGGGGTGGGGTGCGCGGGGCCAAGATAGCCAAACAAAGGATCTGTTTGAGAACCCAGCCACCCAGCCAGGCCAGACAGTCGCTCAGAATTATTCGCCGCTGCTACTTGTATTTCGTTAATAACTTTAGTTCGCAAACTTGTTTGTTGTAGTTGTTTCATCACTACTACGTTCGTTTTTTCCTACGCAATGCCGCGTTTATGTGAATTCTCCGCAGCACACATTGCTGACATTCATTATTACTATGGAGTGGGACGAGGAAGTGCTCGAGCTGCGCGTGAAGCTTTAGTAATCATTGACGTCTCTGTCGAACAAGCGGTACTGGCTGACCTATTTGCTGACTCAAGTGTTAGTACTATACTCCAGCCAAATCCGATGACGAATAAGGGTGGGACCGCATTAGAACGGCGCTGCGCGGCGCGTCGCTTCACGTCGCTTCACGGTACCTATCGCATTACAACTGCAGTTAGCGGCAGCTCGCGTCATTTCTATACCCGTTCGCGTGCGAGCAACATATCAAGATGAGCGATAGTGACGAGGATTTGGTTATTATTTCTTTATTGTGTGCAGAAGATGAACGAATTATGGAAAAGAAAAAAAAAAAGAAGAAATGGATTGCTGACATACCAAGGTCACGCAATCAAGAAGGCGAATATCACTATTTGTTTCCTCGCCTTCTTAGTGACTCTGCACGATTTCACACTTACTTCAGAATGTCGAAGACAAAATTCTATAAACTATTGTACTGGACGAAACCACATATACAGCAACAGGATACTCGTTTTAGAAAATCAATCGGTGCAGAAGAAAGACTCATGGTTACAATTAGGTAAGTATTTATTTTTAGTTAAAATTTCGAATTAGAACAGAGTTTAATTTACTTGTTACAGCTCTTCAATTTGCTTCGAAGCAGAGGACGAGCCGGTTTTGATACATGCATAGAATTACAAAATATCATGTACCACCAAACCATCTGGAGTTATGTAGTATTGACGCTTAGGAGTTGTACTCATAGTTTCAGTGTTGCAATCCGATGTTTCAGTCAGACATTTTTCACTCTTCATTGAAGTGGAAGGAGGTGGACTGTCTACCTGAGTCTGAGTTAGAATATCAGTATATTCTAACTCAGACTCAGAACTCAAATATCTTGTTCTTGAAGGAGGTGTAGAAGTCTCAATAACATAGCACGGGCTATCTGGTCTAGAAACATTTTGAAGATTCTGGAGGGGTTGACGCTGCAGAAGGTCAAATTCAGCTTGCGAAACTGCTAAATATAATTGATTTTTAATTTTTAATTGCACATCCGGAGGGAATGTCACGACTGTATCGGCCATTGCTGTGAAAAATGAATGTATGGGATTATTGGTGCTTGCTCTTGCTGCCTGTTTTCCGCGGCCTTCTAAATATTTCCCAAGAACTCCCGCAACCTCAGATTTCTGTTGAACTTCCTTTCTAATCTTTCTTTTTGTCATATCAGCAAACATTGCTGATGAAGTCGATGCCGGAGTGGATCTTATTGTAAGTACATTATCCTCGGTATTAGGCAATGAGTTTGGTGTGCTATTTGAGTCATCTTCACTGGATACACTTTTCATTAGATTGCTCTTCACTTGTCTTTCTTGAAAAAATGGTTGTAGAAAATCCATTTGTTTTTCGTAGCGCCATGGTTTTGATGTCGTTGCTCCATCTCCACTTTTAGTCTTCCGTCTTTTGAGGCTTCTGTTGTATCCATCTCGCAACGATTTCCACCTTTCCTTGCAAATTTTGGCTGAAAATAATGATTAAAAAAACATATTTAGTATTCTTTATTAAAAAAAAATTGTTTTAATAATATTTTTCTAATAATTATTAGGTACTATTTGTCTGTTAGTATTTTTTTTTAATTTTTAAGTAGTCTCTTATGGCTTTATGTAACACTTATGTTAACACTGTAAAATTATTTTTGTGAAACTTTTTGATCATCTACGTAAAAATGAATGAACTAAATGCTTTTTTTTCAGATTTTTGGCGACTGGGGATTCATTTAAAACAATAGGAGAAAGTTTTCGCCTCGGCTACTCAACTGTTCAAGAAATCATCCATACTACCTGTGCAGTTATTTGGGAAGTGTTATCAAAATTAGTTATGCCTGAGCCAAATGAAGAAATGTGGAAAAAAATTGCCGAAGACTTTCATAACAAATGGAACTATCCTAATTGTCTAGGAGCACTGGATGGAAAGCACATAAAAATACAAGCTCCTGCCAAAAGTGGGTCACTATATTATAATTATAAAAAGTTTTTCTCAATCGTGTTGATGGCTTTAGTGGACGCAGATTACAAATTTATAATTGTAAATGTGGGTGATCTTGGAAAAAACAGTGACGGTGGTATATTTTCCCGTTCTGAACTACGCAAAAAAATAGAACGTAACAGCTTAAATATACCTTCCCCAAAACCCTTATCAGTAATAAGCGATCCAATGCCCTATGTCATAGTAGGTGATGAAGCTTTCCCTCTGAAAAGGTACCTCATGAGACCCTATCCTGGCACTCAATTGGATGATGAATCAAAAAAGATTTATAACTATCGTCACAGCCGTGCACGTCGTGTTTCAGAAAATGCGTTTGGTATATTATGCCAAAAGTTTAGAATTTTCTATCGCACGATATCCCTTTGTCCGAAAAATGTGGATAACATAGTTCTGGCAACTTGTTGTCTTCACAATTTTCTGAGACATGATACAGTTACCTGTTTCAATGAACAACAACCTACCGAAGAAAATATACCATCCGAAGCAGTTTGGGAAAATTTACCACGAATAGGTGGTAATTTCGTAAATAATGCCTTCCAAGTTCGCGAAAAATTCAAACATTATTTTACTTCTAATGAAGGGGCAGTGCCATGGCAAAGAGATAGAATTAGAAGAGGATGTCGGCGAGAATAAACATACCTAATAGAATTACCTACTTAGGTATGTAGAATAAACATACCTAAGTAGTAAGATTTCTAATTTTAATAAAAACTAAATTTTAAAGACATCAAAACATTGTTTCACTTACCTGATACACCCATTTCTATTGCGATTTCCGCCCATATATTGTCTTTCCTTGACTGGTTCATATAGTGTTCATGTTGGAGATCGTACAGCTCTCGGTAAGCACTAACTATATTAATTAATTTTTCTTCGTTTAAATCCATTTTCGAATACCAAACACAATGCGCGTATATCTTCACCGAGTGCGGTACACAAACTGAAGCGATGCGCCGCTTGCTATATCGCACTGAGCGTCGCTGCACTGCGCGTCGCGGCGCTGCGCGTCAAAATATTCTCTCGGAGGCAACTATGCCGCGACGCGCAGCGACGCGCGGCGCAGCGCCGCTCTAGTGCGATATGCATCATACGATATGATTGAAATAATATTTTGACGCTTTGTGCTGCGCTGTGCAGCGCAGCGCAGCGCCGCTGTAATGCGGTCCGGCCTTAAATGTAAACAAACCAATTTAGGGTCATCACAACTGAGGTTATATTTTTTTTTCTAAAGGTCGTATTTCTGACTAGATTACTGCACATTATTTAATAATACTTTAAGTAATATATTTTTTTACAATATCACTAGAAACACTCGCAAAACGTTAATAATTTAGTAATAAAACTAAAAAATAAATAAAGTATAAATTATTTTTAGTAGACAGCCCTATAACCATAAAGAACTCAGGTATTATGAACATTTTCGCACTTATTATACCAACCTTCCAACTGAAGTTGGCAATCACTTTCTTTCGTGTTCCTTTACCCTGATTAATGTTGAAATTGGTCGCGTAATTATTGCACTATAACCCGAACGCGTTTGGAAGTCCTACGTTTCGTTTCACTATTTAACACGACATACACTTTTATATTTTATTTAACCTACTTATGTTTCCGAAGCAATATAGCATTTTGAATTTATTGCATTGTTTTAAATAACAAGTTTATGAATAACTGTTTAATTATTTAATGAAATTATATTAATAATATCGCGTCTTTAATAAAAAGTATTTCAAGGTGCGTCCCCACTACGAGCCGCGCGGCCGCGGGAGCCGCGAGGCTCGGCCTCACCAGCTTTTTGTGTATCGCATTCTCACTATAGAGCTTCGCGGCCCAGTGTGGCCAGATTTTGAAGAATTATTTCCATTTTAGTAGAAATGTAGTTTTATTTCAGTTAGGTTGTTGTGCTAGAAATGTTTTGAAATTCTTCTATTCATAAATAAAGGGGTAACTACTGCATCTGTTTTGTGTAAAAAACGAAACTAACAGATAATATTAGAAAATTCCCATACACACTTTGTGAAAATTTTCTGTTGTTTTGTGGAAAGTTTCGATGTTTTTCTATACAGAACAAGAGACACGGCTAAATATACAGTGCGAAAAATTGTTTAATGAATGTAGTTTTTCAATTTTGGTTTCCATTAAAAATTTTTATTTAAAATATTTCTTTATTTTTTTAAATTTATCATTCATCGTCATCTGGTAGACGATTGTTTGAGTAATAAAATACGTGTTCATTGTGAAGAATAGGAATGATTTTATTTACAAATTGGAGCTATAATATCATGTTTTAATAGAATGGCTGCCGTAGGTGTCTGTCATGTGATTTTCTGTCGTTGTCAATGTCTAAAATTTTGCAGGGGGGAGGTGAAAAAGATGTGCAGAAAGAGGTGGACTACCCCTCGATACCCCTTTCCCCTCTCGGCGATGCATAGTTTTTGTAATATTAATTTTTTGAATTCATTCATACCTAACCACAAAATGTATGGACTAGTAAAATGTTAGTAAAACTGTACATTGTAGTTTTTTCTTTATTGCAATGCAACTAAGTTGGCAAACAAGCAAACTGTCCACCTGATGGTTAGTCTTACATCTTTTAATAAAAGCGTAAAAGCAACATTTCCTTCAGCTCTGACACCCCCTTCCATACACACCCCCTATCATAACGGCCCTTTAGAATTTATGTAGGTACTTACAGTATGGAGTTATTATTATAATTTTGTTGGTTGTACTTTTTTTATTAATTTTCTTTAATTTGTTTCTATTTTATTTTGTTTAAAATATTTGTATTTCATTAATGATTTTTTTTTCTTTTATTAACCACCAACCTAGTATGGATATCATATATAAAGGCTGCCTGGCAGAAATCTGATAAGCCCGCCTTTTGTTATTTTTGTATTTATTGTCCAATTATTTGTCATTTGTTCTATCGCGAGGAGATGACAGTAGTCGTATAATAGTGGCGGTAGCAATAATGTTCACATTTATTTGTAACTAGCTGTGCCCGCGACTTCGTCCGCACGGAATAGTAACTTTTGTTGAAGTTGATAAAAAGTAGCCTATATTATACCTAATATAATTAGCTATCTATTAGTGAAAGTCCCGTCCAAATCGGTCCAGCCGTTCCGGAGATTAGCGGGAACAAACAGACAGACAGATAGACAGACAAACGTGTTTGTTATTGGTACCAGATATACATTCATACCCATTTAGTAAAAACTTGTTATTTTGATATTACAAACAGACATCTTGTATAATAGCAGAATATCGGCGAACAGCTGGCAGAATGGTAAGTTCAATTTAAAGTTGACTTACGGAATACAGTACCTACCTACTTTTGGTTACCTTTATGTAGCCGACTTTTAAAGCGTTAAATGTCGAATATTATAACTTGTCAAGTCGTCTTGGTACGCATTTTGGTTCCGTAATACTTCAGTCAATGCTTGTTACAAGTTACAGCCTTTTACAGAAGTCATACTTTTGTCTATTTCTTTAAAATATCACAAAGTGTATACGTTTAAACTTCTTTCGTCTTATTAGAAAACAAACATGGTCTGAACTTAGTCCTGGTTGAAACTAGGACCAAGTTGACGTTGTCTCAATCTACGAGTATCAACACAAGTGAAAGCGCACTAGGTTTAAACCAAGACTAACTTTAGACCAGCGGCCCTACCACCTAACTAATAGTGATTAACGATGGCGATAGCGAGTTACTCGCTAGCGTCAAGAAATCACAATATTAGAGAGCTCAAATTATAACGAGGGAATTAGGCGGTAGGGCCGCCGCTTATCATAGCAAACTCGTAAAATTAAAACGATAGCGAGTCACTCGCTATCGCCATCGTTAATCGCTATGAGTTAAGCGGTAGGACCGCAGGTTTAGACCAGAGGTTTTGTAACAAGATCGTTTAAAAGTTAGCGTATACTGTGAGGGGTCGCAATGCAAAAATCAGTTCGAATCGCTCGTATGTATTTTATATGAGCTATCGAGTACTATGCCGGGGCGCAGCGGGCCGCATATTCCGCCGCTAATAGTGGTTGCGTGCTATGCGGCTCGATCCGCCCCGCTGCGGCCCGTCACAGTGTGCGTGATCCTCGAGTTTACTTCACAAATTCACAAAGTCGGGCAGGTTTGCCGTTTTTGAGATAGTCACACTGAACGGCCGCGCGGCTGTGCTGGGCCGCGCGACTTGGGCCTCGCTTTACATCCACACTCACGAGGCTCAGCCTCGCGGCTAGGCCTCTTAAGCCGCGCGGCCCTAGTGGGGACGCACCTTTACTGAATGGAATAACAAAACGTGAAAATATAATTTAGTCGTATTATATTCTTTACAAAATCACATTTTCATTTTTCATAAAGAAAACATTATAATTAACCAATAAACACATTGGTAAAATTTTAATAAAAATTATATACTGTTGTCTGATAGAAAAAGGCTGTTATTATATGCCTGTCAGTGGTTGCTAGGCAACGTTTTGTTATTAAACATTCTTCATCGGATTTGGCTAGAGTATAGACGACTTGCGCTACGTCACGGCATTTCTCAAAAATCTGCGTGGCGCATTTTGAGGAAGGAAGGGCTACATTCTTATCATTACCAAAGGGTGCAACATCTGCATGAAGACGTTGACAGGCGTCCAAGGTGCGTGATGTCTACTTGGAAACTAAGAAAAACAAGAGAAAACCCCAACTTCCCAAGGATACTGTGGATGGACGAGGCAAGATTTACAAGAGACGGTATCGTCAATTGCCGAAATTTGTACAAATAGTGTCCTAAAAGTGAAAATTCAAGACTAAAACGTTCATCGACATTCCAAGTTAGATATTCAATAAACGTTTGGGCTGGACTAATCGACGGCATGATAATTGGACCAGTGATATTGCCGGCAACTTTGACCGGTGAAAGTTTTTTAAGACTGCTACGAGACGAAATTCCGGAGCTTAGAGGATGTACCATTGGCTTTACGTGTACGAAATCGTATGTATCTGCAAATGGATGGATGTCCTGCTCATAATGCCAGAGATGTGCGGTCGTTTTTAAACGAAAACTACCAAAATAGATGGATCGGCGGGCAAGGACCGGTAGCTTGGCCTGCGCGTTCACCCGATATGACGCCTCTAGACTACTTCTTCTGGGGGACCATGAATCAACGCGTCTACAGCACCCTAATCGATAGTGAGGCTGATTTGCAAGACCGTGTAGTAAGCTGTGCGAATGCCATTAGTAATGAGCCCGAGATGATAAGGAGATCAACACAACAAATTGTGCTGCGCGCCACATTGTGTTTACAACAAAGAGTGTACCCTTTGAACATCTTATGCATTGGCAGACATTTTGTAACTGAACGTTAGTATTTTGAAGAACTAATTTTGATGTAAAATAATAAATAATTTTAATTGAACTCTGGTGTACTATTTATAAACACAAATAAATGCCTACTTTAAAGAGTAATATTGGGGAGTCCCGACGGCCTTAGTGTCGTAGTTGATTTCATCCTAACCAGTTACATATAGATACCTATATATTACATACACTGACCTCTATTACATACAACGAGCTAGTGTTTTTGGATGGTAATAAAATGTTTCATCGAGTAACAGTGTTACCCGATGTAAATTAATTTATCCCAACCAGTAACAGTGTGACAGGCATATTCGAACCTAAGAGCCGTGTATCGCGGACAGAAGTATGCCTATGCCTAACTTCAAGCAAACACGCCACAGATAGGCGAAGGCAGGCAATCGCACAAGCGATGCCCGTCTAATGACCCTGCCGTGGAGGCCGGCGTGCACGGTTGGCCCCCGTGCGTGTACTCCTTCCCAAAAAAAGGGTAGGCTCGAGCCCCTTGGTGAAGAGGTATATATGAGTTATGTAAATCGTATTCTCTGCGAAAAAGCCGCCATACCATCACGTACCGGCGGCTTTTTCGCAAAGAATATGATTCACACGACTTGAATCAATGTCCTTCAGTTAATTTGATCAAACAGTGGGCAATCCTTTAAAAGGGTGAAGCTTCAAATCACGTTTAAAAAATCGACGCAAACTGCTACGGGAAATGGCTAGTGTAGCCGAACGTTTTCTTGTTCATAATGTTGTTACATTGCGAACAGATTCATTTACGAGCCGCACATTATCTTCGTTTGTTCGCCCTTTTGGTTTTTGATTCACTGTTGCTCCTGTTTCCCTGAACTTTTTACCAACTGATGCTGACCTATGGCTTTAGCTTCTTCAAAATTCAGTTGACTTGCAAAAATCTTAGTTTGTGGGATTTGCTAGGTATGGTGGGCATTATGACTGCTATACATATAAGAGTTTGCATGATGGTTATAATCTTACAATAAGCTTAGCTACTGTATCATACGGTTTAAAACAGTTATCTGTGCATATTCTGACCTGACAAATATCAAAATATGTTTTATTACCATTTTCATGCAGGTTGATGATGAGTCACGGCCATCAGTTAAGAATAGATTTTTGGGAATTTTCCCATAACTAGCAAAATTAAGGATAAAGTTTGTATGGAAGTACATTATTCTCGGACATAAAAGAATGAAAATTGGATTAAAATGTAACATAGAAGTAATAATTTTTGATGATTATGACAATCTTCTTTATGGGTAAAATGTAGATGACAGTTTTTAAGGAAAATCAATAATTTTTTTTGAAATGGTAGGTGACTTAGTATTTAGGGTTTAAATGACCTAGAATAATAGAAAATATAAACTGGTATTTATGGAATCCACCCCACATATAGGGGTTTGGAAAGGGTGGAAGTTTGTATGTTTTTTAAATTTTTTGTTGTTACTTGTATTTGCATACATCTTAATTATGGTTAGCCCTTATGTCGCTTGTAATAGCAAATGTAAAGCTTGATGTGTTCCTGATTGTACATACGAGGATTAAGTAATTAATTACTAAATATCCTAGTAAACCAAATTTTTAATTTGTTTCTTGGTTAATTAATTTTTTGTATATTAGGTTGGGGAAAAAGTCTTTTCGCATTATAGTATGTATAAACTTGTAATAAAATCTCTTTGGCTATACTATTTGTATCTGGCTGGTTTTGGTATCATTGAAAGTTTAAATTTTAAAGAACATAATTCCAAATTCAAATTAGGAAAATGTGTGATTTTCATTTGTTTTTCGTACCGCCAAGATGAGTGAATCTAATGAAGAAATTCGATACATTTTAAAATTTTACTACAAAAAAGGTAAAAATGCAACGCAAGCCGCGAAAAAAGTTTGCGATGTTTATGGACCTAGTGCAGTGTCTGTGAGAGTAGCACAAATTTGGTTTAAGCGTTTTCAATCCGGAAATTTTGATGTCAAAGATGCACGTCGCTCTGGTCGCCCTATTACAGATAAAATGGATGCCATTTTTGAAAAAGTGGAGCAAGATCGGCATGTCAGTAGTTACGACGTAGCTGAAGAACTGGGAATTGACCACAAAACAGTTTTGGCGCATTTGAAAAAAACTGGGTACACAAAAAAGCTCGACATTTGGGTACCTCACGAGCTCACTGAAAGAAACCTAATGAACCGTGTACTCATTTGTGATTCTTTATTACGACGTAATGAAACCGAGCCATTTTTGAAGAAGCTGATAACTGGTGATGAAAAGTGGATCACGTACGACAAGAACGTGCGAAAAAGGTCGTGGTCAAAGGCCGGTCAGGCTTCACAGACTGTGGCGAAACCCGGGTTAACTCGCAACAAGGTGATGCTGTATGTGTGGTGGGATTGGAAGGGCATTATTCATTATGAGCTGTTACCACCAGGCAGGACCATCGATTCTGAACTCTACTGCGAACAACTGATGAGATTAAAGCAAGAAGTTGAGAGAAAGCGGCCGGAATTAATCAACAGAAGGGGTGTGGTTTTTCATCATGATAACGCTAGACCTCACACATCTTTAGCCATTCAGCAAAAATTAAGAGAGTTTGGCTGGGAGGTGTTAATGCATCCGCCGTATAGTCCTGACCTTGCACCTTCAGATTTCCACCTGTTTCGGTCTCTTCAGAATTCTTTAGGCAGTGTCAGGTTAACATCACGAGAGGACTGCCAAAACCACTTGTCGCGGTATTTTGACCAGAAGTTCCAAAATTTCTATAGCAATGGGATCATGTCCCTACCTACAAGATGGCAAAAAGTTATCGAACAAAATGGTACCTACATACTTTAGTTAAATGTAAATAAACTATATTAAAAAATGTTTTGAATTTTCTTAAAAAATGCGAAGAAACTTTTTCCCCAACCTATTATGTTTGTCAATATTGAATTATTATTTTTTTAGTTTGTATGGAACTTCAACATTATTAGACTTAAATTAAGAAAACTGGCATGTAGGCTATTAATAACATTAAAAAATGTTAATTCTCCACATATTTTGCAAGAATGTTATGTTGAAGTGGGGATGAAAATTGAAATGAGTCAGACATTTTTTTTATTGTAACTAAGTTGGCAAACAAGTAAACTGCCCACCTAATAGTAAGTGGTAATAGTCACCTATAAAACATGTGGCTCTTGTGAGATTCGAAGCAAAACTGAAACCCCAACGAGAACCACAGTGTATGTTGCCAACTTGTGACATAAGATGTAAAGTCACGGTACCCAGTAATTTCACTGCCATATTCAAACCGGAACACAACAATGTAAGCACTGCTGCTTTGCGGCAGAAATAGGTAAGACAAATGGAGCAAATCTATTACAATATGGTATCCATTGAGGCTAAATAAGAAAAGAGACAAAAAATTTAAGAACAGGAGAATGAGATAGTGAAAATGGCTGGTAACATCTGAACTATAATAGCAGAGAGAATGGAGAGGAATGATGGAGCCCTTTGCTCAAAGGCACACAAAACCAAAATTGTTTTCATAAATGAAGATAATGTATATTTTATCAGAATATACACTATAATTAATAATTATAAAGTGAATTACAGAATTTGTTCAAGATTCCAGAATTTTTTTTATAATGAGATAAAGTTAAGTAGGTATACAGGAACTACTCAATAGCTGATCCCCATAAATCACTTTTATGGGGATCAGCTATTGAGTAGTTCCTGTATAAATTCGAATCGTGACTGTAAAGTAGCAATTACAATGGAAAACAAAGCATTAAGCCCATTACACACAATGAAGATACTATAAAATATATCTTATCTGCGACGTATCGCTAACCCTATATTTCAATGGATCATCACACACAGTTCATATAATATATATTTTACATTAAAGTATCTTAAGATACTGAGTGAAAGATATCTTAACCTAGCAAACGATATCTTAAGATATTGAAATACACTCGCGAGCAAAAGTTTGGAATCAGTTACTTGAAATTGGTTGCGCGTTATCTTGAGTAGTTAATACTTTTTTAATAATCGTAAAAATGACATCATTTTAAAGGTTCAACTCTTTACTTTTAAACTGATACCGAATTCATTAAAAACAAGCCAGTAATTATGGAGCCATTCCGCATTAAGTGAAGGTGTATCGAAAAAGACGTGTTTCAATTGTTTGATACGTCACGAGTTGCGACCTATTGACCCCCTATAAAAGCACCTGTTATCGGATTTTCTTTATCAGTCGACTTTCATACGTTGACCGGTACACATCTCCGCCACTTTTGACCCTTTACCTTGTACGACAATGGAGACAACACCTACAGAAGCAGCACAAATCGTAGCCCTATTGCAAGAAGGGCTCAGCCAGCGGGTTGTCGCTCGTCGGCTCCACATAAGCCAATCCTGTGTTTCGAAAGTTTATAAGCGCTTTCGGGAGACTGGTGGCTTTATCCCGAGACCAAGATCTGGACGGCGCCGGTGCACATCGGAGAGGGATGACCGTTTTATCGTGTCAACCTCTCTCCGAAATCGGCATTTGACTGGTGTCGACGTCCAACAGGAGCTCCGAGATGTTCGTGGGGTAGCAGCCAGCGAGTGGACAGTTCGTCGACGACTCAAGCAAGCGAATCTGACTCCAAAAAGGCCTGCCACAGGCCCGAAACTCACGGCAGCTCACCGACAAGCACGCCTTCAGTTTGCTCGCACCCATCTTGATTGGGAGAACAGGACATGCCTCCATTGCTCAAGGCATGTCCTGTTCTCCGACGAAAGCAGGATGTGTTTGCACGGTAGCGACAGAAGAGGACGGGTCTACAGGCGGCCTGGGGAGCGATTTGCACAGTGCTGTGTCGCTGAAACAGTGGCATATGGGGGCGGCTCTTGTATGATGTGGGCCGGCATTTCCTTCGATGGTAAAACCGAGCTTGTTTTCGTGCCTGGCGGGGGACGAGGAGGCGGTCTAACTTCGGACCGGTACATTTCCGATATTCTCCTGGAACATGTCGTTCCCTATGCGGGATACATCGGTGATGACTTCCTCCTTATGCACGATAACGCTCGTTGTCACACTGCCCGTGTAACAACGGAATACCTCGAAGAAGTCGGTATTGCCACATTGGACTGGCCAGCGCTCAGCCCTGACTTGAATCCCATTGAGCACGTGTGGGATGAACTGAAGAGGAAGGTTCGTTCCAGAACTCCTGCTCCTTCATGTCTGAATGAGCTGAAATCAGCGTTGATTGAGGAGTGGGAAGGTATTCCACAAGAATCAATTCAGAAGCTGATCAGGTCTATGAAGAATTGTCTTGGAGCAGTTATTAGGGCGAGGGGAGGGAACACAAAATATTGACACTTATTTTTAAAGATAAATAAAATTTTTATTTAATAATTTTTGTTGTTTTATTCTAGGGCTATCCGATACCGATACCGATGCCGATATATCGGCGATATTTTTATTGCCGATACAACGACACTTTTCAAATTTCTCGCTTTAAAAAGTAATGTAAACGCGTATCTTGTTTGATCTAGTTCGTTGCAAACGAGGCACGGACTATCTATCCTATTTCAGGCACGGTCATACCTACACGTAGTACAAGTTCTGAGATGCCTACTAGTGGTGGGCTTTGGAGCGTTTGTGAAAATATTATTAGAGAGGCCGAGGAGGATGAGCCCCTGCCTACTCTGAGCTGTAATTCTCTCAAAGAAGTCGAGAGATACCTAAGATCTCCTAATATATCGAGAAATGCAGACCCGTTTGTTTTCTGGCGCAATGACGTATTATACCCACACTTGAAAAAATGGCGCAGAAGTACTTCAGTTTCCAAATGAGTTCTGTCGCATTTGAGAAATTATTTTCCACCGCAGGTTTTATACAGACAGACTTGTGAAATCGGCTCTCCGCAAAACTTGAGAATGCTCTGTTTTTTAAACAAAAATCTTATTAATGTTAATTTAAATTATTAACAGTTATTGATTTCCTTTTAAGTAATTATTAACTATTAACCTTAATTCTTAATTTTAATAATCTTATTCAAAGTCTGCCACTGTTTATATATTTTAATAGAAATTAAAAATATTTAACCAAAATTTGTATCGGTGCGTTTGTATCGGTATCGGTATCGGTATCGACGATAGTTTCGGCGATATTTATCTTAAGATAAACTACAGTATGTTCTATCTAGCGCTGTTTTTTGGTTCTTAAGTGGTCCTCTTCCCAGATTTTACGCTTTTTTCTTCTCGACGCAATACATACAGTGGTGGTCACATAATTAAAGACACCCTTGATGTTGACCACATACAACAAAATAAATGATATTTAGATACCTAAGATAGGTATCAATTCCATTTGAATTGTTATTTTACACGACGCTGTCGTCTATTTTTAAAATGAGGACAGCAAAAATAATAATATTAGCAATAGTTTAGATTAATTCCGTTTTCAAATGTAACACAAACTTTTTCGATGCATTTGCCGCTGGCCAGCTAATTAAAGACAGTGCGTGTTTCATGTTGTAAATTTAAAATAAAAATAAAAGGAGCACTTTTATTTTTTCTATTATGCCGCGAATTTTCGTGATACGCAAGAACTAGCTCAGTTTTAACATTGCTTTATGTTTAATTGTGAAATTTAAACTGAATTAGTATGGGAACAGCAAAAGTTGCGAACCATCTACAAGGAAGATAATTCTCAATTTTTATGACAAAGGAAAATTGTAGATCACTTGCGATGCTCTAAAGATATGGTTATGAACGCTATCCGGCATTTAAAGAAGTTTAATACTACGAATAAATGTGCCTAGGAAACCTAGACCAAGAAAAACAACACCGAGAGAAGACTCAAGAATAGCATTGTTGGCTAAAAAAGAGCCTTTCAAAGAATGAGAAGTTATTCGTTTAGAAGTATTTGGTGCAGACGGGTCTAGAGGAGTGTCTGCAAGAACGGTTAGAAGGCGACTATGTGAGGCAGACTTGTTTCGAAGAATTACTCGTAAAGTCCCACTTTTGAAGAAGGAAAATATCAGAACAAGATTACAATTTGGCAAAAAATATGCACACTGGACAGAACGATAGTGGAGAAGAATGTTTTTTCCAACGAAATTTAAATTAATATGGTTAACTCTGATGGAAAAGTTTACGTGAGGCATACTCAAAAAAAAGAAATGGATCCAAAGTACACAAAGAAAACAGTCAAACATGAAAGGGGTAATATCAATGTTTGGGGATGTTTTTCTGGTCACAGTGTGGGACCTATTAAAAGAATAGAAGGTAACATAGATAATTTTCAATATAAGAATATTGAGGAGAAACTATGTTGCCTTATAACGATGATCATTTGCCGGTGATATGGACTTTTCAACACAATAACGATCCCAAGCACACTTCAGCAGTGGCCAAAGAATTTCTTAGGAGCCAATCACTAACAGCTTAAGATTGGATACCGTACAGTCCCGACAGTAACCTGATCGAAAACTTGTGGTACCGTGTGAACAAAATAGTGGCAAAAAAACGTACAAGTAACTGGATTAACTTTATACGGCATTTAAAAAAGCATAGGAGCAGATTTCGAATGAAACCTGCAATAATTTGATCTCTTCAACACCTAGGCTGTCATTGCTGCTAAGACACATGCAACAAAATATTAAATAACTTGGTTTTATGTTTTTAAAATACATCAATAATGTTTTAAAATATATAATAATCAAGTTCGTTTTAATATTAACAATATTTATTTTTTAATAGTTTCTAATTTGCATGTCTTTAATTAGTTGGCCAAGTCTCTATATTAGTTCATACTGCTTGCAATAAAGTTACACTTAATTTAAAGTTAAAATACAATATCTTTGTTCTTTTAATTTCATTTCAAACACTTCATGATAACCATTACAATAATTTAAACAGTATTGCAAGCTCTTATTGCATTATAATAAAAAAATATAGGGTAAGTAAACTTTGAAAACTTAACCCCTACAATATGGGTATCAAATAAAAGGTCTTGCTATGAGTAACTCGAAAAATAATGTGACGTCACTATTAATGCAATATGGCGGACTTCTAAAGCTTGAAAATCAATTTTGAAGTAGATATCTTTAACCGATTGAGCTGAAATTTTGTATACACACACAGTTTGGATGTAAATGCATATAACTGTGAGACGTCATACTAAATTCAAGATGGCGGCAAACCCAAGATGGCAGACCAATTATTTTAAATGCACTCCTACAATATGGGTATCAAATAAAAGGCTTTGCTAAGAATAACTTGGAAAATAAAGTGGTGTCACTATTAATCCAATATGGCGTACTTCTAAAGCCAAAAAATCAATTTTGAAGTAGATATCTTTAACCGATTGAGCTGAAATTCTGTATAGACGTTCTGGCAAACGTTCATGAAAATGGTCTTAGGAGACTTTTTGTATTTATATTTTTTGTTTCATTAATTTTGTAAAATTGACGATTTTAAGGGAAGGGCTTTAGATTAGCAACCCACGATTTGGGGGGTAGGGGGTGGAGGGGGGGTAGGGGAGGAGGGGAGCTACCCCCCTGTACCACTCCCCCCTCTCGGCAATGCGTAGTTTTCAAGATATTAATTTTTAAATTTTTCACAAACCTAACCTCAAAATGTATGGGAAAAGGTTGGGTTGTGTATTAACTCATGTTTGCGCCGCATCTAGAACCTATTTAAGAATTAGAAGATGTAAAAATTGGAAGATTAAAGAATTAATTATATGATTTTAGTAGTATAGGTTCCCAGAGAATAGTATGACGCTGCGCTCGCTTCGCTCGCTCCGCTACGCATGGTCATGTTCTGAACCTAACCTAACCTACAGTAGGCAATTTCGTCACCTATTTTATTTTTAAAAGGCGGGGGGCTCCGAAACGTGTTCAGTGATATCTAAAAAGTAAAAAATAAATTAAATGTAAAAAAACCTTTTTAAAAACAAGCTTTTATTTAAATGCGCTAAAAAGAAAAAATTAACTTTTACACTAAAACTTTTACTTATAACGTTATTTCACACAATTTATATGACATAACAGCTTGTCGCGAGATTTACTTTTGTAGATAAACAAGTAAATTAAATAATTTGATGTGAATAATTTTATAGATTACAATTTTCAAACTCAGTAAATACGATTAGGTACTTAAAAGTACTCCTTTAAGTATTTTAAGTTACTACGCCTAAGTAAATCTCGCGACAATCTTTTGTCATATAAATTGTGTTAAATGTGAAATAACGTTCTAAGTAAAAGTTTTAGTGTAGTGTATTTTTTCTTTTTAGCACATTTTGATTTTGACACATCTTTAGATAAGAACAGAAGTGGACTGGATAAACTGCAAGAAGAAAATAAATAAACTAATCCTCGCCTTGGTACAGTAGGTAAACACTGTAAGCATCTAAGTTTCCTCCTACACTAAATAATACAAGATCCAAGTGGAGAATGATGTGACATCTAAAACCATTGAAACTTAATTCTAAGCATTGAAAATAGGATGAGTATTTGTAATTAGTCACTAGAATCCACTGTTTATTTTGTTATTCCTATTATACCTAGCTGTATTCGAAATAACCAATAGAACAATATCTAAAAGTAAGTACCTAGGTACATAAAAACTGTAAGCAATAAAATAAATACTTACACTGACAGCCATTTTCAGAATGAATCCTAATGAAGATTACGTTTTAAGTAAACTTAAAATAATTCACAATTCAAACAATAATTCGAGAACAAGCATTTTTTTCAGAAACAAATTCCCTAATACCTAGTTAGCACTAGTTCTTTATATCACCTATTTAAACTTGTGTGTTCATTTAACACCTATTATTAAATTTCTACGAACATTTACTAATAAATTGTGCATAAAAAACACAGATTAGGTAGGAGATGCATAAAACATATGATTAACTGTTCTCTAATTAATGACAATAGAAAAACGGCAAGTTGTCAAAATAAAATAATACATAATTTCATTTGTAGGTAGTACTTGTACTGTACGCGGTTGAACAACAACACGCCGCTTGCACGCCGCTTGCAACGTGACTGCGCTGCAACGTGACTTCATTAAGCCGGCGCTAGACATGTGATCAAATATGCAAATACTTACAAAGTAGCGAAGTGTGGCACTGACATTTGCGTATTTGTGCAAAGATTGAACACATCTTTGTAGTTTGCCATCATGTGTCGGTTTTCGTGCGCACATCAAAGTAAACAAAGTTCAAAGTTTGTGCGGCCTGCCACACTTGTTGCAGTGTAAGTGACGCGTCTGCCGCTGAACAGAGCAGAGGCCCTAGCACAAATTATATTACTGTGGCCCTAGACAAATGCCACACGCTAACTTTTCTGCAGTTGTTCCGCAGAAAAAATGTATGGAAATGACATTAGCTTACGACAACCTCACGCTATTTTTTCCGCAGCTAATGTCATCTTCATACATTATTCCTGAGGAACGACTGCGGAAAAGTTAGCGTGTGGCATTTGTCTAGAGCAGCAGATGTATTTTGAGCGTCAATAATGGAATGGAGACGCAGTTATCGAATTTGTTCTCTTTCGATACAGTGTAGACATCCACTCACGTCTTCTTGAAGATTTTACATTATTTATAGAATGAAAGAAAAAAATTAAAGGCACTCAAATAAAACAGACTGACGGCGATCACAAAATCATCGTCCATTCTGTCAGCCATCTTTGCGTTAACTGTGACCGAAAATCATTTGAAAACAAGTCTGGCAGGCATGTTGGCGTTTCTATTTGCGCACATAAAGTTGATTTTTTTCGAGTCGAAACTTTTTTCGAAATTGGTGTTGAAACTTTGATCACATGTCTGGCGCCGGCTTATAAATAATGTGAAATCTCCAAGAAGATGTGAATGAATGTCTACACTGTATCAAAAGAGAACAAATTCGATAACTGCGTCATTACTCCGCTCCATTATTGACGCTCAAAATATATGTATCTGCTCTGTTCAGCGGCGGACCGGACGCATCACTAAACACCACTTTAAACACCATCAAGCCGGCGCTAGACAAGTGATCAAATATGCAAATACCTACAAAGTAGCGAAGTTTGCGTATTTGTGCAAAGTTTGAACACATAGTTGTAGTTTGCTATCATGTGTCGGTTTTCGTGCGCACATCAAAGTAAACAAAGTTCAAAGTTTGTGCGGCCTGCCATACTTGTTGCTTGTTGCAGTGTTTATGTTTAGTGACGCGTCCGCCGTGCGTCCGCCACTGAACAGAGCAGATGTATTTTGAGCGTCAATCAATAATGAAAAAAAAAATCTCTCAATAAGTGCAGATGTGCTATTGACGACTTAATATCTCATACTTTCTATAGTGCATAAAACAGTGAAATTATTACATCAAAGTGCTCCAAAAGATTAACAATACTGGTGTTAGTGTTATCAGAGACTTGCATCAACAATTTTGGGAATACTTGTGTAAAAATATTTACGATTTTAATCAGAACTTGTAAACTACCCCCAAAAATAATAACATTTTTCGTTGTCAGTTGTCAAGTGCTTTTTTTAATAATAATAATAATAGTATATCCTTAAGGATGGGACAGAGGACATATGTAGAGCCAACCTGTCTCCAACCGGGAGAGTCACTCAGGCATATAACTTCCGGTTGTCCTGTACTGGCTAATACTGAATATTTGCACAGACATAACCAAGCAGCCAAAATACTCCATCTTGAGTTAGCTTCCAAATATGGACTCATAGATGAGAAGGTACCGTACTACAAGTACTCGCCGGAGCCAGTGCTCGAAAACGACCGCGCTCGATTATACTGGGACCTGTCCATCATTACGGACAGGACAGTTCCCGCCAACAAGCCTGATATCGTGTTGATGGACCGGGCGGAATCGCGTGTGTTCTTAGTGGACATCACCATTCCTTTTGACGAGAACCTCGTGAAGGCTGAATCAGATAAGAAGATTAAGTACCTGAACCTGGCACACGAGGTTACCGACATGTGGCGGGTGGCGTCCACTGAGATCATACCAATCGTAGTCTCAACTAACGGCCTCGTCCCAAATTCTTTTCATGACCATCTAAAGAGATTGGGACTGTGTGACGGACCCTTGATAGCGAGGCTTCAACGTGCGGTATTGCTCGATAACGCTAGGATTGTCCGTCGATTCCTCTCTTTGTCGCCCTGACCCTCATGTCGCATTTACACATGCGTGTTCGCCATTCGACGAAACATTCGACGAAATATTCGACGTAACATTCGACGAAACATTCGACGAAACATTCGTGTGGCGTTTACACATTCGTGTTCGCTATTCGCCTCGTCATTCGACGAAACATTCGTATACGAGTGCCACCGCGAACTACTGTTCACACATTCGCGGGTGATTCATTTTGATATTAGCACACGAACACGGAGGACGTGAAAATAATGGCGGCATGCGTGCTACATTTTACATTTTAGTTTTTAATAATTTAAGCTTTAATGTTACAAACGGTTTGTACATATGGCGGACTTAGCGATAAACATCGCTCTCTACCAGTCAACCATTAGGCTAAGGAGAGAAAGTAAATGACGGCATAAGAAAATAAATGTAATAAATGACAATAATTGTTATATTCAAATAATATGATATTAAGAAAAAAACATACATACACGCAAATAACACTCACATATACATATTGTATATGTGTGTGTGTGTAAGTGTTATGTAAGTAATGTGTATGAATGTGTTTATATATACACATACATACTTGCATATACAGCGCGCGACAGAGCGTCGGTGGCGCAGTGGACTCGGCACTTGCCTTCCAATCGGGGGGTCGGGGTTCGAGACCCGCCATGTACCAATGTGATTTTCGTTTCGAATTTCATATGTACATTTGTCTAACGCTCGTACGGTGAAGGAAAACATCGTGAGGCAACCTGCATACATCTGCGAAGAAATTCAATGATGTATGTGAAGTCGACCAATCCGCACTGGGCCAGCGTGGTTGACTAAGGCCTAATCACCCTAATATAGGGTAGGCTCGAGCCCCTCGGTGGGGACGTATATGGGCTGTGATGATGATGATGATGATGATATTGAAGTCGGTACGAAACGATGATCTCTTATAAAGTCTTAAAATTGACACCGACTTCAAAATAGAAGTGTGATGTTGTCAGTACCTATTCTTATATTATTTTTACCTTTTCAGTGTTTTTGAAGTCGGTTTTTATTTTTAACCGACTTCAAAAAGGGAGGAGGTTCTTAATTCGATGCGAATGTTTTTTTTGTGTGTATGTTATGCGATTACGCCGCCAATTGTGGACTGATTTTCAACATTCTTTTTGTATTCTCTGATAATGGGATCCCATGAAAATCGATGGAAACGCTAATGAAAAACCAGCTCACTGATGAGCTGGTATTAAATTAGGGTTTTTGTTTTTACTAAAAAGATTTCATTCACTAAAAAGTTAAAAATAAAAAATATTTTACAAAAAATAAAAACCGACTTCAAAAACGCTGAAAAGTTTAAAATAATATAAGAATAGGTACAGACAACATCACACTTCTATATTGAAGTCGGTGACAAATTTTAAGACTTTCGAGGAGATATCGTTTGGCACCGACTTCCATATAGAAGTGTGATGTTGTCTGTACCTATTTCTTATATTATTTTTAACTTTTCAGTGTTTTCGAAGTCGGTTTTTATTTTTTGTATAATATTTTTTATGTGTAATTATGATTGCGATGTTTTGGGTTCCAAATGAGCTCTTCTCTGATAATAAAGTTCTAGGAATTCTAAAATTCGCACTTTACTCCACTCTAATTTGTCTACACGTTCGGTTGGGTCGGGCGCTAGCAGTCAACTAAATGCATGCGAATGTGTAAACAGTAAGTTCGTGTTCGCCATTCGTGCCCTTTGATTCGCGTCCAAAAAACCGCTCCCGACGCGAACTCACGAATCGCGAGGCGAATGGCGAGGCGAATAGCGAACTTACTGTTTACACATGCGTGTTCGTTATTCGCCTCGTGATTCGCGCGAATGTGTAAACGCGCTATTTCGCGCGAATCTCGAGGCGAATTGCTAGGCGAATAGCGAGGCGAATAACGAACACGCATGTGTAAACAGCTAGTTCGTTATTCGCCTCGCTATTCGCCTCGCGATTCGCGCGAATGTGTAAACGCGGTGTCAGCCGTCTGGCCTCCTCTGCCGAGGGGTGATCTCCCCTCCTTCGATTTGTCGAGGGACCGGGAAGAAATAAAAATTAATTGCGCAATAATAATAATAATAACTTTATTTACCAAAGAGCACCTTAACTATTACATAAACTGCGATTCCCACACTAGACATAAAATCTGTATCGTGGGTGTCAGACTAATAGATTTACATCAAGTGCTACTACCTAAACTAAGTACCTACAAATTATTGCTTTCATTGATTAAGTAATTTAAAATTTAAAAAACGTGGAACTATACATATATATATATATATATATATATATATATATATATATATATATATATATATATATATATATATATATATATATAATATATATATAATATAAAAGCACATACACAGATACAAATATATATAAATTAATATAAATAGATTAAAAATAACTAGGTTACGATGTGGCTGCATTCATTGGACGGATTTTATTAAAGATTCTGTTTCCTGATAGGAAGTTGAGATAAGTATGTTATGTAAAATAACTTTAAATTCCCTTTGTCGCGACACTTTCACGAAATATATATTGTATATAGCAACACTGATATTTTGTACAAGGTAATAGGCCCTACTCACGATGCAATCTAACTTGCGATCTGTTGCTGCAACATGTTGCAATCGCGGTTGCACGTGCTCTACTCACATAGGCAACTTCGCTTTCAATTTCATTTTGCGAACAAACACCTTAACGTCACAACGTGTACACACCTACGTACCAAATCGTATAATAATGCCACCAACGCTATCTAGATTTCAAAAACCGGCCAAGTACGAGTTGGACTCATGCACGAAGGGTTCCGTACAATTACCTATACAAAAGATCTTTCAAGCGTCTACCTGTTGCCGTTATTAATATCTAGCAAAAAATTAAATATTTGCTAGGTTCATGAGATACAGCTTGGTGACAGACGGTTAGTGCAGAGGTCGAGTGATCGCCTACTGCGCAACGGGTCGCGGGTTCGATTCCCGCACGGGACAGATGTTTTGTATGGCCTACAGAAATTTGTTCCGGTCTGGGCGTATGTGCATGTGATATTCTATGTTTGTAACTGTACCCACGACACAGGAGAAAATCATAGTGTGGAGCGACGTTCTTTAAAAAAAATAGACAAGCGGACGAACGGACAGACAGACGGACAGCGGAGTCTTACTAAAAGGGTCCCGTTTTTACTCTTTGGTTACGGAACCCTAAAAAGTAGCATTTCCATTAGCTTTTGCTTCTACAATTTAAACACCTGCGAGGAAGAAAGAAAAACAGTTTTAGGTAAAAGAAATGGTTACAGCTACAAAATAAAATATCGCGAATGAACGTTGTGTTTCATTTGGAATTGGAACCAGAAGATTTCTTAATTTTTTACACGCTTTTTATTGAGTTGCTCTGTCTGTTGGTTTCTTTGTCACGATCAAATCTTGCAATCGATTTTTCGACCACTTCTATTGCTCCAATTGAGCTCAAATTTTTTCTACATATGTATTCCCGGTGACAATACAATATTTTGGCATATTGGAATCACAAAAAAGCTTAGTTATAGTACAATTAAATAAAAACTAATTTTATATGGGAGGAAATCCAATGTCAATGATGTCAATTTTTAATTTTGTATGAAATTGTATACTTATGTCGACCATCAATATTAGTTAGACTAAAAAGTAGTAAATAATTTTTTTTAAAAAAAACACGCTTTTACCAAAAAGACTAAAAAACGATTAAAATCATTTTCATAGAAAATATGAATTTATTGTCAAGACTAAAAACCAAGCGATCTAAAAAGTAGTAAATAAAAAAACGTTAAAAAAACTTTTTAAAAAACACGCTTTTACCAAAAAGACTAAAAACCAAAAAGTTGAAAATAAAATAAGATCACACTTTTAGCAAATCAGGATTTTAAAAAATTTCTGGAGACAACTAGAAATGTAACACAAAAATTTTCTCAAAATTTTAGCGATGTAGTACAAGAACACAATGACTCTAAAAGCGTGGGGCGTAATTTAAAGGATGTATTCCTTAGTTCAACTAAGTTTGTAAGCAAGAAAAGTGTAAAATCTAAAAGCCCCACGCTTTTAGAGTCATTGTGTTCTTGTACTACATCGCTAAAATTTTGAGAAAATTTTTGTGTTACATTTCTAGTTGTCTCAAGAAAATTTTTAAAATCCTGATTTGCTAAAAGTGTGATCTTATTTTATTTTCAACTTTTTGGTTTTTAGTCTTTTTGGTAAAAGCGTGTTTTTTAAAAAGTTTTTTTTTCTCTGCGGATCATTTTCATTACTTATTCTAAACGCTACCTACACTGCAGAGGTGTGACTGACTAAGCGGCATACGTGCGACTCAGCCAAGTTGTATGCAACCGCGCTATTCACCTCGCAATATGTTGCAGCAATCAGTCGGTCGCTAGCGCGAGCGATGCGACCTGCGATAAATTGCATGCAACCTGCAACCTGCCTATTCACGTCGCAATCTGTTGCATTGCAACAGATCGCAGCAACAAATTGCTAGCGAAATTGCATCGTGAGTAGGGCCTATAAAGCAAAGACAATGTATTAGTCTATACATCCTTCATTCACTTTTCATTCATCATCCGACCTTATGACAGCCATATTAAGCATACGTCAGTGCAGTAAGCGTCGATTGTACATTATTGGCGGGTAACTCATGTAGTTTGATTCTGATTAGCTTGTGAAGGTCTAATAAAGTAGAATCAGTGCTCAATAGTTGTTAACTTGAGGAGCTGACCGGACTGACGGGTTGATGAAAGCTAAGTGCCTAGGGTTAATCTATTACTTACGTAACTTGTGTGTGTGTCCTGCGGGACTTGGTATGATGACCAGATTATGAGAGAACCAACTTAGACACTCATAATGAAGGACTCTGAAAAGGTGCTTGCACCCATGACTGATACCAGCAGGCTTATTCACTAACTTAACTGACAAGTGGAAATGGCTATTAACCATCTATAAACATGACGTTTTTTATCTGTGGCTAACCAAAAAGCCTTTTTTGGTACCTATTCACTAACACCGGTGTCTAACGAAAAATCACTAGGCTCACTGTTAATCACTAGGGTTGTATTGATAATCACTGAATGACAATTTTCATCGATATTTCACCTAATTGGTATTCTGTATCGTTCAGTGTCTAACGTTTGACGTTGTGAATGCCTTATAGTGAAAGTCACCGTAGGTTCGATTAATCACTATTGGTAAGCAGTGTTTTATTTTAATCCACTCTAATTATCAAGCTTAAAAGTAGGACTATTAACATTTTTAATGTAGTGAATTGTTAATTTGGTTCAATTAAATCAAAACTAGTATGTTACATCGATATTCTATATGGAATTTTGAAATTATATATTTCTTGAAACTATATTTTTCGAAACATCATATTTTTGTGATACTTCGACGAGTATGATTTTATCATTATAACAAATTGACTCATTTAGGGCTTCGAGGAGTCAAATCTTCATTTAGCTCCGTACGCAGATAATTGAGTATTTATATGGACATTTTGTAATTTTACAAAATTCATTAGAGGAGAGAAGAAAGGTGTCCAGTAGGCGTAGCACGAACCGTGGATTAAACGGGATAAGAGACAAATATCATGTTTCTTCTCGCTCTCTCGTATCACGAGGAAGCGAGACGGGACGAGGGTTAGTCACTTTCTCTGCTATAGTTCACGCGACAGAAGATATAATAGTACTTCATACAGAATGGCCACTCACCTCTCCGCACTCATTTCAAATACCTCACCCCGCACTTCGTTGTAGACATCACTGACACATAAACAAGGGTGCGCGGGATCGCTCGGGCGCGGCGACACTTCACGTTCAACGAGTAGACGCGAGCGCCGGCCGATAACAGGCAGTCGCTGCACTTCTCGCGACATTTCGATTGATAACCGCGCACTCAGCCCTACTAGATTCCACGCACTCATTTGCGCGTGTACAAACGTCATTTGCTTAAGTAGTTGTAATAGGTAATTGATTTGCGAACGTTGTATGGAGTGTCCGGGCCTACTGATGAAGGACTTCGATATTTGGTGTAACTAAAAAAAGTAAGTCCATATAGGTATTTAAATGCAATTATATGGAATATTCACATTACGACAATTCTGTAAAATATTCTTACCGTTGTGGTTTCGCCAGGGAATTGAAAATATGTATAGGTAAGTCTTAGGTAAGTATATATTTTTTTTTCAAGAACAGCAGTTTTTATTTCAATATATCATGCATTTTGATCGTCGTCGATAAATAATCATAAATTTCAACAGTGATCGGCGGAAATGTTTGCTCATCTCCTTATCACATCCTTATCACCGGCTTGGATATGCTCGCTGTTTCAACAAAATTTCAAAATGGCGGTTGTATCTAAGTATTTTGACGGTTCATCGTGATAAAATGCTTTATATCCTCTTTTTGGTGTTCATGCTAGGGGGGGCTGGGTATTTGATGCTAAGTTTACGTGGCAAAAGTGTTGATGTGGAACACACGAAACTAGTCTAAAAATGTTGAAAGCGGTGCTTATCTGGAACGCTCCTTTGATAGTCTTATATTATCTGTGGGTTCAATGGGTTCAATGACAGAATTAACGAGCCAATTTACGAAGCTACTGATTTCTTTTGGGGAAAGTCCGGTAACTAAGGCTACTAAAATTAGTCGGGTAATGCACAGTGACGTGTTGTGATTTATCGATATCCACTAGGGAACTTTCGTTGTACACCGATAGACCACGTGATTCAAATGCCTTACAGAATAGCAATTAGTAGTTTTGATGGGTTGTCCACTTTGGACGGTGGACAACTATAAACAGTTGGTCACTTAGAACTGTCAAATTAGCGAATAAGGCTGCTGGTAGCTCTTCTACAGGTACAGAGTCTCGTTGTACCCACAAACTTGTGTGGGGTCTGCCAGCAGAAGGGATACCCAACCTACGGCGAACTTGGACGCAGGGGCCTTGTTCGTGGTGCACAGCATCATATCCATATCACCGAACTTTAGGTGACGACGGTCAATCGTACTTACTAACAACAAACAGTACTTATGTTGTGTTAAGGTAAACCTATACACTTAGATTCCATTACATGGGAATAATGTTCGTTTAATACCTACAGGTCGGAGATGAACGAGGGCTTGTAACTGTTTACGGGTAACAGGAGGAACACAGATGGTCTACAAAGCGAAGCACCCGTTACATCCATTGCGAAGCTCAATATTATACAGGTGAGTCAAAGTAATGCATTACCGAACCCCATTACAATTATCAACAAGTCGTGTTTTGGGCAAAGCAACTCGCTGACTCGGTCAGAGGAGTTAACACATAAACGATTCGCCGACACCCTTGGTGATTTTGTTTTTATATCAAAAGATTTATTTTTACAGAGTTTTACTATTGAGTAATAAATATATAATCCAGCAAAAGGGTTAAAACGTTTAGCAAAGCTACTCGTTATTGAGGGCAGTTTGACTTTCAACGTCCGTTGGATATGCACTAAATCAACTTGTGAAGACAATACTTTTTTGTGAACAGATAGTGTGGTGTTGAGTATGAATAACTGTCTTACACTGAGGAATTTACTTTCGCTGTAAAGTAAGTAAGTAGGGTACCTAAAGGGTTTGTTTAGCATAACCTTCAGGACTGATCGCTGAGCTCTTTCCACTCAGGGTTGGATTCAGACCCTCACAAAATTATTGTCTATGGAAAAGAAAAATATACTACTTGCCAAAAATTATACTACGTTCCGTTATTTTTGGCAAAATGAGTCATTGGCAATGGCAAAAGCAAAATGGAGAGATTCAATCAGTGGCGTAACCCCCCCCCCCCCGGTCGAGTGCCGACTAAACGAAAAAAAAGTAAAACACTATGATGCAAGGAATCCCCGGCTGGAGTTTGTCGCTGGCTGTTTCGATGGTGCCATACATATACATACAGAACATAACTTACTTATATTGTAGGGAAGATACTTTGATTATTTGTTAAAAAATAAAAAGGAGAATGATCGAACCAAGAAAAGTTGTCAATCGAGCTGAGGGTAAAATTATGGTACGTTCGCGTAGTATCCTGGCATTACGATACTACATACTTACATACTACACATCATGAAATAATGGTACAAATAGTATAATTATACTACGAAATCCAACCCTGTTTCCACCTCAATAAGAGTCGTCTTCGCGGCGCCACCCCAGACTACTTTTTTTACCATAGACTAGCGAACATTTCGTTATAGAGTGTGACAAGGCGACAAGAGCAATGTTGCCATAGTAGAAATTTTCTACTATCTTAGGTAAAATGTGAGAAGTGAAAGAACAAGACATAAGCAAGAAAAATGTTTCTACCAAAACAAATTCCACTATCCATGGTATTGCGGACACACAATCATGTCAATGACGACTGTGTGGGGGTGGACAGGGCCTCCACAATGGTGAATACTACTGCAAGTACCAAGAAACTTGTACAACAGGCGTTTCATCCAAGTGTTTTCACGAGAACAAGAACTATGTCGCATGGAAATGACCCAATGGCCAGTACAAGCCTGGATACAACGCCATGTTTCGAATTAAATGAGGATATAGAGCCAGCCAAATGCCCCCCACCGTGGCAAAGAGTACCAACAGAGCGAAACCAAAAAAGGAAAAAGCTATCACAGAGCCCTCCAAGCAAAGATGTACCTTCTATCAAAATCAGTACATCCAATAGGTTCAGTGCATTGCCAATAGATCTGACAGAAAAAACATACGAGGAAACCTTTAGAAAAGTTACAAAACCACCGCCAATTATGCTGTATGGTGTGGAAGACTTGTCAAAACTAACCGAGTTGTTAAATAAAACTATACCAGTTGATAGTTATTCCTATAAAATCATAAACAGAGATCAGTTAAGAGTAACAACAAAAGAGTCAACTGTATTTCAAAAAATCATTGATATAATTCGTGCCAATGGTTTGATTGGTCACACATTCCCTCAAAAAGAGAATAGATGCTATAGAGTTGTGATTAAAAACCTTCATCACACAACACCTAAAGACGAAATCATAAATGAGATTGAAAAGTCTGGGAATAAAGTCAGAGGCGAAATAATATGTGCAGTCTCTCGCAAAAACAAAATGCCTTTAAATATGTTTTTTTTGTGAACTTAGAAACCAGTCCCAATAACTTTACTGTAAAATCAATAGAATACATATATCACACAAAGGTTAAAATTGAAGATCCAAGGAGGACAAATGAAATCCCGCAATGTGCAAGATGCCAACAATATGGACACACAAAAAATAATTGTATGCGTCCATTTCGATGCGTAAAATGCGCAAAAGCACACCCAACCGCAGATTGCCCAAAGAAAGATAGGAACAGTCCTGCCACATGTGCCCTCTGTCTAGGGGATCACCCAGCTAACTACAAAGGCTGCAGCGTTTATAAAGAAATAAGGGCTAGGAAGACTGCTCAAGCCGAGAACAGAAGACCACAAAAAGAAAAGCTCACGTACTTTACCTCTCGATAACAATGGCAGACAAGACCTGACAACTGAAAATAATAGAGAACCGCATATCTCTAAACCTAAAGCTCCTGAGCAGTGGAATAAAAAACCAGAGATGCAATCCCAGACATCAATCATCATTTTAGAACAAATAATAGTTAAACAATCAGAGAAAATAGATATACTCATCCAACAAATAGGTACTCGTATGAGTCTCCTGACAACACTCATAGCCAAATATAACAAATGACTTTTTTGAGGATTGCATCCTGGAACATAAATGTATTCAAACACGCAGGAAGTTGAATTATTCATTCACACTAACAAAATAGACATTCTCCTTATTTCGGAATCTCCTATGACCATAAAAGACTGTAACATTTATTACTGCAATCACCCAGATGGAACATCTCACGCTGGATCTGCTATCGTTATAAGAGATAACATTAAACATCATGTCCTTCCAAGCCGTAAACACTCCTTCTTACAAGCTGCAGTATTGTCGGTTGACCAATGGCAAGGAACCTTGAATATAGCAGCTATCTACTGTCCTCCAAGACATCGTATTGATGAAAATATGTTTGGAGGCTTCTTCAATACACTTGGCAGAAGGTTCCTTGCTGGAGGAGACTGGAACGCAAAAAAATACCTTCTGGGGCTCAAGACTTACGACCACTAGAGGAAGGGAGTTGAAAAAAGCCATAGATAAGAATATGCTTCAAGTTTTATCGTCTGGAGAACCAACATATTGGCCAACGGATGCAAATAAGACGTAAGACCTTATCGATTTCTTTGTGGCAGGGGGAATTTCTGGAGTGTATACTAAAGTGGACTCATGTTTGGATGGCTCATCTGACCACTAACCTGTTATATGCACTTTAAGCACAGCAGTTATCTACAAGCAACCACGAGAAACCCTCTACAACAGTAGGACTGACTGGGAGTCTTTTAGATCTCACATAAACGAAAACGCCAAACTCCAACTTCCTTTAAAAACCGAGGAGAATGTTGAAGATGCCGCATTCTATCTCACTAATCTAATACAGACTGCTGCATGGTTATCTACACCTCACTTGGAATCCACCTCAAAGAACAATAATTACCCCTTAGAAATTCGAAATAAAATAATCGAAAAAAGAAAACTGAGGCGACAATGGCATTGTAGCAGAAATACACATGTCAAGCGATCCCTAAACAGAGTACAAAAAGAGTTATTACATAATTGAGTTATATTGCATCATTGGGCAGAGGCAATTGAAGCGAAGGGGGAGGCACTGGCAGTTAGTTTGGACATCGCGAAGGCCTTCGATCGGGTATGGCACAAAGCGCTCCTCTCAAAACTTCCTTCATATGGGCTTCCCGAGAAATTATGTGGATGGGTCACTAGCTTTCTAGCAGACAGAAGCATTAAGGTCTTGATTAATCGTGAATGCTCAGACCCACTGTCTGTAAATGCTGGTGTCCCCCAAGGATGTGTGCTTTCACCTACACTATTCCTTCTGCATATCAATGCTATTATGCTATCAATTATATTCTGCATATATGCTGAAAATCAGCAGCATTCATTGTTATGCAGACGACAGCACGAAAGACACCTTCTATAACGGTCGTGTGAACTCTTCTCGGGAAAACGCCATTGGGTGCCGGAATAAACTTGTGTCTGAAATCGAAACTTCATTAGAGAAAGTTTCTAACTGGGGTCGTCTTAATTTAGTCCATTTCAACCCCTCAAAGACACAGGTTTGCGCGTTCACCGCAAAGAAAATGCCATTTGTCGTATTTCCTCGCTTTCAGGGCATTCCCCTAACTGCCTCAGCCAATATTGGGATCCTTGGTGTCGACATATCGAGCGAAGTCCAGTTCCGCGGCCACTTAGAGGGTAAAGCTAAATTAGCTTCTAAGAAGCTTGGTGTGCTCAACAGATCGAGACAGTATTTCACTCCGGCGCACCGCCTTCAGCTTTACAAGGCGCAGGTTCGGCCTCATATGGAATACTGTTCCCATCTTTGGGCTGGGGCACCCCAATACCAACTTCTCCCACTGGACCGCATTCAACGGAGAGCGACTCGAATCGTCGACTGCCAGGAAATTTCAAATCGGCTTGATACCTTGGCGCTGCGTAGAGATGTCGCCTCGCTATGCATCTTCTATCGTATTTATTACGGGGAATGCTCCGAGGAATTGTTCGGACTTATACCTGCCGCCTCTTTCCGCCATCGTTCCACGCGGCAAAAAATCCATGCCCATCACTTAGACGGTTGGCAGTCCACAACTGTGCGTTTCTCTCGAAGTTTCCTGCCTCGCATAGTCAAACTTTGGAACGAATTGTCGCCTGCGGTATTTCCGGACCGATACGACCTTCAAACTTTCAAAAAAAAGAGCGTATTCCCACCTCAAAGGCCGGCAACGCACATGTAACTCCTCTGGGGTTGCGGGTGTCCATGGGCGACGGCAATTACTTACCATCAGGTGATACGTCTGCGCGCTTGCCTATCCCATAAAAAAAAAGTTAAAGGAAATGCTTCAAGAAAATGCTAATCGCACCCTTCAGGAACAACTCTTGTCACTGTCACCATACAAGGCAGAAGGTTACTCCCTGTGGAAAATGACCAAAACGCTTAAAAGGCCAAAGGAACATATGTCGGCATTGCAACGACCAGATAGCAGCTGGGCTAGGAGCTCTGTGGAGAAGGCAGAGTTGTATGCTGACTTTGTGGACAAAGTCTTCCAACCGAATGAACCCAGCTCAATGCATCAAGAAGAAGATATTGATCTTGTAATTAACAGTGATCAGCAAATGTCCTTACCTTTACAACTAATCAAGCCTAGGGAAGTATGGAAACAAATCACACTATTAAAGCTTAAAAAAGCACCAGGCTTTGATTTAATAACTGCAGAGGTACTAAAACAGTTACCAAAGAAATGAATTCTACTGATAACGCTCGTCTTCAACTCAATGCTCAGACTGCAATATTTCCCCCTGCTCTGGAAAGTGTCAGTCCTAAATATGATTCCAAAGCCTGTTAAACCTGCCTCTGATGTGTCTTCATACAGACCTATTAGTCTATTACCGATTCTCTCCAAGTTGTTTGAGAAGTAGCTGTAAAGACGTCTACAGCCAATACTTGAAGACAAGAAAGTAATACCAGAACATCAGTTTGACTGCCGAGCGCATCATGGCACAATAGAGCAAATTCACAGAGTCGCTCACATGATCAGACAAACCATGGAAAAACGAGAATATTGCTCTGCAGTATTCCTGGATATCCAGCAGGCGTTTGATCGAGTCTGGCATAAGGGACTTTTGTACAAGCTCAAGCTTTGTCTTCCAAACACAGCTTATATGCTCCTCAAATCATACCTTGAGCATCGGCTATTTCAAATAAGAGTTGGTAATGATTTGTCTAGTCTCAGAGAAATAAACGCCGAAGTTCCGCAAGGATCAGTGTTGGGTCCTATTCTGTATACCATACTCACCAGCGATCTACCTACTTCAGCTGATGTCTTAACAGCAACATATGCGGATGATACTGCCATACTCTCTTGCCATGCTGACCCAAACATAGCTTCTCATAAACTTCAGAAACATCTTGACAAGATTGATACATGGTTTAAAAAATGGAGAATCTGAGCTAGTGCTGCGAAATCGACTCATATCACTTTTACAAATTAGATTGTCCTTCGGTCAAACTTGGTGATACAGTCTTACCCCACCAAACATCAGTTAAATACCTGGGAATGCACTTAGACAGAAGGCTGACCTTGAGAAATTAAAGGAGAAAATTTAAGGAGATGAACTGGCTAGTGGGAAGACAATCTGCACTGAGCTTAGAAAATAAAGTTTTGATTTACAAGACTATCATTAAACCCATAAGGACTTATGGAATACCGCTCTGGGGTACGGCAAGTCATTCAAATATAGAGATATTACAACTATTTCAAAATGCAGCTCTGAAAGTACTATGCAATGCACCATGGTATACAAGAAATGCTAAAGTACATGAGTATTTGGAGATACCATACATAAAGGATGTTGCCAAAATATTCTGTGACAACTATATCCAGCGTCTTCGGAAACATAAAAATCAATTAGCAGCAAATCTACATGATAATAGACACAATGTTAATCGACTGAAAAGAATTCCACTAGCAAGAATATAATTTATATCATATCATTGATTTAATACATCCATTACAGTGGATAGTATAAAAATGAGGGATGTCATATCACAGGATGTGCGAAATCCCAAACTGATAATATTAAATCACCTCATCTGATTATAGCTAAAAGGCTGATCTAGGATAATAAATGTTTAAAAAAAAATAATGGAGCGGAGTTATGACGCAGTTATCGAATTTGTTCTCTTTCGATACAGAGTACATTCATTTTCACGTCTTTTTAGAGATTTCACATTATTTATAAAAAGAAAGAAAAAATTAAAGGCACTCAAATAAAACAGACTGACGGCGTGTCTAGCGCCGGCTTCAGGCTATAAATAGGTATACACAAAGTTACAAATACAAACAAATTCACACAAATAATAGGTATAGACGTCATAAAAACACAACGTCTTCTGTTTCTTCCTCTATTTGCGCCTCCTTATCAGATGTCTTTCCTGAGCTTTCGATCTCTTGAGTAAAAGTGTCCTGTGCTTTCGATAAAAGGGATGATGATTGAATTCTAATTTTCACGTGTCGTCATAAAATATTAAAGTACCGTAGAAAAAGATACAATCCTGTGAAATTAGGCTTAGAAATAGGTACATTAGATACCAGCATTTTAAGTTGTTAATTTGGAAGTGATTAGACAGAGAGATCCGACATCAACCGTGACGTCATTGTTTAGTACGGCCATATTTTATATACTCCATGTAAATTGCCGTTTTGCTAGAAAGAGATGGAGAAAAATCTTTAATACCTTATATCTTGGTCGTTTTTTTAGTTATTCGAAAATCGATTTTTTCTTTCAGCTTATATGAATGAGTTTATATTAAAGCCAAAATTTTTTTTTTGTCATCTAGCCTATTACTATCGCAATCTTTAAAAATAAAATGTATGGGATTTGACAGAAGCCCTCGCGTAGCTTTCATGCGATATTGACAAAATTTATAATTTTTGACCACTACATTTTTTAGCTGTGTTGTTGAATATACAGGGTGATCAATCAAAATGGGTCAGTAGGGAGAAGTCAGAAACTATGGGAGTCAGCGAAATCTGTTCTTAGGAACCATGGCGTCGATTTTAGATGTAATAATAATAATGGCATTCAAATTTCATAACCGGTAATCGAACCTGGTCAAAATCGGTGTAAAAAAAAAAATTAAGTTCTGCAAGTTTTTTCGTTGTTATTGTTGATGGTGTGAATTTTAAGTCACAAGAAACACATTTTTAATGGAACCTTGTTTAAATAATTGAAAAAAAAAACACTCAAAAATAAGATAATTATTTCATTTTAGTATTTTTAAATATCTATCTATCTTTATTAAGAGAACTGGATCTTCGAAATGTATGTACGCCCATAATTTTCGAACGATTGCACCAAATTGGATGATTCTTGGTTTTATGTATTCCTTATTGTTAGGACAAGGTTTGTGTAATATAAAAATTGCAATAATTTAAACAAACATTTCAGTAATTTAGTTAAAATACATGGCGATACAAAGTACGCCGGGTCAGCTAGTATTAAATAAATTGACTCGCCCTCTGAACGAATATATTCTTATTTTAAATAAACGCAATTTCTAATGCATAATATCGATGCAGATAAGATATGCATAAGTGGTATCTTCAGATAAATGATTCGATTGAATCCACCATCAACAAAAACAACGAAAAAACTTGCAGAATTTATAACATAGGTTTTGACCAGGTTCGATTCACGGTTATGTATGAGAGTTAAATAAAATTTGAATGCCATTATTATTATTAAATCTAAAATCAACGTAGACTCCACCACGTCGGCGTTTCACCGAATTAAACTGCTGATTTTTATAACCTACTACCAGCTCATAGAAAACGTGGCTTACCCCTATTCCAATTGGTCTCCGTATGTAGCCGGTGGACTTCCTGAGCTAGCTCGAAGGAAGTCGCGGCTCCTGAAGGGCTCCTTTCTGACCGAACCGGATGGTACACTTGCCTATTAGGCCACCAATACCCGAACTCACCGATAAAAGATTTGATGCATTTACACTTTCACCGGCACTAAAACTTGGCGGAACCTCGCACCAACAATCACTTGGTGCGCCGCGCAATACTATTTGTTATATCTTAAATTATATTTTATTGCTGCCCGGTCCTAACCTCTTTCAATGTCATGACATTTCGACTCGACTGACTGACATGTTACATGCGGCCGGCCGCCACAGGCTGTCACTGCACAGACTATAATGCAGTGTTGCCACTCGCTCTTCCTCGAGCGTAAACATCCCCCCGCTCCGGACAGTCCCGGACTATCCGCCAAATCAGTCTAAGGGGAGGCGAGAAAGAGTAGCGACCGCGCGCTTCAAAACAGAATCCCCAACTAGGACCTCGGCAAACCTGGGCACACCATCAGACCCTAGAGTAAGTTGGACAATGCGTCCGCGACGCCAACGTAAGGGTGGCAGGTTTGGGTCCTTCACTAACACCAGGTCTCCAACCCTCGGTGGGTTTGTCTTATCTGACCACTTAACGCGCTGTTGCAAAATGTGTCAATATTCAAGGTGCCAGCGGCGCCAGAAGCTCTGGGTAAGCTGCTGGAGCAACTCAAACCGCGAAAGGCGTCCTGGATTGATATCTCTATAAGGATACTCGGGCAGGGCGTTAAGTGGTCTGCCTATCAAGAAATGGCCCGGCGTGAGGGCCTGCAAATCGTTCGCGTCGGTAGACAACGGACATAACGGACGCGAGTTGAGAACCGCCTCAATCTTATGAAACACCGTCGCGAGTTCCTCGAACGTGAGAATAGTCTCCCCAATAACGCGGCGAAGGTGAGTCTTGGCGGCCTTTACAACAGATTCAAAAATCCCTCCCCAGTGAGGGCAAGACGGCGGGGAGTATCGCCATGTTACCCCCCTACGGGAGAGTGTGGATCCAATCTCAATATTATTTTTATCTAAAAATTCACAAACTTCTCTTATATGTCTATCAGTGCCCTTAAAGTTCGTCCCACAATCGGACCAAATTAGAGAAGGCAGTCCCCGGCGGGAGACAAATCTGCCTAACGCTGCTAAGAAGGCGTCCATGGTGAGTGCACTCACCACCTCCAAATGAACGGCTTTAGTGGCCAAACAAACAAACACACACAAGTAAGCCTTTTCAGTCTTAGCATTACGGAGTCGCGACGTTTTTATAGTGAATGGTCCCGCGAAATCAGTTCCAACTCCTAAGAAGGTCATCGATTCATTCACACGATCAGCAGGCAAATCACCTATTTGGGGCTGCATCGTCTCGGGGCGTAAACGATAGCAGGGCAGACATCGAAAGATAACAGATTGGATTATTCTTCGCGCTGACAAAATCCAAAACTCCCGTTTGAGGAGCGCGGTCAATGCATTACATCCGGCTAGGGCATGGATACCGGTATACCAGTATACCGAAATACCGGTATACCGATAAAATTTTTCGTTATTTTGATACCGGTATTTGAGGATAAAATACCGTTATTTCGGTATTTTAAAAATAAATATTTACTTTCGCAATGGTGTTTAAAGATTATGCGGAACGCTCGATTTCTATGTTTTATAGTGATGTTCATACCAACCAACCACCGGACCAACGCATTGAGCTGCGTCCAAGAGGCCTTTTCCCATCAACTTTGCCGGTCACGATGAGCTTCTCGAGGTTGTCACCGTCTTTCCTTGCAATGTGTCCGAAGTATTCTAGGATTCTGCGTAGACACTCAGATGACAGCCGCGAGGAGATTTTGAGTTCTCACAATATGGATACGGAGCATCTTTCTCCAGCACCACATCTCAAAGTCGTCAAACCATTTGATTTGCGGTCTGCAGATTTCAGTATCCACGCCTCAGCGCCATACGAAAAGATCGAGAAGACTAGAGTCCGTACCAGTTTGGTTTTAGTTTTTATGGAAATGTAGCGATCTCTCCAGATTTTTTCAAGCTGAGATATGGCGCTTTTGTCCATGCCAATTCTCCTGCGCACTTCCTTTTCGCACGAGCCATCTGATGTTAGAACCCAGGTAGATGAAGTTGTCTACTATATCTAGGTCCAGCGCGCCTCGATTCGTCCGGTGTTGGAGGAGTGGGTTGGGCGCCTGCAGGGCAGCCTCACGTTCCGTATGGTGCAGGTCCTGACCGGGCATGACTGCTTCCGTCACTACCTGAAACGCCGCGGTATCACCACGGCGACGCTCCCGACGATACTGCGGAGCACACCCTGTTGGTGTGCTCGGCCTGGCGACCCCAGCGCAGCTAGCTTAACACTGCGCTGGGAGGCGGAGAGCTCTCGCTGCCGAGCATGGTCGTGGCCATGTTCCGCGGCGATGTGGTATGGGAGGCTGTCGCCTCCTTCTGTGAGGACGTCATCTCGCTGAAAGAGGCTGCGGACAGGGGCCGGGAGGAAGATCCCCAAGCCGCTCCCCTTCGCCGCAGACGGCTAGGCAGGCGAAGGCGGGCATTTGCACAAGCAATGCCCGTCTAATGACCCTGCCGTGGAGGTCTGCGTGCACGGTTGGCCCCATGCACGCCGCCGTAAGGTCCTCCGTCTGGGGATTGCCCTGGTATTTTCAGACAATTCCCCTTTGGCGATAGCCCGATCAACCTGGTCGGACTTGCCCGGACGCGCTGGTAGTGGTAGTCGCAGTGTGGACCTTACCATGCGCGCCCACAAGGGCAGGGGGGTTTAAGTGGGTCGGCCTGGCACTCTACCGGGCCAGCCCTACACACGCCCGCCGTCTAGCCAACTGCGGGTACAGTGCGATTCCACAGTTCCCTCCGGAAAAAAAAACGGTCCAGCGCGCCTGTGCGTTCTAACTTCCGAGATCTATATCTATACCATGATCTTGGTTTTGGACCTGTTTATGAAAAGTTCCATCTCCTCGCTAATCCGCTCCATTCGGCCCAAAATGCAGACATTTCCGACTCATTTGCTGCAAGGAGGGTTGTCATCGGCGTAGCGCAAGTTGGTGATTTTTAAGCCACCAATGATGCCACCATTGCCACCCTCCCAATTCTCGCAGGTTCGTCTCATTATGTATTCTCCAGCGGCGTTGAATTGAATGGGTGACAAAATACATCCCTGGCGTACTCCTTGGTGAAATTTAATGGGTTTTGAGGTTGTTTTATCGACTCCCTTGCGTGAACCATACAGGGTGCGAAGTAGAGATGATATGGTACTCCAAGTTCTTGTAAGACCCTCCATGAGTTGAAATATTATTAATATTCTTAATGCTATTTATTTTAAAAACTCATTTTGTGGTTTCTAGGAAGATGATAAATATTTTCAGTGTTTCTGCCATAAAGCGTAGAAAACTGCTTTAATCGCTCTCTCCAAACAAGACTTACCAATCGTTATTGGAATCATTTAAATAGTTATTAACAGTTTTTAAAAAATACCGAAAACATACCGAAATTTCGGTATACCGGTTTTTTAAATTTCAATACCGGTATTAATACCGGTATGAAAATCATTCCGGTATTCCATGCCCTACATCCGGCATGAGCATTCTTCACATGGCGATCAATGATCAACAATCGCACCAATGGTCCGTCCTTGGGGAGCAACAGGGGATGACGTGATCTATAAGGCAAGTTAGCGTGCCTCAATCGGCCTCCTACACGCAACAATCCCTTATCATCCAGAAAGGGAGTCAAACGCACCAAGGGTCCCTTCAATTTGGACGTCCCGGTACGGAAAATCTTAAGTTCCGGTTCAAACGCTCTAGACTGGGTCATACGCACCCAATGCAAGAGAGCATCTTGGCGCTCCTGCGGTGAGAGGACCGGACACAAATCTTTGTCCTGAGGCCGGCGACAATTTCGTATAAATCTTCTTATCCAAGCGGTCACGCCGAGCAACATGTCCAGAGAACTGTAACGGTCTAATAAAAATTCCCGCTCTGGAGCCGCCATAGTCTCGACAGCGTGAACATGCAAGCTCGGATTGCATGTTCACGCTGTCGAGTGAACATGCAAGCTGTGGTGGTGCCTTCATCACAGCTGGTGTGGAAGGCCAAGACGGCTGTAACAACCATTCGGGACCCCACCACAGAGTGTGGTCAATAAGCTGAGGGGCTTCGCTGCCACGTGATGCACAGTCAGCAGGGTTTATTTCACCTGGCACGTGGCGCCAAATCAACGGGGCCTTCGAGGCCTGTATTTGGGATACCCGATTGGCCACAAATACCTCCAGGGAGTGGACGGAGTTCTTAATCCAACACAGGACAACCTGACTGTCGGACCAAGCAAAGAGCAACTCAAAGTCCACACTACGTCCCAGGGTGTCAACAACGTGGTTCATCAAACGAACCAGAAGAGTAGCTCCAGACAATTCTAACTTCGGAATCGTTAATCGAGTCCGAAGTGGAGCAACCTTACTCTTAGCAATTAGCAAGTGGAGCTTAACAGCTCCTCTATCATCGACCGTCCGCATATATACGACGGCTGCGTATCCACTCTCAGACGCGTCACAAAAGCCATGAAGGCTGGCCGTAAACCGTCCCTTAGGCAGTATATGTCTAGGGATACTAACACGGTTAATGTCGGGGAGAGACGACATGAAGGACTCCCAATCTCGCAGCAAACGGCCCGAGAGGGGCTCATCCCACGACACTTCGGCTGACCAAAGTTCCTATAGGAAACACTTCAACCAAAACACTACGGGACTAATCCAGCCATTTGGGTCAAAGGTACGAGCTACTGTAGACAAAACTAACCGTTTCGTCCAGACCTTGGGGCTTGGCAGCTCCAATCGATAGGTGAACGTGTCCTGGACAGGTCTGTATTGCACTCCCAAAACAGACAGTAAATCTGGAGTGTTGGCATTCTCAAAAATATGAGGCTCCTGCTGGTGGTCGTCTGGCAAGTCACACAAAAGCTGAGGTGAGTTGGACATCCACTTCCTCAGTTCATAACCACCAGCCCCGAGAAGAGCAATTAGTTCATCTCGCAAAATCAAGGCTTCCTCGACACTAGAGGAGCCCGTACAAATATCATCCACAAATGCATCCTCCTTGAGAACCAAGGATGCGCGAGGGTATCGTAACCGCTCACGGTCAGCGAGTTCCACAAGTGAGCGAATTGCCACAAAGGGGCTCGAACGCAAACCGTATGTATTGGTGTTCAGCTCGTAGACTAGCATGGGATCTCTGGGATCCTCCCTCCATAATATGAGCTGATATCGTCTATCGTCCGGGTGAATCACAGTCTGCCGAAACATCATCCGGATATCGGTCACAAAGACGACGGCATGGCGACGGAAGTTGGTCAATACATTGCCCACCTCGTGGTGCAACTTCGGTCCAGCATGCAGACATTGATTCAGCGAAACTCCGGTAGACGTGGGAGCTGACCCATCAAAAACAACGCGTATCTTCCCGGTGGAAGGTTTCAAAACCGCGTGGTGAGGAAGAAAATTATGTTCCTCGTTTCGCAAGTCCAGTCGCGAGACCGACATGTGCCCCAGTTGCTCATATTCTCGCATGAAGTCGACATACTTCTGTTTGAGGTCGGAGTTCCTACTCATACGACGCTCCATGGACAGCAGCCGCTTTTCGGCCAACGGCCGGAAGCTGCCAAGTGAGGGGCGAACTGACAAAAAGGGCAAACGAGTGATCAACCGTCCCGAGTGAAGGCGACCTGTATTGTTCTGGTAGAACGACTCACACTCCTCTTCCAAGGGGTTCACTCGCTTCACGGTAGGTGGCTCTTCCACCTCCCAAAACCGTTGAAGAATATCCGATAAGGTGGAGCTAACAGTTATGTAACTGTCCACCGATGGAGATGGTGGGTTATGCCTAACTGGTCCCATCACTACAAACCCAAGCGATATAGATAAGGCTACCCGCCCACCCTTCTGTAACTCTCTCCTCTTCCCACAATACTCGCGGCCTAGAACATCGGCACCGAGCAATAAGTGAATCGGACCGGTTCGGTGGAAGGAAGGGTCAGCCAAGGTCAATCCTGATGTCGCATCAACAACAGCGCGCGAAACGTGCTGTTGCGGAAGCTGACCAACAACCTTCTCATAAACAATCGCGGTCGCGCCAATTTTGGGCGCTGAAGAGAAGTGGGGGGAGAAGGAGAACAAAACCTGACCGATCGGATCCGGGATCCGCAGGTCTCCGATTCCTCGTACCGATTCAAGGTATGGAGATGTGTTCAAACTCAACTGCCGGACCAGCCAGCTGGAGGCAATGCAACCCTGAGCTCCCGTATCCAAAAGGGCGCGAACTAAAACAAAAGTGCCCCTCGGGCCCCACACCTGTACGGAGGCTGTTGGTAACAGCACCTGCTCCTGTGAGGGGGTTGCAGCCGACAGTTGGTTTAATGAAAATCCTCCCGCATTCCCCGCATCGGGGGGGAAGGGGGGTTCAAGGAAAAATGCGTGCGCGGCGGCGGAGTAGGGCGCTCAAGGCGCTCGAGCGGGTCCCAATCCGGCACGTGCACACCCCGACCAAAGCTGCATCGGGGGGCCGGGCGGTGCCCATGATGGGCGAAAGTTGGGGGAGCCCGTGACAACCGGGGTCTCTCCATCAGAGGGGGAGAGAAGCGTATCGGCTCCCGGCGTGGCTCCCTAATAACCGCGGCCCAATCCCGCGGTGGCGCCTCATAAGCGGCGCGTCGATCCCCCCCGCCCGTAGGGGGGGTGGGGCGCCCAATCCTCTCACTGGAGGGGGGGCGCCTGTCCAATCTCCGCGGAGGGGTGGCACGCCCCTCCGATCTCCTCGGAGATGTGGGTGACCTACGAGGGCCCCCGCCCGTCCCTCTCTCTCACCACCTCACGAGTGTCTTTATTATTAAAGCACAAGAGGGGATGATGGGCCTCTCCACAACAGTGGTAATCTCGTGGGTGGGGGCAAGCCGATGCCATATGAGCCCCCAGGCAGCGGTAGCACCAATTCCGCTGCTTGGCCATATTCCTACGCCCCTCGGTGCGTAGGCCAACAAATTTGGGACAGGCCGGCAAACGATGGCCATCCCGCTTGCAACACTTGCAAGGCATCGGCCTCTCCCCGTGTGGAGAGTTCTGCCGCACTGCAGTATACTGCTTGTGCGGGCGGCGCTCTCTCCGTGGCGCTGCCCGGGTTGCCTCATAGCGGCCTGTACTCGGTCCCGGTATAGGAGCCAGATCCAAGTGGTCGGTCATCCGACACTCATCCTCCAAAAATCTGAGGAGATCCGAGAAGGGGGGGAGGTACGAGGCACTATTGCCCCCGTATCTTTGTTCAAAGCGCCCTTTCATCTCCATGGGAAGCTTATTGAGGATGAGGTGGAGCAAAATAAAGGACCACTGGTCCACCGATAGATCAAGTCGTTTGAGCGCGTTAATAGCGCTTAGCAGCGGGTTCAAAATCTCCTTCCTCAATGAGGAGACCCGCGATACTCGTGGCAGCCCTAAAATGGCAGCCACATGTGTGTCCGCTAGCAAGCGAACATTCTGATACCGGGCGGTCAACAACGCCCTTGCAATCTCATAACTGTCATCGTTGACAGGTAGATGCTGGACAAGCACACCAGCCTCTCCACGTAAGGCAGAGAGCAAATAGGCCAATTTCTGGCTAGGGAACAGATCGTCCCTCGAGTGAACCAGGCTATCAAAGAGGTTAATGAACCCCATCCAAGAAGCCAGGTTCCCATCAAAGGTTGGGATGTCTAAAGTGGGCAGTCTGCCCAGCAAGCCGGCCGGGGTAGGCTTGACCTCCCCGGGCGTGCACGACTCACCCCTCCGGGCGAATAGGATAGCCTGAGCCTTGTTTATGATCACATCCGCCTGTTCAAAACATTGATCATAATCGGCATTAAATTGGTCGACTGCCCGCAACTCAGCGGCACCCTCGGCTGGGTGGTCGAGCAGATATTGTTGATGAGCAACGAAAAGCTGCTCCAATTCCTTCAAGCGAGCAGGTACTCCCTCATGCCGAATTAACAAGGCCTGTTCTCGGTCTGGTCGGTCTACCAAAGCGACGGCACTAGCAAACCATCTCAAAATCTTTTGTGCACCCGCGCGGGCACCACTAAGCGGGCTGACTGGCGGGACCATTTTGCACCAAAATTAGTAAACACTTTAATAATACACGGACAAACAGACAGACAACCGCAGACAATAAAACAGATCGGGAGGAACTTCAAAGGCAGAACAAAATATATAAACAAACCAAAATCAAGTGTAAATGCTAGAACTTAACTAGAACAACAAAGGCATTTAACAACAGAATTTTCAAACAAATTAAATTCAAGTATTAAGTCAATAACTTAACAAACATAATATTCAAAGGCAAACAAAACAAAATCAAATGTAAATGCTAAAACTTAACACAGCAAAATAGTGTATTACAACAACAGCAAAGTCATTTAGCAGCAAAAAATTTTCAACAAATTAAATTCAAGTATAAGTTTACAACTTAACAAACAAATTATTCAAGGGCAAAACAAAGATATGAAAAAACAAACCAAAATCAAATATAGGTAAATGCTAGAACTTAACTAGAACAACAAAAGACATTTAACTCCAATTTTTCATATACAATGACAATGACAACTAGTTAGGGAGATCGGTCCACAAATGAGATTGTAGTCGGTTTAAAATCAGCAATCAAAACCAATTAATATGTATTGCCCGTTTGGACAACCAACAAGATTACAATATTAATTGTACAATACTAATCAAATATTAATCAATCAATCAAATCTAAGAACCACGCTCTGCTACCAAAAGATGGTGGTGCCCAAAGTAGACTCCACCACGTCGGCGTTTCACCGAATTAAACTGCTGATTTTTATAACCTACTACCAGCTCATAGAAAACATTGAAAACCCCTATTCCAATTGGTCTCCGTATGTAGCCGGTGGACTTCCTGAGCTAGCTCGAAGGAAGTCGCGGCTCCTGAAGGGCTGCTTTCCGACCGAACCGGATGGTACACTTGCCTATTAGGCCACCAATACCCGAACTCACCGATAAAAGATTTGATGCATTTACACTTTCACCGGCACTAAAACTTGGCGGAACCTCGCACCAACAATCACTTGGTGCGCCGCGCCGCGCAATACTATTTGTTATATCTTAAATTATATTTTATTGCTGCCCGGTCCTAACCTCTTTCAATCTCATGACATTTCGACTCGACTGACTGACATGTTACATGCGGCCGGCCGCCACAGGCTGTCACTGCACAGACTATAATGCAGTGTTGCCACTCGCTCTTCCTCGAGCGTAAACAGGTTCCTAAGAACAGATTTCGCTATCTCTCATAGTTTCTGATTTCCCCCTACTGACCCATTTAGATTGATCACCCGGTATTTATCAACCGTTAAATTTAACTAATAAATAAATAACACATATATTCGATAAATATTTTCAACCATATCAAATAAAAATATTAATTCAAGTTGATTTTAACGCGAGTACTTAATATTTATTAGTATAGATAAATGTAACCACCTGATAAATTATCGTAATGAATAATTTCAATCACAGACTGAACTAATAAAAATATTAATAAAATATCATTTAACTAGTTGATTTCAAACTCCCGTTAAAACCTAAGGCGTGAATGTGATCGATTTCTCGCCTTCTCGTTCTCGGGCTCCGATCGATGTCGGTTTTTATGCCCGCTTCAAAGGGTTTCTCGGGCGAGAAAAGAGAACACTATCACATCACATTCTCGTTTGTTCTCAGTGCGACTGCGACCGTGGCGTAGATCGCATGTTGGTTCTATCTATTTAGTCTGTGATTGAAATTATTCATTACGATAATTTATCAGTTGGTTACATTTATCTATACGAATAAATATTCAGTACTACTCGCGTTAAAATCAACTTGAATTAATATTTTTAATTGATATGGTTGAAAATATTTATCGAATATATGTGTTATTTTTTTTATTAGTTAAATTTAACGGTTGATAAATACCGGGTGATGAATCTAAATGGGTCATCATGGTTTTTTGCCATTTGGCTACGGAACCCTAAAAACCACCATCGTCTAGCCGGTATAACAAGAACGACGAGCCGCGCCATACGTTAAATTCGAGTGTAAGTGCAATGGATATACTAATAATTAGGATCAGTAGGTACTACTATCACAAACTTGTTTGATTTAGTATTCACATTATTCTTTATGGCATACAAATTATATTTGTTTTTGACTTCTCGAAATCGGATCATTAGTTACCGAGATATTGAATTTTGAACCTAGACTCGTGCAGGCGGTTAAAGCCGTTTGCCAAAAATACGTGCGACTCCATGTCGTGCTCGTTTTTAACCGACTTCGAAAAAGGAGGAGCCCACTAATCCGCCATTTGTGGGTCGATTTTCAAAATTCTTTTTGTAATCGAAAAAATATACTCCTGAAATGATGATCGTGTCAACATATCATTATCTGATGATGGGATCCCATGAAAATCGAGGGAAACCCTTGAATTTCATAGGCACGTCCAACGTGTTTCATATTTTTGCTGAAGATCTTCAGGTATTTGCATCTGGTAGTTATCATATCATGTTACTGAGCTGATGATGAAAGGTTTCTGATAGGTTAGGAGATCGGGAAAAATTTTTTCAATACTGTTTAGAGCGAAAGACGTTTTATTTTAAGCAATTCTATTCATGTTGATGTGTGTTAAATATGGGTATACTAAGTATATCAAAAATATGTTATTGTATAATACATGTTAAATAATATAATTTATACTGTAAATGTACCTTTTCCATAAATAAATGAACTACTTACCTAATTTACATCATCAGTTCCTGAATCATCTGCTGATCCCAGGTCTCTTCAATATAATAGTTATAAATAGTTATGCACTCATAATAGTTGTGAATAAATGTATTTACAAATACTTTCTATCGTTTTGGTAGTCGCGGTTTATTTCTTCATATTTCCTTTTCTTTTTGTATAATTAAAATATCGATTTTTTTGAAACGGTTTTTTTTTTCATGAATCAAAATCATAAGGACACATTTTAGTATAACCAGCTGTTGGTATCTCGAGTCTTGCGTGCGCCATAGAGTAATATTTGAACTTCACGGCTCTCTGTATGTATTCACTTTGTGTATATAAAGAGGACTGGCTGCCTAAATCGAGCGAAGACAGGGGGGTTATTGTCTAAGAAAAAATCTATATCGCTTACAATTTGACGCTTTCAGTCCATCCATTACTCCTTTAAGCTCCTTTATAAAAGGAAATCGGCACAGAGTCTTATGTTCACGGCGCAATGGCTGTCAAATTATAAGCGATCGTGATAGATTTTTTCTTAGACAATAACCCACCAGGTTTGCCCACGAACAGACGCGCGCATACACAGATCTCGGTGCATGTAGGAATGAAGGATTCAAGCCTGTTTGTGACTGCGCGCGATTCATATATCAAACAAAACGCTGCTGTCTTACATTGCCAGGCTATTCGAGCGACTGCAGCTGCAAAGGATCTGTCCATTCGCCGCATGGACGAGCAAATCGGATTCCGCAGCGGCCACACTCCAGCTGGCACACGTACTCCACCATTTCGCGGCCGCAATGGAACAGGCTAACCCCACCCTTTTTTTTCCCGGGGGGAAATGCGTAACCGCACCGTACCCGCCATTGGCTACACAGCGAGCGTGTGTGGGGCTCTCCTGGCAGAGTGCCAGGCCTACCCACTAAAACCCCCCGGTGTTCTTCCTGCCCTTATGGGCGCGCAAGGTAAGTTCCACACTGTGACTCCACTTCCCACGCGCCCAGGCAAGCCTGACCAACTGGTGGGGCTATCGCCAAGGGGGGATTGCCCGAGAACACAAGGGCAATCTCCAGACGGTGGGTCTTACGGCGGCATGCACAGGGCCAACCGTGCACGCAGGCCTCCACAGCAGGGTCATTAGACAGGCATCGCTGGTGCGAATGCCCGCCTTCGCCTGCCTATCCGTCTGAGGCTAACCCCACCCTAGGAGTCTTCTTGTGGCATCCCGAACTCCTCTACAAGCTAGGCACCTCCAGCATGTCGCCCGCTCACGTTAGTCTGCTGGCATCATTTCTCAAAGGTTGGAGCTTCGTGGTCTTGGCCAAGGAGGCCACCTCCCAGCCACGACCAATATTCACAAGAGTACCCTAGGACAGCTGCCTGTCGCTGTGCGTTTACACGGCCTACACCGAAGACATCCCCACCGTCTAGGACCAGCTCCAGGAGGGTCAGCGGGCCGTGCTGTGCCGAGCCCTGCTCGCCGACAAAAGCGCCTTCTTCGCTTCGTCGCGGAAGGTAAGCCTCGCAACCAGGCCAAGATGGCCCGTGGCATTTTGCGCCCGTTCTGGCATCCTGACTACTGGTGCGTATGCAACTGATGGTCTACAAGTGCTATATTCGTTTGCGAACCCTCGACGACAACGTATAATCTTATAGCCAGAGAGGTTATCTAATTGCAGCTTGTCCGGTTGCTTTTTCAGATGACTCGGGTGCGCGACCCCGGCTTCTCGAGCCTTCGATGCCGTTTACCTCTTATCTCCGCGGTGTCGATGTCCTTCTCCTTCCCTCCCTTTCCCATTACAGTTGTGGTAAGGCCCGGTACTAATTAGGTTCACCTACTTAATGCCGGGACTGTGCGGGTTGGTACCACCACTCTGCCTATTTCGGTCGTGAAGCAGTCTTGCGTTTCGATTGAAGGGCAGAGACAGCCGCTCCTTCATGCCCCCTTCCCGTCCCTCTTGTGGTGAGGAGTCTCGGTGATAATCGAAACTAGCAGAGTTATAAGTCTCAGTGTGTTCGTTGGGCGTGAGGAAATACCCCGGTTACGAATTGGAACACACATTCCTACGTAAAGCCGGGGTGTGCGTTTTCGTCAGGGGCGATGTTTGTTGTCGCCGCCTTCGGGGCCTCGAGCATCGGGACCTGTCGTTACTATGGCTGCGCGTGGACCATGGGGACCTTACCCGAATCTACGCGTGCCTTTACAGGTCCCATGCCAGTGAAATAGGGTCAGCTCAGCTTTTTGAGCACGTCCAAGAGGGGATTGACCGAGCGTTGGAGCAGTACCCATCTGCGGAGGTGGTGGTCCTTGGTGACTTTAATGCTCACCATAAAGAGTGGTTGAAGTCCCTGACCACTGACCTCCCTGGTAGGACTCTCTTCAACATGGTTTCGGCCTATGGCCTCTCTCAACTGGTCGTACAGCCCACCCATATACCAGATATAGAGAGCCATGAAGCCTCCCTGTTGGATCTTCTGCTGACTACACGACCAAGCGGATACAGGGTTGTGGTCGATGCTCCTCTTGGATCATCGGATCACTGCCTTGTCCGTAGTACTGCTAGTCTTGCGCGGCCCCATCGCGCGTCTGCGGCTGGCAGTCGTGCAGTTTGGTGGTATGAGTCAGCAGACTGGGATGGACTCCGAGAATTCTTCGGATCCTACCCCTGGAAGCAGCTCTGCTTCGCCTCCGAAGATCCCGATACTTGCGCAGATTGCGTCACTGAAACGGTGCTGATGGGAATGGAAACATTCATTCCCAACGCCAAAATACCTGTTGGCGGTCGCAGTCGTCCCAGCCCCCGTAGCACGTCCACCAAAACACGATATGATAAAGCGATTTATCGCGGTGAACTGTCAAAATACGTCGAAACCCTATTGTATTTTGACTGTTCGCCGCGATAAACCGCTTTATCATATCGTGTTTTGGTGGACGTGCTAGGGGGGCTGGTATAACAATACCTGCAGGAAGATTGCCCACCTCAAGCAATCTGCGTACATCGCCTGGGAAAACGCCAGGAAAAGTCGGGATCCTGGTGTGACGGAGAAGAAGCGTCAGTACAACGCTGCTTCCAGATCCAACAGGAAGGCTATTGCTGAAGCCAAGGCGGAACACGTGGCCAGGGTTGGCGAGCGACTAGGAAGCTATCCCAGTGGGAGTCGTGCTTTTTGGCCGCTGGCCAAAGCTGCGCAACGTAATTTCTGCCAGTCCAATCTCCCACCACTGCGTAGAGCTGATAGCAGCCTGGCTCACAGCGCAAAAGAGAAGGCCAATCTCCTGGTTGAACTCTTTGCCTCTAACTCGACAATGGACGATGGGGGAGCTACACCACCCACCATCACTCGGTGTGAAAGTTCTCTGCCTGAAATCCGTATTACACAACGTGCGGTCAGGCGGGAGCTTAAGCTCCTGAACGTCCATAAGTCGAGTGGGCCGGATGGCATCCCAGCAGTGGTGCTGAAGACGTGCGCCCCTGAGCTGACCCCCGTATTAACGCGCCTTTACCGCCTTTCCTATCAGAACAATAGGGTTCAATCTTCGTGGAAGATTGCTCACGTCCACCCAATAGGCTAGTTGACCCTTTTTTAAAGTAGAGCTTAAAATGTTGATAATTGTTGTATTAGACCATAGCACATGAATATTATTTTTTTCGATGGCTAAAAAGTGCAAAAAATCTATTTTAAATTAAGATTTTCAATTTTGGACCGAAAACACGGTCAGCCATGATAGTCTGTTCATTATCTGTGGCAATGACGTCAGTCTTATAGTAAACAAACCACGGGGGCGAAATAACCTCACAAAAACAATGCTTTCTATTAAATATCACAAAATATAGTAAAACTGTATATGGAACGGGACAATAGAACAGGAAGACTCCAGGAAAGCTGTGGATTAGACGTACCCAGTGATATAGACATGCGAAATATTTGGTTAACACTCGCTTAAAGAAATCCTGTAACTATCTACTGAAACTCAAATGTATTTTTGCGAAAATCACATTAATGTAAGTACTATAACTGAATAACTCAATCTGTGTAGGTACTTCAGTTTCAACTTAAACAAAATAGAAGTTTTTAGGTTGTATGTAAAATCATTAATTAAGTTCACTTTATGATTTGTATACCTAATAAGCTTAAGATATCAATACTTTACTTGATTCTGTATTCTTAGTGAGAACTTGATGTTTAGACAAGCCTTATTTAGGCTTATAAACATTCTAGATAGCCCTATGTAGTATAAGTAGATGTAAGAAATAAATAAATAAATAAATAAATTTTTATCTTTCAGTTAGAATGAAAACTGACTGCAGCCGACCAACCAAATTTTAACTTGACCAGAAAAATGAGAGAAAACTTGACCATTCACGCCTTTTTGATTTAATCTAAGTTATACACTGACACTAGATGATGTTTCAAAGAAAAGAATATGTACTTATGTCCAATTGAATAATGATGTAAGTAATTGAATATTAATTAAAAAGTATGCAATACAATCAAAGTTTCATAATGAATATATTTATCTAAACAACTTTTACTTGAATTTACTGAGTACCTAATTAAAATTTGTTGCTTTCGGTGGTTACTTAATGAGAACTATTGTGTACTAACCTGTTCTCCTATTGACAACGAGATTGATAAGGCAGTAAAAGTTGTGCAACATAATACAAAGCAGTGCATGCTCAGCCACAACATCAAAATGTGACCCGTCAACTAGAACAACATTATGTCAACAAAATAACTCAAGTATTCATATACCAAAGCACCTCAGAAGTAAATAGGTCCAGTTTGGTAAAACTGAAAGATGTTATATCTTCACTGATTAAACCTGCTGGCCACCATGGCTGGTAAATTCCAGAACAGCTTATGCAAGAATATGCAAGTTATCCATTTTAAAGCTGTATACAAATATATTAAATGTGATTGCTGTGTTGTCAGCCTGTGCTATAACTTACTATAGATTGTATTTGACTAAAGATAATAGATATTGTCTATCAAATTATTATAAGAGACGAATAGCAAAATCGCTATCATATTATTTTTATATCTCAGCCAAGAACTTGGCTACAAAAATTGCTCCTATTGAGCAACGTAGAAGTAGGATGACTGTCAGTAATATTACTGATGTATTAGTTAGTAATTCTTTAAATTAGGTATTGAGACAATAGAGAAATCCTCTTGCATAATGTTAAATAAAGAACAAAATGAAAATTGTTTATTAGATAATGTACTGGAAGACCCATTTGAATATAATAAACATGTAAATTTTATCAACCTGGTGCACCAGAACATGCAAGGAATGATGGGCAAAGATCTGGAAGTTGAGTTATTCATGAACAGTAGTAAAGTAGACATTTTTTGTATAACCGAACATTGGCTTAAAAGCTACCAGTTCATGTTTAATTTTAGCAACCACCAGGTTGGTAGTTCGTTCAGTCGAGAAAATGCAATTCGCGGTGGCTCATTAATCATATTAAATAAAAAGCTTAAATATAAAGATCGTAAAGATATTGTGAACCTCTCAGTTGAACGAACAATAGAAATTGCCTGTGTAGAGTTGGACCAGATTATTGTAGTGAGCGTATACAGGCCTCCTTCGGGATTGTATGACCACTTTGAAAATATAATGGATGAAGTTTTAAATAAAGTCTGTAAGCAAGGCAAACAAATATTAGTCTGTGGAGATTTTAATATTAACTTATTAGAAAACTCTAGTTTATGTATGAGAATTAAAAATTTGTTTCAGTCATATAATCTTAAAAACTTATTTCTGGAGCCAACACGAATTACTGAGTTTTCTGCCACATGCATTGATAATATTTATACTGACATAGAACCATTAGCACAAAATGTTTTTAATAACTTAGAATCTGACCACTCTGGTCAATTTGTTACTATACCTTACAAATGTAAGCTTATGGCGAAAAAGAATATCACTGTTGTACCAAAGACTGCTGGCCGCTTGGAGCGTTTCAATAATAATCTTGGTATTAATTTAAAGTATATTGATTATGACGAAGACCCAAATAAATTGTATGAAAACTTTTTTAACACATTTTGTTGTGAATTTAAAAATATCTTTGTTCCAAAAACCATCTCAGTCAATGGTAGATTAGCTTTTAGTGAATGGGCCACACCAGGTATTCACAAAAGCAGAATAAAACTTTATGAACTTTACAATGAGCGTTCATTAAATACTAGTGATCAATTTAAATTGTATGTAAAAACTTATTCCAAAGTATTTAAAAAAGTTTGTAAATTTGCAAAGTCCAATTATTTAAGCTCTAAAATAAAAAATAGTAGTGACAAAATTAAAACGACATGGAACATTATTAATAATGAAACCGGAAGAGTAAAAACTAATAACAACAATTTTTGTTTAAATATTGAAAATAAGAAAGTTACAGTAGATATTGAGGTAGCTACAGAATTTGAAAAATTCTTTACTGACATTCCAGTTTCAATCACAAAATCTTTGGATTCCTCCCCCACTGTAGCCGAATCTATTCTAAAAGATTATGTTAAAACTTGTGATGATAAATTTAAATTTGCCCATATTTGTGCAAATGATTTAATAAAGTCATTTAAAACGCTGAATAAAAAGAAAACCGTGGATCTGTGGGGCAACTCTGTAGATGTTTCCCAATCTGTAATAGAAACAATAGCTCCAATACTTGCTAGTATTTTTAATGATTGCATTGACTGTGGTGTGTTTCCTGATCTAATGAAACTGAGTAAAATTATTCCATTACACAAATCTGGTAGCACATCAGACCCCAATAATTTTAGACCTATCTCTGTGCTACCTACTTTTAGCAAAATCTTTGAAAAAATAATGTTGGAACAAATGCAAAGCTTTTTTAACAGAAATAATCTTCTACACTGTAAACAATTTGGTTTTAGAAAGGGTCGCTCAACAACTGATGCTGGTGTTGAGTTAATACAAAATATATATGAGGCCTGGGAGGACTCACATGATGCGCTGGGCGTTTTTTGTGACTTGTCCAAGGCGTTTGATTGCGTTCATCATGACACCCTGATCAGGAAATTACACTACTATGGATTTCGCGACACTGTTCTGGATTTACTCATCTCCTATTTGACTGAGAGGATTCAGAAAGTAGACGTCAACGGGGAGAGGTCCCAGGGCGCCTCGGTTAAAATGGGAGTTCCGCAGGGTTCAATTCTTGGTCCTTTTCTATTTTTAATATATATAAATGACTTGCCTGCTTTTGTACAAGACAGGCATGAGATTGTATTATTTGCAGATGATACTTCACTTATGTTTAAAATTAAAAGACGATTGCAAATTTATGACGATGTAAATAGTTCTATCTCAAGAATAGTTTACTGGTTTAATGCGAATAACTTGTGCCTCAATGAAGGGAAAACTAAATGTATAAAATTTGTTTTACCCAATGTTAAAGAGGTTCACACCACTGTTAACATAAAGCATAAAAATGTGGACCTTGTGGATACCGTAGTATTTCTTGGTATTACTTTAGATTCAAAGCTTCAGTGGGGCCCACATATTGATAAATTGTCGAAGAGACTTAGTTCTGCAGCCTACGCTGTATGGAAAATACGTCAGCTGACTGATGTTGATACAGCAAGACTTGTATACTTTGCCTATTTTCATAGTGTGATGTCGTATGGCATTTTGCTGTGGGGAAATGCTGCCGACTTTCAGACTGTTTTTGTGCTGCAAAAAAGGGCTATTCGTGCTATTTATAACCTTAAAATAAGAGACTCTTTGAGAGAAAAATTTAAAGAAATTGGTATTATGACCGTCGCGTCGCAATATATTTACGAGAATATAGTATATGTTCATAAAAATATACATTCGTTTTGTAAAAACAGTGATATTCATTCAGTAAATACTAGGCAAAAGAATATGTTAGCGTTACCAAATACTAGGCTTAAAAAAATTAATAATTCTTTCAAAGGCCTTTGTGTACGTTTCTACAATAAAATCCCAAATAATATTAAAGCACTTAACTTGAATAAATTTAAAGTCGCTATCAAGGGCGCACTTATGAAAAAAGCATATTATAAAGTGTCTGATTATATGACAGATAAAACTGCTTGGGATTGACAAAAAATGTGATAATTGACGTTTAAAGGGTGTTAACACTTTGTGATAGTGGGATAAATTTCATTCGAGTAACTGTTCCACTCACACCGACAGGCATTTCTATATTATTTAAACAAATGTATGTGAAATATAATATTGTAATGTTGGCATTTTAAAAGAGGAGACAAAAAAAAAATACAAGACCTTCCGAGTTTCTTGCCTGTTCTTCTTGAGAAGGCTCTCCCAATTTCCGAACAGGTGTAGAGTCAATTTTTTTTTTTTTTTTTAATTTTACTTGTATTTGCACACATCTTAATAATGGTTGGGGTGTGTGTACATACAAGGATTAAATAATTTAGTTAATTAGATTCTTGGTTGAAGATTTTTATGTTTTTATTTTGACGTCAATAAGTGCCTGTAAAGGTCTATATTGAATAAAGATTTTTGAGTTTTGAGTTTGCTCTTTCTAATTTACAAGACCCTTCTTATTAAATAAATAATATAAAGATGACATAATAAATTTTTGTACTACATTAGACATTAAGATGTTCTTCACAAAAAAATGTTCTATGTTTTTTGACAATAATGACTTGTAAAGGTTTTGTTGAATCAAAATATTTTAATTTGAAATACATGTGTTTTATTTTTCCGTTACACCTTAAAAGATTTATAATATTTTATAGGTTTGTTGTTCATATTTATCATTGTTACTCAAATATATGTATATGTTCCAAAAGTACAAATAGGTTGAATAGAGTTGGATCAAATTTATTAATTTGTATATATTGCCTTAAGGTCGCAGGTAATAAAAGTCAAAATAATAGTAAAGTGATTTATTATGAAGTAATACTTTCATATAATTTAGGAAAAATGTAGTATAGTTTCCAAAATGGCACTATTTGATCAATAAGTTTTTTGAAATACAGATTGTTAGAACAAATACCTATTATAGCTAATATTGTCACCGTTTGAGTGTTTTCAAAATTACATACTGCTAGCAACACAAAAGTATATAAGTTTTGCTTTAGCACAAAACATCTGCATCTATACTTGAGTTAAGCATACTGTTCACAGTTTTCCGTCTTTGATAATTAACATTTTCTTCAGTAAAAGAGCATGACAATTTTGTATTAATCTAATTTTATGGATACCGTTTGTTGAATAGACAGGGTATTAATCAGAAATGAAGAGGTCACATTTTGCAAATTTCAACCCAAATCTTCATCTTTCAACTTTTATCCACATTTCATTATACTCGTAGCCTCGTAGGTGACTGCAAGATTTCCCACCAAAAATCTTCCCAAGGAAAGAACCTTCATGTATTATGCACTGGCTGACTTCATAGCACATGGAAGCTGTTATTGTTTATAACGAAGCTCGAACTAAAGTGCACTTCTGTATTGATGATTCGTGGTTTAGTTTTCTATGCACTTTATTCTTTCTTCATTGAAGAGGTCTTTTATTTTTTAAGAAATATGTCACAATCTGTGTCTGTGAATGTATATATATTTTTCCTCCCAGTAATTTTCTTCATGCTTGACAAATGAACAACTGCCAATCTTTTTCTTTTTATGTTCATTTACAAATTCTTGCAGTACTTACTACACTGGTATTTGACACATGATCCTGATGTTTTCTTTTCAACATTTCTCTTGAAGTAAATACTTTTAGTGTTTATTTGACTTTTGAGAGATAGAATTCTATCCAATAGCATTCAACTGCTGTACAAAATAGCTCCTCACTGTGATGGTGCAACCACACCAAAAATGCATGTTTGCAACTCTCTTCTGCCGCGTGACAATCTTGACAAGTACACTTGTAACCTGTTCTTCATTATAACAGTATTGAAACTGTACTTATATTGTTTAGAGCGATACACAAAGAATCTCCTGACCATCAATCTGTCGATTTTCGGAAGATTTGTACATACTATCTGCTCTCACAAATCCAACATCAATGGTTGATTTTGCTATTAATACAAATAATTTACGATATTTACACAGATAATAACGGCGATTTGGACGATTTTTTGCCAGTTTTAGGAAAGAAAAGTGCTAATAATCGACGAGTTGTTGAATCAAATTTGACATTTCTTTGTTTACTATATGAGTGACGTCACGGCCCTGACCACAGGATATCAAAGCGTTTACGGCGTGAGATAAAAAAGATTATTTCTAGCATTTTCAAATTAAAATTTTACAGTAATCACTCATTGTTTTTTATCAAAATCGGTATATTGTGGAACCTTATGCCAAATACTGTTAGAAATAAACAATATTTTAATAAATTTTGATATGAGTCAACTACCCTATTCCCAAAAAGGGTGACCGATCCGACCCGTCAAATTACAGGCCAATAGCGATAACGTCCTTGCTCTCCAAGATTATGGAGCGGGTCATCAACTCCCGCCTCCTACGGTACCTAGAAGAACACCAGCTGATTAGCGACCGACAATACGGCTTCCGTCACGGCCGTTCAGCTGGTGACCTTTTAGTTTATCTGACCCACCGTTGGGCGGAAACCTTGGAGGGCAAAGGTGAGGCTCTCGCCGTTGGACTCGATATCGCTAAGGCGTTTGATAGGGTCTGGCATAGAGCTCTTCTCACGAAGTTACCATCATATGGAATCCCCGAGGGACTCTGCAAATGGATAGCCAGCTTCCTGGATGGTAGGAGCATTAAGGTCGTCGTCGACGGCTGCTGCTCCGAAACCATGCCCATAAACGCTGGTGGTGGTGCCCAAAGTAGACTCCACCACGTCGGCGTTTCACCGAATTAAACTGCTGATTTTTATAACCTACTACCAGCTCATAGAAAACATTGTGGCTTACCCCTATTCCAATTGGTCTCCGTATGTAGCCGGTGGACTTCCTGAGCTAGCTCGAAGGAAGTCGCGGCTCCTGAAGGGCTGCTTTCTGACCGAACCGGATGGTACACTTGCCTATTAGGCCACCAATACCCGAACTCACCGATAAAAGATTTGATGCATTTACACTTTCACCGACACTAAAACTTGGCGGAACCTCGCACCAACAATCACTTGGTGCGCCGCGCAATACTATTTGTTAGATGCTTATATATTTTATTGAAACGAAAAATCACCGCCCGCTCATAACCTAATTCAATGTCATTCCGTATTCGACTCGACTCAACTGACATGTTACATGCGGCCGGCCGCCAAAAGGTTCTCACTGCACAGACTATAATGCAGTGTTGCCACTCGCTCTTCCTCGAGCGTGAACACTGTAGTCCACAAGGTTCGGTGCTCTCCCCAACCCTGTTCATTCTGCATATCAATGACATGTTGTCAATTGAGAACATACATTGCTATGCGGATGACAGTACGGGTGATGCGCGGTATACCGACCACCAGAATGTCCCTCGGAGTTCGTTGCTAGAAAGGCGGTTACAACTTGTGTCTGAAGTCGAAGACTCTCTAGGGCGAGTCTCCGAATGGGGTGCAAAGAACTTGGTTAAGTTCAACCCCACGAAGACACAAGTGTGCGCATTCACTGCGAAGAAGGACCCATTTATCGTAGTGCCTCAGTTCCAGGGAGTTACTCTTCGTATGTCCGATGGTATTGGAATCCTCGGTGTGGAAATTTCTGCTAAAGTGCAGTTTGGTAGTCATTTGGAGGACAAAGCCAAATTGGCGAGCAAAAAGCTGGGCGTCCTGAACAGAGCCAAGCGGTACTTCAGTCCAAGCCAGCGGCTAATGCTCTATAAAGCACAAATTCGGCCGCATATGGAGTACTGTTCGCACCTCTGGGCGGGAGCTCCCAAATATCAGCTCGACCCTCTTGACTCCCTGCAAAGGCGTGCATTCCGCATCGTCGGTGATCCCAATATCACGGCCTCAATGGAGACGCTGGAGCAAAGGAGAGACTTTGGTTCTCTCTGCGTGCTCTATCGGCTCTTTAACGGAGAGTGCTCTGAGGAACAGGGGGGCTACCGCCTAATTCATAGCGATCACTCGCTATCGCTCTCTGACATTAGAACAATAGCTCTAATGTCATCTGTGACATTAAAACTATTGTTCTAATGTCATGATAACGGTAGCGAGTGCTCGCTTTGAGTTAGGCGGTACGGCCGCTGTTTGCAATGGTGCCTTCTTCACCTTTTTACCATCGCACCACCCGCCATCGCAGTAGAGTTCATCCATATTACCTGGAACCAATCTCGTCTAGTACAGTTCGGTTTCAGCGTTCATTCCTTCCACGTACGTGTAGGCTCTGGAACGAACTCCCAGCTGCGGTGTTTCCTGAGCGCTACGATATGTCCTTCTTCAAACGAGGCTTAAGAAGAGCATTTCTCTCCAGGTAGGCAGTGACAGAACTGTGCCCCTGGCATTGCAGATGTTCATGAGCGGTGGTTACCACTTTACATCAGGTGGGCCACTGGCTCGTCTGCCACCGTTAGCAATAAAAAAAAAATTGTTTTTAAAAAGTTTTTTTTACATTTAATTTTAAAATTTTAATCATTATGTGGATTGTATGTTATTATAAGATATATTAATTATTATTTCGGACGTTTACATTTACATGTTTATCACCTTTCTAGCCTTTTCTGTGTTCTGTGGTACCTAAAAATCTAGTTTAGAGCGTAGGAAGGGAAGGTACACATCAGGACAACTCACTAGACCTTACAGGTTGTTTGTCATCTCTCTTTGCCAGGTAACACCACTTTTTACGAAGTTTCTCTGGTTTTTTCATGGATGTTTTTCTACATTGAGGCACAATACAATATTTCGACATAGTTGACTATCAAACCAAACACTAATCGGACGCCGAATGTGTTTTAAACAACAAAAACCAAGCGTAGGAACGGGCGCACAGTATCGCGACAAAACGGCCCGTAGGCCGTCACGGGGCTTGTGACGTCACTCTTAGCGCGACTTCTAACCGGGTGGCGCATTCATTTAATCACTACTCACTCATTTTTGGTCGTATAAAAAAACTAATTATACCAATGTTCAGGATTTTTTACGGACTATAATTCTACATTCAAAACTAAAAACCGCGTTGATCCTTATTGCTAATAATAATACTGTCTCGCTTTCATGCACGCTCGAGGCTGCGTTTTTTACGTAATCTCTATCACGTTGGTTAAGGAAGGAATTTCAAAAATATAGTTTGGATTGGTTTTTACGATGTTTTCGCCGGACGTTGACACTTTCATGTGCGACTTTAAGTCGTGAAAGATAAGGCATCTTTTGAATTTTGTAGTCTACCGAACTGCTGATGATTTCAAGGTATCGAATTCGCTTGGATTAGATAGTTAATTGTTTTGATAATTTGAATGCGTGAGCGTGACTCCGTGCAACGAATTTCTTTTCATTGTTTATTGTTGTTACTTATATGATTACAGGTCGATATGATTAAGTGCTAAGTTATATACGGTTATTGTTTTCTCACCCTGGAAAATTTAAGGGAGGCTTCACGACATGGTATTAGAATGTTTTAAATATGAATAAAAGAGCGCGAGCATTTTTTGAGATTTTTCTATTTTTATCATTTTTTTTTATATATAATATAGGATGTCCTGAAGCGTCCCTAAAATTTTCCAGAGTGATAAATAAATAACAGTGTATAGTTTTAGTGATTTTATTGCGGACATTTATTTGTAAGGGGTTTAACAATGCCGAAACGTAATACTGAAATTTGGGAACATTTCAAAAAGTGTACAGCCACAGATTAGATAATAGTTACTATAAGTACAGCTACAGCCGGTAATTAATAGTACATTGTTACCCCAGGGGTGAAAGTAACTTATTTAGTCCCGAGACGGTGTATGGCGCCCGAGCGTAGCGAGGGCACCAATAGCACAGAATAGATAATAGTACTACGTACAGAACGGCCACTCACCTCCCCGCACTCATTTCAAATACCTCGTCCTACCCGGCACTTCGTTGTAGACATCACCACTGACACATAACAAGGGCGCGCGCGATCGCTCGGACGAGTAGACGCGAGCGCCAGGCGATAACAGAGACAGCGCTATGCGGGTGAAAGAGAAGGCAGTCGCTGCACTTCCCGCGTCATTTCGATTGATAACCGCGCACTCAGCCCTACTAGATTCCACGCACACATTTGCGCGTGTACAAACGTCATTTGTTTATGTAGTAGTAATAGGTAATTGATTTGCGAACGTTGTATGGAGTGTACAGGGTATGCCAATATTTCGAGGAACTAATAAGTCTTTAACCCGAGGTAAACACTGTGCTTTTCATTACGAATACAAGTAAAGTAAAAATAAAGCAATGAATTAGCTAAAGAAAAAGCGTGTAAATTTTATTTTACATAAATCAACTTCTGCTTTAGCCCGCTCGCTTTCTCTTATAAAATCAGGCTTTAACTCCATACCTGAATCAGATGAACTCATTGTGTTAATTATTAACACAATGCTAAACAAATATAATTAACAGTTAATACAAATCTTTGCTATACGGAAGTATTAACAAAACTCTACAAATGGAAAAAAACGAACGAAGATCGCATTGCCGCTTTCCCGCTTATCTTGTTTTTTTTTTCTGTGGCCGGCCGGCCATCTATTCAGCCATTATTTTTCATTTTCATAATTTAAAAAATGGTAAATATTTTGCCCAAATCTATGTTATTTTTTAAAAATATTTGATTTTTTTAAAATAAAGTCATTCAAAAAATATATTCTTTAAATACTTAACATTATGTTATTTCAATTTTATATAGCGCTATAATTTAGTGGCTGTATAGAATGTCGGAACATGGTTTAATAAAAATGTGAAAAAAGAATTAGTTTCTTTTTTAAAATTTGACAGCAGCTGTCAGTTGAAAGTGATTCTCCCTAGGGCTAAAAAGTAATACTTTCAACCCGCTCCTCAGGCAACTTCAGGCCTACTTTCAGAGTAGGTATGAGTGATGAAAATATTTTTTTTTCTATTTCCATCAAATTAATGCTAGACAGTTCCTAAGCCTGTAAAAGTATGAAGGAAAGTTCATTGAATATTATGTAGGTATTCTGTGTTGAATCAGCGTGAATAAATCAACTTGAGAAAAATATTCAGATATTGTATTTGAATGAAAATATTAATAACTGATATTTTCAACCATTAAAATTATTGAAAAACAAGGCTATGCCATTGGACTCGGGTATAAACCCCATACCTGGCTAAAAACCCTCCAGATACTTCTACCTCCATAAGGACACAATCGGGATCGGCGTTAGCCATTCCCCGATTACGCACCCTGGAGGGTAGGCCTGGCGCAAGCGCCAGGTCTTACCTCTCCGTCGACAAGTATGCTAAAATTCCCCCCAGACGGGCAGGTCAGGGTTGAACAGACAGATCTGGAGACAGTTCTTTTCTGTTAGCCCTATCCGCGTTAATCGGTGATGTCATTGAGTACGTCATACCCACAGACATCTGTGGTCATACCACTCACAGATACGCATATGAGCAATTTTGGACCGACTGTTTGCATGCAAATAGCGCACAAGAACGCTAATAGCAAATTTTGACCGCACCGTAAAAACGCACGTTTCTGAACGCTCCCCTACTTTTTTTATGTCTGTACAATTTTTATCTGTGGTTCTTTCAAAATAAAGGCACCCCTCTAGTGTACGTAAATTTTAAGATTAAAATTAAATCCATTGCAATATTACTTATTTTGGGGTATTCTTTATTAGATAAATTTTAATATGGTTGTTGCAGCTATGTAGTATGTGTTCATGAGTGTATTTTATTGAAAAAGGTTGTTTATTTTCAGTGAGGGATATTAAGTATGGGTCGTGTCATACGTGCTCAACGTAAAGGTGCCGGGTCTGTCTTCGTTTCACATACAAAGAAAAGGAAAGGAGCGCCGAAGCTGAGGTCATTGGATTATGCTGAACGTCATGGTTACATTAAAGGTGTGGTAAAGGTGAGCTTCTACATAACTAGAGAAACCAATCTTTAGTAGTCTGATGTAATTGTTGGTAGAAATGTTCATTGGAGTTTACTGTGTGCTGTCATGAGTTTGTCTTTCTAGGATATTATTCATGACCCTGGTCGAGGTGCCCCATTGGCGGTGGTTCATTTCCGTGATCCTTATAAATTCAAGACGCGCAAGGAACTGTTCATTGCTCCCGAGGGTTTATACACTGGCCAATTTGTTTACTGTGGAAAGAAGGCTACCTTGGAAGTTGGTGAGTTTAAGAACTTAAAATTCATGGTAATTTCTAAATTTTGTGTCTGGCAATGGTTATGTGTGTGTATGTGCGTGTGTTTTATGTCTGACGATAAGCATCCCAGATGAATAGGGTTTATTCAACTTAAAACCACAAGATAGAATAATAAACAAATAAGTCAAATTGGTATAATTTCTTATACCAATTTGACTTATTTGTTTATTATTCTATCTTGTGGTTTTAAGTTGAATAAACCCTATAAACATGCAAAGGATGGGTACTATAAACATGCAAAGGAGTCTATATTAGCAAATTTGAAGCTATTTAGTATGATATAAGTTGTATGAGTTTTCAAATTGTTTGTAGCAACATGCACTATTAATGTTGGTATGTGTAATTACGATCTTAATGACTGGACAGACAGAGGTGGACAGAGGTAGACATGCTCAAATGAAAAGGAGTGATTGGATTAGGTAGACAGAGTATGCTCAAATTGGTTGTTGGAACTCATGATATGAGGAGTGGAAGGTGATTTCAACTATTTGTGTGATGTTTTAACTATTTGTAATTTTTTTATTCTTATTTATAAAGAGGCTTTGGTAGGTACACTCTGGGTGATGAATCCAATAAAAAATTAAATGAGCATCAGTTAGTTTAACAGTTAAACCAATTAATGCTTAAAGACATTGTGACCACACACCACGAAGCGAGCAGAGCATGAAACTGCGTGTTTCATGCTCCGCTTGCAAAAACCAATTATTAAAATCCAAATTGTCGCCTTTTTTCTCGTCTGTGTCCGATAGCAATAGACTTCTAAAGGGACCCGGGTCCGTATAGAACGGAATTGCATTGCGGACCCTCGGCCCCAACGTCTATCTCATAGCGATCACTCGCTTTCATTATCGTGACATTGGAACAATAGTTCTAACATCAGAGGTGACATTAGAACTATTGTTCTAATGTCACGATAACGATAGTGAGTGATTGCTATGAGATAGGCGGTAGAGCCGCCGATAGTGAATTGTTATGGAAAAAAACTTATAGAATCAAACTGAAAACTGCAGGTTAGATATTGTGACAACACACAGCTGAACGAGCGGAGCATGAAACTGCATCGGGGGGTCCTACCGCTATCGTAGTCATCTGTAATATTAGAACTACGGTTCTATCTAATGTCCGTGACAACAAAAACGATAGCGACACATGCATCGCTATGAGATGGGCTGTAGGGCCGCGGGCCTGAATAGCAATCAACTTCTATAGGAACCCGGGTCGTTTTCAATAATTTATTTTAGTAAAATTAAGGAGTTAAAATATAAATTTGCTGCTAAGTAAGTTTTATGATTCATGTTATACAAAATGTTTATAGGAGACAGAATAATGTTTATACACTTTTGGGTCTCATTTGCTTGATGTCCTTTGTTACTAATGGAATAGTACCATAGTTCTTTAGTTATTGATCTTTTATCAAAAAATATTTGTTCCTTATTTTGACATTACTGGCTTGCCATGGACATCAGTTCTGTTGTATTGGGTTTACAATTAAATTCCTCCCCACTATGTATTTGTGTGATGTGGCCACCTGTGCGACTCGGGAGTAAGCACAGAAGGAGGCTGCTGAGTAGATCTGCAAGGATGATGCCAATGTGGATCCTGCCAACAGCAACTAGGCAGAAGGAGGTGGAACCACGCCCCCCAAGAGTTGTTAGAAAGATCTCCAGGCGACAGAGTGGGGTTCCCATCACTTACAGCAAAGACCTTAGTACTGAGAGGCGCCTAATGGTGTTCTGCAGGCACTCCCTACTGTAACATCGGTTGGACAAGTAACATTGGGCCAATGTGTAGAGTGGGCATAAAGAGGGACCTGGCTTAGTCGTACAGCGTCGTTTTCATTACACACAGTGATTGCAAGAATAACCTGTGTGTGTCGAGTAAACAAACAATGAAATCTGAAACTAGGGCACCTTACTTGTAACTGAACTCTGGAAGAATGCTGCTATCCAAGCCTATGACTCCTATTCCACTGAAGAAACCCGAACTTGTATGCGTGAGTTACCGTGTGCGGTAAAAGGCGACATACAATAGTTCTGGAATAATCAGCGCCTCTGACTCAGACAGGCTTTCAAACAAAATATAAAAAACCTTCCAACAAAAATAATATTTCTTTCTTCTGCTAACTATCTTCAGTAGTGCCATGAGTGACTGCATCTTTTCCGATGTGTGGAAAGATGCCAATATTGTCAGGATTCGCAAGTCAGGCAAACATCCCTCTCTCCCTGGTAATATGTAAGCCTTTTCAACTAGGCATGCTGGAAGCGTCTCGAACAAATTTTGCGCGACTTTCTGTTGAATCGTACTTTTCGCTACAGCATCGAAGGGATTCACTCTCGGCTCCATCCCGTTATACCTGGTGTTCCTCAAGGCTCCATGTACGGGCCACCACTCTTAACTTTTGTATGTGAACAACCTCTCCAAGACCCCAGGACACCAACTTGTTGTCGTCGTTAATTAACATCCACCGCCTATGCAAACTCCTCTAGAAAGCCGCCGAAAATGTAGGCTACTGGCACAGAAGATATTATTAGTTCTCCTACAGAACGGCCATTCACCTCCTCGCACTCATTTCAAATACCTCACCCCACCCGGCACTTCGTTGTAGACATCACTGACACATAAACAAGGGCGCGCGCGATCGCCCGGGCATGGCGACACTTCACGTTCATCGAGTAGAAGGCTATGCGGGTAAAAGAGAAGGCAGTTGCTGCACTTCTCGCGTCATTTCGATTAATAACCGCGCACTCAGCCCTACTAGATTCCACGCACACATTTGCGCGTGTACAAACGTCATTTGCTTTAGTAGTAGTATTAGGTAGGTAATTGATTTGCGAACGTTGTATGGAGTGTCTGGGGTGTGCCTCCAGATCACTCACTTCAATCGCAGTTCACATTCACCAAAAAGAGGTACTTAAGGTTCTAAGAAATCTAGACGTGAATAAAGCCAGCGGACCTGATGGCATACCGGCTATTGTGCTGCGCAACTGTGCGCCCGAGTTGGCTCCCGTATTGACCCGCCTGTACAGACTCTCACTTGCGACTGGAGTGGTTCCCAAGTCTTGGAAGCTAGCAAATGTACAACCAGTACCTAAGAAGGGTAGTAGAGCCGATCCAGTTAACTATCGACCTATCTCAATCACGTCCATGCTGTGTAAATGTATGGAGCGTGTTCTAAACAACCGTCTCCTCGCATACCTTGAAGATAATGACCTCCTCAGCGACCGTCAGTACGGTTTTCGAAAGGGCCGGTCAACGGGAGATCTTCTCGTGTATGCCACACATATATGGGGAGAAGCTATTGATGGGCACGGCGAGGCTCTCGCAGTCTCTTTAGACATATCCAAAGCTTTTGACAGGGTCTGGCATTCTAGCCTGTTAGGCAAGCTTCCATCGTATGGTCTACCCCAGAACCTCTGCAATTGGATCTCGAACTTTTTGAGTGAACGTTCCATGCAAGTAGTATTAGATGGCTGCTGCTCCGAACAACTGACTATTGATGCTGGAGTTCCTCAAGGTTCCGTACTTTCGGCAACACTCTTTCTTCTGCACGTCAACGACTTGTTGGTGCCTGGAACCTTCGGGTATGCCGATGACACCACAGTCGTTGATAGATATGTCTCCAATGCAAAGGCCAATAAAGAGGAGATCCGGTCTTGTCGGGAGTCGATGATGGACCGTTTGAATTCTACACTCCGGGCGGTCTCTGAATGGGGTGACGCTAATTTGGTCCAGTTTAATACTAGCAAAACGCAGGCGTGTTTGTTCTCCACTAAACGGAGTCCTTTCTATCTGACTCCGACTTTCCGTGGTATATCCATACCGGTAACTGATCATCTCCACCTACTTGGTATGCAAGTAACTAACAATCTCAACTTTGGTAGTTACATAGAAACCGTTGCCAAAATTGCAGCTATGAAGCTCGGCATTCTCTCCAAGGTCAGGCGGTACTTCACACCGGAACAGTTGCTCCAACTATATCAAGCACAAGTTCGATCTTGTATGGAGTACTGCTGCCACTTGTGGGATGGGTCTGCTAAATATCAACTAGCGGCCCTTGATTCTATTGATAAGCGTGCTAAGACCCTCATTGGTGACACCAAATTAACGGGGGCCAAGCTTCAGAGCCTCGAACATCGTCGTAAGGTGGCATGTTTATCGGTATTTTATAGGATATATCACGGAGAGTGTGCTTTGGAATTACATGAAATAATTCCGGCTTCTCCTTTCCATCTCAGGGGAACCAGACGGCGGCTGGGGTTCCACCCTTTTGTCATTGATATTCCAATTAAACGCACGAAGCGATGCGCTTCCTCATTCATATGGCGAACGGCAAGGGAGTGGAACTCTTTGCCCGCGGATTTGTTCCCTGAGCAATATAACTTGGAGTTATTCAAGATGAGAGTGAATAGGCACCTTCTGGCTAGGCGTGTCCCATCTTCGGCCTCATCATCACTTTCCATCAGGTGAGATGGAGGCCAAACGCTTATCCAGCATTCATAAAAAAAAAAAAAAAAAAAATTGTTGAAACGGTCTATAGCTTATGAAACAATGACGTTCTCTTCACATACCTATGTATAGTATGAAATGAACGTTACAACAATAATTTTTGCTTTGAATATAAATATTATAGTGAAAAAATATTCGTAAGTATAACAGCAATCAAAAAAGTAAAATAGAAAGTAAAACTGTAATAGACAATAAAAGTAATATTCCACAGTGTTTCCCGTATGCAGGAATGCGATTTTAGCGGTTTAGTGATATCGGTTTTTAAAACTCACATCGTGATTGATCAAAATCTCTTTCTTATCTGTCAATGTCAATATTTCATTACTGTCATTTGACTTTTCTTTTTTTTTAATGTTGTCATCGTCAAAAATTCTCATATTAATATCAAACGAACTTTTGATGAGAAAAAGTGAGAGAAAGTCAAGAAAAATAGAAAATAAATCATTTAAATTAAAAAATATATAAAATACCATCCATTTAATGCTTAATATCATAGAAAAAAAACTGTTTCATTCGTTTCATTGACCTCATGAAAGCAATAATTTAATTTATTTTTTATAAAATATCGGGGAGGTTTATAATAAAAATAATAATACAGTGTTGCTGGGCATGTAATAAGCTATTCCCTGATATGTGAATTATGTCTGCTAAAAAATATGTTTAATATTATACCACTTTTGAACATCTCCTTTGGCAACAAGTGTTAAGGAAAAATCTCAAAGATATGTACATAGCTAGGAACTGAAATACTTAGAAAAGTTTGTACGGAACCCCTGGTGCGCGAATCCAACTCGCACTTGGCGGGTTTTTTAAAATTGTAATGCATAAAAATAACTAACTAAATAAACTAATACAAATATTAGTATTCAGCAAACTAAACAAAAATGCAATACTAATAAAGCTAACAAATACGAGTAAGCTCATTCTATAAATTACTTTCGTATTTCATTTTTGTTATAATATGTAATAAATAACATCCACCATCTTTTGCGACAAGTTTATTTTTTTTAATGTCATATATTTCTAGCGACCGAATAAAATTATATATTCTGAGACACAGCACTGACGCTGAAACTATTTTAACGTCTCCCATTGCCGATAGTCGAAAGCGAAATGTGCGATAGGGCAGTATTTAAACTCACACTTTCATCCTGCCACGGCAGTATTTCGGGAAGCATTGCAGCCGCGCGAGGAGCAGCATGGGCAGAATGTAAACGAGGCAAAAAAAAAATGCGTCTCTAGAGCCCGTGATCTTCCATATACGATTGACAAATGCACACGTGCTGCCATCAATGGGCTTTTGAAACTAATTTTTTCTCTTATTCCATAAAATTAAAAGTTAAAATGTGTCAGTTAAAAACATTTTTGTGAATATATTTGCAATTATATGTAGTAATTGCATCATTTGTTTTCAGGAAATGTTATGCCTGTGGGTGCTATGCCTGAGGGTACGATTGTGTGCAACCTAGAGGAGAAAATGGGTGACCGAGGTCGGCTTGCACGTGCCTCTGGAAACTTCGCCACAGTCATAGGCCACAACCCTGATGCCAAACGTACAAGGGTCAAACTGCCATCAGGAGCAAAGAAAGTTCTGCCATCAAGCAACAGAGGAATGGTTGGTAAGTGTGTTTCTTTTGGATCAGTGTAGTCTTATGCTATAGTTTATTCATACGTGCTTGCAGTACCAGGAAAATGTAGCTAAAATTTATGCATAAATGGAGTGCATCCTGCCTGTTATGGCTTACGGAGCCGAGGCATGGACAATGACAGTAAGATTAGCCCACAAGCTTAAAGTAGCTCAGCAAGCAATAGAACGAATTATGCTCGAACTATGCTCGGTGTTCCTCTTGGGGATAAAATCAGAAATGAAGTGATCCGTAAGAGAACCCATGACTGACATAGGTGAAACAATCTGCAAGCTGAAGTGGCAGTGGGCTGGTCACATTTGTTAAAGATCTGACAATTGATGGGGTAAACATATCCTCCTCATATCCTCATATCATATCCTCATCCTTTTTTGGGCAAACATAGTGTGGGGCGCCCTGTTGCTAGATAGTGCGGCGATCCGCATAAAAGGGGTGGCAGTGACTGGAAGTGCATAACTGAGGTACGGTCTAAGTGGCGCGCCTTGGGAGAGGCCTATCTCCAGCAGTGAACTGCATGAGGTGATGATGATTATGGGCGTACAAACATTAAACCCCGTCCTTGGTGACTAGGGATGTCCCCAGGGTGGAATGCTGTCACCAAAACTGTCGTGTCTGATTGTTGACTGCCTCATTCAGGAGTTATACATACATGGCGTACCTCACTCGGTTATGCAGATGACCTGGTGTTGTACAAAGTTGGAAAATGTCCTTCAACTTTATCAGGTCTCATTCAACTCACTCTTAAAAAGGTCGAATAATGGAGCTGTCTGTAAATGCCGGCGAAACTGCAATAGTTCCTTTCACTAAGAGGAGGAATCTAGATGGCCTTAAGCCTCCTCAAACTTTTTGGAAGGACTATGGAATTCCCACAAAGTGCCAAATACCTTGGGGTCCATCTGGACAAATGGCTAAACTGGGGTATACATATAGGCAATGTAATCAAGAAGGCATAACCAGCACTCGGTATCTGCCGTAGGCTAACCAATACCAGTTGGGGATTCAAACCGAGCTACTCACTCTGGCTCTTCACCTATGGTTAGTTACAGGTGTTGAGCTTGATTTATGAGGTTTAAGTAGAAGGCAATAGGGAATGCAATGATGTGCCTGCTATTATATAAATCTTTAGTAGGAGTGAAATTGTTGGAGGTGATGCAGTATTCATAGAAAATATAAAAAAATATTCATGATGACTTTTACTTACCTACTCTGAAATTAAATGATTACACAGAGGCTCTTTCTGAGGTAGTTTTTACAGTCGATATACATTGATAATAAATTTACTATTCTTATAAGCTTTAATTGTATTATTTCAGGTATTGTGGCTGGTGGAGGCCGTATCGACAAACCTATCTTGAAGGCTGGCCGTGCTTATCACAAGTATAAGGTGAAACGTAACTGCTGGCCATATGTACGAGGTGTCACCATGAACCCTGTTGAACATCCTCATGGTGGTGGAAACCATCAACACATAGGTATGTTTTATTGTAACCATGTCTATTTACTGAGCAATCAGAAGCTAAACTCACAGGAGTCTATGTAAAAAGATAAGATTTATATAAAATATTTTACAAACAATAAAATCTGACTTATGGCACATAGTTTATGCAACTGTCACGTAATGAGGGTAAAACACGAGTGTGGTTTTATGAAACGAGTCAAGAGAGAGTTTCATAATAAGATTAGGTACAAAAGTGTTTTAAGGCTTTGTACAGTTGCATCTGTTACTTTATCTATACACATAATAAGTCCTACTCTAAAATGAGTTCAGAAGCTGAGGGAAATAACCTGCACTGCTACCACTATATTGTGGTGTACAGTTATTAAGATTTTTTATTGTGCAAGAAATATTTAAAATAAGTCATAAATACAGTGTCTAGCACTGGCGAGGGGTCGAGATTAGGCGAAGGTAAGCCGTAACATAAAGGCCATAACAAAAAAGCACTCACCGCTGACTGCACCGCGTGATGCCAGCGTCACACTAATTAATAAATTTCATAATCCTAACCACTGAGGCGCCGACGCGACTATGACTTCCAAAGCCAATTCAAAATTATGCATGAGTCATAAAGAGATAGACAACGTAGGCTGGTCCGTGATAGCTTACATTTTCAGAATTGGCCCGCGAGTCGCGCGTAGGTCGTGCGAGAGATTCGATAATAACAATGAATGAAATGCCCCGAGACGCAGTACGCAACGTTAGGCTACGAACTTCGGCTTCCCTTACGCGATTTTCTATAGAAATCATTGATGTCCATTTTAAGCATATACTCGCTCACATTGATTCATTGATTAAAAAGTACCATAATTTTGTAGATAGCGCTGTTAAAAAGTAGCTCCTTTTAAGAATTTCATTTATTTAATGCTTAATGTATCTACATAATGTGTACAAAGGCGCACTTAATGTCATTAGGCACTTTCTGCCAGTCGACCTTCGAATTTTGGGTGATTTCGAAAGGAATCGGCTTATATGACCCTTCGCCACTGGTGTCTAGATATGTTTTATAAATCTGGCTTCTAATTGAAATTCAATCTTGTTAAAAATTGAACAATGTACCAATTTTTATAATTTTTCTATTCTCTTTTTCTGCACCTAGGTAAGGCATCCACGGTCAAGAGAGGAACATCGGCCGGTCGCAAGGTTGGTCTCATCGCCGCTCGCAGAACCGGCAGAATTCGTGGTGGCAAGACGGACACGAAGAAGGAGTCGTAAATGTATTTCTATACAAAATAAAACATTTAAATCCGCTCCTGTTTTTATATTTTCTTATATCATTAATGACTCACCAGCTTCGTTAATTCATTTTTCCAGTTTTTTATCTTACCGATTTGATAGGTGTGCGAAATTGGCCATTATTTCGCCTCTTTGCGATGACAACGTGACATCTTCACAAAAACGTTTTTTTTATTTGTAAATCAGAGTCATCGTATCGAATTTTATTACAAACTAGCTGTGCCCGCGAACTACGTTTCGCCTTAATTTATTTTTTCCCGACATCCTCAACAAAAATCGTTAATGTACACAGAAATAAATACAAAAACTACAAATTATATACTAAACCTTCGAGAATCACGCTATCGAATGGTGAAAACCGTTTGAAAATTGGTGCAGTACTTTGTTTTATAATATGTAAGGAAGCGTGGCATTTTTATGTTAATAGTCGCGTAATAATGAAAGAGAACAGAACCGTGTCAAATATTGTTGTCACGTTCTCACTTTCGATGAAGCTCTTATCTTCGAAAACACGTCAAATCTGTCGGACCCGGGATAAGTGCTCCTGCGTTTCACAAAAAACGTGACTACGATTATACCACTAAAAGTCTCGGATAAAAATGGTTCGTTTTGTGCACTTGTTGTAAAATCTACTATATCACGTTATTGAAGAAATTACAACTTTTCTTGTACCGAACGATGTTTGTGATAAATGATTTTATCACCTATTTATAAAAATTATACAGGTTATTTTTTTATATCTCGTTTTTCTCGAAAACGTTTTCCACTCAAAGTAAAATAAACCAATATGTTACAATATACATGTTAACATGATATCACTATAAAAATATTTTTTTCAAATGACATCGCGAAGTAGTAAACTAATAGGTACAATTAGCGACAGGAAATATAAGTAAGCTTAGCTTGCCAGAAGCAATACGATGCCATTGGCGTACTATAATGAACCTTCTAGTCTAGAAGAAGAGGTCTCAGCAGGTTGGTGAAACCTTTTGCAGATTTTGTTATTTGAATTTTGCTGCCAAGTTGGTGTGGCTCATGAAGCAAATACAAAGAGCAGATGTTATAAGCATCTAGGTCCAGCTCCTATCACCAGAGTCCTGACGTCACGCATTTTTAGTTTTAGCTACTTAACGCCAGAGGCGCTGACATCAGTCGATGTTTTTATCTGTCGGATTAGTACGTCGTACGCTCTTCTTTTATTTTAGTTTTAAATTACCTAAATACAAAATGAAATGTTGTATTCTATCGTGCAAAAGTTACACAGACGACAGAAACAAAGTGAACGAAAAAAAAATCTCTTTCCATTTGTAAGTACATTAAACAAGCATTATTAATTTATTACTTGACGTATTGCTTCTAGAATGTTCGACGCCACATGGACGCTTCTGTCAATGTCCCGATAAAGCACAAAAGGCCCTCTAGTGGCGAGTAAAAATACTAACGAAAACGTAGGATGTATTAAGGGCGAAAACAAAACACGTGAATTAATATAAGCAGTTTTAACGATTTTTATTTTTAGATTATATTGACACAGCACCTAATAAATTATCTTTCTCCTACGAATGTATCTTTTAACATAATTATCTTTCTCCTACGAATGTATCTTTTACTGCCACCTAGTAATGTATAGCGGAACTTTTATGTTAACGTCAATAATGCTGGCATTTTAGTCTGTACTAGCACTGCTGCCACCTAGTAATGTATAGCGGAACTTTTATGTTAACGTCAATAATGCTGGCATTTTAGTAATTCTACTCGCTACAAGGTGAAAGTGGCGTCGCGCGCCCTCCCCCCGCACCCCGATTTCCGGCTTCACTTGATTTCATACGGAAAACGTGATAGGGCACTTCCTCTTTGTATTTGCTTCATGGTGTGGCTGACCCCAGCCGGGCCACAAAAAAAGTGTGAAAAATAGATTGTTTGAGTATGTCGCTATAATGTCTAGAGTTTGTCGGCAAGTTTCAGAGTTTGTCGCCTGCGCGTTTCAGTGATCTGTGTGGCCCGGCTGGGGATACGTTACCCCAGCCGGGCCACACATATCTCCAAAACCAAACGACAGCGAAAATCTGTTTGCTGATATAGATAGGCGGCAGTTTATTGTAAGTACATAAAACATAAAAAATAAAGAAACGACGCACATATGGGACTTCAGGCTCCTAGACTATTTACCCAAATAAAGAATTCTTTCGTTCTTTGGATTGAGGTGTCGACAAACTCTGAATATTTGAAGAATGTATCGACAAACTACCACCTATCTTTGTCAGTAAGCAGATTTTTGCTAGGTCGTTTCGTTTTCGAGATCCAGGTGGCCCGGCTGGGGTAACATTTCTCCAGCCGGGCCACACATATTTCGGAAATGCGCATGTCTCAAACTGTGGAATTTGTTCGACAAACTCCGACAAACTACCGCTTCACTATTCCAGCAAACAGTTTTTCTCTACGTCGCTTTGTTTTCGAGATCCAGCTAGCTCAGTTGCAGCAACTTTGCGCCCTTAAGCGCGAGCCCGATGAAAACTCAAACTTGTCCGACAAACTGCCGCCTATCTATATCAGCTAACAGATTTTCACTAGGTCGTTTCGTTTTCGAGATCTGTGTGGCCCGGCTGGGGTAACGTATCCCCAGCCGGGCCACACAGATCTCTGAAACGCGCAGGCGACAAACTCTGAAACTTGCCGACAAACTGACAAACTCTAGACATTATAGCGACCTACTCATACAATCTATTTTTCACACTTTTTTTTTGTGGCCCGGTTGGGGTCAGCCACAATACAAGTTGAAGACACGCTCATCTACTACGCACATTCTCTGTCAATCAGATTTTGACCAGCCAACCAATCGTGTTGAGGACGGACGCAAGTGCGTACCTATACTGTCGGAGCCGTAGTAACGCAGGGACCTGGGGGATAGGGGTTCAATCGATGGATAAGTAAGTGTCTCCTAACCACAGACCTTCGCTGTTATAGGTTTCCTGGAACACCGTGTATAGTATGTAAAAACCGAATAAACAGTTTCAAACCGCGTAGTGATTAATAACTTCCCTACAAAATTGGCGCCCAACGTGGGGCCGGAAGACAGAAGCACTCATCTGCCTACGCATGCTTAGTAAATCAGTTTCAACAGAATTTCCTAGTAGGTACTTTACAGGATTTTGTGTGTGTAATAGTAAGTGTGGAATGTGGAATCAAGACCAACTGTAGCAACACTTACTTAATTAGGTATACATTTTATTTTATTACGCGTATAGTGGACTCACAGAACAGCCCCCTAACTATGATCGCTTAAAACAATATTAAAACCGCGCTGAGAGCGGGATGGCGCTATACGCAGAAAGAGCGGTGTCTCTGTTTTAATATTGTTTTAACCTTGCTATAAGCGATCATAGTAGGGCCCCTGTACAGTAATTGTTAATTGTGTTGTGAGTTCAACGTGAAACTATTCCACTGATAGTTTCGCAGTTCCCGCCTTCGTCAGTTAAGCCGTAAGTTGGCCGCCTGGACGGCACTTGTGCTTAGTCGCCGGATGCATGCGTCATACCTACATATATACCTGCGCACTCATATCGCTCCGTGAAACGCGACACCGGCAGAACTTCGAAGAATACCTCTACAACGCGATTCAAAGGAACGATTAAGTACTTTTTTTCGGTAGCTCACCCATGAACTTAATAACAGTTTGGTACGCGATCTAAGAGCGCTCGCATTTTTAGAGCGTTACCTTTTGTTCTCCCAACAATCACAGAAGCTGTTGGTAACAAGACAGTCTCCTATACAGCTTCAAATTTTAACGCGAGGGAGTGCCAAAATCGATAAGTAGCGACATGTGAATCAGCCAACCTCCTCACGTTTTTCCGAGTTCCATCGCCACCTTATAATTGTCGTCCGTAGGAGACACGTGCAGCACCTGTTCGCGGGCCTCCACTTCCAATACGGTGAGTAGGTGCGCGAGTTTTTGACTCGGTTAAATCGTCCCTGGCGTCAACAAGACTTAAATAAGTTTGAGAAGCCTTCCCACTCGTCGAACTTCCCGGAAAAATGACGGAGATCAAGAAGTGGAAGACGAGACCACAAGGCTGGTACGGATTTCACCGCCCTTTTCGGAACCGGCTCACGTTCCCTATCCATATGTAAGGGCCGGGCGTACTAGCTAGACGGCTAGACGATCGGAAAGCTCGTAGTAAGTATTGATCTAAATCCGCCTCAACTTCCCTTCGAACACTTTCTTCGAGATCGGCACCCTTCTCCAGAACATTGCATATTGCTCGTCAATAACCGAAAATTTAATGAAATAATTTGGACTTACTTTTGTGCATGTTCGTATTTACAAATTCAGTTTTACAGACGTGCATAAAAAATTAATTACCCACTCTCACACACACACGCAGTGAGACACATACAAACAAGCATACGCGTTTAATTTAATGGTTCATATTCGTAATATTCAGATTGCTTTAGGTCTTATTGTGTTAAATTTAAAATTATGTAGGTACTTATCGGAGGAATCACTAGCTCCCAAGATACAGAGAGAATGCCTATGGCATTAAGTCCGCCTTTGTACTCATTGTACATGAAGAATTAATTAATAAATAAATACAGGATTTTCCTAGTTTGGGAGTTAGGGGTACACTTTGCACTCTGCACGAACACCTTACATCAAGAATTGTTATTATTATTATATTTTAATGTGTTATCCTAGATTGTATAATTGTTGGTGTTTTTTACTTGTTGGCATAATAAATTATTATTATTATTATCCATTTATTCAAAAATATTCATAAATTTAAGTTTTTTACTATACCTATACTTATATATAAAAAAATACTATAAAAAACTTAAACCTAGTATGCCGCCAACAGCGAGGCAAGGCCCCAAGCTGCCGGTGGTTAGGGCTGCAGAGAGAGGAATCTCCGGACAATACGTGCCGTGTCGAGAATCACTGCTTTCTGTATCCGACCCTTGATCCATTCCTCAAGCGAGAGCCTCTTAAGATGTCGGTCGAGTCTCTTCGCTATGAAGCCATTCGCCGAAACAACTATCGGAACAATGATCGTCGAATCAACATCCCACATGGCGGTTACCTCGTTAGCCAAGTCAAGGTACTTGCTGACTTTGTCCTCAGCTTTCACGAGATTCTCGTCATGAGGAATAGTGATATCGACGAGCACTGCTCGGCGTTGGGACCGGTCGACCACCACGATATCAGGCTTATTGCAAACAATAGTCCTGTCCGTGATGATAGAGCGGTCCCAATAGAGCAACGCACGACCATTTTCAAGAACTGGCACTGGTACGTACTTATAGTGTGGCGTCTCAGACTCGACAAGGCCGTATCGAATGGCAAGTTGCTGGTGGATAATCCTGGCCACTAGGTTGTGCCTGTGCAAATACTCGCCGTTGGCAAGATGAGAACAACCAGAGACAATATGCCTGAGTGACTCTCCGGGACGGCGGCATACCCGACAGATGTCAACCGTACCGTCCTTCAGGATATATTTTCTATAGTTGTTCGTCATCATTACTTCGTCTGCAATTACACAGACAAAGCCCTCAGTTTCCCCAAATAGATCACCACGCAGCCAGTCACACCGAAGCGGGTAGGTCTACATCAGGTCCAGTCAAGGCTCGATAAAACCTCCCATGTAGCTCCTTGCCCTTCCATACTTCTTTGCGATCTTCGACGCTTAGCACCGGTGGTTTGCGTCAGTTCTCGATTGCCATGGAGAGAGGGGTAAATCCTTTGTCAACTGCCATAACATCACGATGCATACCACACTCGTTGTTAAGGAAGTAATTCCTGAGGCTATACACTTCACGGTTGTGGAGATTCTTGGCATTTAGAAAGCCCCACCCCCCACACTTCCGTGGAATGTACAGTCTCATAACAGACGAGCGAGGGTGGAGCATGCGGTGTTGTGAGCAGTTGACGGACTCTCCTATCCATGGCGTCCAGCTCAGTTTGAGTCCATCTCAGTATGCCAAAGGAGTACATCAATAGAGGCATCACTCAGCCATTGAAGGCACGCACCTTATTGCCGCCAGACAAAAGGCTGTTAAGTACTGTTAGCGCTCTCTCCTTATCCTTCAAATTCATACATCTCGCTCACACCTACATAATTCAAACTCATTTCATATCGCACTTCATCCGCTATTTTCGCCTGCCTACCATAGAACATACGCTGTCAAAAAAAGAAGAAAATATATATGTCACTAAGAATTATTATACCACCGCCGACACAAAATTAAGTTTATCGCCGCAAGAAATATAAAGAACGGAGCAAAATAAGCGACAGAAAGAAAAGGAATATTGAACTAGCGCATCTAACAATAAGGTAAGGCAGGCTCATCAAATTCATAAGGTCCTTCGTCCATGCCGCAACATTTCTGGCCGTCGAGCCGGATTTTTCCTTTCTCGCATCCTCTCACCGCATATCATACATTCGTCGCTTATCATTCTCCGACCGCACCGCCCTTATAAATTGCCTAAATTAAGTATATAAAACCCGCTCCCGCTATTTAGGTAATAATATTTGTAAGAGTGTACCTATTCGTAGGTATTATTATTGTTTATTCGCATATATTAATTTAATTGTTTTTCGCTATGACAACAAATGTAAAAAAGACCGAAAGCGTCGACAGTGAGTATCATGACGACGAGCTGTCGATGCTTGAGGCGAAGCGTAATACCCTCTTTGAACTCGTTCAAGGCATTTATAAAAAATCTTTAGCTGTCGATACAGACGATGTAAGCCGAGAGAGTTTTCTAGACGCTATTGACACCATCGAGGACATTCGTTCAGAATTCAAAGAAATAGTAAACGAACATAATCGCACGATGCTTAGGAGCAGGATTGCTACTGTTCCAAATTTTCAGCCTATCATAGCTTTCGAGGAGTTATACTGTCGCATTAGAAGGGTGATCAAACGGCTGCAAGCAGCCGCAGAGCCGCCGACCTCTTTGCCGCCTTCGAGGGTGGAAAGAGCTAGGCCTTCTTTACCAGTGATGGAGCTGATGGCCTTCGACGGAGATATTCGCAATTGGCCATTATTTTTCGCCAGTTTCAAAGCAAGAGTACACGACAACCCGTCGCTTACAGACGACGAGAGGCTCTTTTATCTCGTTGGGAAATTGTCATCAAAAGCTCAAGCTGTCTTCGCAGGCATTACTCCGAGCGCCGACAATTACAATCTAATTCTCGATTGTCTCATTGATAGGTTCCATGATAAGCGCACCCTCGCCTCTACGTACATGGATCAAATGCTCAATCTAAAGATCAATGGGTCCGCTTCTTCAACAAACTTGCAGACGTTCATTGACAAGTTTGTTACAGCCGCAAACGCACTTAAGTCGCTCAAACTTACTGATTTAACTGACTACATGTTATTACACGTAGCACTAAAGAAGTTAGATCAAGAAACAATTCGAGCGTTTGAAATGGAGTATCGAAATGTCAAAATTCCGAGTTTTAATAACCTTGTAGACTTCGTCAAGAGTCAGTATAGAATTTATCAAAATACACAGCCATGCACCGCCGTAGCAGCAAGCTCTTCGCGCGATAAATCTTCTAAGACTTTATCGTCGCGTAGTGTTGCACCAAATCCACAAAGTTATGTGGCTAACACAAATCTTCGTAAATGCATTTGTGACAATATTGTTCACGAACATTTATTCAAATGTCCGGCATTTATTAATTTACTCCCTCCCGAACGTTTCAGGCGTGTAAAAGAACATAACGCATGTGTCAATTGCCTAAGCATCAAACACCGAACCCGCGAATGCAAATCCGAGTTGAAATGTCGACTTTGCCGTCAAAAACATCATACGATGTTACATTTTGACAAGGATATGAATGAAAAGAATACGACGCTTGACGTGTCAAGTCCATCCGCGAGTGACGGAACTAATGTCACTAAATCGTCGCCGCCAGCAGTATTTCAACCTACTTGTAACATGTCCATTGCCGCTCAGATACTTGCAGTAGCAAACAATAAACTTACGGAACAAAGCGCGCAATGTACGTCGCGTAATACAATATTATTGTCGACCGCGAAGGTTCTTGTTTACGATAACATGGGTGGAATGCAGCTTGTTAAATGTTTGCTTGATTCCGCATCTCAAAGCAATTTTATCACTCAAGAGTGTTGTACGCGTTTAGGTTTAATTTACAATAAAAAATCATGCGTAACTGTACGTGGCATTGGAGGTGCCGAGAAACCTAGCAAAGGTACCGCAAAATTTAAAATATTTTCTCGATTCAACCAAAACGTCAACTTTGACATTTCGGGTCTTGTAGTAGATCATATTACCGATGACTTGCCGTCGGTCTCTGTGGACGTTTCTGGTTCTGCCTTCGCGCATGTTCATGGGCTCCCTCTAGCAGACGACACGTTTGATACGCCAGCAGCTATCGACGTACTACTGGGTGCATCCATATTTCCACACTTGTTGCTTCCGAAGATTATTCAAAGTGACGTGGACGGTATACCGCCTGCTATCCAATCAGTATTCGGATACATAATAATGGGTTCTGCCCCTGCTTTACAGGTGCCTCGTAAATTTACATCGGCATGCTGTGCTTTTGCCCAAGATTCCATGGACTACCTCCTCAAAAGGTTCTGGGAACTTGAGGAAGTGTCCGCACCGCCCGCTCAAAGTCAAGATGACTTAGAATGCGAAGATTATTTTCGCGCCACCACTACGCGGGACGCTAGTGGTAGATACACAGTCGCGTTGCCATTTCGCGACGACGTGTTTAAATTAGGAGAGTCACACTCTGTTGCATACAGGCGTTTCCTTTGCCTTGAAAGGAAATTGGAGTCATCGAGTATCTTACGTGCCGCCTATGATGATATCATTCGTGAATACGTCAGTAAGGGTTATATATCGGAGGTGACGAACTCGATGAAAGCCTCTCCCGCCGCCGCTTATATAATTCCGCACCACGCCGTTGTGCGTGAAGATAGGACAACAACGAAAGTGCGTATGGTATTGGATTCGAGTAGCAAGACAAGTACGGGTCTGTCTCTCAACGATGTTTTGCACTCGGGTCCTAATTTACAAGGGTATTTGTTTTCAATCCTTTTAAACTTTCGCTTGTTCGAAATAGCGCTTTCGGCCGATTGTCGTCAAATGTTTTTGCAGATCGGTATTCGTGAAACTGACCGCCAATTTTAGCGAATCTTATTCAGATTCAGCCCGCAAGATCCCATCGCCACATACGAATTCAACCGTGTCTGTTTCGGTATGAAATCGAGTCCGTATCACGCACTGCGCGTCATCCGTCAGCTGATTTCCGATGACGGACACAAATTTCCAACAGCAGCGGCGATTGCATCTTCATGCACATATATGGATGACATATGTTTTAGTATAATGTTAGACGACTCGCAGGAGCAAAAGGAATCCATTGCTATCAAAGCTTCAAAGGAGCTAATTGCCCTATTCGAATGCGGTCAGTTTGATTTGGTGAAATGGACTTGTAATTCAGATACCGTTTTACACGAAATACCCGCTTCGCACCGAGCTTCCGTTGACATTGAAATTGATCGGGGGGTATTCCAAAAGGTTCTAGGTCTATGCTGGAACAAATCCACTGATAGTTTTCATTTCAAAGTCAAGGAGCCAGACTCATCGTGTACTAAAAGAGCGATCTTATCCACTGTCGCGCGTCTGTGGGACAACCTAGGTTTGGTAGCTCCAGTTATTTTATACGCTAAACTCCTTATCCAGGAGCTTTGGTTGATGAAATGCGATTGGGATGATGTTCCCCCGCCCGGTATAGTAAATTTATGGGTACAATTTTGCTCAGAGTTGCCAAAGCTCAATGAAATTCATATACCGCGCCACCTTGGGGTAGTTCAGAGTTGTACTGTGAACCTCTTAGGGTTCTGTGACGCATCCGAGCGAGCGTACGGAGGTGTCATTTACCTTCAAGTTCGAAAGGGAACTGAAGTGATAGTCCGACTGGTATGCTCTAAGTCGAAAGTCGCACCGCTCAAAACAATCTCTGTTGCGAGATTAGAGTTGTGTGCTGCGGTTCTTCTGTCTAAGCTCATGCGAAAGGTTCTAGACAATTTTGAGCCGCGTTATAAAATAGACGAGGTATACGCTTTCACCGACTCCAAGATCGTTCTCTGCTGGATCCATTCTTCACCACACCGCTGGCAAACATTTGTCGCCAACCGCGTTGTCAAGATTACTGAATCAATTCCAGCCAGTTGCTTCCATCATGTGGCTGGGTTGGAAAATCCTGCGGATTGCTTATCCCGTGGTCTGTCGCCTGCTAAGCTGGTGGATCATCCTCTATGGTTCAGTGGACCACCATGGACTTCCAAGCATCCATCAGAATGGCCCATAGGGAAGCTTGACGGTGAATCTGTCTGTGAAATGCCGGAGCTTAAGCCACTCGCACACGCTACAACTTCAGAAGCAGCAGAATCACCGCTTTATTCACTCGCACAGCGAATCTCGTCGTGGTCTAGATTGTTGCGTATCGTGGTATACATATATCGCATTTTAAAGCCAAAACCACGATCTACAACGCTTTCTCGATCTGACTTAGAATTTGCTGAAAATAAAATTATTTCTTCGTTACAAACCATATATTTCGGTGACGACATTGAAAAAATAAAAAAAAATCAATTTTGTAGTTCTACTTTACAAAAACTTAAGCCGTTCTTAGATAAAAATGGTTTGATCCGCGTTGGCGGCCGGCTGTCATATTCTGACTTGAATTATTCACAAAAGCATCCAATTTTACTTCCACGACGTGATCACGTTATTAATTTAATTGTTGACTACTTTCACAAAAAATATTTGCATGCCGGTTTGAAACATTGATGTCCTTACTCAGGCATCAGTATTGGATACTTTCAGCCCGTCGAGTCATTCGTGAGCGCATTGCCAAGTGCAACAGGTGTTTTAGAGCGAAGCCGCAATCATCTTTCCCGCTTATGGCAGACCTACCAAGTTATCGCGTAAACCAGGTGGATAAAGCCTTTTCACATACAGGATGTGACTTCGCTGGACCATTGCAATATACGCCTATTCGTGGCAGAGGAGTTAAAAGTCGTAAAGCATGGTTGTGCATTTTTACTTGTCTCACAACCCGCTGTTTACATATCGAAATAGCGACCGAATTGAGTACCGCAAATTTTTTGGCTGCACTAAAGCGTTTCTTGTCGCTGCGTGGTCCCGTACAATGTCTGTACACAGACAATGGCACCAATTTTGTTGGTGCTAATTCTTATTTGCGAGATCTCTATAAGTTTCTAGATGAACATCGCATATATCTAGAAACAGAGCTTGCTGAAAACCGCATAGAGTGGAAGTTTATTCCCCCCGCATCCCCGCATTTCGGAGGCGTATGGGAAAGCATGGTTAAAATTGTAAAAAACCATCTTGTTAAAGCCATTGGTACTCAAATATTAACGTACGAGGAGCTTCTGACGACTCTCGCGCAAATAGCAGCCCTTGTAAACTCTCGGCCGTTAACAGCTATGAGCAGTGATCCCGCTGAACCGTCAGCTCTTACACCGGCTCATTTCCTCAATACCGCACCACTGTTATCTCTACCAGCTCCATTTGTCGAGTCAGCTAATCTGCTTGAACGACATTCCGTTCTAGATAAAATAGTGCAGTCTTTCTGGAAGCGATGGCGTGCCGAGTACTTGCATCAATTACAGTCGCGGGCAAAGTGGACAACGCCATCAGTTCCCATCATTGTTGGTACAGTAGTTGTATTAAAAATTGATAATGCGCCACCATTTTCATGGCCTTTAGGCGTCGTACAGGCAGTACACCCCTCCAAAGATGGTACGACTCGCATCGTCACTGTTAAGACAAACAGAAGTACTCTTATCCGTCCTGTCGTGCGGTTGTGTCCACTGCCTAGTCAATAATTAATTATAAATAATGTAATAGAATGTTCTTTATTTTGTTTACGAAGTTACTTTTTGTTATTTATTAGCTATGTTATTTTAATTTGTAATAATATGAGTTTCGCTTTTATAGGTAAATGATAAATAATTCTTTAAGGCAACCCTTTAAGGTCGGGGGGAATGTTAGCGCTCTCTCCTTATCCTTCAAATTCATACATCTCGCTCACACCTACATAATTCAAACTCATTTCATATCGCACTTCATCCGCTATTTTCGCCTGCCTACCATAGAACATACGCTGTCAAAAAAAGAAGAAAATATATATGTCACTAAAAATTATTATACCACCGCCGACACAAAATTAAGTTTATCGCCGCAAGAAATATAAAGAACGGAGCAAAATAAGCGACAGAAAGAAAAGGAATATTGAACTAGCGCATCTAACAATAAGGTAAGGCAGGCTCATCAAATTCATAAGGTCCTTCGTCCATGCCGCAACAAATACCTTTGTTAGGCGACAGAAGAAACGTGCCTTCACCGATTGCTTGACGTCCTCCACAGATATTCCCAAAGACTGACGTACCGAGATACTTATATGTGTCGGCTTCGGAGAGAGATCAGCCCACTTAGCACGTCCACCAAAACACGATATGATAAAGCGGTTTATCGCGGCGAACTGTCAAAATACAATAGGGTTTTGACGTATTTTGACAGTTCACCACGATAAATCGCTTTATCATATCGTGTTTTGATGGACGTGCTACGGGGACTGAGTGGCATTCTCTCGGAAAGTTGTACATTCGGTGAGTTTACAACTTTCCCCAGCTGCACATGCAAGATCGCACACTTGTCTACACCGAACTCCATCCTTATAGCGTTGCTAGAAATCTGTGTGGTTTTCAGCAGCTCCATCAGGTCTTGGTGTTTCGGTGCAAACAACTTGAGATCGTCCATGCAGGTACAGCAGATGACTAATAACTTCACCCTGTCTCCGAAGTTGACAGCCCAGCCCTGAATCCTTCAGCAAAGTGCTGAGAGGATTCAGTGCTAGGCAAAACCATAAGGGATTCAAAGCTGCGGCTGTAGTAGTCAGCCAACGCAACTCGGCCCTAATATTCGCTTTGCAAGAAAATGCCGACATTATTTCCAATAAAAATATTTCAAATTTAAACGCTTACAAAATTATATAAAGAAATGGTAGGTAAACACAAATTTACTACGAGCAATAACGTATTTAAATTAAACCGGCCAAGCGCGAGTCGGACTCGCCCATGAAGGGTTCCATAGGATTTATGACGTATTAAAAAAACTATTTACTAGATCTCGTTCAAACCAATTTTCGGTGGAAGTTTGCATGGTAATGTACATCATATATTTTTTTTAGTTTTATCATTCTCTTATTTAAGAAGTTACAGGGGACACACATTTTACCACTTTGGACGTGTCTCTCGCGCAAACTATTCAGTTTAGAAAAAAATGATATTAGAAACCTCAATATGATTTTTGAAGACCTATTCATAGATACCCCACACTTATGGGTATGATGATAAAAAAAAATTGAGTTTCAGTTCTATGTATGGGGAACTCCCAAAATTTATTGCTTTTTTCTATTTTTGTGTGAAAATCTTAATGCGGTTCACAGAATACATCTATTTACCAAATTTCAACAGTGTAGTTCTTATAGTTTCGGAGAACCCTAAAAACAACAGAAGCTTTCTTATGCTTTTTAAATAGCCGATACAAGCAGTCTAAACGAATTTAAGGAATGACTCAAATACTACACAAAGGTTTTTCGCCACAATAGAAAACCGGTTTACTGATAAGCGCTCGGATGCACCCACGAACACGAGCGGCTTGGCCCTATAGCAATTTGTTTACGTTTAACTTGAAATAGGTATTACAATCATACACTCTTAAAATAAAGTTAGTAAATTTTAATAGATAATAGACACAGGAACCAATCTACACTTATACACGGGCCTAATTTTATAGGCAACTATCACGCGCAGTCGAGCAAGAAAGAATGTAAATTAAATGCGACCAAATGCTTTATGCAATTTAAAAATAAACACGGACGCAATGGCTTAGCGGCCGCACTTTGGGTAGGTACCTACTGAAATTTGGTTAGGGGCAGTTGGGGTACAATGAAACGAAAAAATATTTTTAATTTTTTTAAGAAACTGTGCTTAATATTTTGATAATATTTGTTTAGAACGATCAACAACGGTTCATCATCTACCTATTAAGAACAAAATTAAGTTAAAAAATTAACGTTAACCTATTAAAAAAAGCGTTTTTGCTCAACGTCTCCTCTGTTTCAATGAGCCCCAGGTCTGGGGTACAATGAAACGGTGTCTGGGGTACCTACATTTGGAACATGGCTAATAAAGAAAAAAAAATGGAAAATTCTATATTCACTCCTGCGTCTCTATCTCCTGCTGCTTTTGTTTGTTTAACATATCGACACAATTTTGCTGGACTTGGCATTTTTAGGTCGCAAATTAACTCATACTACCTTCCAATCGGGGGGTCGGGGTTCGAGACCCGCCATGTACCAATGTGTTTTTCGTTTCGAATTTCATATGTACATTTGTCTGACGCTCCTACGGTGAAGGAAAACATCGTGAGGCAACCTGAATACATCTGCGAAGTAATTCAATAATGTATGTGAAGTCGACCAATCCGCACTGGGCCAGCGTGGTTGACTAAGGCCTAATCACCCTAACATAGGGTAGACTCGAACCCCTCGGTGGGGGTGTATATGAGCTGTGATGATGATGATGACATCCCAGATAGCATTTTTTGGTTGTAAAATATTAGAGTCAGTAACAAATTGACAAAGTTACGTTATTGTTTCGAAACAGTGCGACTGTGTGCGTTTCGGTTTATATGTGTGGTATCAGTGTTTACACAGTTTGACCGGAACGTGTTCCAGTAACTTTTTGATGTGCGTGTGGTGTGAGAGCTCTTTTTTTAAAAGTTATAATATTTTTACGAAATCAAGGAAGAATTTAGGAAATAATTGTGAAAACAACATGGTGAAGATAAAAAAATTGTGAAATCAATAGGGAGAAAGTTCTGGTCGATTAACTGGAACACTCACTCTGCCAACCAGAGAAAATACGTAACTCCGGTCTCAAAATATATTAGATATAACTGTTCAACATTTTTATGTGGAATAATTGTGTTGAATTTGTGAAACCTATTCACAAATATTCAAAAGATTTTAACGGTTTATAAGGATTTGGCAAAGGTTTATTTGGAACACTCAGTTCTCTTATGGTGCAGACGGAGTGTTCCTAAACTTATCAACTTTGGCTAAATAAATCGTTAATATTCTTACTCTGTTTTACGAGTATAACGCAGAGTCAATTTGTGAAACAAAAACCTTAACGTAAAACATAATAGTTAGAGAATAAATTTAAAAAAAACTTTATTTTCAACATCCCGTGCGAGAGCTCCGTATTTTAGATTTTATTTACATAACCTGAACTTAAATACAAACGGAGGCCACATCAGAAATTGTGAAAATGTTGTCACTAAAGTTTTGACACGTTTTTTATTTCTGAGATTGTTTAATTTAAACAATAATCAACATTATTACATTTCTATGTGAGAAATTTGTTTAGGGTGACCATGCATACATCAAATAAAATATTGTTGTTTGTACTTTTTAATTTTTTTATATTATTTATGCCTAAGGTGGTACATGCTCGCCTAAAAGATGCTTTTTTATTTACATATGTTCAGATTATACTGATCCGGGAAAACTGATTCAAATTCAATATTCTTTATTCAATTGGGATTTTACAATCACTTTTGAACGTCAAAGAAGCTACGCCATTGGTTCACAAGTCTACGGCGGGAGACATTGTACTAGAAAGAACCAGCAACCGCTTTTTTTTCTCCCTGTATTGTTACATAGTCGTCAATTGGAAGCTGAATTCAAAGTAAAAGATTGAGTTCAACTTCCATTATAAGATCAGATGTGTCAGTGTACATTATACATTTAAATATCTATAAATTAAGTCTACAATTAAGACCAAGGTACCAGGACCAGGTACTTACGTTCTTACTTATTACCAGTAAGCGGGAACACACGATTATATAACAACACAATACAAATAAATAATTGCAACGCTCAATCAAATGTTGCGTTTGACAGGAATCTATAGAAATCTATGGAAATATCTACAGGAAAGCTATGAGTGTAAACAGTAAATAGTTAGCATAGCTGGGCACCGTTAATCAAATAAATAACTTCTTTAATCGTTAATCCGTTACTAAAAAAATTAACCTCGTTAAACGTTAAAACGTTACATTTCGGAAGATTTAACGCAAGTTAACGTTAGTCGTTAATCCATTAACACGTGATAAAAATTGCATTTTTTATATCGTTGTGGTTGTGATCTGCTTACAAAAACTGTTGTTTTGGGTTCTGGAAGTTAATAAGTTAGGTTCAAAAAAAGACAGTGTGTAAATACATAAAAAATAAAAGTGTGTAATTTAATCATCTGGCACAATGTGGATATTCCCCTTCATGAAGTTCTCGTCTGAGAGTGAGGCTCGTTTCGGTGTTAAAATATCTTTGCCGGTGGAATAAAGACGTTCAACTGCAGCGCTCGAGGGTATAGCAATATTATATTTAATATAAGTAAACAGATTTATAAATATCTGTTCCTCGAGGAATGCCGCATCATTAAAAGAGTCTTTGGATTTCGTGTCTAGCCTCATTTTGACGAGAGATTGAGCTTTAGCCTTTAATGATTTGAGGCTCTTAGGTTTTTTTTACACTGAGTAACAGAATTAAAAAAGTATTCCTCATCATTGTCATTGTTTCTCATTGCTGCCTCCGTCACTGTAACTGCCCTGTCCTTTGAACTTTCCGAAGCTTCTTGGCGTAACGCCTCCTCTACCTTTTTTTCCAAGCATTTAAAAAAATGTGTCCGACAAAAAAATGGTCACCCCATGCATTTCTCGCTTAGAAATGTAATAAAGTTGATTATTGTTAAAATTAAACAAGCTCTGAAATAAAAAATGAGTTAAAATTTTAGTGACAACATTTTCACAATTTCTGATGTGGCCTCCGTTTGTATTTAAGTTCGGGTTATGTAAATAATATCTAAAATACGGAGCTCTCGCACGGGATGTTGTAAAGAAAGTATATTTTTAATTTTATCTCTAACTATTATGTTTTACGTCAAGGTTTTTGTTTCACAAATTGACTCTGCGTTATACTCGTAAAACAGAGTAAGAATATTAACGATTTATTTAGCCAAAGTTGATAAGTTTAGGAACACTCCGTCTGCACCATAAGAGAACTGAGTGTTCCAAATAAACCTTTGCCAAATCCTTATAAACCGTTAAAATCTTTTGAATATTTGTGAATAGGTTTCACAAATTCAACACAATTATTCCACATAAAAATGTTGAACAGTTATATCTAATATATTTTGAGACCGGAGTTACGTATTTTCTCTGGTTGGCAGAGTGAGTGTTCCAGTTAATCGACCAGAACTTTCTCCCTATTGATTTCACAATTTTTTTATCTTCACCATGTTGTTTTCACAATTATTTCCTAAATTCTTCCTTGATTTCGTAAAAATATTATAACTTTTAAAAAAAGAGCTCTCACACCACACGCACATAACTTTTTGTAGTCGTTGTGTCGACAAAATATGTATGCATTTTTGACGACTTCAGTTTGGTTTACATGTGTTGTATGTAACAGTGTTGACACAAATTCACCGGAAAGTGTTTCAGTAACTCTTTGTAGTTAATGAGTCAACACGATATGTACGGATTTGTGTCGACTTTATTTTATATACATTGAGTTGAGTTTTCAAAAGGCGAACGATAAAAGATTAACTGTGTTGTAAAGGTGTGGTAACTTTGTTACTGGAATAATATTCATGACCACAAAGTTTCGTAATGTTAGGTACGTCATAGTTCCAAAACAACATTTTACTTAAATTAGCACAAAAATATCATACAGCTCCACCTGGTTCTCAAATATTTTTGAATTGTATGCCAACTAAACATGAGTAAGCAGCCGAAAAAACGTAATTTTCGGACCACATCGACTTGCTACAGGAAAATCAACCATTTATTAATAAGACAAAATGAAGCTCCAAGTAAGTAATTGCTTCATTTATAATATAATATAGGTACGTAGTGTTATAAATTTTATTGGCGACAAGGAAAATAGTTATAACAAAATGAATACAGAACAATTTAACAAATTTATGGAAAGCCAACAAATACAACAAAAACAAATAACAGATTTGTTAACAATATTGCTACAACAACAAATAAGCATAGTACCGGTAACACCGGATACTTCTTCAAGGGAAACGGAACCAAGTAAGAAAATCAACATTTTAAAAAACTTTCATTGTGAAAAATTTAACCCTGAAACGACAGACGTAGAAAACTTCGTGGAATATTTTGAAACAAAATGTGACATAATAGACGACTGCATAGAATTCAAAAAAGACCTATTGTATACGTGCTTAACACCCCAGGTATTTCACGATATTAAAGTAGCCCTCACACCCAATTTCGAAACATGCACATACGATGATATAAAAAACAAATTGCTTGACCTTTTTCGAACAAAAAAGACAAGGTTAAACAGATTTTTGGAATTGCACTCGAGAAGAAAATGAAAGTATGGAACGCTATGCTAATCGCTTGAAATATTTAAGCAAAGATTGTGGTTATGACGGCCCATTGCTAGAGAGACAATTACGAGACCGATTTGCTACAGGAATTAATCATACCGAATTACAGATTGATCTAAAACAGAAATGGCCAGATCTTCAGGAAACAGTAGGAAATAAAATAGCGGAAGTAACCTTTGCAAAAATATTTGCAATAGCACAATCAAGGGAACTCGCGGAGCATGACGAGGCTGGCCCGTCTACAAATGTTCACAGGGTTAGACAGGCAAGAACAAGCGGCAAGAAACAAAACACACAAGCGGTGGCCCGGCCTTTACGCCCAAACCAATGCAAATGCTGTGGTAAGCTAGAACGGCATCGTAGAGATCAATGTAAAGCAAAGGATCACACATGCAAGGAGTGCAATAAAGATGGTCACTTTGTCGCGAAGCGGAAGGCTTCGTACAAAAAAAAGAGAGGAGGAAGCTAAAAGAAAACAAGTTAGATAATTAACACGGTATATTTACAAGAGAAAACGGAAACAAGAAAAGGCAGAGGTAGGGAGGAATAATATTAGGAGGGCACGACAGGACTTATATAACTAAATTAGCCTAAAAGGTAAAACTATGTACAACTAAATATAACAAGATCTAGCCTGGCCAGGGTAGGACGTGGGAGCGAATGGCAGCTCAGCCGGACAGGTAGTCAGCTCAGCAGCGGACTGGTAGGCAGCTCAGCGGTCACGTAGGTGGCTCAGCGGACTGGTAGGCAGCTCAGCAGACACGTAGGCGGGCTCAGGAACACCCCGACGGCAGCAGTATGCAGGCGAGGCTCGAGAATCCGTAGCAGACGGAGACACGCAGTCCAAGTGGGCGTGTAGGGCACTCGACTTTAGGCGGCCAGTTGTCCCCTACGTACTTGAGCAGCAACTCTTCTTTACGATGGCTGGTGGTAGACCAGTCCAAAACTAGCACAGGAGCTTAGATACTCCTTAAGCTGTTTGTATTCTCTACCAGAGCTGGTAGTAGACTGGCTTCCTAATGACCCTGGTCCGCTTTTATACTGGCCATAACAATAGACAACTATATAGCTGTCAAGCGAAAGATTTTTGAACAATAAAATAATTATATGACATTTGTCAGTCACGTAGGCATTGAGCTACAATATTGAGATCAAATGTCGGACGCTAACAATTATAATAAGAAAATATAGAAAAATACAATAAAGGACTAATAAATATTACAAATATTTATCGCTTGTGAATAATAGCGTTATACAAAGTGAAGTTCAAATAAATAATCAGTTAGTGCTTTACAAACATTCGTGAATCAAAAGTGTTACAAGAATTTGTGCATATTTACAAGATCGACATGTGAAAAGACAAGGTAATAATATTATATTTTCCTACCTAGTTACAATAAAGAATTAGTAGACTTAAATGTAGAGTATGAGAGTTTTGTCTTTTATTTACATTTATGAAGTGAACATTTTATTCGTAAGTCTCGCGACTTTCCGTCAGCGCGAAGCAACCTGACATTTTCCCACCGCCCCAGAAAAATTTTCGCCTCGGAGAAAATTTTGAGGTTGAATTGGATACGATCTTCCCTTTCGAAATATACATTCATACGTCTCGCAATCATACATGTCTAGCAAAAGAAGGAGTAGGGTTCACCGCCTATGACACAAACTCCAAAGAAAGTATCCCGAAATTATACATGACAATACGGCTTATTTTTGAGGAGTTGTCATCCGCTCCATTTCTTAAGACCCGATGAATAAATATTTAAACTAAACGCATTTAAGTCACTTTTTGGTGACTCAAAAATGTGAAGACCAGTTAGTGTCTTCAAAAGGTAACATGACTAAAGAAGAGGTTTTCTCTAAGCTCAAGTTTAAAGACATGTTTAGAGAAGGTCTCTAGTCAAAAGTTTTTGACTGAGGTCATGAAAGAGCACCATTATAAGTGAACGTCATCGTACAAAACATATTGTCAGTCGTCAACGTCGTCAGTTATAAAAGATGTGCAAACAATAAAAATATATCGGACTGATATTGCCAAAATTCAGTCACGAAAGTTGGATTCAATGTGTATGTGGCGAAATGAAGTGTATGAACAATATTTACATGAATTATATATTATAAAAATATTTTTCATACATTTATTAAACAAATTGAAAAAAAAGTGAATAAAAAGAAAACATAAAGTGCTTAACAGTATCGACAGTGTTTGTAAGTATTTATGGTTATGGTCAGAGTGTATACCTAATACCCACCTAATACCTAAATACATACAAGCAGCGTGGAATAAAAACATGGGAAAAAAAAATTGTCCCGACCTACCATGGACGATAAAAAGAATGGAAGTGCCAAACTGTCACGATGTAAGTACTTCCATAACTATATGTTGAAATTAATATGGAATTATTTACAACGTAAACGAAAGAAAGAAAAAAATATTCAGTGAAATAAAAAAAATAAAAGTGAAGTGAATAATAAAAGTGAAATACATATAATAAAAAAAAAAGGTGAAAAAAATTTTAGGTTTTAAAATCCTTGACGTGCCATTTGCCACGACATCCAAAAGAATCCTCTAGTATGTAAACTAGTGGCGAAAGTTTCTCCACCACTTTACATTTTAGATATTTTGGTGCTAGTTTAGCACTATAGTATGCACCAGCGTTACTTAAAGTGTAATTTTTACGCCATACCATATCGCCTACATTAAATTCTTTAAATGAGTGTCTTAAGTTATACCGATTTAAGTTTTTAGTGTGGGCTATATGAAGAGAAACTTGAACTTTATCAAAAATTGAAGACAAGAGACCTATATTACTAGCGTATATGTCACGAGGTAGGAAAGTCATTTCATCTACATTATAGCCCTGTGAGTATATGGAGCCACAAGTTATAAGTTCACGGCCATAAACAAGAAAATTTGGAGTAAAACCGGTGACAGAATTTACGGAGCTGTTCATTACGGATTGAACTTTAGGTAGGTGGATATCCCACGACCTATGATCATCACCAACAAGAGATGCGAGAGCGGTTATAATAGTTTTATTATATCTCTCTGTGGTATTGACTTGCGGACAGTAATGCGGTGTAAAAGAAATGTGCGGTATTTTATAGCGTTTAAGGAAAGTATTGAATTCATGCGATTGGAATTGAGGACCGTTGTCCATTATTATAGTTTGTGGTACCCCATGGACTAGGAAAACATAATTTTCGAGATTGCTTATGATATTAGACGTTATTGCACGTTTCAATGGAAAAATCATGGTATATTTTGTGAAAAGACAATTTATGACAAGAATATATTGGTTTCTTCTTCTAGTCATAGGAAGTGGACCCATTAAGTCTAAAGAAATACATTGAAAAGGTCTAGAACAAATTTTAGGTTTGCCCATTGGGCCATACGGTGAATGATTTGTATGTTTGTAGGACAAACATTTTTCACAATTAGAAACAAATTTTGCAATTTCTTTAAACATTCCGGACCAATAATAAAACAAAGAAATTTTTTTATATGTTTTAAAGATTCCCATATGTGGATCGGTAGAGGAACCATGAGCGTTGCTAATTAAGGTTTCTCGTCTATCTGGAGTCGGAACTTCTTTCCAAATGAAGTCTTCAGTTAAGGAGTGTGGAGTATAAGTGCGTCGAAATAATTTATTGTTTTTAATCACGTAATTCGGAAAACTAGTAGGATCATTACGACAGTTATACAATAATTTATTGTACTGTTCTAAATCAGAAGAGATTGGTGTATCGGAGATTGGAGCCACATTATGATTCATGATCTCATCTGGTTTAGAGCGGGATAAAAGGTCAGGGACCAGATTGTCCTTGCCCTTCTTATGTTTAAGTGTCAAATTAAAACATAAAAGACGGAGAGACCATCGTGCTAATCTACCAGAAGGGTTGGTTAAGCTCAAAAACCATTTCAAAGCGGCATGATCAGTATAGACAGTAAAAGGTTTTCCATTATCGAGATAGCAACGCCAATGTTCCAAAGCAGTGATGACAGCTAATGTTTCTCTTTCAGTAGTAGAGTAATTTCTCTCATTTTTATTAAGAGATTTACTCATGTAGGCTATGACAACTTCCTTGTCATCACGAATTTGAGTAAGCATGGCACCGATTCCAGAATTGGATGCATCACAGTGTACAGAAAATGGTTTATCAAAATCAGGACAAGCTAAAATTGGAGTAGTGACTAAATGTTCTTTTAGTTTTAAGAATGAGGCGTTTGCCTCCGAATTCCAAGAAAATTTAGGAGCGTTTTTTCCACAAGAAGTTAATTTGTTAAGAGGAGTAGCAATTGTGCTAAAGTTAGGAATGAATCTGCGAAACCAGCTGCATGTTCCTAAGAATTTACGAAGTTCTTTGCGAGAACTAGGAGTTGGAAAATCTATTATAGCCTGGATTTTGCTAGGGTCGGCACGTAGACCATTTTCATCTACAATGTAGCCTAGGTATTTAAGCTCTTTTTTAAAGAATTGGCTCTTTTCAAAGTTAATCGTAAGTTTAGCTAGTGTTAGTTTTTCAAGAACTTTAACGAGCAATGAGATATGCTCTTCAAATGTCAAACTGACAATTATAATGTCATCTAGGTAACAAAACACCTTATTATCGAACTCCGGAGTGAACAAAATGTCCATGAGTCTCTGCTGAGTAGCAGGAGCGTTAGTGAGACCAAAGGGCATGACGACAAATCTGTACATTCCTCTACCAGGAACATAGAAAGCGGTTTTATCGCGATCGTCAGGGTGTAGGGGAATTTCCCAGAAAGCCTTAGCAATGTCAATACTTGTCAAAAATTTTGCGTTATTGAGATGGTCAAGAATTTCATTGACAAAAGGTAGACTATAGGCATCCTTACGGGTGACTGAGTTAAGTTTCCTACTATCTACACAAAATCTCCATTCACCATTCTTTTTTGGAGTTATTAAGACAGGCGATAGCCAAGGGCTTTCACATTTTTCAATAACATTGAGCTCTATCATTTTATCCACCTCTTCCACGAGAGCTTTTTGCTTCTCTGGGGAGAGTCGATAGCATCTCTGTTTTATTGGTAAGGAATCACCAGTGTCTATTCGATGGCAAATTAAGTCAGTGTGACCAAGTTGACCTCTAGCTTCAAAAGAGATATCTCTAAAACGAGAAATTATATTATCAGCAATAGTTTTTTGCTGAGAAGTAAGGTTCTCGTAAGGCAAGATTTGTTTTTCAATAGTGTTTATATTACGAGATGTTTCATCTAAAGTAAAAGCAGAAGATAAAAGTTTTGGAACTAAGTTGAATTCTCGCCAAAAATCGACACCAAGAATCATAGATGGATAAATATCAGGAAATACATAAGCTTCTATAAGTTTAGTTTGGTTATTAAAATTAAAAGGTAAAATAAAATAACCGATTGATTTAATAGACTGCTTACTTGCAGTATTTACGGAAATAAAGTCCGACTTGGATAAAGAAAAACCAAGGTCTAAAATTTTTAGGTGGGAATTGTTCCCAAGAATTGTAATCGAACTCCCGCTATCAAGTAGTGCGGTAAAACTGACGTCAGAAATCGAAACGTTAATGAAAGGTCTATTAAAATCTTTTTCATTGTTATAATATACAGAAGACGTTTTATAACTTTGGAAAAAGTGTTTTAGTGTTTTGAGCCAATTTTTCCAATCATCTAAATATTGTGAGGCTTTATCCAAGTCGGTTACTAGTTTTTTTGTCTGAGTAAAAGTATAGGGAGTAGAATTTTGTTTACATTTGGGACAGTCCAGAGCTTTGAAACCTTTAAGGCCACATTTAAAACAAATTAAATAGTGAGGCTTATCACAAGCGCTCAAAGAGTGACCGTTAACCCGACATCGAACACAAAATAAATTGGGTTGAAATTTAGAAGTTAAGGCATGAGTGGCAAAATTTTTGCTAGTACCAAAGTGTGTATTTTGAGTACTAGAGTCAGCTTTATTATTTGGTGATTTAAAATTACTTGGTTTTACTTGAGGAGTAAACCCGGAAGGTTTGGACAATTGCACAAACTCTGGCTTAGGTAAAAAATTAAAATTAGAATTTTTAGGTTTATAAGAAAACTCAGAAATAATGTTATTAGGTTCAGGTTCTTTAAAATTCCTATTACGGTCAATATAACGCTCATAGTTTTGACAAGCAGCAATAAGAGAATCAATTGAATTTATATCTTTTAAAGCAACAAAAACTGAATAGCAAGGACGAATATTACGGAGGAGGATTTCCAGTTTTTCTTCCTCTGTTAATTTTTTCGTAAGCCTTGAAAACATTTCGAACATTATTGACACATAGACAATAATAGGCTCCGTCTTGCCTTGAGTTCGAGCCTTAATAGCTTCTAAGAGTTTATAGTCGTAATCGAAATTACTGAAATCTTTAATCAACAATTCTGAGAGTTGACCCCAACTTATATTTGGATTTCGAGTTTTTTGGAATCGAAACCAATAGAGAGCGTTATCCGTAAAGATATCATATGCCAAATTCAACAAAATCTCTTTATCAATATTGCGTGCAATAGTGAATTCGTTGATTTTTAACAAGAAAGATCTAGGACAAGAATTCCCGTCGTATGTTATCTTTTTAATATCTTGAAGGTAATTATTATTAATTTGCAAAGGCAAAGTAAAATTTTGTGAAGAAGATGTAATAGGATAAATATTTTGTGGAGTATTAAGAGGCTTAGTAGAATTGTCAGTCTCAGATGTCATCACAGAGTAATAGCGTTGTTCTAGCAGTCCATATTGAGTTTTTAAGTCGTTGAATCTCTCAGTCAAGTTTGAGTCGTGTAAGTCATGGTCATCGGTTATGTCGATTCTTTCGAATCGAAAATGCAAATGGTTAAGATAACTTTCAATTTTTTTTACATATTTAAATTGGCCAGATTCAAGGTCTGTAATTTTACGAGATAAGTAGGAGATTGTGTCAGAGATCTGAGTTAAATCAACATCAATCGAAAAAACGGAGTCTAAGATATCCGAGGGAGAAAATTTCTCGGACAGTGGGAGAATTTGCCGCCTTAGTGAAACAACGTTATCCGCGGGTGTTTCAAAACGAACCGAAACCTCATACTCTAATTCCGCCTTATTCAATAAAATAAAATTAATAGGCCGTGCCATCCTAAATAAAGTTAATAAAGGGCTAGGAAGGGAAAGTTGAAAAAATAAATTAAGAGACCGAAAAAGAAATATGCCAAAGGTAAATGCCGAAATGTAGTGCCAAAAGTGAAGCCAACTTGTGCAAGTTTAATTTAAAATTTTGAGAAGGGTTCTTTAGAGTTGGGCGCCAAACTACCTGTCAAGAATTGCACTCGAGAAGAAAATGAAAGTATGGAACGCTATGCTAATCGCTTGAAATATTTAAGCAAAGATTGTGGTTATGACGGCCCATTGCTAGAGAGACAATTACGAGACCGATTTGCTACAGGAATTAATCATACCGAATTACAGATTGATCTAAAACAGAAATGGCCAGATCTTCAGGAAACAGTAGGAAATAAAATAGCGGAAGTAACCTTTGCAAAAATATTTGCAATAGCACAATCAAGGGAACTCGCGGAGCATGACGAGGCTGGCCCGTCTACAAATGTTCACAGGGTTAGACAGGCAAGAACAAGCGGCAAGAAACAAAACACACAAGCGGTGGCCCGGCCTTTACGCCCAAACCAATGCAAATGCTGTGGTAAGCTAGAACGGCATCGTAGAGATCAATGTAAAGCAAAGGATCACACATGCAAGGAGTGCAATAAAGATGGTCACTTTGTCGCGAAGCGGAAGGCTTCGTACAAAAAAAAGAGAGGAGGAAGCTAAAAGAAAACAAGTTAGATAATTAACACGGTATATTTACAAGAGAAAACGGAAACAAGAAAAGGCAGAGGTAGGGAGGAATAATATTAGGAGGGCACGACAGGACTTATATAACTAAATTAGCCTAAAAGGTAAAACTATGTACAACTAAATATAACAAGATCTAGCCTGGCCAGGGTAGGACGTGGGAGCGAATGGCAGCTCAGCCGGACAGGTAGTCAGCTCAGCAGCGGACTGGTAGGCAGCTCAGCGGTCACGTAGGTGGCTCAGCGGACTGGTAGGCAGCTCAGCAGACACGTAGGCGGGCTCAGGAACACCCCGACGGCAGCAGTATGCAGGCGAGGCTCGAGAATCCGTAGCAGACGGAGACACGCAGTCCAAGTGGGCGTGTAGGGCACTCGACTTTAGGCGGCCAGTTGTCCCCTACGTACTTGAGCAGCAACTCTTCTTTACGATGGCTGGTGGTAGACCAGTCCAAAACTAGCACAGGAGCTTAGATACTCCTTAAGCTGTTTGTATTCTCTACCAGAGCTGGTAGTAGACTGGCTTCCTAATGACCCTGGTCCGCTTTTATACTGGCCATAACAATAGACAACTATATAGCTGTCAAGCGAAAGATTTTTGAACAATAAAATAATTATATGACATTTGTCAGTCACGTAGGCATTGAGCTACAATATTGAGATCAAATGTCGGACGCGAACAATTATAATAAGAAAATATAGAAAAATACAATAAAGGACTAATAAATATTACAAATATTTATCGCTTGTGAATAATAGCGTTATACAAAGTGAAGTTCAAATAAATAATCAGTTAGTGCTTTACAAACATTCGTGAATCAAAAGTGTTACAAGAATTTGTGCATATTTACAAGATCGACATGTGAAAAGACAAGGTAATAATATTATATTTTCCTACCTAGTTACAATAAAGAATTAGTAGACTTAAATGTAGAGTATGAGAGTTTTGTCTTTTATTTACATTTATGAAGTGAACATTTTATTCGTAAGTCTCGCGACTTTCCGTCAGCGCGAAGCAACCTGACAACTTCGAAAGTTGTTGTATTCAGTCCGGCCGAGTGTATATTACTTTTGATGATAGAAGACAAAAAGGAAATAATAACAACAGCAACTGGACTAAGAATAAACTTAACAAAATAAGGAATTCTAGCAACACGCAGTCTGAAACGTCATCGCAAGATGAACAGTCTGAAAGCGATGATGAAGTTGACTATAGAGACGAAGCACCAGTATTCAATATTGATAACAAATTGCGAAACAGCAAACGAATCGATGCTTACATCAACGAACGCCGCTGTACTATGGATTGGGATCCAGGCTCAGTATATTCAATCATAAGTCTTTGGAAGGAAATTGGAGCACCGACATTAATGAAAGCACCAAGGCTGCACGCGTATGGCAACACAAAATTAAAGCCGAAAGGGCTTACAGATGTTATTGTCCGCATTAAAAATGTTGAGAGGATCCTACCGGTTGTTGTTATGGATAAAGCTAACCCTATGCTCTTTGGACTGAATTGGAGCAAAATGTTCGAAATGAGATTTCCGGAACCTGTTTATTCTATACAAAGCCAACCTAAGACGCTTAAACAAGTGTTGGCTCTACATCCCAAGCTTTTTGATGACAAACTTGGGAAAGTCAGAAATTATGCAGTTAATATTCACATAAGACCAGATGCAGAACCAAAGCATTTTCATCCACGCCCTATTAAGTTTTCTATGAAGCACAACATCGAAAGCGAACTTGAACGCCTTGTCAATGTATTAATGAAAACATTATATCGAAAGTTGATCCCAATATTACACCTGTGGAATGGGCTACACCAACAGTTAACGTTGTGAAGGCTAACGGACAGATCAGGATCTGTGGAGATTTTCGCACCACTATCAATCCTGTACTATTTACGCACGCACACCCGGTACCACTATTTGACCAACTACGACAAAATTTAGCTAAGGGAGACAAATATTCAAAAATAGACCTTAAAGATGCTTACCTACAGTTTGAAGTAGCACCGGAATCTAGAAAGTATCTCACCATTGCAACACACAAGGGTTATTATCAGTACAATCGAATGCCATTTGGTATCTCAACGGCTCCGTCTATATTTCAACATTACTTAGATCAACTTTTAGATGGAATACCCAATGTAGCTATATATTTTGATGATATTTCCGTGACAGGGAAAAATGACAGGGAACACCTGCAAACACTGGCGATAGTTTTTGATAAGCTGGAAAAAGCTGGCTTAAAAGTAAACTTGGAATGTAGACCAAACAAGTCTGGGCTGCCAGTTTACTTGTGGTCGATTCCTGATAGAGTCTGGGAGAGATTACACGTGGATTTTGCAGGGCCATTTGAAGGCAAGTATTGGCTGGTATCATCAGATGCGTTGTCAAAATGAATCGAAGTGAAGCCAATGGTAAAGACGACGGCTGATCACCTTTGTACGGAATTAGACGGAATTTTTGCAACATTCGGCCTACCTCAATTTATCGTGTCCGACAATGGGCCACAATTCATATCACAGCAATTTCAAACATTCTGCAAGAATCGGAGCATTACTCACATGCGATCCTCTCCATACCATCCACGAACAAATGGACTGGCCGAACGTCTGGTCCGCACTTTCAAAAGCAGAATGTTGGCAAGCACAGATGATGGAGGCAGCCTTCAACAACGCCTTAATATGTTTTTATTTACCTATCGAACGACACCTCATTCAACAACTGGTATAACACCCGCACGGTTAATGTTTGGTCGTCAGATCTATTCGGTTCTTGACAACGTGCGGCCGAGCTTGAAAAGAAAGTTACAGTACAAACAAATCAAAGCTAACATAGAAGCTGAGGCAAAGATTGTTCCTGGGACATTTAATACTGGAGAGAGTGTTTACTGTCGCAAAAGAGACGATTCTGGATGGAAACCAGCATCAGTCGTACGTCGCACAGGCCACTACTCTTACATAGTTAAGACCCAAGATGGCACTCAACACCGATACCATGCCGATCAGATAAGGTCTAGATTGTCAATATCAGGCCCCATAGAGGTGAGTGAAACACAGGAGTTAGAACAGGCAGGCGGTCTAGTACCATCGTCGACGTCAGACCATGATAACGTTACGCCACCAGCGACCCTAGATGTGTCACTTCCAAATAGCATAGCAGCAGCACCACCGCAGTGCTCTTCAGCAATACAACGTCAAACTGCAACATCTTCAGCCTTACAGCAACAACCTGCGACACCACTTCAAGAGCCTACGGTAACACCACGAAGAAGCAAGAGGATTAAAGGGGCACCACGTCGGTTGATAGCAGAAATGGAATAAGTGGGGACGAATGTTATAAAGAGTTCGAGCAATAATTTATTATTGCTCTATGGTTTATACTTGTCTTATGAATGATTGATGATACGTCTTCTTTGACTAATCTAATAAATTATTATCCAACTAAGATCATGTTATTTTAGGTAGATCATCTTTTTCTTCTTAAAACATAAATAATTAAAACTGTTTTATAGTTTTTTTTTTTATTTGAGGATATTTATAGTCTAGTAAAAGTAAACATGTAGGTAATTAAAATTACGTATTGTTTGGTTAAAAAACATATATCAATAAATTTCAGGTAATATATCAAATGCACGGTCTTCAGCATCTGGCAATCAAAATAATAATATAAATAATTCAGGATTTTACGACACAATTTTGATACCAAAATTTTGATTTCGGTATCGTCAAAATTTCAATAGACTTCTTCTAGTTTTATTCCTTCGGATAAAGTCGCTATGCCTTGTACTTTAATCTTGCATTTCATTCTTCTCCAGTTCGAAGAAGGGACGCTAAACTCGTCTCTTCTCAACTGCTCCAGATTACAATTTTTTTTTGTTCGTGGCAAAATAGAATGTTCGACCCAAGTACTGGGTACCATGGATATCAATAAATTATGGCGAACCTTTCAATTTTATTTGTCTAAGAAGACACAGAATTTTAAGTTGCAAAGAATGAAGAATTGACGAATGAACGAATGATTTCTGAAATAGTCGGAGCAATGTTACCATACAGCGTCGTATCTTAAAAACCAAATGTTACCGTGTCGAGAAGTGCCCCACTTTAGTCGCAGTGACCGAAACAAAGTCGTAGCAGCGACCAAAAATGTTACTGGTGTCGTCATTTCAGTGTCGACTAGTTTCGTAACGGCTACCAAAAAATGTTATCTGGGATGCTATAAGTTCAACAGCTGCTCGCACATCGTTTTACCGTGCAAGCTCTTATCAGCTTTCTCAGCATTATTACTTCAAAATCTGTAACAATAATCCAATAATCAATCCCAGGCATATAATAACGGGGCACAATGAACACTATTCCATAGAACCCCGTTCCATTGCGCCCCATAAGGTATCTGAATCTTTTAAAAGTTGGGTTATGTTTTTCACTCCACATGTAACTGCATTTAATGCGTAAATTGATTAAAATTTATTCAAGAAAATACGAGTATTACATATCTGTTATTGATACTTTTCTTGTGAAATCGAAAATTTCTCGTAACTGTTTTGTGGGTTCATGGTTCACATTATGATTTAAAAGACACGACTAGATTACTTGACTTAGACATTTTATTATACAATTATTTACACAATTACATTATCAATCTTACGTTAGTTTGTATCATGAAGCAAATACATACAATACTTTGTATTTGCTTCATGGTTTGTATGCACTAATAGAACAAATAGAACAGAGAACAGAGAGAGCGGGGCTGACTCTCGAAACCTTTTATACTGTTCTACCACAGACCATACTAGACTACAACAGTAACGAAATTCGCATGAGACGCTCTTGTTGATAGAAGCAAAAGTGTGCGAATTGTTTTAAATTACAATAATTATCGTCTGTTTTATTTACGTCTTGCGCTACTTACCCAGCTATAAAAGCCCCCCACAGCCCGCTACCCTTATCAGTTACATATCACAAGATGACCGGTACATATCTCTGTAAATTACATTCATTGTTTTTACGAAAATATGGCCCTGTTGTAACAAGGGCTAAGTCAGCGAGCAGTCGCTGCCCAGCTTCACTTGAGCCAGGCTGCTGTATCCAGGGTATACAGTCGATTTCAAGAGACTGGTGCCTTTGATCGGAGACCAAGGACCAGCCGCCACTGGTGCACTTCCGAATGAGACGATCGTTTCATAGTCTCAACCTCGTTGCGCATTCTCCATTTAACGGGTGTTGATGTACAGCAAGAACTGAGACGTATACGAGGGGTGGCTGTGAGCGAGTGGACAGTAAGAAGACGCTTGAAGGAAGCTAACCTAACTCCAAAAAGGCCTGCGACCGGACCTAAATTGACTGCAGGTCACCGACAAGCGCGCCTTCAGTTTGCTCGAGAGCATCTCGATTGGGACATTGAGCAATGACTGTTCGTCCTGCGCATGTTCGTCGGGTGCAGAATGTGTCTACATGGGAGCGACAGGAGAGGCCGGGTCTACAGGCGTCCGGGTGAACGATTTTCATAGTGCTGTTTCACTGAAACAGTTGCATATGGCGGAGGTTCTTGCATGATGTGCCTGGGATCTGCTTAGAAGGAAAAACCGAGCTTGTTATTGTGCCTAGAGGAGACCGAGGGGGCGGGGTAATGGCCGATCGGTATATCACCGACATACTGCTGGACCATGTTGTTCCCTACGTAGGGTTTATTGGCGAAGACTTTGTGTTAATGCACGACAACGCCCGTTGTCACACGTCGCGTATCGCTAGGCAATTTCTTCAAGAAGTTGAAATACGCATAATGGACTGGCCTGCGCTCAGCCCAGACATGAATCCCATTGAGCACTTATGGGATGAGCTCAAAAGAAGAGAACGGGCCAGAAATCCAGTCCCTTCGAGCGTAGTAGAGCTGAAGACAGTTATTAGAGGAGTGGGACGGCATTCCTCTAGAGTCAAAAAGTTAATAAGGTTAATGAAAAAAGACTGCAAGCTGTAATTAGAGCTAGGGGGGCAATATCAAATATTGGTTTAATAATTTTTTTTATGTTTTGTCCGACATTTTTTGTTTAATTTGTAAAACCCCCGACCACAACCCTTTGTCCTAAATTTCCCTTTTTTCCTACACTTACGTTCAGACATTATTATTTTAAAAAATAATGATGAGATGTCAATAATAATGACACCAAATTAAAGCTGACATCTTAAACTTTTAAATGACATATTGTTGTCAAAAATACCGCGTGTAGTTTTTGTAAAATTGGTGTATGTGAAAGTATGAGTCGATTTGGTTGCTCGCGAGTGTAGTTATCATTTTATGAATACGCTCTTAGGTTTCAGAACCACAGAACACCTTTCTGTGTTCTGTGATCTATACCTACTTATGTAATTTTCGTTTAATCAGTTTCTTGCATTGTGAGTTTACAGTGACGCTATCACCGATTAAAGTTAAAGTTTTATTATTCAAAAAACGCCCTACATGTAGATTCTTGAAAATTTTTATGTTTGTTACTAAAGACCAATCAGTTGCCGTTTTCAGGGAGCTTTTATGTTTTCTTAGTTATGCGCTAGAATTTTTTTTTCGAGTTTCCTTCAATATGCGATTAGGTAGTACCTACTCCTAAACTGTCAATATTTTTGAAAATTAAATTATGTCACAGACACAAATTAAGAGCTACTCATGTATCTTTATTGATCGGGCATACATCCGATGGTTTTGAAGAAACAAGTTTTAGCAAAACGTTACTCCAGCAGGAAATAAAATATAGGCACAAATACACGGTGTTTCAAAATAACCAATAAATAATCAATTCTTTATCGAAAACTCATTATTTATATGTGTTTACACGTAATGTCATTCAACCCAAAATTTTCATGTAAATCATAGACATGATGTGATGATACTACTATGATTTATCTACATGAAAATTTCGGGTTAAATGACATTACGTGTAAACACATTTTAATAGCTGACATAGCTAACAAGATGACAAGCTGACATCTTAAACTTTTAAATGACATATTGTTGTCAAAAATACCGCGTGTAGTTTTTGTAAAATTTGTGTATGTTGTTACAACAGGGCAACAGCTTGAGCGGCTTCTTCAGGTGTGGTATCCATATTTTCGTAAAAACAATGAATGTAATTTACAGAGATATGTACCGGTCATCTTGTGATATGTAACTGATAAGGGTAGCGGGCTGTGGGGGGCTTTTATAGCTGGGTAAGTAGCGCAAGACGTAAATAAACAGACGATAATTATTGTAATTTAAAACAATTCGCACACTTTTGCTTCTATCAACAAGAGCGTCTCATGCGGCACATGATAGCGCAGTGCAATATGACCAGTCTTCGACGACAGTTTCAATGTGAAAAAAATTGATTTGGGTATATAATAAAAATCTTTGATTTGAGGAAAGATTTGATTGTTTGTTTTGAATAAGCTTCGAAACTACTGAACCGATTTGGATTAAAGTTGGTATAGGGATAGTTCGAGACCAGGGGAAGGACATAGGGTAATTTTCCTTCGGGAAAAAATCCCACGGGAAAACAAGAATAACGCGGGCGAAGTCGCGAGCAGAAAGCCTACTCGTATAAGTAAAGTAGGGTTTAGGTACATTATACTTTGTGAAATTCAGCGTTACTTTAGGTCAGTCCATCCTAAAATTGCCCTTACTCTCAATTTTGCTAGTTTTACACAGTGCGCAGCCGAATCCAAATTTCACTCGCTTCGTTATGCAGCACACCCTGCTGTGAGGTAGGGGCCTGCTGTTGTGCAAGGTGCAACCCCCTGTCACCCCTCGACAAGTTAGTTCACCAATACATGAGGCTAAGAACACAATTTGGATCATTATTGTACAAACGGTATTTATCTAATAGGTACCTACACCAAAGTGTTCATTTTACACCTGTAATAGGCTAGTTGACCCTTTTTTAAAGTAGGGCTTAAAATGTTTAGACCATAGCACATGAATATTATTTTTTTTCGATGGCTAAAAAGTGCAAAAAATCTATTTTAAATTAAGATTTTCAATTTTGGACCGAAAACACGGTCAGCCATGATAGTCTGTTGATTATCTGTGGCAATGACGTCAGTCTTATAGTAAACAAAGCACGGGGGCGAAATAACCTCACAAAAACAATGCTTTATAATAAATATCACAAAATATAGTAAAACTGTATATGGAACGGGACAATAGAACAGGAATATAGAATTACCTCTTCAAAGACTCCAGGAAAGCTGTGGATTAGACGTACCCAGTGATATAGACATGCGAAATATTTGGTTAACACTCGTTTAAAGAAATCCTGTAACTATCTACTGAAACTCAAATGTATTTTTGCGAAAATCACATTAATGTAAGTACTATAACGGAATAACTCAATCTGTGTAGGTACTTCAGTTTCAACTTAAACAAAATAGAAGTTTTTAGGTTGTATGTAAAATCATTAATAAAATTTTTATCTTTCAGTTAGAATGAAAACTGACTGCAACCGACCAACCAAATTTTAACCTGACCTGAAAACTGAGAGAAAACTTGACCATTCACGCCTTTTTGATTTAATCTAAGTTATACACTGACACTAGATGATGTTTCAAAGAAAAGAATATGTACTTATGTCCAATTGAATAATGATGTAATTGAATATTAATTAAAAAGTATGTAATACAAACAAAAATATCAAAGTTTCATAATGAATATATTTATCTAAACAACTTTTACTTGAATTTACTGAGTACCTAATTAAAATTTGTTGCTTTCAGTGGTTACTTAATGAGAACTATTGTGTACTAACCTGCTCTCCTCTTGACAACGAGATTGATAAGGCAGTAAAAGTTGTGCAACATAATACAAAGCAGTGCATGCTCAGCCACAACATCAAAATGTGACCCGTCAACTAGAACAACATTATGTCAACAAAATAACTCAAGTATTCATATACCAAAGCACCATAGAAGTAAATAGGTCCGTAAAACATAGTTTGGTAAAACTGAAAGATGTTATATCTTCATTGATTAAACCTGCTGGCCACCATGGCTGGTAAATTTCAGAACAGCTTACGCAAGAATATGCAAGTTATCCATTTTAAAGCCGTATACAAATATATTAAATGTGACTGCTGTGTTGTCAGCCTGTGCTCTTCCTAATTTACAAGACCCTTCTTATTAAATAAATAATATAAAGAAATTTTTTTTCTTTACTTTATACATAACTAACATCTAAAGATGACATAATAAATTTTTGAACTACATTAGACATTATGTTCTTCACAAAAAAAAATGTTCTATGTTTATTTGACAATAATGACTTGTAAAGCTTTAAGTTGAATCAAAATATTTTAATTTGAAATACATGTGTTTTATTTTTCCGTTACACCTTAAAAGATTTATAATATTTTATAGGTTTGTTGTTCATAATTTATCAGTGTTACTCAAATATATATGTTGCAAAAGTACAAATAGGTTGAATAGAGTTAGATCACATTTATTAATTTGTATATATTGCCTTAAGGTCGCAGGTAATAAAAGTCAAAATAATAGTAGTGATTTATTATGAAGTAATACTTTCATATAATTTAGGAAAAATGTAGTATAGTTTCCAAAATGGCACTATTTGATCAATAAGTTTTTGGACATACAGATTGTTAGAACAAATACCTATTATAGCTAATATTGTCACCTTTTGAGTGTTTTCAAAATTACATACTGCTAGCAACACAAAAGTATTAGGTTGGGGAAAAAGTCTTTTCGCATTATAGTATGTATAAACTTGTAATAAAATCTCTTTGGCTATACTATTTGTATATGGCTGGTTTTGGTATCATTGAAAGTTTAAATTTTAAAGAACATAATTCCAAATTCAAATTAGGAAAATGTGTGATTTTCATTTTTTTTTCGTACCGCCAAGATGAGTGAATCTAATGAAGAAATTCGATACATTTTAAAATTTTACTACAAAAAAGGTAAAAATGCAACGCAAGCCGCGAAAAAAATTTGCGATGTTTATGGACCTAGTGCAGTATCTGTGAGAGTAGCACAAATTTGGTTTAAGCGTTTTCAATCCGGAAATTTTGATGTCAAAGATGCACGTCGCTCTGGTCGCCCTATTACAGATAAAATGGATGCCATTTTTGAAAAAGTGGAGCAAGATCGGCATGTCAGTAGTTACGACGTAGCTGAAGAACTGGGAATTGACCACAAAACAGTTTTGGCGCATTTGAAAAAAACTGGGTACACAAAAAAGCTCGACATTTGGGTACCTCACGAGCTCACTGAAAGAAACCTAATGAACCGTGTACTCATTTGTGATTCTTTATTACGACGTAATGAAACCGAACCATTTTTGAAGAAGCTGATAACTGGTGATGAAAAGTGGATCACGTACGACAAGAACGTGCGAAAAAGGTCGTGGTCAAAGGCCGGTCAGGCTTCACAGACTGTGGCGAAACCCGGGTTAACTCGCAACAAGGTGATGCTGTGTGTGTGGTGGGATTGGAAGGGCATTATTCATTATGAGCTGTTACCACCAGGCAGGACCATCGATTCTGAACTCTACTGCGAACAACTGATGAGATTAAAGCAAGAAGTTGAGAGAAAGCGGCCGGAATTAATCAACAGAAGGGGTGTGGTTTTTCATCATGATAACTCTAGACCTCACACATCTTTAGCCACTCAGCAAAAATTAAGAGAGTTTGGCTGGGAGGTGTTAATGCATCCGCCGTATAGTCCTGACCTTGCACCTTCAGATTTCCACCTGTTTCGGTCTCTTCAGAATTCTTTAGGCAGTGTCAGGTTAACATCACGAGAGGACTGCCAAAACCACTTGTCGCGGTATTTTGACCAGAAGTCCCAAAATTTCTATAGCAATGGGATCATGTCCCTACCTACAAGATGGCAAAAAGTTATCGAACAAAATGGTACCTACATACTTTAGTTAAATGTAAATAAACTATATTAAAAAATGTTTTGAATTTTCTTAAAAAATGCGAAGAAACTTTTTCCCCAACCTATTATATAAGTTTTGCTTTAGCACAAAACATCTGCATCTATACTTGAGTTAAGCATACTGTTCACAGTTTTCCGTCTTTGATAATTAACATTTTCTTCAGTAAAAGAGCATGACAATTTTGTATTAATCTAATATTATGGATACCGTTTGTTGAATAGACTATTACAGGGTATTAATCAGAAATGAAGAGGTCACATTTTGCAAATTTCATCCCAAATCTTCATCTTTCAACTTTTATCCACATTTCATTATACTCGTAGGTGTCTGCAAGATTTCCCACCAAAAATCTTCCCAACGAAATAACCATCATGTGTTATGCACTGGCTGACTTCATAGCACATGGAAGCTGTTATTGTTTATAACGAAACTTGAACTAAAGAGCACTGTATTTCTGTATTGATGATTCGTGGTTTAGTTTTCTATGCACTTTATTCTTTCTTCATTGAAGAGGTCTTTAATTTTTTAAGAAATATGTCACAATTTGTGTCTGTGAATGTATATATATTTTTCCTCCCAGTAATTTTCTTCATGCTTGACAAATGAGCAACTGCCAATCTTTCTCTTTTTATGTTCATTTACAAATTCTTGCAGTACTACACTGGTATTTGACACATGATCCTGATGTTTTCTTTTCAACATTTCTCTTGAAGTGTTTATTTGACTTTTGAGAGATAGAATTCTATCCAATAGCATTCAACTGCTGTACAAAATAGCTCCTCACTGTGATGGTGCAACAATACCAAAAATGCATGTTTGCAACTCTCTTCTGCCGCGTGACAATCTTTACAAGTACACTTGTAACCTGTTCTTCATTATAACAGTATTGAAACTGTACTTATATTGTTTAGAGCGATACACAAAGAACCTCCTGCCCCCCTAGCACGTCCACCAAAACACGATATGATAAAGCGGTTTATCGCGGCGAACTCTCAAAATACAATAGGGTTTCGTCGTATTTTGAGAGTTCACAGCGATAAATCGCTTTATCTATCATATCGTGTTTTGATGGACGTGCTACGGGAGCAGACCATCAATCTGTCGATTTTCGGAAGATTTTTGTAGGTACATACTACTTATCTGTTCTCACAAATCCAACATTAATGGTTGATTTTGCTATTAATACAAATAATTTACGATATTTACACATATAATAACGGAGATTTGGACGATTTTTTGCCAGTTTTAGGAAAGAATAGTGCAAATCGACGAGTTGTTGAATCAAATTAGACATTTCTTTGTTTACTATATGAGTGACGTCACGGCCCTGACCACAGGATATCAAAGCGTTTACGGCGTGAGATAAAAAAAGATTATTTCTAGCATTTTCAAATTAAAATTTTACAGTAAACATTCATTGTTATTTATTAAAATCGGTATATTGTGGAACCTTATGCCAAATACTGTTAGAAATAAACAATATTTTAATAAATTTTGATATGAGTCAACTGGGTGTAATACAAAAGTTCGAAACACGCTATCTCGATGCACGTTAGCGCGACAAATCGCGACAAACCAAATCCCGATGCACGAAATCGCGACAAACTAAATTTCGATGCACGAAATCTCGACAAGTCAAATCTCGATCACTTACTGACGTCGAAACCAAATAAAATAATTGTCTTCAATTCGTGCGTGTTGCCAGTGATGACGTACGGAGCTGAGACGTGGCCGTTTACAATGGGTCTTATCAGAAGGCTTAATGTCACTCAAAGGGCAATGGAGAGGACTATGCTCGGGGTTTCTTTACGTGATCACATCCGAAATGATGAGATCCGTAGAAGCACTAGAGTTACCGACATAGCCCAAAGATTTGGGATGATGACTGAATTCTAATTTTCATGTCTCTTTATAAAATATTAAAAGACCGTAGAAAAAGATACAATAATGTGAAATTAGAATTAAAATCGGTTTAGAAATACATTAGATACAAGCATTTTAAGCTGTTAATTTGGGAGCGATTAGACAGAGAGATCCGACATCAACCGTGACGTCATCGTTGAGTACGGCCATATAAGCTCCATATAAATTGCCGTTTTGCTAGAAAGAGTTGGAGAATAATCTTAAATACCTTATATCTTGGTTGTTTTTATAGTTATTCGAAAACCGATTTTTTGGTCCAGTCCAGAACTTTGATGGGTATTCCCGTAAAGAATGTGCAGAATCGGCGGTCCCTGTTTCAGATTTTTGAGAACCGATTCTGGGGTGCAGTTAGAACTGGGGTAGTCGGTTCCCCCGTCTCCGGCAGATATAATGTTTATTTTCATTATTATTAATTTAAATTACGGACAATTTGAAACTATAAGGTGTTATTATAAGGAATAAAAGAAAAACACAAAAATGATTTTGATTTTTCAAATCAACATTTATTTGCTTGATGGCTAATTTCACCAACCCTGCCTTAGTTTAGGGGAAACCTCAAAAGAGTATGCTATCAATTTTTGTCTGCAATGAAAAGAATATAACAGTTTGCCGCCTAAGAGTATCCTAAGCTAAGACAGGGTTGGTGAAATTGACCATAACACAGTGATTCATTTTTATATATAAGAAGAAGAATAAAAGAAAACTTTTTTAAATACAAGCTTTTATATCATCATAATTTTACATTGTCACGCGATATAATTATGCATGCAAAATTTCAGCTCAATCGGAGACTTGCAAAATTTCATTACAGACACCGTAAAGGTGAAAGTTAATAAAATTTTATATGTTTTATATATATATAAAAAATAAAATTTAATAAAAGTTTCGCCTCAATAATTGGCAAAAAATCTGGAGAAGTCCCCCCTTATCACCGATTGTGATACATACCTAGGGGTATAAAAAATAGCCTACGACCTTTTCTTAGACCTACCAAATATACACAAAAAATTCATAAAAATCTGTCAAGCCGTTTTATCTAATAAAATGCAGGTTACAAAATGTTAAATAAAATATAAATTATTAAACATAACACAATATTAATTAACTATATATCAGTCACCGATATATCAACCAAATGTACAGGTAATCATTTGGTTTGTCGCGATTTGTCGCGCTAACGTGCATCGAGATAGCGTGTTTCGAACTTATGTATTACACTCAACCTAAAAAAATGACTATGTTTTGTCGCGATTTCGTGCGTCGAATTTTCGTATTACACCCGAGTCAACTATTTACCCTATTGTGTTTCGTAATATAAAATCTCATAATGTACTTAATTACCTTTATAAAATCAATCACGTACTTACCTAATGATACTGCACTATTGTGTTACCTAACTAGGGGAACTACAATTTGTGATTTTTGCGGATAATATTTAATTATAATGACAGACCGAATTAGTAAATATAAAAATGTCAGGCTTTAAAACATTTTTCAAATTTGCCTATTAAAAAAATATTTTTGGAGCCGACAATAAGGCCAACATTTCATTGAAGTAAAGTAAGTAGTACCTATTATTTTCATTGCAACAAATGCAGGGAAACTGGTTTGTTAATGTTCTAGTCTTTTATTAGTAATTAATAATATGTAATCTATAATACAGGTACTCGTATATAAAGCTCTTAATTATATTAATTGATTGATATAATCAGCTGATATTGTGAAGTAGATGTAGCAATTTTGTGCTGAATGGCATAATAAAGTTATAAAAGTGTAATTATAGTTAAATAAAATCATAACCATCCATAATTACCATGTAAACCTATGCTGGGCCTCCAATAAAAAGGGGGGATTAGGTTCCTACTTCCTACTGCGCAGACCAAGTGGTGGGGAGCAGCAGACATTTATATGTTGATCGACAGCATGTACCTACCGCGAAAAAGATGAGTTTAGGTCTCGTGGGGTGTTCTTGACAAAGTAACAATGTTTCTTAAAATATGTACTAGAGAAAATATTTTCATTCATGATGTAGGTAGTGTAGGTACCTACATACCTACTCAATCCTCGCATCATCAAAACTAAAATCCCGCATCATTGTCGTTCTAAATATCATCATAATACAGCATTTTAAGTTTCCTCTGTAGCAATACTACATAGCTTACATTAACCATGATAAAACAAAATATTGTTTATCTAAAGATTTGATTAGACTCGAATAATACGCAGTGATTTATTTCGTATAGATATGCAATGTTTAAAATTGGAGATAGGAGACACAAAAGCACGGGCGATTGTGCCGCCGAGAGAGTGATCGGCCAGTCGGATACAAAAGCCGGTTCATCAGTTTGTTACTCGATATTTTCAGTCTGTTGGCGGCGCCCGTCACAATCAACCGTGACTGCGTGCGCGGTGTCCGTGGATCAATCTGTGATAATAAGTGTAATTTAATCAACAATTTTAGAATAGGGGTAACAAAAATATAACTTAAATCAAGAATTGTCAATAGTATTGAAGTTCAAATTCATATAGGTACACTACTTTTCAAACGCGTTGCATTTTGTATTGGTAATTAGGTAGGTACTTACCGATCACAAAAAATCTTTGTGTCTATTATGCAATGAACTAAAATAATCTCAAGTTCCTCCAAGATTATATTATATTACGAAATATTAAATTTAATGTCAGAAACATAATACTTAAATGATTCTGGTCACCAGTGTTGAATGTGTTCAAGAAAGACAGTGTAAAAGCAACATAATCGTGTGTATGCATATTATTTAGTTCTTGATTTTACTTACGTGCTAAGTAGTTCATTATGGATTCCAAAGTGGTGTTAAAGGAGAAGAACCCAGGAGAGAATTCGAATATCCTGTCGAAAATATTTCTGACGTAAGTACCGACATCTAAATGCTGTTTTAAGTACGAGTTCATATTCGTTCATAGTCTAAGCGATAGGTATAAATAACACATTTTTGAAGAAATTACAGAAAGGTTTTGATTTCACTGTTTTTCTTCAGCACCTATGTCGAATATTTAATGTTAACATCTATAGTGATTTGAAAATAGTAATTTTTAAGCAGATGTGAAACAGAACTAAGTAAGTAAGTAGGTACCGTATAAAAGTTCATCGACTGTACGGAACCGATGGCACATTTCAGACTTTTTTAAGAAGTAGCTTTCCTTCTTATACATAAATAGTTTATTTAGATTATTTTATTTAAAGATTCATTTGGGATGAAATTTTCATCTTTTTCATAGACACGAAATAAAAATAGTTTTGTTTGACTTCTTGTAGGGATGCCAAAAGTTTGACTAATTTTAGGACAAATCTTGATTAGGTACTTATATTGCAATATTAATTCATCTACCTACACATTTTATACCGTCTGTATTAATTTAATAAACATTTTTAAATTATGTAAAAATAGTTTTTATTTTAAAAATATCTTCTTATATAGGTACCTACAATAAAAATGAATCGCTGTGTAGGTATTAGGGGCAGGGCGCTTGCGCACTTATACGTAGGTAGGTATTCGGATCGTGTTTGATAAGTGATTGCTCGATCGAGATTGTCTTCGAACTTTTGAGTTTGGAATCATTATTTGTTTTTACATCTCTCATGTTCGGTAAGGCTACTGCTAATCATACTGGCAATAAATTACTTACAGCCCTAGGGCTTTTCTAGCTACATTATTACCCTAGAGCGCTTATTGGTCACCTACAAGCCCTATTTGGGGGTAATAAGGACCTACTTACCTCACAATCGAGATGTAAAGCAGAGTAGTTAGCTCGGGTGTAAGCACCAATTGCACCCTCGAAATATAGGCGCCCTCGCTGCGCTCGTGCGCCTAATTATCTCGGGCTGCAATTGATGCCTTACAGCCCTTAGCTACTACTCTACTATTAATGCACTTTGGTTTCTTAGTACTCTAGGCGACATTTTTGATAATAGCACATTAAAGCTTTCGGGCTAGGCAATCTGTTTTGTTTTTTATAAATTTTTCCTCTCCATTTTTTCTTATAACCCCTTGGTTCCTTTCAGTCAAGGTCCTCATACTCCTTATTTGCCCCTGCTGCTTTAAAATATTTTTACTATTGTTTATTCTTTAAATTCGGCATATTTTTAGCTTAAATTTTTCAATTTTACGTATTTTTTGTAATCTCTCTTCCTTGTTTGCTTTTCCTTGTATTCGCTATGATACTAGAGCCGACGAGCGAGGAACTAGAACAACTCGTTCCTCGCTCGTCGTATTTCACGTACACTTATTTCCCCCGGCATTATAAAATGCCAGGGGAGTGACGCCAGAGAAATGACAAAATCACACATAACCATAAAACCAACGTCACTCGTTCGTCTATCCAGAATTTAAAGTAATATACATGACATTTACACATGATAAACATTGCATTGTGCAGATTTACAATTGCGTAAGGATAAAACAGGAAAACATGTACTTACCAGGGGAGTTACAGCAACGACTGGTACAAGTACGCTTTACGGAGGTGTACCGAAGGATTTAAGCAAGTTTATTTTAGACACCTACGCTCAGGCCCGTTACCTATATAGTAAAGTTATAAGCTAATAACTTTACTATATAGGTACTACTCGTATTATTCATGTTCCAAAACATACATTAGTAGATTCTCTTCAAATTTTGAGGCTTTAAATTACACCAGGTGAGGGTGACATTAAACTTCTGATACATACAAAATAGGTAAGTTTTATTTAAATTAAAATAATTCGTTTAAGAAAACATAATCCCATGAATATTAAGAACAATACGCTCAAACTAGTGTAAAATCTTGCAATGGGGCAGGCCAGGGGAGCATACATTTATAACATTCTTTTACTAATAATGCCTGATATACAACAATTATTGTGAATTAATTATGTGGTCCAAATAATAGACGATATTCTTTATTGCATGGACATTCAATTATACTAATATAAAAACTTTATTATAGTATATAATTTGTCCATGGGCCACAGTAATTCAAATATTCAAATTCAACCCATATCTCAAATTAGTCTCCGAAGGTTAATAAGTCGATGCCGAGCGGGTATAAGAGCAAACGGCAAACAATTTGAACACTTGTTATAATATTTAATTAATAAAAACCTAGTAAGTAAAATTTAAAAAAACGTGAAAAATATAAATATTAAATCCCAGATTTGTATTTCTTTGGTAAAATTAACATTAATATTAAATAGAGGAACTATTCACGATCAGTTTGGTATAAATCAAAGTCAGATAAATTCAAGTTAGATAAATCTATTTTTAACTTAGTGAAATAGCTAAAAAGTTGATGTGAGGTAGAGATTTTCCAAATGAAAACTTAAAAATCATCAGATTTCGCAATACATAATAGGTATATTGTGCTGGAATGATTAGGTCTTGACCCCAGCTATCACCTAACACAGTATGTCGTCCTACTATTTATGGACATCCGTAATATAAGATTTTTGCATTTCACTTCCGCCATGTTCTTACTCCGTTAGGGCGCTTGCGCACTTATACTATTATTAGCTTCTGCCCGCGACTTCGTCTGCGTGGACTTCAGAATTGGGTCTAAAGCTTAGCTCGTCAACAATTTTTAATCTTCCCACGGGAACTATTACATGTCCTTTTCCATAGCTTAGATGACATGCATACCAAATTTCAAAGCTGTCTGCCCGCGGCTTAACTCGTAAACAATTTTAAATTTTCCCTCGGGAACTACTTCAGGAATTGGGATAAAAGGTAGCCTATGTTCTTTTTCATGTCAAAGGCTACATGCATGCCAAATTTCATCCAAATCCGTTCAGCCGTTGTTGCGTGATTGAGTAACAAACATCCAAACATCCACACTTTCACATTTATAATATTAGTAGGATATTCGATTCGTATTCGGTTCGTGTTCGATACGTGAAAAAACCGAAAGGGAAATTTTCATCCTAGCGTAATAATAATAATATTTTTTATTTGCTAGAATATGGTGAAATATAAAATGCCGTCAAATACAATGGTGGCTCCTCATATTTGACTATTACATAGTGTGCAAATTTTAAATTTTATGTCAGATTACATATTGAATTACAAAGTATAGTTAACCATTAATACATACTCCATGCTACATACTTAATTCGATATCATCACAGTTATAAAAAATCACAGGCAAGAATCTGAATGTAGGTATACACAATCTCTAGTCATCATAATTTGATATAAATAACATCCTTAATATTATTCAAATTTAATTTAATTAATTTATATACTCCATTCACAAATCTTAAACACGTCAAGTAAAAAAATAATAATATTGTCAATTAAAAAATAATAATAATGTCAAGTAAAAAAAATAATAATGTCAAGTAAAAAATAATAATATATTTACAATAAGTATGCATAATAGAATTAATGGATGTCACAATCTTGTTTAATTATAGGCAAAAATATTGCGAATTATACATTTTAGTTGCATATTAATAAAGAAAAAACTATTTTTCTGTTAAGAATTCGTCAATGTGATAACAGCATATTTCTGATAAGAATGTCTTCAATTTGTTTTTAAATTGCGTTATATTAAGTTCTTTAATATGTTTGGGTATTTTATTATAAATATGTGGCCCCATTACAAAAACACTTTTATGCATTAGAGCAGTATTAAATTTAGGTGTATAGATTTATTTGTATAGAGTTTATGTGTATAGAGTTTATTTTTATCTCTTTGGGTATGATTACTTACATCAGAAATCTTCGAAAATAGATTAGGATTCGTCTTAATAAAAACTGCTACCTCAAATATACAGGATGTCCCAAAAAATAGTGTCAAGCGAAGGTCCAGAGTTAGAGCATCTCTTGGAGTACCCGAATCACCCCCATGTATGTTCCGGGATTATTCGTAGTTTTAAGGTAATCATTTTTTTTCTGACTTTTTGAAAATTTCGATCTAAAGAAATTAAAAAATTTTAATAAAAAAAAGTTGAACATATTTTAATGTTTTTCTTTGTGCCACTGAATTATCTTTAGTGCTTCTTTTATGTCTAAAATAATCAGCTTCGTAACTTTAGTGGAAATTTAGAAAACAGTAGTGTAAAGTCAAAATTTGAATGTTAGTGAATAATTACTTAAAAATTCATCTTTAAATTAAAAATCTAAACAGGCGAATTCATGGTTTCTAAGTATGTGTAAAAACTTCTCTAGACTCTCTGCTTTCATAATAATTAAAAAAAAAAGTACTTAATAGGGCTACTTTGGCTTAAATCGGCCATCAAAGACAGCAAGGTGAAAATTTCATAAAACTCGACTTCTGAATAATTTTTTTTAAAATTCCATTTATTTATTAATAAACCAAAAATGATTGTAGAAAAGCTAAAAATTTATTATTTGAAGGTCAAAAATAACTGTTCCTGCTGCCATCTTTAATAACCTTTGAAGGTTTATTATAACTTAATAAATGAAACAAAACATTATTTTCAAAGTATTTATTATTCGATCGCTTAAAGAAAGTTTTCAAAATGACGACCTTCGTGCTCAATACATATTCTACATCGTCTAAAAAAGTTTTCTTTTAAATTTATAAATGCAATTCTGTTGTTTTTTATTGTTTCTTCCGCTTGTCTTAATTTTGTTCTTAACACTGTGACGTTTGTAATGTCCTTGGCGTATACTAATTCCTTGTAGTATCCCCAGACGAAAAAATCTATGGGGTTTAAGTCGGGGGACCGTGGCGGCCACGCAATGGGCCCTCCACGACCGATCCATCTGCCTGGAAATGTTTCAGACAAATGTTGTCTAACATTTCTAGCAAAATGGCATGGAGCGCCGTCGTTTTGAAAAATCATATTTCTCCGCGTTAATAGGTCTACATCTTCTAATAAGACGCCGAGATCACGTCGTAGAAATTGCAAGTAGGCCTCGCTGTTCAGTCGGTCCGGTAGTTCGAACGGACCAATCAGCTGTCCGTTTAGGATGCCTGACCACAAATTGATACTAAATTGTTCTTGGAAATTAGATTCCCTTGTGAGGTGTGGATTTTCAATACTCCACGAATGGTAGTTATGCGCATTAAACAGGTAAGTACTGCGTTAGTACTGTGTTACATCCAACACTACAACCGATGTGATCCGCGAGAAAAATATTTAAATATGGGTTTCATGTAGTTAATTTTTGCTAAATTGTAATTAATCTGAACCTTAGAAATTATAAAAAGACCAGATATTTTTTTTTATCATCTGATAGGAATTTGGTAAATTTTATGAAATTTTCACCTCGCTGTCTTTGATGGCCGATTTAAGCCAAAGTAGCCCTATTAAGTACTTCTTTTTTTAAATGATTATGAAAGCAGAGTCTAGAGAAGTTTTTACACATACCTAGAAACCATGAATTCGCCTGTTTAGATTTTTAATTTAAAGATGAATTTTTAAGTAATTATTCACTAACATTCAAATTTTGACTTTACACTACTGTTTTCTAAATTTCCACTAAAGTTACGAAGCTGATTATTTTAGACATAAAAGAAGCACTAAAGATGATTCAGTGGCAAAAAGAAAAACATTAAAATATGTTCTCCTTTTTTTTATTTTAAATTTTTAAGTTCTTTGGATCAAAATTTTCAAAAAGGCAGAAAAAAAATTATTACTCGAAAACTACGAATAATCGCGGAACATACATGGGGGTGATTCGGGTACTCCAAGAGGTGCTCTAACTCTGGACTTACGCTTGACACTATTTTTTGGGACAACCTGTATATATAAACAAGGCACAGTTAACAGTTTATGCTTAATAAAATAGGGTCTACAGCTCTCAGGGATATTTATACCAAACATTGCTCTTATGCATCTCTTTTATCTCTTAAATATTATCTCCTTGTCCACTGAGTTTCCCCAAAATATAATACCATACCGCAAGACAGAAACAACCATAACATGGTAGGCAGTAAACAAAGCATCCGTGTTAAGAAGTGGTGCAAGTTTTTAGAGTGCATATGATGAAGAACTTATTCTCTTAGATATTTTTTCAATGTGTGATTTCCAGTTCAGTTTGCTATCAATTGTTATACCAAGAAAACAAGCCTCATCAGTGTCAGATATATTTTGTTATTATAAGCTACGCTTAAAGTGCATAAGTTTCGTTTTAGTTAAATTAATTTTTAAGTTATTATTGTTTAGCCATTCAATAACTGATTGCAAAGCCTCATTCACATCCTGTTCATAATTTTCTTGATGTCTACATTCTATTGTTACTATACTGTCGTCAGCGAAAAGGGTCATGGGATAGTTTACTGATTTAACTACATCATTAATATATAGAAGAAAAAGAAGTGGACCCAGTACACTTCCTTGTGGAACACCAAATTTAACAGTACGCATTTCGGATAAATAGGTTTGTTCGCGTTTACTTTTAGCATTAATATTTTTATCATAACCATCTTGCTTTCTATTTTTTAAGTAAGATGTGATTAATTGATGTATGTTACCCCTTAATCCATATGCATCAAGTTTACTAAGCATAATGCCATGATCAACATAATCAAAAGCTTGTGTCATGTCACAAAAAATGCACAAACTGGTAACCTACTATCTACATTTTTCATTATAATTTTGAGAAAGTCAAATAAGGCCATATTAATTGTCCTACTCTGACTAAAACCTTTCTGTTCATCCGCAAAAATTTTAATATTTATCCAAAAATGTATACATCTGGGAATAAATGTATTTCTCAAATATTTTAGAGAATATAGATATCAAGGCTATTGGTCGATAACGGTAGTCCCTTTGCGCTTGCTATAATCATCACTTTCCATAATGTTCGGGTATACGAAATTGTATATTACCTAATCGTCTTTAGTTCTAATGCTTTTGTGTCATAATATCGGGTGCTATAAAAATAAGATATCCTAATTTTACTTGCTATAAAGTCACATGTCCTAAGTGTTATACTCGTATTGTATAATATTGTTAGTCCGAATTATGGTTTATAATAATATTGTTAGTCCTAAAACATGTTTAAAAGTTGATTTATCTTGGTTATGTTATCAATATCATAAAGCTTAGACTTACTATCAATAATAACAAATTGAATTAAAATGTTGTCTTATGAACCTTAACAACCGTTTCGTTTTAAAATTCAGTGACAGAAATATATCGCTGTAAAACCGACACCACGTAGTCTTGTCTGCCCTACCCCTAGAGTGTTATTTAAACCCGCGTAGGCGCGGAGGGGCGAGGCGACCCGCGAGCTGAGGAGCAGGTGGTTTTATGGCCGCCGCGGCTGAGGCTGGCCGGCACAGCCGGCCAGCAAGCCGAAGCTGCGGTGGTGGGCGAAAACCATCTGCGACGATAAGGTCGCGTGGGACCGCCGGAGCCCCGCAGCGCCGGAGCCGTGACAGAAGCCATGCATGCTGCATGCTGCTAGCTTGCATGCTGCATGCCTGCTTGCATGCTGCATGCTTGCTTGCATGCTGTATGCTTGCGTGCATGCTGCATGCTTGCTGCATGCTTGCTTGCATTACATCAAGTGACTGTTTTTAAACGTATGCATGGATTTGGTAATACATACTCGTATAATGAAAGAACTTTATATTTGTGGTATTTCGATTTTAGGGCACGTTATATTATGAGATATTACATTAGGACTTATGACTATTATAGAAAAGTATTTTAGAAATTTTAAATATTATAGATTGTGATAAGTATAGCAAAAAAAATTAGGTCATATTATGTTTAGAGATTTCGGTTTTCGGGCAAGTGATATTATGAGAAATTAAGTTAGGGGTGCTTATCATTCGGACATATGATGATTATGTCAAAAAACATTATGACACGTTAGATTATGGATAAAAAAATTATGAGACAAAATAGAGAACCGTCGATAACATTCCATTAGTTGTCGGCTTTCTTATTTCAATAAGGACTTTACAATACTAATTTTTTAATTTATCAGGATATATTCCATGAGATATAGCTAAATTCTGAATCTACACTAATATTATAAAGAGGAAAACTTTGTTTGTTTGGTTGTAATGAATAGGCTCAAAAACTACTGGACCGTTTTTAAAAATTCTTTCACCATTCGAAAGCTACATTATCCACGAGTAACATAGGCTAAATTTTATTTTGGAAAAAAATAGGGTTCCGTAAGATATTTGGGTTTTTCGGACACAAGGTGTAAAAAATCAACCAGAAAAGTAACTTATTTTGCGTACGCTGCGGTTGTAATGAATAGGCTCAAAAACTACTGGACCGTTTTTAAAAATTCTTTCACCATTCGAAAGCTACATTATCCACGAGTAACATAGGCTAAATTTTATTTTGGAAAAAAATAGGGTTTCGTAAGATATTTGGGCTTTTCGGACACAAGGTGTAAAAAATCAACCAGAAAAGTAACTTATTTTGCGTACGCTGCCTAAACTATAAAAGATAGAACCATAAAATGTTCAAATTAATTGTAGATCTTATAAGTATCTACTATTTTTTTATTTAAAAATCTTGAATTTTTTTTGGACTACGCATTTTTTTTTCTCATGCTAAATTAATTTAATCCTTATCAAAATAAATTATTTCATCACTAAGTACAGTTTATGTAGATAATATTTGGTCTTTATTTGGTATTTGGTGATTAAAATTGGACGTTTGGTTTTGAAGTTATGGCGAAATTAAAATATTACGATTTCTGCTGCACGGCCCGTTGCGAAGTAAGCGTCACGAAGGCGGGGGTGCGCGTGCGGGACGTTATGGAATAAAATGGAGGAAAAAATTAAACACTCTTAAGCATTTCGATGACGAAACGTAGTTCGCGGGCACAGCTAGTATAAGATAAAGGTCCAGAGATTTCATGTGCTACAAATTTTACAATTTTACTGTTAATACCATCGTAGCCTACACTTTTAGTGTTTTTCAGTGAAGAAATAATTTTTGAAATATCTAATGGCAAACTAGGTATCATAAACATAGTGTTCATATTATTTTCCAAATGGACAGCATTTCCCTGGAAAACGGTTTCCGTCGGCTTAGTTTTTTCAACGAAAAAGTCATTAAAAGTGTCCGATATTTGCTGAGGATCTGTTACAATTCTATCTCCTATTTTTAGCTCAGATATTTGTTCATGTGGTATGTTTTATTTCGAGTTATTAACAATATTCCAAACGGTTTTCATTTTATTTGATGATGTTTTAATGCTATAAATATTTTGAGATCTTTTTGTTAGTTTAATGATGTTTTTATATATTGTTGTGTAATTTGCGTTTGCGTTTGGCGTTTGCGCACTTATCCGTATTCGATTCGTGTTTTTTTGAGACGGTTTTGCGATAAACGTCAAGATGGCGGGATCACTTCCTGTTTTGAAAAGCCCACTGCAATTTAGTACTACTACTGTAGTATTATATTATCTGTGGTACTACACATAAACATTATAATTTTGGTACTTACTTAGTTTAGACAAAATCCATCGTTCATTATCAAAATGGTGTGATCATGCTCAACATTAAAGTTACTATTTGATGTAACAGATTAAACCACAATTTAGTACCTACCTCCAGAAATTAAAAGTAGTTTCTTCTAAAATCGTATATTTAAATTCTGATGGCACAAAAAAAATAACAAAAACTGTATGAAATATTTTGCAAAAATAAAAACAGACCAATACAAATAGGCGGCCTTATTGCTAAAAAGCAATCTCTTCCACGCAACCTCGGGACGGGAAGGATGAGACAGCATATTCAATAGGGGAAAGGGTACAGAACTAGGACTTAAGAAAGTTTGTTATATGGGAAAGGAATTACGACCAAAACTTTCAGCTTAATCAATTGATATATTTGAATAAGCTGTAGGCGTTTTAACATTCCACTTATAACATATGTTTTCCAGTATAAATTGTCATATTATAAATGACTTAATTAATTAAAAAACGACTAAGCAATCATTATTAATACATACCTATACATATATATAAACGTTATTAACAACTTCATGAAATAATATAAATAAATGATGGAGTCCCGCCATCTCGATGCACACCTAAAACGACTCGAAGTGAGAATTAACTGATCGAACACGAACCGAATTCGAACCGTATACGTATGAGTGCGCAAGCATCCATACAATCACTAGGACGGCCAAACCGGATCAAAACCGAACACGAATCGAATACGTATAAGTGCGCAGGCGCCCTTACGCAAATTAGAAAAATATTTTAAAAAACATCAAAATGAATTTAAACAAAAAGCTGATGGATGGCTTTCATTTAAAAATCTCAATCGATTCTCTAAAAATTAAATAAAAATCAAACGCATCTTGTCTCGATCATCGATGCGTTGTTTTCGAGTTATTTAATAATGAATGCGCTGTAACGCTTTTTGTAACGTACAGTTTTTGCCGGCTAGCTCCTGTCTACACGACGACATCCCATAAGGAACTTAGTTCCAAAAAGATATCAATTGAATAAAAAAAAACATGTCCCAAGGATCCATGATGTATATGTTAACGGAAATGTATATAATCAGGAATTGTATACAATTCCTAGGAAATGTATTTAATTCCTAATAATCACCTTGTAATAACTTTTTTTTTTACAAGAGGGAAAATACAGTCTTTACGGTATTCGACAAGGGAATTGAGCTAGGCCACCTGAAGGATATGCAGGACTCGGGTAGAAGACCCACTAGCCGCTAAAAACCGTCTAGATACTTCTACCTCCGTGGAGACTCAATCGGGATCGGCGTTAGCCATTCCCCGATTGTGCCCCCTGGAGGGTTGCCTGGCGCCTTGTAATAACCTAACCTAACCTACAGTTTAAGCCAATGAATTTCTTTTTAACCTAACCTAACCTACAGTTTAAGCCAATGAATTTCTTTTTCAAGCAGTTTGTTGCTCCGCTCTGTATGGTCACAATATCTAACCTAAACAACTCACTCACTCAATCACACAAACCTACGCACATAAACACACATGCATACAAGCCATACTTTCAACCGGTCTAATTTCGCCGGATACAGGCAACCGTGACCGCGACTGGCAACGCGGCCCACTAATACAATACATACCATACACTTTTATACATAGGTACATAGGTATACACCCATATTGCATACACACAATCACACAAGCATTCATAACGATAACAAAAAACTAAACTCATAAGAATAAAATCATAAAATACATTATATTATAAAATCACCTGGCAACTACCTACAAAAAAAAACTTCAATCTGCATGAATCACAAACCACCCCACTCATCATCACACATAAATAATCACATGCATCACCATGCTAACACACATATACACTGTCTCCCGAACAAGATACTCATGCAATCACACAAGCACACAAAAAGCACATACACAAACATATACGAAACCACAGTTCCTTCTTCCAGTTCCCTTCCTCTATCTTCCTCTCCTAATCCTAATCCTCCCTCTCATCAATCATTGAACAACCCACCACTCCTTCATACTCCATTTAAGAACAGGGAGAAAGAATGTATCAAATCGCATTCTTGCTTCCTCTCCACTTCCTTCAGCGTTTGCACACCACACGTCAATGTGAAACAACTAGGTACGAAAAAAAAAAACCTAACCTACAGTTTAATCCTATAACTCCTCTTTATTTTTCCTTGCGGGGGCTTCCGCCCCCCCACACCCCCCCCGAGCAGGGGGGCTGCGCCGCCCTGCACCCCTTGCTCGAAGCTGCTAGGAAATGTATACATTTCCCAGGATATGTATGTATTAAATAATTTTTAAAACAATATTTTATACATTTCCTAAATAGCTTCGAGATAGTATACATTTCCTAGGAATTGTATACAATTCCTAAATTTCATACATTTCCGGTAACATATACACTTAGTAGGAAAAAGGGAATCGTCTACACTCGAATTAAAGAAATGGCAATTTCTTTTTCCGCAATTATGCACTTTTAATTTATATAAAGCTCTTTTTACTTTTCGAAAATGTATCTAACTACCTATACTTGTAAGAGATATTCTCCATATTTTTAAATCGTTAATATCACCTACCTATAAAAATTAAGAAGATTGTATTCGCATTTCATTTGGTTATTCGTAGTTACAGTCAGAGTATCGTGTGAAACTATCGATTGACCCCTTATCCTTTGTCCTTGTCCAATACCCACTTACGTCATCAGTGCTTATTAAGTCTGCATTGGAGCTTTGCGAAGTGTTTTCCACTCGGTAAAATTACGAAACGAGGTTAGGTCAATAAGTAGGTAGGTACAGTAAGCTCCCATTCAAGCTTTACAATTGCACTATACAAAAACCGGCAGTATTACGAGCGATATAAGATCGGTCCAAAGGTCAATCAGTATAGCTTGACAAGGAGCTTACTGTACGCGGCTACAAAAAAGTACTATAGGATTTGATTTTAAAGGACAATGTCGGAAATCGCTCCATGACCAAGAAAGATTTGATTTACGTTATAATTATATGCATATAACACTCATAACAAATATATGTATTCGACGGACAAATCAAAAATATTTAAAAGTACTTTTAAAAACAAAACTAAATGAAGTAAAATTAGTCCAGTCAAGGAATGAGGTGTAAAGTGCGTCAGCAGGTAACTAAGCGATTCCTTCAGAAACTTGTTCAGGGGGCTTAGAATGTTAACATACCAAAGGTCCTGACACCTAGGTAGTGAGTCAGGCGGGGAGGGGGGTAAAGGTACAAATTTTAGATGTTTGTTTCGCTTATATATATATCTCGAAAACGGTGCATCGGAGTAAATTTTTTTTCAATAATAAAATAAGGTTCATAAATTTTTTTTTTTATATTCCCAGGCGTTTTCGAGCTATACAAGTTAAAATTTACGAAAAAAAAATCATATTTCCTCAAAATATTTATCAACAATTGCATCATATTGTCTAAACCTATTCATAAACGAAAAATATGCATAGAAAAGAAGTTGAGATTTAAATTCCCCTTTAGAATATATCTACATAATGCTAATTAATCTCCAACCCGCTTAAAGTTACAGCTATTTTAAAACTTTCATAACATTTTGCAATTTTCAAAAAATTTGTTTATATCTAAGACAAAAATTTAAGGGTTTTCTCGATTTTTATGGGATCCCATCATCAGATCCTAATTTTGGTGATCTTGGGACCATCCTTGGAGTATACTCTCTCGAATACAAAAAGAATTTTGAAAATCGGTCCACAAATGGCGGCGTAATCGCGTAACACACACAAAACACGCTGAACACACCTATAAAATTTAAGGGTGTCTCTTGATTTCTATGGGATCCCATTATCAGATCCTGACTTTAGTGATCTTGGGACCACCCCAGAAGTATACTCTATCAAATTCAAAAAGAATGTTGAAAATCGGTTCACAATTGACGGAGTATTCGCGTAACATATACACAAAATACGTTGGACACACCTTTAAAATTTAAGGGTTTCCCTCTATTTTTATGGGATCCCATCATCAGATCCTGACTTTAGTGATCTTGGGACCACCCCAGGTGTATACTCTATCGAATACAAAAAAAAGAATGTTGAAAATCGGTTCACAATTGACGGAGTAATCGCGTAACATGCACACAAAACACGTTGGTCACACCTATAAAGTTTAAGGATTTCCGTCGATTTTTATGGGATCCAATCGCCAGATCCTAACTTTGGTGACCTTGGGACCATCCTTGGAGTATATTCTATCGAATACAAAAATAATTTTCGAAATCGGTTCATAAATGTTGGAGTTATGAGGTAACAAACATAAAAAAAATACAAGCGAACTGATAACCTCCTCCTTTTTTGAAGTCAATAAAGTTAATAAAGTGTAAATTTTGTTATTATCATTATTTTTGTCTACTTTATTTAATAACCCACTTAAAAGTTGTTGTCACATATATTATTAGATGATCGAACAAAGGTTGTGGTTCAAGAATATGATATAAACAAATGATCTGAAAATTGCAAAATGTTATGGGAATTTAAATCTCTACAACTTCTTTTCTATGCATATTTTTCGTTTATGATAGGTTTAGACAATATGATGCAATTTTTGATTAATAATTTTGAGGTAAAATGATTTTTTTTCGTAAAAGTTCAACTTGTTTTGGATAATTTTATAAACTTTATTTTGTTATTGAAAAAAATTTCCTTCCCATGCACCGTTTTCGAGATTTAAGCGAAAAAACCAAAATGCGTAAGTACCTTTACCCCCCCCCTCCCCCCTCCCCCCTCCCCCCCTCCCCCACCCCCTGGCTCACCACCTAGGTGTCAGGACTTTTGGTATGTTAACACCCTAAGCCCCCTGAACAAGTTTCTGAAGGAATCGCTTAGTTACCTGCTCACGCACTCTACAAATCTCCTTTTGGGTCATTCTTTGACTGGACTAAATATACGAATGGTTTGTGGTTCCTTTGCTCGATTGAATAGAATTGAGTCGATTTTATGTAGGTATTGGACATTTATTTATTGATATAAATTATGTTTTTCTATGATATAAATTATATTTTTGTATAACTTTTTTCACAAAACACGTCAATTGACTACTCACGCGCTGTCGCTTGTTAGTTCGTTTCGTTGTGTTTTTGACTTGCTTTATTATTTCGAGATTTCTCGTTCTTTACTTCGTGGCTATAATAACGTTCTTTGATTGATTGGAATAATCATTATTTTAATAATTATACGAGTATATGTAGATATGAACTATATGTATTGCTCTAACGAAATTAAGTGTTACTTCAACTAAGCTCAAAATCTGATACATCTATCTATATTATAAAAGGAGATGTTCCCATCTATAGACGCACGCACAGCCGTAACCGCTAATGGTAAAAACGTGAAATTTGGACAGTTGTTTTAGTTCAAATTGCGGACGCACACTAATGAGGGATTTTAAAAAAAATTAACCCTAAAGGGGTGAAATAGGGGTTGCAAGTTTGTATGGAAAAATCTTTAAATTAGCAACGATTTTGATAAAATATGAGATTCATGCTCTCAAAAACATTTCATTGAACACGTGTTTATTAGAATTCACCCTCTTACACCCAGTTTCTGAAAGGCTGTTCAGCGATAAAATTAACTAACAAGCTGTCAATCTAATGCTAACTATGAATTGAGTTGCTGAAAGCTAAATCAACTTATCACTGTACTGTAGTATTATATTATCTGTGTCACTGTGTTAGTTGACACAGCTGTCAATTTTATTGCAAAATTATTAAGGATTTTGGGTTTCCAAAATACATATGAATAAAACAAAATATATGATTTCAGCAATGTGACCGTGTCTAAAACTATTTCTCACAAGAAATCAAATTTTTAGAGATAAGTAAATTGGCTAGCCAACGTTTCGGAAACTCAAATTGATTTGACATTGCTGTTAAGATGACATGGATGTTAGTTGAACAATATTTTGATCAGCCTTTCAGAAACTGGGGGTTAGGATGTAAAATAGGGGTTGAAAATTTCTATGGAAAATATTTAAAATCTGCTCCAAATTGTAGGAATTTTATTATCCAGGCTTAAATAGGCTACAAAATTATTTTTCCTAGGGGAAAAAATAAAATTCCCACGGAAAAACAATAATAACGCGGGCGAAGCCGCGAGCGGAAAGCTAGTCTATAATATTTAGAGCTCGTAGTAATTGATGTGGTTGTATAGTATTAACTAATGTCTCATTACACGAAAAGCATTTTTTCACTGCTGTTGGTATTGGGGCGAACAAACTATGGACGCAGAGCAATGTCCTTTCTTTAGTAGTCTATTCACTTAATCAATTTTTCTTATTTTCTATCCCTTCCGAAATACAAATACCTACCTACCAGAAATGTACAAATACTTACTACCAAAATTACGAAATGTCTGTCGGTGGCGAAGCTGCCGGTCCTATTTACTCCGGGTCCGGGGCCCTTTTAGTTTGTGGGCCTTCGACAGTCCTTTCAGTGGGGCTAGCACGCAGGAGAATCGAAAATCGAATCGAAATCCGAATCGAGGAGTTTGTATGGCAATTTTATTAGCGCCACGGCGGTGAGTAGCAGAACTAATAAAATTGCCATACAAACTCCTCGATTCGGATTTCGATTCGATTTTCGATTATCCTGCGTGCTAGCCCCACAGCTGCCTGACCAGTGTTTGCCTTCTTCGATACTATCGACTTTAGAAAACCACTGTTCGGACTGTTCTTTTATTTTCGGAAAACTGTGAACTGAAAAAATCCACGTTTTAATCCATGAAATGAAATGAATCGATATTTCATTCTCCATTATAAATAAAAACACAAAAACTGATATAAGTGAAACGCTTTTAAAGTTGCCGCAGGCTTTTCCCTTATGCCTTTTGTGGTCCATTGAGAATTTGAGAGCAAATGTAGTATGCCATCTCGAGGCTTTATTAATCGAAACAATCGAGCCATAATGTAGGCTCTACAGTCTCATATCTCAAATGTTGGGAGGATCCCACAATTCCCACATTTAAGCATATCATGTTCATTATTTTTGTAATGTAGAGATCCTTATTAAACATCTAAAATATTTTTAACGACAATGTTTATATCCGATTATTCGACCATAGTGGACCTTAGTAAATAAACTACTTTTTTAACCGCTTTTAAAAAAAGGAGGTGGTGCTCGATTCGTCGCGTATGTTTTTTTGTGTGTATGTTAGGCGCTTACTCCGTCAACTGTGGACCGATTGTCAAAATTCTTTTTGTATTCGATCGAGTATACTCCTGTCCTGAGGTGGCCCCATTGTCACCAAAGTCATTGTATTGACTCTTAGTTGTATTCTTTCAAGTTCCTTGGTGAGCCGGTGTTAATAACCACTACAGTTGATGGGGCAGAGTTTATTTTGTAGTCTTATTTTTTGCTTTTTATTAGCTTGCGTAGTAAGTACCTGTTTTTCTCCTAGAAATATAAAGTGTAATGAACAAACGAAATTAGCACAAAAATATGTTTCAACTGACCTGCCGAAAAACCTTGTACTTTCATTCTTTCGGGCCTGCAATGCTGTAAAAGATATTTAATTAGTGAAACATTCAAAATATGACTATCTTAAGATGTTTGTTGACCAGGGATATACATCTACTTTTTACATTTTTTTATTTACTGTAACCTGTCCGGTGGCTGTAATGAAATGTTGCAAGTTAAATTTGATCCACATCCCGGTTTCCGATTGAGCTGAAATTTTGCATGCATATGTATATCGCGTGACAATGCAATATTATGATGATATGGTCTATGGAGCTGATCTAATGCTGAAGCTGAAAGGTGAATAGAAACACCGCAATGAAATGACACAACCCCATCGAATTTGGGCTCTTTTGATTCGTATTGACGAGTACTAAAAGCTTGTATTTAAAAAGGTTTTTTTGAGTAATTTTATTACATATTACAGGCTTTTATTTACTTTCACCTGTCCAGTGTCTGTAATGAAATCTTGCAAGTTAATTTTGACCCACTTTCCGATCTCCGATTGAGCTGAAATATTGCATGTATATGTAGGTACCTATATTGCGTGACAATGCAATAGATGATATAAAATAAGCTTGTATTAAAAAAACCGACCAAGTGTGAGTTGAACTAGCGTGAAGAGAGTTCCATACGATGTGACCTATATTGAGTGATTCACCATGGTTTTTTAAATATCATGGACTTCTTATATGTAGGTTTTCCTATAATCTATAAGTAGAAAACTAATTTCTGTATTTTTTTTTCGACATATTAGGCTCAGTAGTTTCGGAGATAAGGGGGGCGGGGGATGGTCAATTATCGTCTATTTTCTTGAATAACATGGAAATTATTTATTTTAAAATTACAAAAAAATACATATAAGTACGATCTTCACAACAAGATCTTTCATTTGATATGTCACACGAGGCAGTTTACAATTTTTTTTAAAATTTTCCACTTTCCCCCCAAAAATGACCTCGCATATACAGATTTCATCTATTCACGTCACACCTCTGCGTTTGGGTAACAGAAATTGATATGTGTACCAAATTTCAACTTAATCGGTCTAGTAGATTCGGAGATAATTGACTGTGACCGACAGACAGACGGACACACAAGTGATCCTATAAGGGTTCCGTTTTTTTATTCGGACTTCGGGTTTAAAATTATTAAAAAAAATCTTTTTAGGGCTCTGTACCCCTAAAAAGGTTTTTTAAATAATTTTAATTGTTATTACAAGCTTTTATTTTTTGCTACAAACTTATAATTTGGCAGAGAGGTACTTAGTAAACGTTCGTTCGCTAAGAACGGATTATGCGACAGGGCCGGATTAGGGAGTTTAATATAAAGCGTCTCATAAAAGATCAAAAATATATAAAAATAATTACCTAATACGTAAGTACGTAATGTATCACTGAAGTTGTGTCGGTAAGATACAATGTATCTTACCTACACAACTTCAGTGATACATAACATATATTATTCAATGAACATTTTTCTAATACGAGTAAAATTACAGTGTTTGCTTTGCTATCCTCAGCGTAGTGTGAATTTTAGTAATGTTAAAATTTTGGGTAACACATGTTGAGGGTTTGTATTATTAGAAATAAACACTTAATTATTCGCTGAAAAATCTTTCAAAATTCGCTTGAATTTGATTAATTTATAGACGTGACCAATGCGTTTGAACTCTGTTGACTTGATAGTTAAAAATAAGTATCCTATATAGGATGCATGTTATTTATAACTTTATACTTTTTGAAGATAGAAAGATAATTATGAAGAAGACTAAGTACTTCTTAATTTAAAAGCTACGCAATTTTAACAGTTTTTATAAATATTTATTTATATCAACAAATTAGTTCAACGTGTACGTCGCAGATAAATTGCATAATTAAGGCTTACCTATTATTCAATGAACATTTTTCTAATACGAGTAAAATTACAGTGTTTGCTTTGCTATCCTCAGCGTAGTGTGAATTTTAGTAATGTAAAAATTTTGGGTAACACATGTTGAGGGTTTGTATTATTAGAAATAAACACTTAATTATTCGCTGAAAAATCTTTCAAAATTCGCTTGAATTTGATTAATTTATAGACGTGACCAATGCGTTTGAACTCCGTTGACTTGATAGTTAAAAATAAGTATCCTATATAGGATGCATGTTATTTATAACTTTATACTTTTTGAAGATAGAAAGATAATTATGAAGAAGACTAAGTACTTCTTAATTTAAAAGCTACGCAATTTTAACAGTTTTTATAAATATTTATTTATATCAACAAATTAGTTCAACGTGTACGTCGCAGATAAATTGCATAATTAAGGCTTACCTATTATTCAATGAACATTTTTCTAATGCGAATAAAATTACAGTGTTTGCTTTGCTATCCTCAGCGTAGTGTGAATTTTAGTAATGTTAAAATTTTGGGTAACACATGTTGAGGGTTTGTATTATTAGAAATAAACACTTAATTATTCGCTGAAAAATCTTTCAAAATTCGCTTGTATTTGATTAATTTATAGACGTGACCAATGCGTTTGAACTCCGTTGACTTGATAGTTAAAAATAAGTATCCTATATAGGATGCATGTTATTTATAACTTTATACTTTTTGAAGATAGAAAGATAATTATGAAGAAGACTAAGTACTTCTTAATTTAAAAGCTACGCAATTTTAACAGTTTTCATAAATATTTATTTATATCAACAAATTAGTTCAACGTGTACGTCGCAGATAAATTGCATAATTAAGGCTTACCTATTATTCAATGAACATTTTTCTAATACGAGTAAAATTACAGTGTTTGCTTTGCTATCCTCAGCGTAGTGTGAATTTTAGTAATGTTAAAATTTTGGGTAACACATGTTGAGGGTTTGTATTATTAGAAATAAACACTTAATTATTCGCTGAAAAATCTTTCAAAATTCGCTTGAATTTGATTAATTTATAGACGTGACCAATGCGTTTGAACTCCGTTGACTTGATAGTTGTTGCAGCAGATGTAAGTAGCCGGCGAAGAAGTGTAGGAAAAGTCAGAGAATCCATATATATAATTATATTTCGGTAAAGTCTTATTTTACAACCATCGTTTTATTGTTGAGTCGTTGCTACGATACAAACAAATCATATCCAACAATTATCATAGAGTAATAACAGCACCTCTATAACGGCCAAGATGATGTAGAATACATTGCTTTCCCCGCAAAAACTAAATACTCGTTGGCAGCGGGCAAATGCCGCCAAATGACCGTCGAATAATTCCGCTCGCTGTCTTGATGTCGACGACTCTTGTGACACCATCCTTGCCAGGGCTGGTACCGACGATCTTCCCCAGTGTCCAATGGCACGGTGGTAGCCTGTCTTCCCTCACCAGCACCAGAGTTCCGGAAGTAAGGGTGGGACCCTTAGAGCTGCGCCACTTCACTCGCTCTTGTAGTCTTGTAGGCTCACATAGTCTCGTGACCACCGTCGCCAAAAATCCTGCTGGATCTGCTGGAGAACCTGATACTTGTTTAACGCAAGAGTGTCGTTCGCATACTCATACTCAGGGATCGCCGTAAGTGCTCTCCCTACGAGAAAGTGAGCTGGCGTCAGAATAGGAAAATTATCGTCATCACCACAAGGTATAGGGCACAATGGTCTGGAATTTAATATACCCTCTATTTGTATAATTAAGGTTAGAAAGCCCTCATAAGTAAATAAAGACCGAGCAGCGACTCTCTTTAGATGAAATTCAAAACTCTTTACGGCAGCTTCATGCAAACCCCCCATATGAGGAGTATAAACAGGCAAGAATTTCCATTGAATACCCTCGGCGCTACATCTATCTATAATAAATGAACCTTGGTTAGTGACAAAGTCATACACCTCCTTAATTTCTTTGTCTGCACACCGAAATGTTGACGCGTTGTCACTTACGATTGTGCTCGGTTTCCCCCGCCTAGACACAAAACGACGCAATGCCGCTAAAAAATTTTCCGTTTCCAAACTCGACACTACCTCCAAATGAACAGCCTTGGTACAAAAACAAATAAATACAGCGACCCAACCCTTGTACGTCCTGCAACCACGTCCGACTATGTTTTTTAGCAAAAATGGTCCTGCATAGTCCACTCCGCAAGTATTGAATGGTGGAGATGGTGTCATTCTTTCCGCAGGTAAATCGCCCATAATCGGTGTGTTGGATTGCGGTTTAGCTCTAAAGCACGTTATACATTCACGCACAACCCTATTAGCCAAGCTTTTCCCGTGCAACGGCCAAAATCGTTCTCGGACAGAGGCTAGCAGTTGTTGAGGCCCGCAGTGCAGAAGTCTCTTATGTTCACTAGACATAATTAGCTTCGTCAAATAATGTTCGTTTGGTAAAATAATTGGGTGTTTCTTTTCATGACCATAGGAAGATAATTTAAGGCGACCGCCGATTCGTAGTAGATCACCATCGAGGAATGGATTTAGGCTTAGTGTTCTAGACGTAGAATTAATAGGTTTATTATTCGATAAGAGGGTGTATTCTTTAGGAAAACATTGTTTTTGCACATAGCATAGAAGCTTTTTTGTGGCATTATTTAATTCAGATACAGTTAAATTGCCGACTATTTTGTTATTCGGATTTTTCACATTATCAATAAATCGTAAAACAAAGGCAAAAGTTCGAATTAGACCGGTATACTTGGAAAACTTATTTATAATATTATTTATGAAATCATAACTATAGTCTATACCTATCTGAGCACAAACAACTGTTTTCTTAATTTCGGGTAATGGGTCTGATACCGGGGGTAGTTTTAGTGACGGCCATTGAGAAACATGCTTAGAAAGCCAATTAGGGCCGTGCCACCATAACTCGCAATTTAGAAGAAGTTCACTAGATATACCCCTAGATATTAGATCGGCTGGATTATCCTTCGAACAAACCCAATTCCACTCATCGACCTGAGTTAAACTATGTACTTCTTTTACCCTATTGGCAACGAAGGTATTCAGTTTATGAATAGGTGTTCGAACCCAGGCCAAGACAATATTAGAGTCAGTCCATAAATAGGTTTTAGAAATCGGTTGTGTAATCGTAGCTCTGACCTTGTGCAAAAGTTGTGCTAACAGTACAGCAGCTCGAAGCTCGAGTCGAGGAATCGTCTCCTTAGGAGCTAGTCTAGACTTTGCGCAAAGCAAATTACACAAAATATTGCCATCATTGTCAATGGAGCGCACATAAATTGCAGCTCCATACGCTAGCAACGAACTATCGGAAAACCCGTGAATTTCAATTACTTTATAATCCCAGATAACTATATATCTCGGTATTGTTAAAGAAGTTAAGCTTAATAAATCTGTATAGTATTTATTCCACTCTGCCTGATCTTCGTTAGAGAGAGGAGCATCCCAATCCAGCTTGACTGACCACAGCCTTTGAATGAAAAGTTTCGCAACAATTAGAAATGGCTGTAGAAGACCTAAAGGGTCAAATATAGAGGCAGCAATAGATGTTACAATTCGTTTAGTAAGAGATTTAGGCATTGGGTTATCTGATATTTTATAAGATAAAACATCAGCAAAATTGGACCATACTAACCCTAATATTTTATTAGTATGTTCAATAGAATTACCTAACTCGGACGTAGTTTGATCACAACAATGATCAAATTCACGCAAAATATTTTTACTATTAGATTTCCACTTTCGTAAATGAAAATTGGCTTGCTTCAAAATAGCATCAACTTGCTTTCCTACACGCATAACTGTGGCTTCATCGTCTCCGGCGTGAAGCAGATCGTCCATTACAAAATCACTCGAAATGACCTTAGCCGCCTCTGGATATTGTTTTACATTTTCTTGAGACAGCTGTAAAAGACATCGGGTTGCCACATAAGGAGCACACCGAAGGCCAAAACTAAGTGTAGTAAGAACATAGGTATCTAACTTATCTTGCGGATTTTCACGCCAAAAAATGCACTGTAGATTATTTTGATTCGGGTTAACAAAGATTCGAGTGTACATTTTCTCGACGTCCGCACTTAATATATAACGGCCCATGCGAAACTTGATTATAATATTAGTTAAATCATCTTGTAGAATATCACCTTTATATTGAATATCATTCACCGAAAGTCCGCTCGTCGTGGGACAAGATGCATCGAAAACTACGCGTAAAGGTGTTGTCGTTTTGTTCAAATTAACAACAGCGTGATGCGGTAGATACATTCTCGGATGTCCTATCTGATTATTATTAGAGTGATCGATTTTGACCATAAAACCGGACCGAATAAACTCTTGTATGAAACTAACATACATTTCTTTAAATTTTGGTATTGGAGAAGTTGTAAACTTTCTTTTCAAAGCTTCAAAGCGCTTCCGAGCAATGCCACGAGATTCGCCAAGGGAATCAATGTTCAATTTTAATGGTAGGTTTATTATAAAATTACCGTTGGTCGATCTCGTATGAGTTTGAAATATTTGCTCACACACCTTTCCTTGTAATTCATCCGGATCAAAGATATAATCGTCATTCAAAAAGTTTCGAAGCTGGTTATACACTATAAAATTGCACCTAGCTGGCTCATTTGTTCTAGCCTTCATCGCACCAGATACCACCCAGCCCAACTTCGTTTCTTGCAATATGGGCTTATCTTCCTCAAGAACGTGTTGACCACTTCGAATAAGTGAATAAAAGAGCTCAGCTTCGATGATAGCGTCAATCTCACCAGACTGATAAAAATGCTTGTCAGCTAAATAAAAGGATTTCGGTATTTTCAAACTTGTAAAAGAAAAGGTGTAAGATGGCAAATTGCAAATATTTGGAACTATAAAACATAATATCTGAGTAGAAAATGACTTATCATACCGAGAACGGATCGTTACATTGCAATAATAGTTAACATTTGTGGAAGCGCCGTTAAAACCTATTACTTCGGTATCGATTTCATGTTTAGGAATGCCCAACTTTTCATAGGCATTTTGAGTTATGAAATTGGACATAGAGCCCGAATCGAGTAAAACGCGCAAGCGAAACTCTTTACATTTGGTATAAGCACTTACTTGCGCAGTCGATAATAAAACATACTTGTTTTGAATAGAATATTCGTTAATAGTTGGGTTCGAACTGTATGTTGTATTTACAATAGACTGCTTGGGTTTGCTCTCTCCCTCAGCCCGCGATTGCTCGGCAACGTGGCTATTTAAGGTAGTAGGCGACAACGATGACAAATGTAGTAGTGTATGGTGTTTACCCTTGCACGAACGGCATGAACTGGCGCGACAATTCTGCACTGCATGATTTGGGCGTAAACAATTGATGCATAAACTAATGCGCCTAACCGCTCGGATGCGCAAAGGTATATCAAGTGCCAAAAACTTGACACACTGGTTGATAAAATGCTTAGCTTTACAATATGGGCAACGTACATCAGAAAAAGCTACCACCTTTGTGCTTGTGTTCTCAGGACTTGTGGTTACATGACAGGTAGAAGTACTGGGTTCCGCTCCACCACCAGGCACCAACGCCGACATTTGACAACTCTCGATCAGGTTAGCTCTTGATTGCAAAAAGGACTTGAAATCCTGCAATGTAGGCAAAGATTTTGAGTAACTTTGTTCTTTCCACTTTTTCTGCATAGGCAGTTCGAGCTTGGAAGACAAAAAGAATATAACCAAAAGGTCCCAATTTTCAATAGAAACGTTAAGTGACTTAATCGTGCGTAAATGTTTCGATAAACTATCTAAACATTTAAACCTCGCAAAGTCGAGGGACTACTTGCGACAGTACCGATATGAAAAAGCGCACGTAAATGATTGAATACCAAAACTCTTGGGTTATTATAGCGCTCACAGAGCAATTGCCAAGCAATATCAAAGCTTTCTTCGGAAAACTCTAGGGAACTTACTACTTCTACGGCACTGTCTTTTAAGCAGCCCCGTAAGTATTTAAATTTTTGAATAGGTTTTAAATTAGTTTTGATTATGAGAGCGTCAAAAGTGTCCCTAAACTCTACCCATTGAGTGAGATCGCCGTTAAAAGACGGTAACGAAATGTCAGGGTATTTGATCGCTTCACCTGGCGCCGAAGGTCCACCTTGGTGGTTTTGATCAATAGAGCACGTCGCTGAGCCAGCAGATGAATGCTTCAAATACACCTTAGCTTTAGAAACTAACTCAAAATAGGTATTTTCAAAAGTCTCTCTTTCCAATAAATCAAATTTTGAGCTTATCATCTCTATTGCATCCTGGATTGTCTCAAATTTTGAAAAAGTAGAACTAATTTTGATAATTCTTAGGTCTATATCTGTGAATTGCTCGGCAGTCACAGAATCGGTATTTAGTTTGGTTAAAAATTTCTTAAAAAGTGATAATTTTCCCTTTTCAACCCCTCTCTGTTTAACTAGTTTTTTATAGGCAGAATCACCATGGATGGTGTTGTCACTACCATCGCTCTCCGACAACATGTTGAAGTAGAGAAAGAGCAATAAAAATGTCAACCCAACTACAAGTTAAATAATTAGGTAGATCTAAGTAATATTATAGATAGATAGATAGATGTAGTAAGCTTCGGGCTTAAAATAAGTATACCGGCCATATACCAACATTAATTAATATAAATACGTACTTGATTTGGTAGGTAATGCTCTCGGACAATACTACCGCAAAAAGTTACAGTAAATTCGGTAAGTCCTTAGTAGTACTGCACTCGGTCAGTACACCGGAAAAAAGATTAATAGGTACTATATATGTGCGTAATACACTCGGGCAATACATTAAAAAACATCAATAGGTAGGTAAAGTAGGTAGATAAATAGGTAATGCACTCGGGCTTCACAAAAATAAGACTCGTTTAATATGTAACTAGGCACTGCACTCGGGCTTAGTACCTAAAGTGACGAAATCGGGTTTCGAACCAAATTCGTACAAATAGAAGTAACCTACCAAGATACGCGATAGAAAAGAAACCAGCTCACACTCTCCTCGGGAAGTATACTTAGGCTGATCCCTTCGCGCAAGAGGATCGACTTCTGGCCTTCCTCCTCTTCTCCTCCAGCAGATTGGCCGCGCGTAGTTCTTCTTCAATGTCGGAGTCACCAAAATGTTGCAGCAGATGTAAGTAGCCGGCGAAGAAGTGTAGGAAAAGTCAGAGAATCCATATATATAATTATATTTCGGTAACGTCTTATTTTACAACCATCGTTTTATTGTTGAGTCGTTGCTACGATACAAACAAATCATATCCAACAATTATCATAGAGTAATAACAGCACCTCTATAACGGCCAAGATGATGTAGAATACATTGTTTTCCCCGCAAAAACTAAATACTCGTTGCCAGCGGGCAAATGCCGCCAAATGACCTAAAAATAAGTATCCTATATAGGATGCATGTTATTTATAACTTTATACTTTTTGAAGATAGAAAGATAATTATGAAGAAGACTAAGTACTTCTTAATTTAAAAGCTACGCAATTTTAACAGTTTTCATAAATATTTATTTATATCAACAAATTAGTTCAACGTGTACGTCGCAGATAAATTACATAATTAAGGCTTACCTATTATTCAATGAACATTTTTCTAATACGAGTAAAATTACAGTGTTTACTTTGCTATCCTCAGCGTAGTGTGAATTTTAGTAATGTTAAAATTTTGGGTAACACATGTTGAGGGTTTGTATTATTACAAATAAACACTTAATTATTCGCTGAAAAATCTTTCAAAATTCGCTTGAATTTGATTAATTTATAGACGTGACCAATGCGTTTGAACTCCGTTGACTTGATAGTTAAAAATAAGTATCCTATATAGGATGCATGTTATTTATAACTTTATACTTTTTGAAGATAGAAAGATAATTATGAAGAAGACTAAGTACTTCTTAATTTAAAAGCTACGCAATTTTAACAGTTTTCATAAATATTTATTTATATCAACAAATTAGTTCAACGTGTACGTCGCAGATAAATTGCATAATTAAGGCTTACCTACCTATTTGTTTTACAAACCTTTCAGCTACTTATTACAAAATATTCGTTTTTGAAACCAATAAGTTAAAAAGCAGCTCTTTTCTATATTCATACGGGTAATGAATAAAGATGTTGCAATCAACAGCGTGAAATAAAACACTATGGTGCTTGGTACCTATTTATGTAGATACGCATTTAAGATTAGTTCTCGTTGGCACATATTATAGTATTGTGTCTGATACAGAAAGTAAAGATTAAATTAAGTAAATTTTTATCACGTCAGTCACTAAGGCTGCCTTTCGAAAATCAATAAGAGTCACTATTAGCGCGCTCAAACGCGTCCCGAAATGTTGTGAGCGCGCTAATGTTAGCTGGCATGAAGAGCCACGTGACGTCATCGTTAACATATAGAACTTACTGCGCTAATGCTCTGGAGTGAAATCACTTTTTGCGAACTGTCATTCTGACGTTTGTTAATTGTGTTTTCGATTCAAAATGAATGTATCAGTTCTGGATGAGCAGCGTGGAAACAATGTTGTAATTAAAATCTGCAAAACCAAATTTTAACTCGACATTTGGTTTGACAAATTGATACGCTAAAACCCCGGACCGAAATCGTAAGTATACTGATAGCGCTGTTAGGACTTTTAGTGTTCTTTTTAATTTGGACTAGGCGATTATAATCGTTGGCACTGTGAGCGCTGTTATCGGACCGCAGCCTAAATACGCGTCGCCGTGCTAGACAGAGATATTATGTCACTGAAATTGTGAGATAACGCGTGACTCAAGTCTTGGTCTTGTCCCGTCTTGGCAGCCCGTGCTACGCAGCTGCTGGTTGCGGGAGGCGCTGGACCGATCGATTTGGAGATCCCTGGGAGAGGTTTCTCTCCAACAGTGGGCGTCTCTTGGCTTAAATAATAATGATGATGGATACTGGTACCTACATAGTTGTGACGTGGTGAGGTGCAGTAGTGGTGCAGTGGTTAGGGCCAGTATGGGTCGAATAAATGAACCACCAGGATTGTGTCACTGTTAATATATTAATCTTCACCGTTACAATTAGAAGTAATATAAGGAAAAGGCACTACATAAGTGCCTTTAAGATTTTATGATATTGTCTGATCTTTCAGAAACATTGCTGATAATAACATTAATTTATGTTAATATTATTGTACCATCGTGTCTTTTTGCGACTACTTGATCTCGGTAATTGAGTGACGGGAGAGCAGAATGTCATTGAGAGAAAGACATAAAATTCAAATGCGGTCAGGTCCCTAACCATGATCGCTCAAAACATTATTAAAACCACGCTGAGAGCGGGATGGCGCTATACGCAGCAAGAGCGGTGTCTCTGTTTCAATATTGTTTTAACCTTGCTATAAACGATCTTGGTAGGGCCCCTGGTTAGGCGGGAATGCAACGAGTTGCTATATCTAAAAAATAGCACCTCGTTTTACATAGTTACATGAACCTTCACGGTGATCGTAATAACTTCGTATGTTTATGCGTTAAACTTAATAGTTAGGTTCTACGGTGATGTACCTACTTCTGTACAATGTTTGTTAAAGGAAAATTGGCTTAACTTAGCCACAGAATAGATAATAGTACTACGACTTAGCCACAAGAAGTGCTTTTGTTGTCTATGCATTGCATAATATTAAACGCATAACAATGTTTGTCGCTTGTTACAGATGGAGCTTCAGTCTTTTTCGAAGAGGCTACAAGCAGACAATAAAACTTGAAGATTTGTGGCAAGCGCGGCACAGCGATCACTCAGGACGGCTGGGCGACCGCTTGGAAGAAGCATGGTGCCACGAACTGGAGAAATCCCGCAAAACCGGCAACAAGCCGTCTCTCTCCCGGGCTATTATCCGGTCGTTTTGGCTAGAGTACCTGGTGTGCGGTATTTTTGCCGGACTTATCTTCATTGTATTATGGTAAGAAATAAGACATTGCAACTTAAACCACATTTTAATTTTTAACTAACAATACCAGGAAAATTATAAAAAAGGTATCATTGCACAAAACAAAATTCTTAGCCGGTCTTGGCGTGACTGTTTCATTGTCCATAATACGCACGTACTTCATGCGTTGCAGGCCACACATTGTTGTACGTGCTATTTGATGTTTAAGACGATGTTTTTCTGGGCGTTTTGAGATGTTTATGACATGATTTCATTGTTAAAGTATAAAATTTCATTGTTAAGGAAAATAGATTGTATTAAAAGATAATGTTAAAGCTCCTTAAGTTAATATTTCAAACTATGTCAATACATCTATTAGAGTTAAACGGCCAATTAATTCAATAACGAAATAATTAATTTCAAATGAGGCTTCGATTTTGCTTTCCTACTTACCTATAACTAAAGTAAAGACTAAAGAAACCGAATCACTAAAAATGCTTAGATATATTAGCTTTATTTCTGTTGCAGGCCATTAATACCGTACACATTAGCAATATTCATAGCCTACTTTGCGGGTGAGAAAACGCCAGAGGCATACAGGAATGCCCATATCTACAACTTTTGTATGAATTCTCTGAGCATCCTTACGGCTATTATGTTGAACCATCTACAATTAGCACAAGGATGCATCGGGATGAGAGTTCGGATTGCAAGCTGTTCACTAATGTACAGAAAGGTATGTTCTGTTCTTACTCATATAATGTATATAGAAAAACTAGGTTAGTTGATATTTTTTGTTATAACGAAATGGTTTTAGTCCATTTGGTGAAATCGTGTGTGCATTTTTTAGTTCTAAGAATCTATCTTACGTTTGTACTACGAGTATCTACTAAGTATATATCTTTCTATAGTTTGTGCAGACAAATAATCAATACGTTATGTTTATTTTAAACATTGATTAATATTGAATTGTGACCTAAACAAGTAAAAAAGAGGTGGTTATTAAGTCACCCTGGATGGACAATTAAATAATATATTATTTAAAATTATAAGAAACGTTTACTCAGAATTAAATCTGTTCAGAGATCTGTTCACGCCTTCGCTCTTGCATATGGCTTAACACAATTGGTTACTATGCTCACGCGAATTCCCGATGTGGAGAGCCAGGAACCTTTACTGTTGTATCTTCTGCTGACTTCTCACCCCGACGGCTATCTCATATCTGTCGGCGCTCCTCTTGGCTCCTCGGATCACTGCCTCATTAGTAGTACGGTGCCACTCACGTGCTTGCAACGACTTCGAGTTGCACTTAGTCGCCGTGTGTGGCAGCAGTGCTGCCAACTCTAAAAATTATTTTCTGCTAAATCTAAGTTTATAAAATGCTAAAAACATTTAAAAAAATATAACTTAACTAATTTTGATTGTTACGCATGTAGCTAATTCCTTCAGGGGATTAAAAAAAAGGTAGTTGTTCTTTATTCAAACGGGATTCCCCTGACCATGGTATCTACTAAAGAATATGTTAGCACTACATGTCTCTATCTCTATGGTCGCGTTCAGAAACATCACCACGCTTTTTTTGCATTCAGAAAATCACATTTTTTGAGGCCTCAAGCTAATAATTATGAATTTAAAATACGAAATGCAGACTACAAAATACAAAGAAATAAAATGCAAAAAAATATGCTAAATTGAGTTTATTCATGCTAAATCAGTAGAGAAAATGCTAAATTTAGCCATAAATATGTCAAATTGGCAGCACTGTGTGGCACTACAAGTCAGCAGACTGGGATGGGATGCGGTCCTTTTTTGCGTCCTACCCTTGGAGGCAGGTTTGCTTTATGCCGGATGATACCAACGTCGCCGCCGAGTCTGTTGCCGATGTGGTGTTGCAGGGTATGGAAATTTTCATTCCACCCTCAGTTGTCCCCATTGGTGGCAGGTTCCAACCTTGGTTTGGGCAATCTTCCAAAAAGGCTTCTCGCTGGAAGCAGGAAACCTACCAAGCCTGGGCAAACGCGGTGACGTTTCGGGATGAAAATACCAGCGCTTTAAAAAAGCAGTATAACTTTGTCTCCAAATCCTTCAAAAGAGACATTGCAAGAGCGAAGTCGGAGCACATCAGTAGAATTGGCGAGAAACTAGAACGTCTTCCTTCGGGGTCTCGTGCGTTCTGGTCTGTCGCCAAAGCTACTCAGGGAAATTTCTGCACGCCATCCTTTCCACCACTGCACAAGGATAACACATCGTTAACCCATGATGCAACAGAGAAAGCCGATCTTTTTGGGAAACTCTTTGCATGACATCTCGACTTTGGATGACGGGGGACAGGAACCGCCGACCATACCGCGGTGCAAGAGCTTTATGCCAGATATTCGGTTCCACCAAAGCTCAGTGCGTCGAGCACTATATTCGCCCTGGATATCCATAAGTCGAGTGGGCCCGATGGTATCCCTCCTATCGTGCTCCAGAGTTGGCACAGGTTTTAACGCGTCTATTTCGACTCTCTTATTCATCTAGCGTAGTCCCAACCTCGTAGAAGACAGCTTTAGTGCATCCGATCCATAAGAAAGGTGACCGCTCGAATCCGTCCAACTACAGGCCGATAGCTATAACCTCTTTGTTCTCAAAGATAATAGAATCAATTATCAACCGCCAGCTCCTTCGGTACCTAGAGGATCACCAGCTGCTCAGTGACCAACAATACGGTTTCCGTATTCCGTAGGGGTCGCTCTGCTGGTGATCTTCTAGTTTACTTGACACATCATTGGGCAGAGGCAATTAAAACGAAGAGGGAGGCACTGGCAGTTAGTTTGGACATCGCGAAGGCCTTTGATCGGGTGTGGCACAAAGCGCTTCTCTCAAAACTTCCTTCATATGGTCTTCCCGAGAAATTATGTGGATGGGTCACTAGCTTTTTAGCAGACAGAAGCATCAAGGTTTTAATTGATGGCGAATGCTCAGACTCACTGTCTGTAAATGCTGGTGTGCCCCAAGGATGTGTGCTATCACCTACACTATTCTTTCTGCATATCAATGATATGCTGCAAATCAGCGGCGCATTCATTGTTATGCAGACGACAGCACGAAAGACACCTTCTTTAATGGCCGTGCGAACATTTCTCGGGAAAACATCGTTGAGTGCCGGAATAAACTTGTGTCGGAAATTGAATCTTCATTAGAGAAAGTCTCTAACTGGGGTCGACTTAATTTGGACCATTTCAACCCTACAAAGACACAAGTTTGCGCGTTCACCGCAAAGAAAATGCCATTTGTCGTATCTCCTCGCTTTCAGAGCATCCCCCTAACCGCCTCAGCCAATATTGAGATCCTTGGCGTCGACATAACGAGCGCAGTCCAGTTCCGTGGCCACATAGAGGGTAAGGCTAAATTAGCTTCTAAGAAGCTTGGTGTGCTCAATAGATCGAGACAGTATTTCACTCCGGCGCACCGCCTTCAACTTTATAAGGCGCATGTTCGGCCTCATATGGAAATTATGGAATACTAGTCTCATCTTTGGGCTGGGGCACCCCAATACCAGCTTCTACTGGCCCGCATTCAACGAAGAGCGACTCGAATCGTCGACTGCCTGGAAATATCAAATCGGCTTGATACTTTGGCGCTGCGTAGGGATGTCGCCTCGCTATGCATCTTCTATCGCATTTATCACGGGGAATGCTCTGAGGAATTGTTTGGACTTATACCTGCCGCCTCTTTCCGCCATCGTTCCACGCGACAAAAAATCCATGCTCATCACTTAGATGGTTGGCAGTCCACAACTGTGCGATTCTTCCGAAGCTTCCTGCCTCGCACAGTCAAACTTTGGAACGAATTGTCGCCTGCGGTATTTCCCGACCGATACGACCTTCAAACTTTCAAAAAAAGAGCGTATTCCTTTCTCAAAGGCCGGCAACGCACTTGTAACTCCTCTAGGGTTGCGGGTGTCCTTGAGCGACGGTAATCACTTACCATCAGGTGATACGTCTGCTCGTTTGCCCCCTATACCATAAAAAAATTCAAATGAATATCAAATTACATAAAAGCTATTGACCTGAAAACTGAATCTATGAACTATAAATTTAACATTATAACTTGACTAGCTTTTGCCCGCGACCTTGCTCGCGTCAAATTCGGGGTAATTTTAATTTAAAAAAAACGGCAATTTCTGCGCTTAACAATAAGAACAATTCCAGATCCAGATGATCCTAAAATTATTGTCTGGGATGAAAGTACTACTTATGACCTTTTGATGATGGACTTTTTATTATTTATTTATGATTTTTTATAATTTTAATACTATGACCGGTAAAAAGATAACCAACGATGTGATAGCTTAAAATAAATTGGTCAGTATTAGTAGGCACTCGTAGTAAATAATTATTGAGATGAACAAAAGCCAGTGTAGGTACATTTTGAGAACCGGCAAAACTGTGGAATTTCATTTTATTTCGGAATTATAATATCAGGAATTTCTTTTTATAGTACAAAAGATAAACCCATTTCTATTTTCAGACTTTCTCACCCCATTTCCCTTTTTTAGGGGTTGCATACTGTTAAAACTTAAAACATGTGTTTTCTCAATCATCAATGGAAGTTCTCCTTTGAAATTTCGAATAAAATAGTCTAATTTTGTTTCCCGATACAAAATTTGAACCTCCGTTTTAACCCCTTAGAGGCTTTAAAAAATCCATTCTTAGTGCACCCCTAGACCTCATAAGGAACCTACTTATCAAATTTTGCATCTTTAGACCTAGCGGTCAGGGCTGTTCGTTGATATGTGAGTCAGACACTCATTTTCTTCTTTTTCATATTTAAAAAAGATAGAAAAAGATGATGGTAGGTCACGTCACGTCCGTCACGTTGGATTTTAAAATCTTTGTTATTTTCGTAATTAGCGACCCAATAAACCATACAAAGGATACCCATGTTAATTTTCACCCTTTGAAACCCATATCCCCCTTTAAGGGGGTGCATTCTGAAAAAAGGTGAATTCGGAAACCTGAAACATGTGTTAACTCATTCATCGATAGGTACAGGTAGTCCTGTGAAGTTTCCAATAAAATAGTCTATTAATCTTGTTTCCCCATACAAACCGTGGAGCCCCGTTTCAACCCCTTAGGGGGTGATTTTTGAAAAATCCTTTCTTAGTGCACACCTACACCTCATAAGGAACCTACGTGCCAAATTTGGAATCTCTATACCCAGTGGTTTGGGCTGTGCGTTAATATGCCAGTTTCTTGCTCCATACAAACTTTGAACCCCCGTTTTACCTCCTTAGGGGGTGAGTTTTAGAAAATCCTTTCTTAACACACGCCTACATCATAATAGCTATATGTATGACAAATTTCAGCGCAATCCTACTTTCTACTTTCGTAGTTCGCTGTTCCGTTACGCACTCGTCTGACGAGTGGTTCCGTTACGATCTTTCGACTATTCATCATCACAGCCCATATACGTCCCCACCGAGGGGCTCGAGCCTACCCTATGTTAGGGTGATTAGGCCTTAGTCAACCACGCTGGCCCAGTGCGGATTGGTCGACTTCACATACATCATTGAATTTCTTCGCAGATGTATGCAGGTTGCCTCACGATGTTTTCCTTCACCGTAGGAGCGTCAGACAAATGTACATATGAAATTCGAAACGAAAAACACATTGGTACATGGCGGGTCTCGAACCCCGACCCCCCGATTGGAAGGCAAGTGCCGAGTCCACTGCGCCACCGACGCTCTTACGACTATTAGTGTGTCGTAACTATGATCTTTCGCACTTTCGTTCATCGCAAAACCAATCTATCGACTATCAGTGTGTCGTAACTGTGATCTTTCGAACTTTCGTTCTTCGTACTTTCGTAGTTCGCTGTTCCGTTACGCACTCCAGTCAGACAGATAAAACAATATGACAAATTGTTTATATGAAGTTGAATAAGTGTGTGTGATGTAAAAAACGAAATATTTTTTTTAGCGAAATGAGGGCAAAGGAGGTTACCCTAGTCGCATGACCTTTCAGTTCAGCAGCCGAGAGAATGCGTTCTTGGCAGGTCCTGGCAGATTCTTATGTACTTGGAATGGGGATTTTTGGAATATCCAAAACATAGTTATCGAAAATGAACACTAATTATATTTCGCATAAGGAACTGATATGCCCTGGCAAAACGCATTCTCTCGGCAGCTGAATTGAAGGTATAATCCAAAGGCACTATAGAATTGCAGACTCAGCGTCAAAAACCTAGTTTAAATTTAAATATCTATTAGGGATTTTAGCACTAGGTGGATGACCGGGTCAGGTCAAAATTTTCAAAACTCGCTAAACTTGAATTCATACCCTTTCATCTAACGAAAACCCGGAGTCTATAGATGGTCTAAGGGTCGAGATCTCGATGGAATGTATAGACAGACATGAGCACATAAGCGTTACCAAGCAAAGTTTGGGTCACGCTAAAATATTACAAAAAGAAATTGCAACTCTCTTTCTCTGTCTTATGCGACATGGAGGCAAGAATGCTCGCTACGTTATCCCGTTGAATTTTTTGTGTGAGAAATTTCAGCAGTGGAGAACGTGTAGACCCCATGAGCCCGTATAGTCACAAACCCAAACGGCATAAAATGCATAGTCCAACTAAAGACACATATTTGTGACTGATTCATCCGTTTCGGCTACTGCCCCAGCCCTCAAAACTGTAGGCTTGAGGTATCGGGGCGAATGTGTCAACGCAGGAGTGTCCCACCAACACCAACACCTTTCCACGTTCCTAAGGCACTTACGTCATACCTTTCGGCCTCTTGACATCATCCCGTTTTATGTCCCAGAGCGCAAGTTGCCGGGATATTCATGGCGACAGGAGCCCTTCTAATGACGTCGTTTAGAGAGCTGTGGCGGGCAAGCCGACCGGCACTTTTTTGACAGTATATAATAATAATGTCCTCCTAACCGATATTCAGTCACGGCGGCCAATCTCCACAGAGACTAGCCATCTGCGCAGGAGATATTATAGTGCACAAGTGACTGCGCAAACGCAAGTGCACTCTCTGTTCCTTCACTCGCCTATCCCGATGGGACGGTTAACCGACACGACCGGGGCGAGATCAGGCGCAGGACCCACTGTTTAACGTGCCTTCCGAAGCACGGAGGAGCTTGAGCTGTTTCTTATTTTGGTCACCCATCCTAGGACTGACCACAGCGAACGTTGCTTAACCTTAGCAATCGTTCGCTGAGCGCAGGCGCCAATGCGCCACCAAGCTCCTCATATTTTATAGTCAGTGGTGTACAAACTTGTTGACTTCTTTGCCGCTTTAACAGCGGTGGACGCTGGCTGGCGTAGTGCTCCAAGACGGATATTTATACAGCAGCCTGGAAACTGCTGTCATTAAGCAATGCTACCGAAATTGATACAAGGGATGGTATTGATCAAGTGATCGGAATCACGCTGAGAAAGTGCAGGGAATCAAGCTTTTTCGTTAATATAAAAGGTGGTTGATTAATTAATATAGGAACTAAAAATTCATAAATTTATTTTTATTGTATAGTAATAGGTAACTATGTCCTCAGGAAACATGTTCAAGTAATCTGACAACTACGAGTAATCTGACATTTTAACCTTAGTGTGATCTGCATTATCAATGAAATAAATTATGGTTGGTCATGATAAGACCACGTGTAGACAATTCATTCATTCATTTGAAATTAATGATAAAATTTGTGTTCGATTGTACGATTAGTTTACATTTCAACGAAACTACCGTTTAGTTCGAGATATGAATAAATACAGTAATATGTCATTATAAGAAAACTACATAAAATTTGATTGCAGGATTTCTGTGCTTGCTTAGAAAATGGTCTCTGTGGCAATTTTGATGCAAATCCAATGTCTATTTATTTAAAATGGGTGAAAATTTCAATGTATTTTTGTTTGATTTTAAAATCAACCTATGAATATCGTTGCTGTAAATACGAGTAGTGTTTCAAAACTATGAAACTACCTAATGAATTTCTCTTGTGGCCTGTTAACAACTGGTTTTAAGGTTTTGGGTTACTCTAAGGACAGAGGTTATTTACACGAAACGTAGGTAATAGTTTTTTTTATGAGATAGAGGGCAAACGTGCAGACGTATCACCTGATGGTAAGTGATTACCGTCGCCCATGGACACCCACAACACCTACGAGGAGTTACAAGTACGTTGCGTTCTTTTTTTGAAAGTTTGAAGATCGTATCGGTCCGGAAATACCGCAGGCGACAATTTTCCAAAGTTTGACTGTGCAAGGCAGGAAGCTACGGGAGAAACTGCCAACCATCTAAACGATGGGCATGGATTTTTTGTCGCATGGAACGATGGCGGAAAGAGGCGGCAGGTATGAGTCCGAACAATTCTTCGGAGCACTCCCCTTAGTAAATGCGGTATAAGATTGCATTCTGAGGCGACATCTCTACGCAGCGCTAAGGTATCAAGCCGATTTTAAATTTCTTGGCAATTGATGATTCGAGTCACTATAGTAGAAAAATAGCTGTTCCAAAATAATAATTTCCAGTAGGTATAAGTAAGTACTTATATTATTTACTAGTGAGCCCAGCAGACGTTGTCCTGCCCGATTCCAGCGCCACCTACCGGGTCCAACTTTACGTTTAAACCTTCTTTGGACCTATTGAAATACACACAAAAAATTTCGTAAGAATCTGTCGAGCCGTTTTAGAGTTTTTGCGAGACAAACACACAGCGTTTCATTTTTATACATATACAAGAAGATTATTGATGTAAATAATCTTACAATCAAAATAATTTTAACTTTGG